>JAZKJV010001458.1:0-600000 GCA_037367405.1 Ottelia alismoides | reverse complement strand
GGCTCGGGGCTATGCTCCGACACTAGTTATTGCTTCAAAGGGTAAGGGAAGCGACGATGGATGGTAATCGATCTCCGGTGAAGGTGTGAGAAGGAGGTCTAAGCCTAATCTTGACCCGATTGTCAAGTTCCCGGATGGTTGGGTTGCGTGAGATGGTACAGAGTGAGTTTTAAAGTAGATCAAAGCGGGTAGATGTAGGGAACGAGACTCCAACTAGTTGGTCAAAATAAGTGAACATCGACAGAGATGGAATGAAAAGATGATTCAGAATGAGAAATGCAATGGATTATAAGTGATACCTTAAGCTACTGAGGTGCTCAGTAAAGTCAGGCAAAGGTGGGCGGTCGGGTCTTGGCCTCAACCAAGCTACAACTGGCTGGGGGGCTTCACGTGGCAGAGCTCCGGCCACGTCGTGAGCTACAAGTCTCCACGTGCTTCCCAACGATCCTGAAGGGTTCCTCTGTTGGTTGTCACTTCAACGAAGGTATCTAGGATGGAATAGGGGCACGATGGAGAAGCTGCCCAACTGTAGAGGCAGAGGTGAGGTTTTATATGCATGTCCAGGGGCCTGGAAAGATCGGGCAAGAGCACTCAACCCTAAGAAGATCTGCGAGGATCACATATCCTACGAGGAGGCTCGGGCGAGAAATCATGGTGCAAGACGGCTAGAGTCGGGCGGGAATGAATTCAAAGTAAAAAGTGTATAAAATAAAAAATGTTTATTATTTTTCAAACAGTTTTTATGTGATTTTTAATTATTTTTATGAAAAAATAAATTAGTGTATATATAATATAAAGTTATTATATACATGTACAATATAAATATGTATTATATACAAGTATTTTTATTTTTTACATACATACCTTTATTTTGCATTTTATTTATTTACAATATTATTTTAGAAGTATAAATTAATTTTTATTTTATTGTTACGAATTAGTAAGGGTATATAATAAATAGAAGATATGATATATACAAGTGTGTTTTGTACAATACATATATGATTTTATTTTTATTCTTATTTAATTTTTATGATTTATAGTTTATTTTAATGTTATTTTTAGCATTATATACAAGAATATAAAAAGAATAAATTAATTTTAATTTGTCAAAAATAATATGTACATATATAGGTAGTTCACACAACACATAGTGAACCCTATCTCTCTCTACTTATTTTATTTTGCGATCAGGTCAAGGCTTGACCTTCTCTTAAGGTTTGGAACACTCTGTATTTATTATAAATATATCATTCTTTTTCTTTTTCCTTTATTCTTTTATTTTTACCAAAAATGCATGCTAAATATGCAATATTAACTCAGGCATGCGGATTGCTAAGTTAGTCTATTTACAAGTAATCACATGATGTTTTGCTAAGAAAAAGAGCTAAAATAAAAGAATAAAGAGTGAGAATCAGGGATTCATCACCCCCCTATACTTTACCTTTTCTAGTTCCTTAGCAAACAATTATTTGGAAAATAAGTGAGAAAGAAGAAAAACTAGAAAAGAAAAAGAATCAAGGTTGATTATTAAACTTATCCTCATTAAATTGAAGTAGGAAGCTCAGTCAGACTTTGGATTATTAGTTCGTCGGAACCTCATTGGAAAATAGATTTAAGCCTCAACATCCTCTAAGTTCCATAATGCTATGGTCAAGAAACCTTAATAAACTAGAACATAACAAGTCTACGTACGCAAACTCTAATGACTATGCATCTTTTCTTGTACTGTATAAGTGATATGTAGCTCCCCACCTTAAAAATGGCAAAGAAACAACCCCCCTCAGCAAGTTAACTCTAATTCCCTAGTCTAGCAACTCTTTCCTCGAGGAACGAGGTATTCCCTTCTAAGTGAAGTTCAACCAGCTCAAGAAGAGGGGAAAGAAGAGAATGAACCGTGACCAGCGTAGTCACGTATCCCTGGGAGCCTAACGAGTGCAGCTAAGTCTCCCGCTGCAAGCTTCATGAGATGAGTGTAATACATAAGCTTTGCCTTATTTGACTATATACACTCCTGTAGGCATTTTATTTTCAATCAGGCATGTCCACTTTTTTAGTGTTTTTCTTGATTTTTCACTTTTTTTGATGTGCATATTTACAACATATCCACATGGTGCAGCATATACATAAGGAGTTTTTCTTCTTGAGCCAGTAGACTATCCCTCTTTTGAAGCATTATTGCAACCCAAAACTCCTTTCTTTAGACCTCAGCACGACCAGGCCAAGTTGAGGTGCACATCCCTCCTTAAAGGAAGATGAGAGGTTCCGCCTATAAGTACTACCCTCGTATGCTACCCCAAGCCAAAGGATTCTGCCTACTCACCACCTCATCCACATGGATCTATGTGTAAGGTACTGGTCCAAGTAAAGCCATTGTCTCTTAAAGTCATGTGTGCGTTGTTAAGTGTTCTACATAGGCCCATCAAGACGATATGTGAATATAGCCTAGTGGACTCAATGAATTAAGTCACTAATGGACCTTAAAAGTCTGAATCCCAAATCATGTAAGGTTCCTCTAAACTTAGGTGGATTAAGGTCTTAACCAAGCTCCATTTTTCAATTAAATTCCAGACTAGTTTAAATGTCAATTATGATTCAGAAGAATAGACAAGCAAATAAATATGAACAAAAATCTTTTGTGCAATTTTTAAAACGTGCAAAAATTTATGAAAAATGTTTGAATGCAATGAAGAAGAAAGGTTTGCAAAATTTTTACAAACATCTACAAACATATTATTCTAAACTTTTATTTTTCAAAGAATTTTCAAAAATTTTGTACTATACATATATTTTTGATACAAAAATATTTACGAACTTTATAATCAAATATTTTTACAAAAATAGTTTTTACAGATATGTATGTACAAGAAAGAATTTTATATGCACGAAAAAATTTAAAAATTTTGTGATTTTTAGTTTGTGGTTTTAAGCCATTTTATTTATTAACACACTCACATAAAGTATGAGTTATGGCTAAAGTATACGTACAATATATACAAAACCCCTATACTTAGCTCGAATTATGTCCTCAAGGTGATCAAAGAGCGATGAAAGGAAGACATAACTCGTGTTGAGTATTGGGAAGTGAAAAGAATGGCTATACTACAACGACGAATAAAAGAATGTAATGAATAGAGGTCGATGATCCCCCTATGCTTAGCATCAAGTAATCCTAAGTATTGAAGTCTGTACAAAAAGGGGAAAACCGAGGGTTAGAATGTACAAGGTCTACATCCCCTATATTTAGGGTGAAATATCCCTAAGTATAGGAAGCAAAACAAAGGTAAAAAGAATCAAATAGATAATCACAAGTCCGACACCCCCATATTAGGGTAAAGTACACCCTAAGTATAGCATAATCATAAGATGAGAATGGGGCATTAGACTAAAGAATGAATGATATGGAAAATTGAATCTATACCGTTGCGAAAGAAAAGTGATAATCATGCATGAGATGCCAATGATGTGAGTCAAAGACGACATCTCATGCAAAATGAATAGGGGAAACGTTAACGATCAACGCATCATGATCAAGATATGGCTTCAGGCATTGACCATTAACTCGAAAGGTCAATTCAGATGACAACTCGGATATATTAATGCTTTTGTTGTCGTGCACCTTCCGGACCAAGTATGGTCCCTTCCACTTTCTCTGTAACTTCTCAGGAAATAATTTCAACCTAGCATCAAATTGACATACTCTCTGGTTCGGCTCAAACTGTTTATGGCTGATATGAGAATCATGCCATATCTTTACTCTCTCCTTGTGTTATAGGCTACTCAAAAAGGCTGTGACTTTAAGCTCCTCCAAGGCTGCCAACTCTGCTTTCCTCTGATCTCCTATGCTCTTAGGATCCACTAATAACTCAGTGACTACCCATAGTGACTTGTGTTTGATCTCCACAGGCAAGTGGCATGGCTTGTCATAAACGAGATGAAAGGGAGACATACCCAATGGTGTCTTGAAGGCAGTCCGATAGGCCCACAAGATCGAGTATAAAAGTTGTGACTAATCCTTTCGGCAAACAGTCTTAGCATCTGTAGTTCGGGTGGGGAAGGCCTCAACCCAACAACTCACATAATCCACAGCAAGCTGAACGTATTAAAATCCCTGGCTCTTAAGGAATGGACCCATGAAATCAATGCTCCATGCATCAAAAACCTCACAGAAGTAAATGTCCAACATCGACATCATATCACACTGTCCACAAGTGCACATCCTCTGACAGTTAGTACACCTCTTCATGAATTCATCAGAATCATTGAAGAGGGTGGGCTACCAAAGGCCAGATTAGAGCACCTTCTGTGATGTCCTCCTCCCAGATTGATGTCCTCCTACCTCAAGCTTGTGGTAGTATCTGAGGACGCTATGGCGCTCCTCCTGAGGAATGAACCGACACCAAACGATATCCCCTCCTTCATGATAATGGATGGGATCCTCCCAATTGTATGGCTTGGCATTCACGAGGAAAGTCTCAAATCATTGTCTGGGCCAATCATGTGGGACTTTCTTGGGAACAAGATAGTTCACAATGTCGTCGTTCCATGGAATCGAGGCGATAACAAAGATCGCCTCATCTGGGAAGGTCTCTATAATAGGTTCCATTTGTTCTGGATCCTCAAGGTTCTCTAATCGGTAGAGGAGATCCACCACCACATTATTGACTCCAGACTTATCCTTAATCTCAATATCAAACTCCTAGAGTAGAAGGATCCATTTGGCCAGTCTAGCTTTGGTATCCTTCTTTGCCATAAGATATGGATGGCGATATGATTTATAAAAATTGTCACTCTGGATCCAAGAATATAAGATCTGAATTTGACCATGGTAAAGACTATTGCTAGCATCTCCTTCTTTGTAACAGTATAGTTCCACTGGGTGGCATCCAAAGTACGGTAAGCGTAGTGTATGGCATAAGGTAATCCATACCTCCTCTATCCTATCACAACCACTATAGCAAAATTAGAAGCATCTGTCATGATCTAGAATGGGAGAGACCAATCAGGTGGTTGAGAGATAGGAAACTCAACAACTAATCCCTTGAGAGTCTCGAATGATGCTAGACTTTTATCATCTACAATGAATTCAATGTCTTTCATCAGTAGATCAGTAAGCAGTCGCACAATACGACTGAAATCTTGAATAAATCATCGGTAGAAACCGACATGCTCCATAAAAGACCATAATTGCCACAAATTGGATGGTGGATTGAGTTTTTTTGATGATATCCACCTTGGCCGGATTGATCTCCATTCCCCTATTGGATATGATATGGCCAAGAACCATCCCCTGAGTTACCATGAAGTGGCCCTTCTCTCAAAATAATACAAGATGGACCTCGATACAATGCTGAAGTATGTGGTCTAGATAGTCAAGACAAGCATCAAACCCGTCAGTGTAGTCTGAGAAATCATCTATGAAGACATCTAAACAGTCACCCACCATATTCAAAAAGATGGACAACATGCACCATTGGAATGTAGCTGGGGCATTACATAAACCAAAGGGCATCCATATGAAAGCATATGTCCCAAACAAACAAGTGAATGTCGTTTTCTCTTGGTCTTTAGGCACTATGGCCACCTGGTTATAGCCAGAGCACCCGTCAAGAAAGTTGTAGTGACTCTTCCCAACTAGGATCTCGATAATCTGATCAATAGATGACAACGGAAAATGATCCTTCTTGGTGGGTGGATTCAATCTTCTGTAATTCACATAGACCCTCCAAGAAGTTGGTACCCAGGTAGCTATCTCCTCCCCAGACTCACTCAGAACTGTAGTGATTCTCGTCTTCTTAGGTACCACATGTAATGGACTAAGACACTTGGAGTCGGAGATGGGGTAGATAAAATCGGTGCTCCACCATTTTGGTATCTCTTTCATAACCACATCTCAAAGATTCGGGTTCAGCCGTCATTGGAACTCACGTGATGGCTTAGCGTCCTCTTCGAGATAGATATGGTGGGAGCATAGGCCTAGATTTATCCCCTGGAGATTATCTACGCTCCATCCAATCGTCTTGCGGTTCCTTTCAAGAACCTCCATCAAATGAGATTCTTGCTCTTCCAGTCAAATATGTTGAGATAATGACTGGGTACGTCTCTGGCTCACCTGCAAGGAATCTATACTTCATCGACTATGGAAAGGTCTTCAACTTTGGACAACTGGGAGATGGCAAATCTAGCTTCTGAAATTCTGAGTGAAGGAAACCAGATCTGCATGGGAAAACTCTCAATGTGCATGAAATTCTGGGAAAGATGACCCTACTGGTATCTCTCTAATATGTGTTGGCTCAATCTCCACCCTAGCTGTCGACTCTGTGGGAATCAAACATAGCAAATACTCACCAAACTCATCCCAATCAGTGTTTGAATATGAGGGAGCTGAATCAAAAGAACATGAAATATACTCTGCCCTCGATCATCTGGCTCAAATGTGTCCTTTGCCAAGAATGTGCTATACGAACTCTCATCTGATAAAAGTTGTAAATATGGAGTATCTGAAGGTGTAACAAGAGCTCGTGATACGAGATCAGACCAAACTGCTTCATCATTTGTAATCACAAAGTCGCACTCCTAGTGGACATCTAGCTCCGCATCTGTCATTTGCCCGGTGCCGCTCAACTGCTTGGAGTAGGTATAATCTCTCGCTATGGTCTCCTCGATCATATCTATTTGTACGCTTTCTCCCTCGAATCGAAAGTCCCGCTTTCATGATCAGATATTACCTTGGCTATGGCTAAGAATGGGCATCCTAGTATGATGGGAGTATTTGTCACAGACTTAGGGATCTCCATGTCCAATACAACAAAGACCATGGGGAATTTCAGGACCTAAATTGTGATGACCATGTCCTTTAACAACCCCTTCGGCCTCTTGACAGATCTATAAGCAAACTGAAGGGATGTCCTGCTCTGCCAAAGAGGGCCAAAATCGAATCAGTCGAGTAAAGATGTCAGAAGAAGGTTGATGGAAGAACCGTTGTCGAATAGAGTATGATCAAACCGTTGCTCATGGATATGGCATCTTACATATGGAGCTCCTGCATCTGGCCTCTTGGCTGGCAATTGGTTCTAGATGGCAAAGCGCGGTGCATGACTAAGCATATGGATCTCTGCATTGTGGTTCCTCTTCTTCTTGTAGATGGGGTATTCTCTCTCAAGTTCTTATAAAAGAGAGGGATATTCTCTAGTGCCTCCTGTAGAGTCAGCTGAATCTGGAATCTGTCAATCATCTGTTGGTTGAACTCTAACTGGTGTCTCTTTTTGGATTTTCTATTTTATTCCCCTTTGCTAAGCGTGCCTGATGGAAGGGGATGGATGGACTCTCCTCAGATATAGGGCCAGGAATAGGCTCCTGAGTATGTGAAGGAATAAAAATCATACCAATATGCAACACATATGGACTCGAAGAAGATACAGAAACCTTTCCTTTATTCATATTTTTTTGTTTTTTTTCCATTTTTTATTTTTTTAGTTTTTTCTAACACCATCTTGAGACACAAAAGGTGGCAACACAACTGAAGTAGAAATGGTGGCATCAGTACCACCCATGGTGTCTATCTTTGCAGTATCAACACTGTACTCCGGCTCAGTATCTGGTGAATTGGTGGCATCAGTACCACTGACTGCATCTGGTATCACGACAATCTTAGTACCGTCAGTTGGATCATCATCCTTGGTGGTGTTAGCACCACCATCATCAACATCATGAGCGGCATCAGCACCGCTATCCTCCTCATATGGCACTCTAGAATCTCAAAGTGGTTGTCGCTTAGACAAGGCACCGCTGGCTGGCATCCTACCAATCCTAAGTGTCAAAAAATTGACATCAAATATGTAGGAAGAAATATCATCCAAAGAATCACTAGGAGTGGTAGTCTCTATGAACTTTATTGGCTCAAACTTCCTATTCAGATTGTTTGGGTTTGGTTTAATCTGAGCGGGTATGGCAGCCTTGCTCTTGATTATTTCCCACATCTCCTGCCATAACACATCCATTTCTTACTATAGGGATGCCTGCTAATATGAGAGTAGGAAAATGAGATCATCAAGGGCTGGGTTCTCATAGATGGGTCCATGAGAACTAGAGGGTTGCCTCGCTGGAAATGAGGTTGCGTCTGCTGGTATTGAGGGGGAGGCTGAGAATACTGTTGAGTCTACTGTGGTTGCCTCCACAACTATCCATGATGGAAGGGATGAGGACCCTGTTGGTACTGCTCGGTTGGCTGGGAGTGATGGGGCTACTATTGCTACTGACTGCTCTGTCCGCCCTGAGCTGGAGGATGTTGTTGGGATGAGGTGCCTCCGGTAGACCATCTGAAACTGGGATGGTCACGACGGATCCCAGGCTGTTGTTGGTACCGATAGTACCGAATCCCATTGTCTTCCATTAACGGCTCTTGCTTATAAGGTGAAGGGGGAATAACTACTAGGGGCTGATCCGGTTAGTAAACCACCATCTAAGTGTCTGAGATGGTGGTGGCTAGGAATATTGCTACAACGGTTGGACTGGCTCTACCTGAATATGGTGAACCATGTGGTAGGTGGCAGGAGGATGGGTATAACTACTGTTGGGATCAACCCGTGACCTGAGACAGGGCTGTGGAGCCGTCTATGCCTCCTGGAGACACATGATCTGAGTCTTTTGGTTAGTAAGCGTCTGTGCCAACTAATCTATCTATGTAAGACCCTGGCACTGCTTTTTCTAGATGATCTCAATGCAACTTCTCGTTGAAGATCCACATGTCAGTTATTGATGACTCTTCTTGTGTTGTTGTTGTTGACGAAGTAGATGGACCTGCATTGACCCGTGCTATCCTCTAATAGGACACGGCCTGTGGGAGGGGCTTCCCCTGAGTGTAAACCCTAGTCTGGGACATTACCGTGTAATTTTCTATCATCTCCTCGTAGATGGCCCAAACTTTGTACTCGTCCTTAGTGAAATAGGACCCTCCACACAAGGCATTAACTAGCCCTCGCAGATCTGTTGTCATCCCACAAAACAAGCTATAAACTAGGTTGGGTTTGATATCTCATGATGTGGGCATCGGTCAATGAGCTCTCTAAATCAATCCCAAGCCTCGTAGAAATGCTCATTTGGGGTCATTGTGAAGTTGTTGATCGAAGATCTGGTTGTGTTGGTTCGGTCGATAGTCCCAAGCTGCTCCCAAGTGGTAACATACTTCCCCAAATGTTTCATCCAATAGATTGCTTTGTCAACAAAGGAGAAGGGGAAGGCCATCATCTGGATGGTGTCCTCATCCACAAATAATATATCGTGGACTGTGCTACATATTATCTCGAACTCCTTGAGGTGTAGATGCGACTCTTCGGTGTCTAGCCCATGGAAATTAGGCAAAAGCTGGATCGTCTGGGAGCAAAGCTCGAAGTCGCTCAGAATCTCCAAAAGGTGGATCCAGTGGTGGGTAAGGGTTGCACCAGGATTGTGCAACTGCCTCGTCATCCATGTAGGTCTAGCTGGATCATATGGATCCTCTGATCATCTATATCCTCCTCCAACTACGAGTATGTCTCCACCGACTGGTCTCTGTGGCTCTCCTTTGTCGTCTCGCATCTGTGCTAGCTCTCGTCACACCTCTGCCATAAATGCTTCTTGGTCTCAGATATGCCTCTGCATGGTCTCCAGGGAGGCTAGAAGTGTATTGTTGATGGCCCCTGATCAAGTACGTACATGGAACCCTTGGGCTTCCCATTGGTGCGCCCCTCACTGTCGTCCATCTCTCGGGTCTCTGCAAAGGCAAAAGACCCCAACTCAGGTGCCGTCAAATGTACATAAATCTGTGTCGGCCTCTGCTCTGGTACCTTAGGACTGGAACAAGGGTGGTCGAGGGGGAACATGGTGGTAGCAAACTCAGGTTCGGAGAGCGAGTCTGGGCTCTCCAAAGCTGCCATAGATGAATGAGGAGTGCTCGAGAGCGGTGCTATCAAAGGTAGCCTAAGGGACCTCTTTCCTATCATCATGATGTAGGATATATGATGATGAGATTTGGAATGCAAGCAAGATCAGAAAGCAAACCCCCAATTCACCTACTCAACACTAAAGCTGATAATTGTAAGAGCGGTCGTTAATCTTTTCAATTTATTTAGGTGATCAATCAGTCTATCAGAGCAACTAAGCGAGCTGTTACGAACCCAATGCTCCCAGGATCCCAATCCCATGGCTAGTTTTTCCCAGCTTGTATGAATCGCAGACCATTTACCGGTTACCCGATCAATTCACTCTGCTAAGGAAGTCTCGAACCGATTACCGGCTACCCAATGAAGTCCTCACTGGAGAATAACTAACTACAAGACAAGTAGTCTGAAAGAAGTTCAGGTATGGCTCTAGCCTAGTGTGTGGGTCACTCTCTCGCTGTAGATAAATTAACCCATGAGGGGGTGACTCTCCCCAAAACAAAGATTTTATGATGAAGTGTATTTTAGGGTCAAGTTTGCATTAACAGTCCCGATTTTATTCGCTTTCACTTTTTAGGTATTTTTTAAGATAAAAATAATGCATAACAAAAATTTCAATTTCCTTGATTATTTGAGTCAAAAAACATGGGAGTAAGTCGAAAAAGTTGATGCACGATCAAATATAAGGATGCATGCAGAGATAGAAATGTGTACCTATCTCTAGCACTCTACATGTAGGGTGATCTGTGCATAAATTTAAAGATAGAAAATAAAATAACTATATCATGCATGAGGAAATCGACGTTAGACAAGCAACTTCTATTGATCGTGAAGAACAATAGCTAGCTAATCAAATAGAGTCAGGAGTCCGATCTTGGGAGTCACTTGGTACCCGCCACAATGGGTCTTCCTAGCGTTGTATGTGACTCCTCACGACGCGTGATCTCGTATCTAATTAAGCCAACTTTTCAATTTATTTTTATCAAGGTCCAATTATGATCTATAGGAACAGAAAAGAATTAGGTGTTGGGCCTTAGCTAATTACGTCATAATCAACAAAAATCCTTAGTCTAGGGGCTAAATCCTCAAGATTCAAATAGAAAGAAAATGTGATAAAATCAAAATGCAAGAAAGCCACGGTGAGGTCCCCGAGTGCACCGACACTCGGCGAAACAAAACCCGAGATATCTAAGTGTCCAAGATAGTCCAAGTCCAAATATTACAATAACAAAAGTTCTACTAGAAATAAACTATCTACTCTATCTACTATAATTATCCTCTCCTCCTTTCCTGCTCCTCCTCAGGTACGGGTACTTCAACAGAAAGTCGAAGCATCCTTGGGCGGTTCCTCGCACAAACAGCAAAACAGGATTGCGTCAGAAACAATTATATTAAATAGAGACAAATAAAGAAAAATGACTACTAAGCCGTGCTCCCCAACAACGATGTCATTTCGATGAGACAACTTTGGACTCGGGTTAAGTATCAAGAAATATCCAAGGTCGTTGCGACCCCAATCGATAAGTCAGGCTCAACAAGAAAATAAACCACTAAACAAAGATCAAACAATGAAGCACAAAATGTAAGAAATTTTGCTATTTATTTTACATGGTATAGCAACCAGGGTCGAACACAAGGGGCACGAGAAAACCTACGAAGTAATCAAATTTTAAGAATTCAACAACAAATTTTTAGTGGTTTTTAATTTTACAATTATTTTAGTTTTTAATAAGGAAACAAAATCAACAAATAAGAAGACAAGGCAACACAACAGTACTTTTTGGATTTTTCATTGAGGATAAAAGTGCTCAGACAATTAAGGTAAAAATATTTTTGAGTTTTTGAGCTTTTAAAGTGTTTTTGGTAATTTTCCAAGATTTTGCAAATGTTTTTGTAATTTTATAAAAATCAAATAGTGACTAAATATGTAAACAATGCACACCCAAGATTAAATTGCAAGTTAAATATAACGAAAATGCCTTGATAACAATTTTATGAGAAAATACAAGTAAAACCCTATAAACAGGAACCAAAATGAGAATGTTTTGGGTTTTTCTTGAATTTTATATGATTTTATAAGAATTTAGATGTTTGACATTTTTAGGGCTTTTATAAGGAATTTTCAAACAAAATTACTATTGTAGATAAAATACATAAAAACACACTAATAAGAATTTTTAAGACAATTTTTGAATTTTTATAGATTTTTAAAGATAGAGAAGACACTTTTAAAAGGTTTTTATTTTTCAAAAATAATAAATATAAAGAAATTAACGACAAAAATTACACTAAATACTACACATCAACAGGAGTTGGTGATAATTTTTAGATAATTTTTTGGATTAATTTGCTAATTATTAAGTCCAAAATACAAGATCTACTAAGATATAATTTACAGGGACCTACATGCAATTAAAATAAAGTTTCGGGCAAAAAAATAACACAGTTATCAAGTATAGGGCTGAAATTGAAAAATCCAAGCACTCACATTTACAACATGTGATCCAGACTCACAGGGGTATAGTTGCAAATATAAAAACATGGCATTCGGTTCATAACATATAAAAAGTGCAGGGCATATGACACAAATAACCCAAAAGTAACGTGTACATGCACGTGCTACACACAGAGGGAATAAAATGTAAATATCAAAACCACGAGGTCCAAACTTTAAAAGTTCATAACTACAACAATTATTTACTAGACGAAGGCTAAATGCGGAAACAAATGAGGGTAAAAGGGAAATATACCCTTTGCGGGTGCATACAAGGCACGTTAGGACACTGGCATCTCTGATTGTTCCTTGGAAAGGATCTGACGGCTCTGACGTAGTCGGGGACGTGGGTCTATGATTCTCTGCTACAGTACGGATATGACGGCAGACGAAGGCGGCTTATATATATGCAGTGCATATCTCCCCCAAAAGTTGATCGAACCGTTACGAATGAGATGTGTATGTACGGTCGTGATCAAATCTGGTGCCTCTATCCTGATCGGACGGTGGTTGAAGGTGGTGAAAGAACACCTCCTTCGGCAACCTTCAATCAGCCAATGGAGCGATCCATTATTCTGATGAGGTCACCAAAGGGTCCTGCAGTGTCGCGAGGGTGCTCCGCTTCCGATGGACGGCTCTGATGGAGGTAATAACGGTCAGATGGATACGGTGGTGAAGCTCGTCCTGAAGCTACTTCACCTTAGCAGTAGAGGCTCCCAAGTGATCTCCAGGCGTGCTTGCAGACCTGCAAGGGTAAGAGAGGCTCGGGGCTATGCTCTGATCCTAGTTAGTGCTTCAAAGGGTAAGGGAAGCAATGGTGGATGGTGATCGACCTCTAGCGAAGGCATCAGAAGGAGGTCTGAGCCTAATCTCGACCCGATGGTCAAGTTTCAGGATGGTTGGGTTACGTGAGAGGGTACAGAGTGAGATGTAGCGTAGATCGAATCGGGTAGATGTAGGGAACGAGGATCTGACCAGTTGGTCAGAACAAGTGAACGTCGGCGGAGATGGGATGAAAAGATGAATAGGAATGAGAAATGCAATGGATATGAGTGATACCTGAAGTTACTGAGGTGCTCAGTAAGGTCATGCGAAGGTGGGTGGTCGGGTCTTGGCCTCAATTAAGATGCGGCTGGCTGAGGCTTCACATGGCGGAGCTCCGGCCATGTCGTGAGCTACATGTCTCCAGGTGCTTCCCGACGATCCTGAAGGGTTCCTCCATTGTCTATCACTTCAACGAAGGTATCTAGGTGGGAATGGGGGCACGAGGGTCGAGTTGACCAATTGTGGAGGCGGAGAAGAGGTTTCATAGGCAACTTAAGGGGCCTAGAAAGATCGAGCAAAAGCACACAACCCAAATCAGATCCGCACCTTCCTAGGGATCCGTGAGGATAACGAATAGTTCGGGCGAGAAATCAGGGCATGATGCGGCTGGAGTCGGATGGGGAAAGAGGAGAAGAAGGTCCGACGAGTGTGAATCGGGTTTGATCCGGCTGGAAGGGAGGGTTGACCACGGTCAACGAAACCTCCTAGAAGAATCAGAAAATAGGAATATACAAAATAATTAAAAAATCAATAAAAACATCAAACCAATTCAAAATAAAAGCGTATAAAATAAAAATGTTTATTTTTTAAACTATTTTTTTGTGATTTTTAATTATTTTTATGAAAATAAATTAGTGTATATACAATATATAATTATTATATATAGGTATAATACACCTATGTATACATGTATTTTTATTTTATTATTCTTACACAAATACCTTTATTTTGCATTTTATTTATTTACAACATTATTTTAGAAGTATAAATTAATCTTTATTTTATTTTTATGAATTAATAAGGGTATATAATAAGTAGAGGATGTGATATATACAAGTGTGTTTTGCACAATGCATGGATGATTTTTTTATTTTTATTTAGTTTTTCTGTTTTTCTATTTTTATATTATTTCTAATATTATATACAAGGACATAAAAATAATATATTAATTTTATTTTGTCAAAAAATATGTACAAATATAGGTATTTCACAGAAAGTTACACATCTTCTCCATACATGCCATGTCAAATTCTTATCTAATACATGGCATGGATGGAGAAGATGTGTAGCTAGAGCATCACGAGCAAGTTACATACCTTATATATGTATATATAGAGGATTTTGAGCAGAGAGGGCATCCTCATTCATGATAAAATACAACCCCAACCTCAGGTCAAGAGATCCGAGATAGTTCACTAACCTTCATCTCGTTGTCCTCCTTAGTACACAATGTTGATTAAGGAAGAGGAACTATCTTTGAGGAAGAACATGAGTACAAAGAGAGCAACCATTGGCATCATGCTATGAATGAAGATATGTCATCTCTAAACAAAATTATTATATATGAACTTGTGAAGATTCCTAGAAGTAAGAGGGCTTTGAAGTGGGTTTACAAACTAAAAAAGATGATGGTGGCAAGAATCTGGCATAAAAGGCCAAATTGGTTGTCGAGGGCACTAGTGAATGATGAATCTATGATTCTCATTCTTTATTATTTTATTTTAGCTTTATCGTTTACCAAAAACATCTATAAATGTGTGTAAATATAATAAATTATCAATGTACATGTCCTTATTAATATTGCATATTTAAAACATATTTTACAAAAAAGGAAAAATGAGAAAAGAAAAAGAAAAGAATGGTGCAATTATGAAATAAGTACAGACTGAACCAAACCCCGAGAGAAGGCCAACCATTGACTTGATTGGCAAGGAATAAAGTAGGGGGAGATATAGTCCTTGTATATTCATCACTATGCATTCCATGTACATATCACTTCTCCTATTTTATTCATCAATAAAAAGACCTCAAATCAAATTATTTTCTCAATAGAAGTTGTACATAAAAATGTTTTCTAAATAAAAAATACTTGTAAAATTATATGCTATACATAATACAAATAACACCACTCATGAAAAGCTACAAAATAAGAACTTAACAGATAAATTCCAGCTCTATATGAATTCAAATTCTTCCAAAATAACCTTTATTGGACTCTAAATTAAATTGTCTTTATAATGGGGGTGGTTCCATAAATTTTAGAGATATAAGGTAAAAATAGGCTTTTTGGGTGCATTATAGTCATATGTAATCTATCTTTATAATAGGGTGATTTTAATTTCTTTTTCTTTTTAAATATATAATATAAGAATATATAAGGCTATATATACAAAATAGGCTAATATGTATATATATACCAATAAAAATAAACAATAGACAGAAAAATAAATTTTGGGGTTTAAATACCTTTTTACTTTTTTTGATTTTTTTTAAATAATTTTACTAATTTTTATACTTTTAAAATAAAATATAACCCAAATTAGGGATAAAATAAATAGGTTGAATTGAAATGAAGAGGTAAACAGCAAATTGTATCAAAAATCCTTCAAATCAAATTTAATTTATAAATAATAATATAAAGAAATTTAAGAGATAAAAATAAATATTTTTGAGATTTTCAAGCATTTTTTATCTTTTTATACTAGATTGTAAAGCTTTTTAAGTTTTATGTATTTTCCTTTTTTATTTTTAGGTTATTTAGGTTCTAGAGTTGTAAAATAAATAAATAAATATTTTTTGGAATTTTTCAAAAAGTTTTTTGTATTGTTTTGGTATTTTTAAAGCTAAATAGGGACCTTTTGTGCTACTTTTGATGTTTTTATAAAATAGGAAAAAGTTATAAAATACAAACTAAAAATATAACGTGAATCGAGATGGAATCATGAACCTAACCCTATATTTTGAGAATTTTTGGAGCACAATTGATATATTTAATAAATAGAAATAATACACAAAAATTACTGAACTAGTAAGGGCAAATATGTAATTAAAAATAAATATGAGTTCCTTTATGCAATTTACCCAAAAATTATAACTAGAATTAAAACTTTCGAGACTAACACAAACAACAAAACCCATGAGGGTGTAATGTACGACACGTGAGGTGATGTGAATTGGACCTTTTTGTAAATAAAGTAAAGGCAGGGGTCTTTTCACAAATATTAAAAAAATAACTAAACAACAAATGAAAGATTATAAATTAAATGTTAAATACAAAACCTTTTTGGTTTAAATGTGTAAAATACCCAACGAAAGGCGCGATCCAAAGCTCCTGATCTTCATTAATCCTTGTGGTGACACGAGAGGAGTCGATGACGCTTCGCTTGGACGATGGAGATTAGATCTCATGCGGGAGATCAACGATCAAGGGCAGGCGCATCCAACGGCTACTACTCGACTAGGCGAAGGATGATGATGGGACGACGATGAAGGGGGTTGGAAGAACAAGGAAGAACTCACGTTCCTCTGATATTCGATTTGATGTACTACGTGCCTCCGACCTCCTAGAATGCTCACAAGAGGCTCAAAATGGAGCCCAAGCTACCTCGCACCCGCCAGAAGTGTCAGAAGGTCTCATGGAGCACTAGTGATTGCCAACGAACTCGAAAAAAGACAGGGGCTCAAGGTACCTCCAGGTGCTTCAAAATCAACTCCTAAGGGGTCATTATCCTCCAGCACCTGCAAGGAAGTTTACACAAGAAAAAATGGGTGCTCTGGGGGCTTTATTGGTGGAGATGGGTGAAAGGTGGAGTGTGGCGACGGTGCTCCGGCAAGGCGAAAAGGTGGAGCACCTAAGTTCAGATCCAGTGAGGATCAGTTGAGCTGGAGTGGTGTGGGATGTAGGAGAAACATAGGGCAAGAAGAGGAGGTGGCAAAGTGAGTCGAAGATAAGGTGGTTCATAGTGGATGGCTCGTTGGAGGTCGAGCTCTGACAAACTACGAAGTAGGTTGATTACGTTAATACACATAATTAAAATCTAAACTAAATGCAGGAAATCAAACTTAAGGTTAAAATCTAACTGCAAAGCATGCAGAACGACCTCTAGCGCTAGAGCTACAAGGTGAACCTCGACGGTTGTCATGGCTGGAGATGGTTGGAATGTGCTTCTAGGTTGATCCTCGATCTATCCAACTGCTGGGCGAGGAGGCTGTCACCATCCTCGAGCCCTTGAATGTAAAAATAAGCGGAGGAAAAGGTCAAAAGGCATTCAAAATCGAATGTAGGAGGAGAGTGGAGTTTTGTACAAATGGCTGGAAGGCTGGGAAGATCGAGGTCCAACGGGTGCAACAGTGATCCATGCCTCGAGGAGTCACACATCCGTGATGTAGGGTGGATCAAGGACAAAAAACGTTGAAGGAATCAACACAAAAGGATGAATGGATCCTTGGGGAAAAATCAAGGAATGTCAGGTCAAGGCTAGGTTTGACAAGGTTGCATGGCTAGATCAACTAGTTGATCGTAGTCGACTAGCGAAGCAACCTGGTTGGTCCACGTGGACCAACCAGTCCAAAAATAATTGTAAAATCGAAATTAAATAATAAATGATTTTATTAAATTAAAGTTTTAAAATAAAAAAATGTTTGTTATTTTCATATAGTATTTTAATAGATTTTTATTAATTTTTTAGAGCTTATTTATTTCAAGTTAATTTTTGGGTGTATATTTATAGGTTTATTCATCTATGTTTTGCATATTTTATTTTTATTTTGTATTTTTGATTTTATTATTTTATTCTCTTATTTTATAAAATTATAACTTATTTTTATATACATATAAATATTTTTTATTTTTTTGATATATAATGTACATTTAAATAAATAAAGGTGTATATTATATAAAAATAAGTATAGGTATTTCATCTATGTACTTATGTATACTTATTTTATTTTAGCATCTTATTCATGACTTTGCTTTATTCTAAATATATACATTTATTATAAATAATATTTACAAAATTATATAATTATAAAATTATAAAAGTAGTAAAGAAAAAATAAAATGAATATTTTATATAGGTAAACTATATTACAAGGGTCCAAAACCTAACTTTCACATCTTAACCCATAAAAATATGAAACCACCTTCATTAAATAGCTTATTAAAAGATATATATAGTTAAAGGTGATTTTGATACCATTTTGAGTTTTTATTTAGGGAGTATGGGTCTGGGAATTCAGGATTTTGGATTTTTTTAGAGTATAACTTATACAATGTATATTATTTTTGTATAAAATCAATTTTACATTTTTATTTGTATTTTTATCTACAACTTTCATGTAGAAAGTTTCTTTATTTGAGGTACAAAATAGAAAATAAAATTGGTCACAAAATGGACTTAATGAATAAAAGAATATGTGTTTTATTGTCTTTTTGGCCCTTATCTCCCTCTACTTTATTTCTTATTGACCCATCATCAAGATGCCTCAGTCTCAGGGTTTAGGGTCATAAAAACCTTTGGTGTTTTATTCTTTTTCTTTATTTTCTTTATTATATAATTTTGACATTAAAAAATGTATTTTAGACACAATAAATGGAACAAATAATGAACGCTAATTTGTACAAAATATAGCTAGGGTTTTTAATGCCAAAATGATGGAATAAAGGTGATGAAATGGAGCTCTGATTCTCTATTCCTATGTAGTGGACCTGGATCAAGAGATTGGTTAGATGCTAGCCTTTGGATTATGGATTGTCATCTCCTTCTCAAGTTAAAGATCCTTTCTTGATAATCGCTTGACGGTGCGGTTGAGTAGCCAATCTTGCTCTTTGATATTCGACTTAGACCAATCTATGATCCAATAATTGGATCAATAGTCATATGATCTCAGGTTGGCTAAGGTACATAAACTATTTGTACAAAGGGACCCAATAAGTGCTTGTATATTATAAACTCATAAAGGGAGAAAAATCTTTAAATTTTATTGGTAATTAATTTACAATAATATTTATTACAATAATGGATCTCCAGAGGCTCACATGCCTAACAATCTTCTACTATCCCTCAGAACCATTCATGTACAATCTTTAAACTCATACTCATAACATGCTAGTCGAAAACCTTTTGGGGCAAAGGTTTGGTAAGGGGATTATTCATGTTATCAGCAGAGGCAATCTTGGTGATTATTATGTCACCATGATTCTGTATCTCTCGGATAATGTGATATTTCCTCTCCACGTGCTTGCTCTTTTAATTCCACATGAGTTCTTTTGCTTGAGAAATGGCTTACGTGTTATTGTAGAGTAGCGGAATAGGAGTCTCTAAGGAAACTACACCTAACTCCGAGATGAACCTATGCAACCACACCACTTCTTTTGTTGCATCAGATGTAGCAATATACTCAGCTTCAGTTGCTGAATAAGCCATGGTGTCCTACTTCTTGCTTCTCCAGCTTATAGCATCAATGTCCAACAGGAATATGGACCCCAAAGTCGACTTTCGATCATTAATGTCAGGTTGATAGTCTGAATATGTGTATCCTCAGATTTGGAGATCATATCTCCATAGACCAAGATGTAATCTTGTGTCTTCCTTAGATACTTGACAATGCTCTTCACTATACTTCAGTATTTTTCATAGTAAGATTGGTAACATCTTACCACTCCCACTACATGACAGATGTCTTGTATTGTACACATCATGGCAAATATTATGCTTCCTACAGCAAAGAGCATCCATCTATGGATTTTGTTTCCTCAATAGTTTGAGGAGCCATCCCTTTAGATAAGTAAATACCATATCTAAGGAAAGGCAACCTTTCATGAAATTATCCATACCAAATCTCTCTGATATTTTCTTAATGTGCCCATGTTGTGATAGTCCTAAAACCTTCTTTTCTCAATTTTTGAACAATTTCGATCTTAAGATGTAAGAGGCTTCTCCAAGATTTATCATCTCAAAGGTGTACGCCAACCAAATTTTAACACTAGTCATCATCAATATATCACTCCCAATGATAAGGATGCCATCTACATAAATCATGATGAACACAACGGTGCTCCCACCAAGCTTATTATACGCACAAGGTTCATCAGGATTCTGAATGAAATCATAACTCTTTATGCTTTCATTAAGTTTGATGTTCCAGCTACGAGAAGCTTGTTTGATCCCATAGATGGACTTTTTTGTCTTGTACACTTTGCCTTCCTCATTCATGAATCCATGTAGCTACTTCATGTAGATATCCTCCTTGAGGAATCCATTCCTAATGTTCATGTTCATCTTCCAGATGTTGTAGTCAAGATGTGTAGCTATAGCTAATAGTATCCTGAAGGATTTAAGCATGGACATAGAGGAGAATGTCTCATCATAGTCGATGCCTTATCTTTAGGTGTTTCCCTTGGTCATGAGTCGTGCCTTGAAGGTCTCTACCTTCCCATCAGTCTCCCTTTTTCTTTTGAAGATATGTTTATATTCAATGGATTTTATCCCATTAGGTTGATCCTCTTGGGACAACACACCATTCTTGTCATGGAGTCTACTTTAGACTCCATAGCTAGCATCCATTTATATATGTCACGATCCATGAGTGCCATATGAAGTCAGATCATTGTCAGATTCTTGTGACACATGAGATCCATACCTTTCAGGTGGTCTAGCCACCCTTGAAATCTTCCGAAGAGGTATGGGTATTTCATCTTCAATTAACTCTTCAGTTTCTGGCTTAGTAATCTCCTTATTCTTTGAGGATTCGATGAGCTCCTTCACTTCATTCTGTTATTGACTTTTAAACAAACCATCCTATAAAATCATTACATTTGTAGAGATGAGTATCTTTCGAGTCTCAAGGTCATAGAGTTGGTATCCTATACCATCTTTATATACCCAATGAAGTTGCACTATGTAGTACGAGATTCCTGCTTACTTGCATCCACCTTTCTGGCATGGACATCCCCAAATCATTAAGTATCTAACATCGAGCTTTTTTCCAAAGGTCATGAGTGTTTCTGGATATGGATTTGCTCGGAATCTTGTTAAGGATGTATATTACAGTTTCAACTGCATATCCCCAAAAACTAAGGGGTAAATATGCTTAACTCATCATTGATCTGATCATATCCATTATGATCCAGTTGTATCTTTCAGCAACACCATTTAGTTGGGGAGTTCTAAGAGGAGTGAGATTGGATAAAATTCCTTTCTCTTTAAGGTATTTCTTGAATTCATCTAAGAGGTACTCATCACCTCAATTAGATCGAATATGTTTGATGTTCCTATCGATTTTGGTTCTCAACCAAAGCCATGAATTATTTGAACTTTACAAAGATTTCAGACTTGTGATTTAATGGGAAGACAAAATGGTATCGTGAATGGTCATCACTAAATGTCACATAATATTGATGTCCATTTCAAGTCGTGGTACTAAAGGGACCACATACATCAGTATGTATAAGGTCAAGTATACCTTTGCATTGAGTACTCTTACTCTGGAAGGGTTCTCTGGTTATTTTACCTCGAATACAATGTTTGTAGGTAGGCAAACTTTAGACTTTTAGAAAATCTCATGGTCCATCCTTTACCAACCTATTTATCTGGTCAATTGAAAATGACCAAGTCTTTGATGCCAAATCATAATTAAATGATCTCCAACCTCTCTAGATCATTAATGCACAATTCATAGAGTCCATCGATAGTTAGAAAACCTTCTATAATATATTTATCATAATCACTTATGACAAGTTTGTTACATAAAAAGAACGTATATCCACGTCCAACTTGCTTAGATGCATATATTAAGTTCTGTGTATTATGCAGAACATAGGGATATTTTCTAAGTACTAAGACTCGTCTATTA
Source organism: Ottelia alismoides (assembly GCA_037367405.1). Lineage (NCBI taxonomy): Eukaryota > Viridiplantae > Streptophyta > Magnoliopsida > Alismatales > Hydrocharitaceae > Ottelia > Ottelia alismoides. The sequence continues at coordinate 577,911 of JAZKJV010001458.1, read as the reverse complement.
GATAATGATAGTCTGCACGTTCCAATGGTGACTGCTGCAATAGTTACATCATATCCCATCTGGATGACTATCTCTTATTTATCAAGTTTTCTAGTTTCATGAAAGAGATGCAACATGACAAAAGTGCCAGAATTAACGACCCAACTGCCTTCTCATACTACGAGAAAGTTGATTTCAATGATGAAAGTAGATTTCATACATGCCGGAGCATTACCTTTACCCTTGTCTAAGTTTTTTTAGATAACATGGATAGTTTCTTTTTCTAGTGTCCTGACTTCTTGCAAGGATGACAAACATCTATTTATTGGATGCCAGATGTGTGTCAGCATGAGAGAATGAGCCAACACTTTGACTCTTCTTCTTATTCTTCTGGGCTGGACCCTTTCTGAAACTATGTTTCCGACTGCGCTTCTCATTGAATTGTGCAACCATTGCACTGCGATCAAGATTCTCATTCTCCATGATGTCCTCTGCGAACTTCAATGAAGCCATGAGTTCAACATTCATCAATCTCAACTTGTTCATGTGATATGATACCACAAAGTTGTTGAATGGGAAGAGATAGGAGAATGAAGTCATACTGCATGTATGAATCCATCTCTGCCCTAAGGATCTTTAGCATAGAGAGGTAACCAAACATTTCTATTACATGGTCTCCAACTAAGGTCCATTCTTGCATCTTGTAGCATATAAATTCTTTCATCTGGTTGTGTCGCTGAGTGCGGTCACATCACTTAACATTTCTATTAGATTCAATATTATATCATGGGCATTCTCTATGCCCATATGTTGCTTCTGAAGCACATTTGATAAAGATCCCATAATATAACAACATACCAACGGGTGATAATATTCATATTTATTATTAAATTGAATTTCTTCCACCGATAGAGGGTTCTCAAACTATGTTTTCTTGAGAACATATATGAAGTGCTCATTAGAAAGAACAAGTTCCAAATTACGGAGCCAGTCTCAATAACTTTGTCTGGTCAACTGGTTGACCTCTAGAAGCTTGCTGAGTGGGTTCATGTATTCATCTAAGATTATAACATGCACTTATTAGTATACATTATATATACTTTTTCTTTGATTAAAGATTTTTATTCAAAGTTGTCTTGCCTTTTGATACTTTGAAAGTATATTCCCTTATCCAATTTCAAAGGAAGAGATAAACTCACCAATATATCTCTTGCAAGATTTGAAATCTCCCTTCTACTTTTGTCACACCCTAATTATACGAGAACATGCAAATCTGGTAAAGGAAGCAAGAACTCTTTCCAATTCGGTCTTTGACACTTGATACCACCACCCTTAAGGTGATGTTGACCTGTTGTGAATTGAACCAACCATCAACTTGAATAAATCTCCATATGCGCAATCGAATACCGCCTAAATGATATGAAGAAAATATTGCAGTCACCATAAATATGACATGTCTCTTACGAGAAGTATAGATCACGATCCATGTATGCTTGTATATTAGAGCTATGGCTTCGCATAAGCGTCTCCACCATACAATCTATGGTGACAGTACTCTCTGCCTTGATAGAAGACCATGGAGGTCATCATTTGATCTTCTGTATCACATTCAAATTTTGATTGATAATTTCAAATCATATTCTCATCAACAATCCTTCCAAGGGAAATCTGGTCAATATTATTTATAGATTGTGAATAACTGGGTCATTAATTTAATCATAATAAACTATTAATCAAATACAACTAATAAATAATCCGTGCTTGATATTTTATTATATAGCATACACACTCACAAGTAAGTATTTTTCCAATTTTAGTTGTTAGAGTATGCCTTAACTGTGCATCATGTTATACTTCCTTGAAAGAGATATCAGACACTTGAGTTAAGCTAGGAATGAGCATTTTCTTTTATTGCAAGGTGCTAATTAAGGAACCAAAATAACATACCATGTCTAAACACCATCTCCATTCCAATTCAGAACAACACAAATGGATCTATTCCTACTTGCAGTTTTATCAATCATTTTCGATCGACATTATACTATATAATAATGTATGTTATAAGTCTGAAATTAAAATCATTTTAATTATCACAAAATTCTAAGATATCAAGAAACCAACTGTTTTGCATCAGAATTATCCAGTTACAACGCAGTCCAAATTTAATTTCTATAACGAAACAATCATTCAAAAGTTATTTACGATTTAACTATTTCTATAAATATTGATTAAAAAATAATCAGATAAAAAAGTGTGCAAATCATATCCTAGCAATTATTCATCCAAAAAAAGTTATTACATGAAATTATCCAACTCACCATGCAGTTGAAATTTGGATTCGGTATAATGCCTGGAAAGAAATTGCTAACATCACCTTCGATGACCTGAAGAAATCAAGGAAGATGTCATGTTGCATGTAATCATAATCATTATATATAATAAGAAGTCACTTGGGCAATAATTGAAGCATCATGTTCTTACGGATGCAGACCCAAGGCAAATAATGCCACTAATGTTCACACCAATTCCAATAACCAATGTAGACCTTTTGCTTTCAGCAGAGAATTCAACCTGTGTAATAATGCAGATTGAAAAGCAAAATGTAAGTATAAAATGTATACTGGCTACATTTGTTTTCCGTTAACAAAAAGTTATTTACAAATAATAAAGCTTAATAAGGATGATGTTGCATTATAGAGACACATAATATATGAAAAATGTTGTTTCCCAATTAGTAGGACGGATTTGAATTATGCATGAACTGAGACAGTGTATCCTTCTTGGTTTTCTTTTTGTGTTTCTTTCATCTATCATACCTCCATTTTTTTAAGATTCTTATTTGAATTTGTTGCATCTTAAAACACACTAGATGGTCTTCTCTACATATCGCTTAGTGTTATTTGGAAGTTGCATCGTTTTTTATTTGTCTGACATCAATTTATTCACACTTCTAATGCCAATTGTCAATGAAAATTACAGATTCAAGAGTTCACTATTTGGTTTTTGTTCCTCAATGTAATGATTCCGACCGCATAGAGGTTAGTGAATCTTATCTACGACCCAATGCCACAATGATCAACATTTAGTTTGAAGAAATATCTATTAAAATATTGATGGGAATTAACAAGGATGTTATTACTAAGACAGATTATTATTACTTCCTAGTTGATATATTGGTTTAAAGTACGTGATTTTTCATATCTATACATTAAAATCCCATAATTATAGATAGTCGCTTTTTACTTACTAATAAAGCAAATATTTAATGTCAATCTGGGAGGATAATAATTGCTTATGGAGCAGATAAGTTGACAATAAATATCATTGATGTTTCGATGAATCTCTGGATGTTCATGGATGCAATTTTTAAAAACTTTATGCAACTAAGAAAAAAACTATGGAACAAGGTACACGTGAAGTCCAATACAATAGGGACATGTCTAAACTGATTTCCTAACACTACAATAAATTTGATCTAAGGCAACGGATTTATTTAGTAGTTCATATTTATTGAAATATAAGTAATTTATAATTTAACTATGTACAATTATTATTACTAATGGGCCTAACTACTTATCAGCCTAAAGTTTTCGACTTAAAATATTACGACGGAGACCCACTTATAAAGAAGATTCCAGAAAAGAAAATTGTGGAGAAAATATCTAGATATTTCTCCCTCTCACCAAGTTATCTATATATTTTTACCGAAAGGAGGAGCATGAAAAGAGGATTCCAGATTCCTCTTTCAAAATATCTCCACCCTATTAGATGACATGTAAATACCACCTAAGAGGTTTTCATTTGTCATCAAAAAATAAAAAGTATAACATATCCACTACCACCACTAGATTCTCTCAAGTGTCCTCTATCTAAGTGTTGTAAGTCCTACCCTTGTCGTAAATATTGGAAGTCCTCTTCTTGTAGAAGTTCAAATCTTGTATGTAAGTTTCAAATTATCAAGGAGAAGAAGGTTTTAAATTTCACTTCTACTTTGTGCAATGATCCATATTTACTCTCTCTAATTTGCTTCCTATATACCACCAATATTCTGTTGTCCCAACAAGTTTGGTATCAGAGCCTCATCATCCTTACATCCTTGTTCAAATATTTTCCTTATTTATTTATATCATTGCATCCACCACCTCCAACACGCATTTATTCAACTACACCCAAATTTCCTTTTCAGCATTCGATGGAGAAAGTTACAATTAATAGAGTCTTTAAATGAAGACTCTATTCATCTCACAAGATTTGTGAGAACTTAACATAGAAGGTTACGAAGATAATAAAGATGCATATGCATTTACTTCACTAAGTTAAGGAGAAAAGAAAGAATTCAAGGACAACTATAAGAAAGATGCAAAGGCATTTCTCTTCATCCATCAAGGAGTAACGAAATTCATATTTTCCCTTATTTTTGGAGCCACCAATTCTAAAGAAAAACGAGAGATTTTGAAGAAAGAATTTCAATTATGCTCCAAAATAATTTTTATTAAGATTCTATCTTTATAAAGGGATTTTGATAATCTTTTGATAAGCGATGGTAGAACTATTTAAGGGTACTTTTTAAGAGCTTATATTATTATAAATTAAATAGAAAGTTATGGAGATATTATTGCAGATAGGAAGATGTTGAAAAGAAATTGAGAAGTTTGCATGTTAAATTTGATAATGTTGTTGCTACTATTGAAGAATCTAAAGATTTATATTCTCTATATATATATGAATGAATGGGTTGACTAAAAGAATATGAGCAAAGAATTAATAGGTTTACTACTCAACCCTTCGAGCAAGCATTTCAAACAAAAATAAGCATATCTAAAGCAAAGAATGAAGAACATGACAAGGAAAGAACGAGACAATATACATGGAGACAAGAGAATAATAGAAGACAGAAATTTTACAAAGGTCAAGACACCATAAAATCAAGAGGAAGATATAATTAAAGAGATCCAGGTACAAATAAATCTTCTACTCCTTGCATTATTTAAAAGAAAGATAATCATTAATCTAAGAATTGCAGATTCTGATGCACAATGTGCAATACTGCAAATCCCTATCAAAGGAACCGCTGGTTCAAAAAGAAAGAGCCTAACTATATTGCAAAAAACAAGGCTTCTAGTCCATTATTCTATTTTTTTCATGAATATTAAAGAAGTATCTAACTACATTTGGTTTGTCAATAGGTTTTAATAACCACGTTAATAGAAACAAAAAAATAATTGTGAGCCTTGTGAAAGGGCATAATTCATAAGTTAAGCTAGAACACGAAAAACTGTAAAATGTAGAAGGCAAAAGAGTTATTGCAACATAAAAAAAGAAATGTACTTCTAAACTCATTCATGATGTTCTTTATATTCCTGTCTTAATTGAAAATAATCTAAGTGTTGGTCAACTTGTGAATAATAAACATTCTCTATGATTTAATAATGAATTATGCAAAATCTGTGATATAAGAATAAAACTAATAATTGTAGACATTAAAATGGATTGAAATAAAGTCTTTCTATTATCAATGCATTTAAAACTCTATGCTTGAAAAGGTATAAATGAAGATGATTCTCTGTGATGGAATTTAATATATAGACATTTAAATTTTAAAAGATTCGTGTTATTAAAGAAGAATAACTTGGTTATTGGAATTACATTCATCAAGAAAGATGAAATCATATGTGAAGGATTCATATATGATAAGATGCATAGATTATCATTCATGAAGTCATAATAGGGAGCAAAAGCTCAATTTGAGTTGATATACTCAAATGTATGTGGACGAATTCAAACTCTGTCTATCAATGGAGGAAAGTACTTTCTATTATTTGTTGATGATTTATGTTAGAATGATATGGCTTTACTTCTTAACTGAAAAGTCTGATGTTCTTTCTACTTTTACCAAGAGCTCTTGTTGAATAGCAAAGTGAAAGAAAATAAAAGTCTTCCAATCAAATCATGAAGGAAATTTATATCCAAATAATTTCAAAACTTATGCAATGCTCAAAGAATCAACAAAGAGTAAACAAAAAGATATACTCCTCAGCAGAATGGAGTTGCTGAAAGAAGAAATTGAAATGATCGTCGAGATGGCAAGACATATGTTGAAAGGTAACAAACGTTTGGCAGAGGTAGTAAATATTATTGTTTAAATACTAAACAGATCGACAAAAGTAGTGTTCACTACAAAAAATGTGTTATTTTACTAGCACATAATTGCGACCACTAGTTGTGGGATTGTGATCGCAATACCATATGTGAGACTTTCTCAGAACTAGTGGTCGCATAGTTAAATAAGTGACCAAAAAGTTGAGCGGGCGATTTGGCGACTCGTATGCGACCAAAATGTTGTCCCATATTCTATCTGCATTATCTGCTAAATAGAACAACGCATGCATAACAAACCTCATTTTATCCCTAACCCAAAACTTACACCCGACTTCCTCCCTCTTCAAGCCCTAGTCCACCCAACCTCCTCCCTCTCTGACAGCATCTCCTCCTCCCTCCATCCCCGTCCCACACTCTCCTCCTCTTCTGTAGCCTCATTTCAGATGCTATCTTCTCAGCCTTCCTGCCCTTGGAGAGGATTCCTTGCCCCTCCATCTCTGTCAACTGGAGATCATATACCCATCTTAATATAATTTTCATTAGATATATTTCTTGACCTTAAATTTTGCTACCTATTGGAATAAATTTTATTTTGAGTAATGGTTGTATTTAAGTTTGTTTGTCAATTTCAGATGCATTGTGGGTATTTGTTGAAATGCCTAATTGGTATTATCTTATTAGATTGAAAAAAAATTGATTTTGAAATGTGATTTTTTCTTTAATATATGATGTTGTTCTCATATATGATTTAGAAGTGCAAGTTGTAAGTGTGTGTATTGAAATGTGGATGTTAGTGTTTGTGTATACTTGTGAGTGTGTGTGTGTGTGTTAGTGTTTGTTTTTATATTTGTATATATGGGTGAATGCAAGAACAGGAAATACCTGAAACCACCAGAAAGCAGAAGAAGACGAAAAGCTGCAGCAAGCGTATTCTAATGATGACCTTTTCTCATAGTAGGTGTTACCTTTCATCGAGAATCGACCTAAACAAAGAGAGAGACCAAGCGGGGGACCTAAAGAGCATTGAGCTTTTCTTGCGTTGCTCTGTTCTTTCGGCTCAACAACAACAAGCCTCCCTTCTTTTTGAGTTGGATGATAGATATCAGAATATGATATCTTCATTTCTTCTTTCTGCTTTACGGTTGTTACTGTAGGTAAAATAATAGGAGGGTTAGAAAAATAATACCGGATCTAATGCGACGAGACGAACCAACTTGCCGAGGCGTGCAAGATGCACTGTCCTTAAGAATAGATTCGTACCTCCCACGGAAATTCCGACGGTGCAACCGGTATTGGTACGACTATTCTCCAGGATACAACGACGAGATCTCAATGGGTATGCACGTACCAACATCGAGATCTATTGAGCAACAATAGATCGTTCCTTCAAGAATAGACTCACTCAAAAAAAGAGAAGGGGGAAGAGAGATAGAAATGTTGTGTGTATTTTCAACAAATGAGCCACCTTATATAGAACATGATGTCAAGATCCGTTATGTAAGAAAAATCAAACTTTGACGGAAGGGAATTAAAATACCAACTAATTAGTGATTTGAATAGTGCAAGCATTATCAAATAAATTTTAAAAACGTTGAACGTTTGCAATTAGAACTCTAACGGATGTAAATGATTATCATATTAATATAATAATCAAATGTAACGCACATCTTGCACGTTATGCAACGTACAAAAGTTTCGTGCATTATATTAGATTTGCAAATCAAATATGGTTTAAAAGAGATACGTTGTGAATATGCATGGCATAAAAAATATGTTATTACATATAACGTGTATACCCCATGCACGTTATTAATGAAAAAATTAATGGCACTTTACAAATTTGCATGACTCAATAAATTATATATATAATAAAATAAGTATTTGGAATAAATACTAAAAATGACAACAATCCCCCACATATTTCAAATACTTTTTTTGAACTATCTCTTTTCATCCCCACAATTTCAAAAAAGAAATAAAAATATCCACTAAAGAGGGATAAAAAACTTAAAACGACACTTGAAGGAACTCAAAATGCAGTGCATAAGACTTGGTGTCTTATCGACTATGAACCAAGACGTAGAGAGTATGAATATAGTTTCTAAAGGTTGGTGGAATAATAATTCCTATGAACCAATCCTTTATTTTTGAAACCATTGACCCATATCCCACACTACATTTTCTGATCTTTGTTGCTCATGCGGGTTGACACGTTTCGGCCATGCGTCTACCTGGATTTTTCATGAGTGCTCTAGAGATTTTGCCCAAAAATCTCATAGGAAGCGGCCTCACCTCCACACCCATATAGGTGGATCATCATCAAGTGTACACTTCTTTTATACACCACCCAATTTTGGCTATGATGTCCATTAAGAACGTGTATGTTCAACCTCACCACTTATGATACTATCGTATCGTACACCATAGGAACAGGGAATAACTGATAGTATCCTCTTAGTCGTCCAGTGAATTGTTTATCCCATATGAACCTCCTTCCCGGGATCTCCGTTCATGAAGGTTGGGTTTCCATCACTTCGACTATTGATTTGGGCACAATCCCATTCCCCTCGATGTACTCTCCACAAGCTTTCCGCTTTGTGGTTTAGTCAGAAAATCAGCCAAATTCCACTCTGACTTCACATATTCCATGGATATGATGCCATGAGATGTTTCACAATATTGTCTCTCAGGAGAATATTCCTGGAGAATTTGCATTCTTCTCCCATTATAAAATATTTTTCGCTCTTGCTATATTAACATGGCTAGCACAACGGATGAATAGTGGTAGCATTGACTTCATTAAAATGGGAAGATCCGCTGAGATGTTTATCAACCACATCCTCTGAATATGCCTTCTCTAGCGCAATAAACTTGGATTCATTGTAGATGAAGCAATGTATGTCCGCACGGTTGTTTTCCAAAAAACATAGCTCCTCTTACAGAAGGAAGAACATATCTAATAGTAATTTTTTATTCATCTGAATAATGGATAATTTGCATCATAATATCCTTCAGGAATTGGAGGATCTCCACAAAGAATTGATAGCACATTGCTTCTTTAAGATATGAAAGTATTCTAGCGAGAGCATCAAATACTTTCTTCTGAATTTAGAGTGTACCTGCATAACTTTCAACAAAATATGCAACATCTTGTCTAATGCATAAGACAGATAATAATTTGTGCATATTTATTTTGAAGTATACTACCACTTTTACTCTTCTTCCTTTTAAAAAAAAACAGTAGAAGGAATACTTACCAACGTGCATTCAAAAGAAGAACAAAACTTTCCAATCTCTAATACTCTTGAGATGGAGAAATATAATTATTCTTTATGACAACTTTATTCACAAGATGGTATCTATTTCTCCCATGTCTTTGATCATACGAACGGTTAAAAAAAACGAAGTACCTTTTTTTTTCATTTTTTTCAATCACATGAGATCTACATGTAATATTACAATGAACAACGTGGATATTGTGAAGATGGAATACCTCCTTTTTATATATAAATACCATGCTAATAAAAGGAATATTGTGTGAATGTAAACAATATAATGAAATAGAAAAAACTGTTGACACGGAGAGAGATTTTCACATTTTTTTAATTGCACTCTCTCCATTCATGTTACATATACAACCTCAAGTCATGTAACATTTATAAATTAATAGTTTTTCCGTTATGATTTGAAATCAAAAGAAATTTTATGTAACTAACATATAGAAGCATGTATGGTGCTCAAGTTGCAATGAGGAATACCATTATTGGCAACATTGACATCTGAATGCCTCACGAAGTAAATTATCTTAAAAGATAAAACAAATTTATGAGATAAGTGATAAATATCAAAACTCCCCCACACTTTCGGATATTTCAAGCTCGATATTTTCATAATATAGCCACATCATTCAACTCTCAAAAAAATTCTGTCAACATTTTTTTCAACATTACGTAGAACCGGAAAGTTGCTCAACTAAGGCTAGAGCATGTATTTGGATAAAAGAAATAAAAACCCTACGAATCTATTCTTAAGATTGTAGGTAAAATAATAGGAGGGTTAGAAAAATAATACCGGATCTAATGCGACGAGACGAACCAACTTGCCGAGGCGTGCAAGATGCACTGTCCTTAAGAATAGATTCGTACCTCCCACGGAAATTCCGACGGTGCAACCGGTATTGGTACGACTATTCTCCAGGATACAACGACGAGATCTCAATGGGTATGCACGTACCAACATCGAGATCTATTGAGCAACAATAGATCGTTCCTTCAAGAATAGACTCACTCAAAAAAAGAGAAGGGGGAAGAGAGATAGAAATGTTGTGTGTATTTTCAACAAATGAGCCACCTTATATAGAACATGATGTCAAGATCCGTTATGTAAGAAAAATCAAACTTTGACGGAAGGGAATTAAAATACCAACTAATTAGTGATTTGAATAGTGCAAGCATTATCAAATAAATTTTAAAAACGTTGAACGTTTGCAATTAGAACTCTAACGGATGTAAATGATTATCATATTAATATAATAATCAAATGTAACGCACATCTTGCACGTTATGCAACGTACAAAAGTTTCGTGCATTATATTAGATTTGCAAATCAAATATGGTTTAAAAGAGATACGTTGTGAATATGCATGGCATAAAAAATATGTTATTACATATAACGTGTATACCCCATGCACGTTATTAATGAAAAAATTAATGGCACTTTACAAATTTGCATGACTCAATAAATTATATATATAATAAAATAAGTATTTGGAATAAATACTAAAAATGCCAACAGTTACTACTAGGTTGTTTGTTGTTTGAGTTGGCTTTGATTCCTGTTCTCTCCCCTGGGTGATTTCTGAAAGGCTTAGCCGATATTAGAATAAATAGCCCCTTCGACTTCACTCTGATAGGCCATTGCGGCTTCGGACGAGGCTCTTCTTACCTTCTTCCGTTCTACGCTGCCTATGAAGTGATGAGTGCAAACAATGATTCTCTATTTGATATTTTGAATGTTCACGTGCTTAATACTCTTGTTGTTATTTGATGACAATGCTTAAATTTGGTTTTCGATGTAATCACAATTTTATTTGAATGCAAATATCTACCATATTTTTCTTAGATATGCCCAACATGTAGATTGCAATTTAGGGTATTGCACGAAATCGCACAAACCGCATCCACACACATGTGTCCTCCCACACTTGGTGAAGTATGGCCTTGCACAACAGGAGGTATGTGCAACACATTTTTAGGGAGTGATATCCCCATCATGTGTTATATATTCTTTTATTTTTTTCACAGCGATTAGGATCTTAACAATATAAGAAATGCCCCTTACGGTACCGCGTGACTCTTGATGTCTGTTTTACATGTACATGGGTAAGGGTAAAATAGGTTAGGATAATGATGAATTTCCATTTCATCACTTTTATGCAATCATTTTGGCCTTAAAAATCTTAGATAATGCACGTAAATAACATTATTTTATACAAATTAACATTCATTATTTATTTCATTTATTGTGTATAAAATTTTATTTTTAATACCAAAATTATATAATAAAGAAAGAAAAGAAATAAAATAAAATGCTAAAGGTATTTTATGACCCTAAACCTCAAGACCAAGGTATCTTGATGATTGGGTCATCAAGGAATATAGTAGGGGGAGATAAGGGCCAAAATCACCAATAAATCCTATTCTTTTATTCATCAATAAGTCCATTTTAGGACCTACTTTATTTTACATTTATATACCTCAAATAAAGAAACTTTTTACATGAAAGTTCTAGATAAAAATACAATAAATACACACGGTTGATTTCATACAAAAATAACAAAAAATGTATTTTTTATACTCTAAATAAAATTCCCAAATCCCAACTTCTCAAACCCATATCTCCTAAATAAAAACTTAAAATGTATTAAATTACCTTTATTTGTATATAACTTTTAATATACTATTTAATGAAGGTTGTTTCATATTTTTCTTGGAGTTAAGTTGTGAAAGTTAGGTTTTGGACCCTACTGTATAGTTTACTTACATAAAATATCTATTTTATTCATTCTTTATTATTTTTATAAATTTCTATTTTTATAATTTTATAAATATTATTTTTCATATATGTACATATTTAAAATACAATAAGATTATAAATGAAATATTAAAATAAAATATGCATACAGAATACATAGATGAATTACCTATACTTATACATATATTATACACCTATGTTTATTTAAGTGTACAAATTATATCATAAAAATAGAATAAAAATATATTCATGTATATAAAAATAAGTTATAATTTTATAAAATAATAAAATAAAATAATAAAATCGAAAATACAAAATAAAAATAAATTGTATAAAACATATATGAATATACCTTTAAATAAAACCCTAAAAATTAACTTGTAATAAATAAGTTCAAAAACTAAATAAAAATCATATTAAAATAATACATATTTAATAAACATTTTTATTTTATAACTTACAATTAATAAAATCATTTATTATCTACTATAGAATTTATAATGATTTTTTGGTTGGTTTTTCCTGGTTGGTTTACGTGGACCAACCAAGTGGCTTAGACTATTGACTTAGGTCAACTGTCTAACCTAAGTCCTAACGCTATGAGAACCAAGTACACGACTCTCTTCTCGATATTCTATCTGTTAGCCATGTGAGCCCGAGGTGAACCATTCTTGCAATAAATGTTATTGTAATATATATATATATATGATTTATCAATAAAATTTATTGATTGTTTCACTCCCTTTCTGAGAATAAATGGCCGTCTTGATGATCATACAGCTGTTGATTCATTAAATTATATCATAGAGGCTGGTGCTTGGATGAATATCTAAGGAGTTAGATAGAGGACTCATCAAGCACCGTCTAATTATTATTAAGAGATGATCTCCAGCCAGAGTAGGAGATGGCAATCCTTTCTCAAAAAGGCTAATATATGAATGACCTCTTGATGCAGGGACTCTGCATGGGAATAGTGATTCAGAGGTGTTAGATTAGTTAGGTGAAAGGGTTGACTTAACGAGATCGAGATAACCTAAGTCCTATATTGAATGTTGTCACAGTATAGGCATGCATCCTCTGACCAGAGACAGATGTGTTACTATTGACGAGTCCGTAAACGTGACTTTAAGAAGTTGGTTTTATCTTTGTTTGTGTTAAAAGAATAATCTGTCGTTCGTTGTAGGCGGCGATCGGAATCAGTCAAGAAATAACCATAAAATATTAAGCAATTTCAATCAAGTGGTTTTATGTTTATTTTACTTGGGAAAGTCCCAAGGTCGATCACAAGGAGGCAAAGGAACAACCTAGAGTTGTGTTTATCAAGGTTCGTACATGATTTTCAAGGCGGTTTTTTTCAATGCAAATAAGGGATGCAAGATGCAATTTCGGCCTATTTTAGGGACTAAAATATTGACAATGTTCAAACGATGTCCGAAAAATATGAAACTTGGCCACAATGTAGATTATGATGAAATGAATGCACTGTAATTTTTTTGGAATTTTTGGATAAGAAATGAATTTTTTATACATTTTTAAATGCAAATAGAATGATTTTCAATATTTAATTATGATAAATACTAAACCTACTTATTTTCGACCAAAATTATATAAGATCTATCACTAGGTGATTAATCTCAGAAAAATCCTAAACCTCAAAAATGTGAGATCTAATACCTATTAAAAATTAAATACTGAAATATGCAGAATGATTTTTATAGAGCAATTTATGCATGCAAATGCAATTCTTTTTGGGCACAATGTCAAGCACAATAATCTCTACAATATGTGATTTTTCAGGGATTTTTAGAGCAACGGTTAATCAATGGCAAATATAAGAGCGTAAAATGGGCAAAGTTTGCAATTTTCCACAAAATATTTAATTATTAATTCACCATTGGTCACAAAAATATCTAAAATATGTCAAAATGTAGAAAATTAAATGACGAACATCATGCTATTTTTAGATAAGTAAAATGATGAAAAACAGAGGCTAAAATGAAGGAAAAATGCAGGGGTACAGATGCAATAAATAAAAAATAAAGATAATGTAGGGGGCTGAAATGTGATTACCAGGAATAATGGGGGAGAATCTGCAAATATTCTAAGGGGGCACGTGCCACGTGCCCTTGGACTGATGTGTTGAATGGAGATCCTCTAGGGGTGTGCGTGTAAATTACCCACGGTCACGTGCAAAGCACGTGACCTGGGCTGATGTCACGCTGACGTGGATGGTCCCTCCCGCACGTGCACCTCACGTGGGAGGGCCTCGGGCTCCGTGCCCGGTGGCGAGGGGGAGATGGCGAGGCGGATGGGGAGGCCGGCCGAGGCGAGGCCGATCTCTGCCCTCGAAGTCGGTGGTGAAGGCGGCTCGGCGGAGTTGAGAGTCGGAGAAGAAGGCTGAAGCTGGAGGAGGCGTTGTCGAAGGCAGAGTTGTTGTCGACGAAGATGGCCGGAGAAGATGCCGATGGCGGTGATGAAGGTCGTAAGCTCGACGAAGCTCGGAGCGGAAGCAGAGGCGCGGCCGAGTGTCGTGGCTGCAACGACGTCGGGGAAGACGCCGGACCTCGTCGGGTTGAAGACGAAGGGGAAGAGCGTTGTCACTGTCGTTCTACTCAACTTTGAAGTCTATCGGCGGATGAGGGGAGAGGTCGGAGGGTACAGAGCTTAAATATGATAGAGAGAGAAGGGGGTCGACGATTGAAGCGGGTTGAGCAGAGGTTGGTTGGCAAGATTAGCGGGGCGGAGGTTGGCCGTTGCGCGGCGTGGGGGAGGCGGTTGCGAGGATTCGTCGGCGGAGGATTCGGGGATGGGTTGGGGAAGACGACGGCCAGGCGTCGTTCGATCAAGCGAGATCGAACGACCCCTGTGGCGACACATGGAGGGTCAAGGGGGCAACGGCGGAGCACGTGCGGAGCACGTGCCTGGGAGGCACGTGCAACGCACGTGCATCCGTTAATATATATATATATATATATATATATATATTATAAAAAAGAATATTAAAACGCCCAAAAACCGCTGACACGTGGCGGTCTCTGGGGCTGCCACGTGTCAGCACCAGAAAAATCCGTAGAAAAAGGCTTTGTAAAATAAAAAAGAAATAGTAAATGACCTTGGATCGAAGAAGTTTCTTCAAGAAAAATGCTTGTCTCGATGAGATCTACAACTTTCATGAAGACATCAAAGTCAAAATCTATCAAATGTAAAAAGTGAATTTTTGGGGTATCCCATGTACATAGAATACCTGGATTTTTGGGTTTTGTATTTTTTGTCATTTTTAAACAAGATAAAAAATCCGGAAAAATATAGAGAAATTAAAGATAAATAAAAGACATCTAAATCTATTTTTTTGGATTTTTATTAATTAAGAGTATGTACATAAAATACAGGTCAAAAACCGCTAAAATATACAATGTACAAAAGAGGCCCAAAACCCAACTTTCACATACGAGCTCCGATTCACTTGAACTTGGTCTTGTTTTGAAGGTAATTGAATGTGCATTAGTCAAAAGTGAGTAGGATCAACTCGGACACTAGATGGGGAAGATATGGGGATTTTAGTCTGAAAATCCTGAAACTAGGGTTTGGGTTTTTGGTCCACTTATTTGGGTTAATTATTTTTTTATATTTTTCATTTATTCTTTTTAGTGATATGTGCACAGTGGAGGTGGTTTTCGGTTATTCGAAGTTAGCATGAAGGAGTTAAAAATCTGAGAAATTAGGCTATTTACAGGTCAGTTTGACTTGGATTTTTGGCTTCTTATTTTGTGCAAAAATGATGGATAAAATGCGAATCTTATGAAAACATGCATGAATGTTAATTATGCAGAATAGATGCAGAAATGTTGTTGATTTTGAGGGATCTGAGCTTAATAAATGAGTTTTAGAGTGATGAATCTGAGATTCATCAACTATATATCTGAGTGTGTACATTTGGTAGACCAATAGGTTGATGACCTAACCAAGGGTCTATACACCGGCGAGCTGGTGTGCATGTAAGGGCATATGAGTAATACGATCTCTCAAAGGGATCATACAGGTTCACTGTGAACCGGAAGACATGAGCTCACTCATGAGGTATTGGGACCGATCAAATTCCATTCATGGTCGTCGTGCTTTGGAAGCATGACAAGAATTTGAAGGTATGATATATGCTTTGGGAAAGCATATGATCAATACCGATTCCCAATGACCAAGATTGAGAAACTTTGTGATCAAACCCTGAAGATGACAGTGTAAAATTGATCTATATCTTCAGGTTGATCATAGGTCTTCCAGTATGCAGGATGTGCATGTGTTAGGAATACCTGAGGATGATTTGATCATAAACGATTGTATAACCATGACGATTCCATTCTGAGGGAGTAATGAAACAAGTTTGGATTTTAGTGACTCCTCTCAGTAGAGAAGTAATCTGATCTTAGTCCAAGTGTTGTACATTGATCTGAATGAGATTTAGATGCAATGAGAAGATTAGATTTGCGATCTTGATTTAATCAAGCATTTATGAGAGGTACGTGAGATCTGGATTTGAGATGAGATCTCAAAATCCAAGTCACTGTATGTGGAACAGTACAATCGCCATGTCCTTATCTCCAAGTATCTGCGGAGAAAGCACATTATTCTTGAAAGGGTTCAAGAATATTTCAGTAGTTGAATTATATCTAAGCATTGAGAAATGGATGATTGAATGTGATTTAATTATCTTGAATAATGTGAATTTGATTCACATTAACGGATGTGTGTGAATGATGATCCAATATAATTAAATGTGATTTAATTAATATGGATAGGAATAATGTAGATAGCAATGTCCAATTATTCATAATATATTATAAATGTGATTTGTAATGTATTAAAGAGATCTTACTATGATTTATATTTGTTGATTAATTATTGCTGTGGATTGGATTCACATTGTATAATTAATTGAAAATATAAATCACCTTTTGTTTTGGGTTGTGAATTTGATTCACAAACTTCCAATGGCAAGATTACAATATTCTCAAAATAATTGTGAAATATTTTTGCAGAATATTTTACAACAATTATTTTTGTAATTAAATCTTGGATTTCATTGGAGAATCTCACATTCCTAATTGGAGTGTGGACGGCTAGCCATTCCAACTTGGAATTGGTAGCCGTCCATGGCTCCTTATGGAATGTGGAGATTCTCATCTCCATTATCTCCTATTTTAGTGATTTAATTTAGGATTGAATAATATTTGATTTATCAAATATATTTATTCTAAATTAAATTAGCTGTTGTGATTTTTACCAACAACAATCTTGAGCATTGAAAGAAACACAAATCAATCTCATCCATTGATTTTGTGCGTCAATTAGATGAGATCCATTGGACTTTCAAACCCTATATAAAAAGAGGCACTCTATGCTTTCTAGGGTTACAATAAGAACCAACAACATAAGCTCTCTCTTCTCTCATTTCACACGTCCTCTCTTCCTCTCTCTCTCTCTCTCTCTCTTTAATATTGGTGGCTGTCCACCCTAAGAGAAGAAGACATCTCCCTCGTCGACTCGTTGTTGTGACGTCACCTCGATGACTCTCGGTTCTCCATCTTTTTTGGTGTGCTTCGCTCGTGAAGAAGGTGTTTGATCTCGTGCGATGAGATCATGAGTTCCACACTTAGATTCAACGTCTTGGATTGCGAGGATCACGCGGTTCATCCCCGCGCTCGCAAGCGTCTTCCCCGAAGATCGAACTTGAGACAGTAGGTCTCTTTTCGTAGAGACTCGATCAACCATGCTTTGAGGTATTCCTACATACTTGATGTGGTTTAGATGAAACGATCCGAGAATCGTTCATGGATCATGTGGTTTCATCACATGAAGTTTTTGTTTTAATTCCGCTGCATAGAACAACTAGTTCGACTAGTCATTCTTCATCGTATATGATACAATACTCACGCTTCCGCGATGCGCTTGAAGATTATTTCATATCCTACAACTGGTGTCAGAGCATTAGGTTGGAAGGTTTTGGATATGATCTGTAAACCTAGGATGACTTGGGTTTGTTAGGGTTGCGAAAGTTTTGTCGCATCTCTGTTTAATGAGATTTTTCGACACTATTTAAAATGCTTAAACACGAAATATTCAATTGCATTTTGTTTATCATTATTTAAGGAAACTGTAGGATCTGAGTTTACATAATTTGGATTTCGTATGCTCTAGATATAATCATTTGAATGAACATGTATCCACAGTTTCACGGACTGCGAATCTTAACATAATTAATGGGTTAATTACTTTTTAGAGACACCTTGAAATGCGTGTAAATCACATTGGTTCTGTTGTAAATCAAATTAGCAATATTTGGAAACTGATTTTGCATAATTTAGATTTAATTTTATCGAGATATGTTAATTTTAATAAATAGGGGTCACTGCTGAAATTACATTCCTAATCAAGAACCATGTGAATGTCAATTAGTGAAATTAATAGTTAATTTCCTGGAATAATTATGAAAAATATTTTGATAAGTATTTAGAGATAACTATTTCCTAACTATTTCCTTAATTGACATGGCCTCAATCAATAATTTGATTAGATGAGATCTAGATTACAATTGGTTACACAATCAAAAACTTGCTTGAATAGGATCGGGAATTTGTTTAGCAAATTTCCTTATAATCAAAATGGTTTTGATTATTACTATATGGTATAATTTCGAAAAAAATTCGATGAGCATCTCAAAGTACACAATGATCTATTTGACATTATCCCTTCCTGAGGTGGATATGGTGTCTAGTCGGGGAGCATTGAGGTAGCAGGTCGCACCAGTTGCGGTCTGTCCCACTCCTGTCGGTACTGGTCATGACAACGGGTAGGGACTCGATAATGCCGAAGAAATCAAAGTGTATTTTTCTAATTATTAAAATTCTAATAATATGTACTTTGAGATTATACCTTGTATTCAAGAAATAATCAAGTTTGTCGATTAAAAAAATTGGATAGATAATTAATTTAATATGATTAAATTGATTATATCCAATTGAAACACTCTATTATGAATAGATGTGTATTTCCCATGGAAGAGTTAATTAAGTGAATATGATTCATGATATTTATTTAATTATAATTTGAATATGGGGTGGAGGATCACATAAGTGACATCCATGGTCTCCCGTCAAGGCAAAAGATTCCCTCGCCAGATATTGCATATAGGAGACACATGTCCTAAGTGACAGCTCATGTATACAATTTATTTGGATCGGGTTCTTTGCTTCTCGAAAGAGTAAGTACGTATATGTAGTGAACCCACTATCAGGTCCTCATATTATTTGGACGATACTGGATTGTGTATAGTGAGTTTTAAGCCTGTTGGCGGTTGGTTCAATTAACGATGGGTCAACATCATCTTAGGGGTGGTGGGCTCAGACGTTAAAGACCGAATTGGGAAATGCAAGTTGGACTTGCAAGGCAGAATGTATTCCCGCTTCTCTTTATTCGAGTCACAAATTCTCATATTATTAGGATATGACAAAGATAAAGAGGAGATCCCATTTCTTGCTTGAGATATAGTGGTAAGTATATCTCTTTCTTTGAAAGATAATAAGGGAATAAACTTTCAAAGTTGACATAGCAAGACTAATTTGATTTCAAATTCTTTAATAAAATGTCTTAAAAATAAATATATAATTACTTATATGTTCTAATATAACTCATTCTTAATTTCAGAAAATGAAGTCCATGAACCCTCGGAGCAGGCTTCAGGAGGTCAATCAGTTGATAGGACCAAATTATTCAGATTGGATCCGAAATTTTGATCTTGTCCTTTCTGCGGAGCGCATCTTGTAGATGTTATCCAAGGACAAGATAGCATACACTCAGACTCTGGAAGATAAATCTTTTAATGATAAATATGATGAAGATAATAACTTGGCAAGATGTTATATTCTTGGCTTATTGTCCAATGTGCTTCAGAAGCAACATGTGGAAATGAACCATTGCCAAGAAATCACGCTGAATCTGAAAGAAATGTTTGGTGACATAAACCGCACACAGCGTTATAATGTGATGAAAGAGCTTATTCACAGCAAGATGCGGGAAGGGACCTTTGTCAGAGAACATGTACTCAAAGTGTTTGGGTACCTCTCTGAATTGGAAACCCTGGGAGCCTACATGGATTCTGAAATGCAGGTTGATTTCATTCTGTTATCGTTCCCTAAGTCTTTCAATAACTTTGTTGTGTCCTATCACATGAGAAAAGGTGATTTTACTAACGCTCGGATGTTAGCTGCACTAAAGTCTACAGAAGACGTAATGAAGAAGGACGACCCCTCTGCTAGTGCAATAGTTGCACAAGTGAAAGGAAAGCACTGTCGAAAGCAAGGTTCTCGGAAGGGCCTGCCCCAGAAGAGAAAGAAGAAGAGTCAAGGAGTTGGCTCATCTTTCAATGTATCCACGTTGATAGCGTTAAACAAAATCAATGTTTTTCACCACTGTAAAAAGCCAGGGCACTGGAGGCGTAATTGCCCAGAATACCTGAAGTCGGTTGACAAAGGTAAAGCCCCAGCAGGTATGAAATCTACTTTCATCATAGAAACTAGTTTTCTCGTTGGACGAGAAGAAAGTTGGGTAGTAGATTCTAGTGTTTCTGTTCATGTATGCAATTTGTTGCATTTATTTCAGGAAATTAGGAATCTGGAGCAAGGGGAGATAGTTATCCATATGAGATCTGATGCACGTGTTGCATCAGTCGTCATCGGGACCTGCTGACTATCGTTATCTAGTGGTAGAGTCTTAGTACTTAAAGAATGTCTTTATGTACCTGAAGTCAGGAGGAACTTGATATCTGTATCTAAACTTGTTAGAAATGGATATTCCTTCCTTTTCTGTAATAAGTTAGTCATTAATCAATATGATAAATTTATTGCGGATAGTGTTTTGACTTCTGATGGACTCCATGAATTGTGCATTGATGAGCATATCATGAATGTTACTACCACTAATAAGAACCCTAAAAGATCCAGAGAGAATGGAAATCATTCAAATGATTTGGCATCAAAAGCTTGGTCATTTATCTGTTGATAGGATCAATATATTGATAAAGGATGGACCTTTAAATTTTCTATAGGTTTAATCTTTACCTCCATGTGAACATTGTATTCGAGGTAAATGACTAGGATGCCTTTCCGTAATAAGGTTACAAGATGCGAAGGTATTCTTGACCTAGTACATACTGATGTATTTGGTCCCTTCAGTACCGCGACTCGAAATGGATATCGATATTATTTGACATTTATTGATGACCATTTGCGATACGGGTTTTATTCCTACTACATCATAAATCTGAAATCTTTGAAAAGTTCAAAGAGTTTAAGGCTTTGGTTGAGAACCAAATCGATAGGAAGATTAAACGGATTCGATCTGACCGAGGTGGCGAGTACCTCTCAGATAAATTCAAGGAATACCTTAAAGAGAATGGAATTGTCTCCAATCTCACTCCCCCTGGAACCCCCCTCCCCCCCCCCCAACTTAATGGTGTTGCTAAAAGATGCAACAGGACCATCATGGACATGGTCCGTTCAATGATGAACAAAGCATATTTACCTCTTAGTTTATAGGGATATGCAGTAGAGACTGCAATATATATCCTGAATAAGATTCCTAGAAAATCTGTACCCAAGACTCCTCACGAGCTATAGTATGGAACCAAACCTAGTGTTAATCACTTGAGGGTTTGGGGTTTCTTAGTACATGCGAAAAATGTGGACGCAAGTAAGCTGGAATCTCGCTCTTGCGAGTGTTACTTCATTGGGTATGTTAAAGATGGTATTGGTTATCAACTTTATGACCCTAAGACCCAAAAGGTTTTTGTCTCTAGAGATGTGAATTTTCTGAGGGATGATTTCCTTAAAGGTCAAGACAGAAATGAAGTAGAGGAACTCATTGAATCCCCTGAGGATTCTGAGCTTCCTAAATCAGAAACTGAAGAGATAAATAAAGATGAAACACCCATACCTCTTCGAAGGTGTTCGAGGGTGGTTGAACCACTTAAAAGGTATGGAGTCCATGTGTCAGGTGAAACTGATAATGATTTTTTCTTAATTTGATGAAGCACTCGTTGATCATGACATGGATAGATGGATGCTAGAAATGAAGTCAGAAATTAACTCCATGCATAAGAATAGTGTATGGACCCTAGAGGATCCACCTAAAGTCGTAAAATCCATTGGATGTAAATGGATCATCAAGAGAAAAAGAGGACCTGATGAGAAAGTAGAGACTTTCAAAGCACAGCTCGTAGCCAAGGGATACACACAGAGAGAAGGCATCAACTACGATGAGACATTCTCTCCTGTGTCTATGCTTAAGTCCATTAGAACACTGCTAGCCATAGCTGCATGTCTTGACTATGACATCTGACAGATGGATGTCAAGACGGCTTTCCTCAATGGATACCTCGAGGAGGATATCTATATGGAGTAGCCCCAAGGCTTCATAGTTGAGGATGGAAAAGTATGCAAGTTAAAGAAATCCATCTATGGGCTCAAAGAAGCTTCTCGTAGCTGGAACATCAGATTTGACGAAACCATAAAGAGTTATGATTTTGTGCAGAATCCTGATGAACCTTGTGTGTATAAGAAGCTTAGTGGGAGCGTCATTGTGTTCATCGTGCTTTACGTAGATGATATCCTTATCATTGGGAATGATACATGAATGATGACCATTGTGAAGATTTGGCTATCTCCTACCTTCGAGATGAAAGATCTTGGAGAAGCCTCTTACATCTTAGGCCTGAAGTTGTCCAGAAACCGAGAAAAGAGGATATTGGGATTGTCACAAAATGGGTAAACTAAGAAGATTCTTGAACGATTCCGTATGGATAGTTCCAAGAAAGGATTCCTCCCCCTAAGATATGGTATCCATCTGTCTAAAGGGATGGCTCCTCAAAGTGTTGAAGAAAAGAAGGTCATGGCCGGATGCCCCTATGCATTAGCTGTAGGAAGCTTAATGTATGCCATGATGTGTACTAGGCCAGATATCTGCCATGCAGTGGGAGTGGTAAGTCGTTATCAATCCTGCTATGGAGAGAAACACTGGAATGCAGTAAAGAAAATATTCAAATATCCAAGATGGACACAAGATTACATCTTGGTCTATGGAGATGGTGATCTCCAAGTCTTGGGATATATAGATTCAGACTTCCAGTCGGATATCGATGATCGAACATCGACATCAAGGTTTGTATTCCTGTTGAACGGTGGTGTTGTGAGCTGGAGAAGCTAGAAGCAGAACACTACTGCAGATTCAACAACAGAAGCCGAATATATTACCGCATCGGATGCTGCAAAGGAGGCGGTGCGGTTGCGCAAGTTCATCTTGGAGCTTGGCATAGTTTCCTCTGATACTCTCATCTCATCTCGTTACTCTGCGATAACACGGGAGCCATTGCCCAGGCGAATGAACCCAGATGGCATCAAAAGAGAAAGCACGTGGAAAGGAAATACCACATCATTCGGGAGATTCAAAAGCGTGGTGATCCTCTTACCAAACCTCTGACACAGAAGGTTCCGACCATCATGTAATGAGTATGGGTTTATGGATTGTTCCTGAATGGTTCTGAGGGCTAGTGGGAGATTGTTAGCCATGTGAGCCCGAGGCGAACCATTCTTACAATAAATGATATATTAAAATATATATATGATTTATCAATAAAAGTTATTGATTGTTTCACTCCCTTTCTGAGATTAAATGAATGAATGCACTATAAGGTCCCCCTGTACAATTAGGGTTATGTACCATGATCGTCTTAATGATCATGTAGCTGTTGATTCATTAAATTGTATCATAGAGGCTGGTGCTTGGATGAGTATCTAAGGAGTTAGATAGAGGACTCATCAAGCACCGTCAAATGATTATTAAGAGATGATCTCCAGCCTGACTAGAAGATGGAAATCCTTTCTCATAAAGGTCGATATTTGATCGACCTCTTGATGCAGGTCCTCTACATGGGAATAGTTCAACTTTAAGTCCATTCCTATTTACTTTAACTATGGACGAGTTGACTAGTCATATTCAAGATGAGATACCTTGGTGTATATTGTTTGGTGAAATATCATGTTGTTTGATGAGACTCGAGATGGAGTAAATGAAAATCTTAGCATGCCTAAGAGAGTAATTTTGAAGAAGTAGGACATGATTGAATATAGAGTGAAAATTTGATGGAAGCAGTGGTGAAGGAATCGAGGTGAAGACTAGAGAAGATAACATTCAGAAGAAAAACTCTTCTAGATACTTGTGATCTGTTTCGCAATATGATGTGGATACCATTGGAGATGTTACTCATAGAATATATGCAGGTTGTTAAAGTGTAGAGCATCCTCAATTATTCTACATGATAATAAAGTTCAGTTGAAAATCAAAGGAAAGTATTATGAAGCAACCACAAGACCTGCTATGCTACAATGATCTGAATGTTAGCCTTTGAACCATAGATATGTACAGAGAGTGACACTATAAGAAATGAAAATGCTATGGTGGATGTATGGTCATACACGAAAAGATCGAATTCGGAACGATATGCTTGTCAGGAAAGTTGGTGTAGCTTCGATAGAGGACAAGATAGGAGATAACCTCTAAAAGGTGGCTTAACAATTTGCATAGGTCGGTTGAGCCTGTTAAGATAGGGCGATGAAGGTCCAAAAATATGTTGGAAAGAGACTATTCAAAGGGATCTTAGTTATTTGGATCTAAACTTGAAAATGATGCAAAATATATATAAATGGTGGGAAAAAATCAATGTAGCCGACCCTAATGTGGGAGAAGGATTGTTGTCGTTGTTGTTAATACATTTCTCCAGGTTAACCTTCCATGTTAAGATAATTAGCAACACTAACTTTGGTGCTTGGTAGAATGTCTTGACTAAACATTTTTGAGCCGATTATTTAGTTGAACATATTCACAGTAGCCATACACCAGTTTTTGAACAGCAGTCAGTGTAAATTAATAGCTAACATGTTGAAGATGTACAGTGATGAATTGTTCGACTGACTCAATATTTAACCATGTGGATCGTCCAACGGTAAGACATTATAGACCAAAGGTGTTTCTGATCGTACCTCATATTCGCTTATATTTTGCGAAGCTCCTGGAGGCAACTCTTTTCTTTCAAAGTAAGCTACATCTATATGGGATTCTCCGGACTTATGCATCAGGTTTACGTTGTGGGGGATGCTGCATCCCTTCTCTATGGTGATGGGTGCTTCTGACTCAGCAGCTCCCCTCGTCGTGAATTTAATCGAAAATGGAGATATATCTTTGACCTGTCTCAAAATAAAGATGGCATTTGTTTAAGCAATAGACTTTTTTTTTTGAAAAAGACAATGTTTCGTCTAATCTATCACTGCAATAAAACGACTTGTTACAATAAATCATTTGAATATTGTGGTAGTATCTTTAAATATCGAATATATATGAGGGGCCTTTCAATAAGACATGATCCTTCGGGAATTCAGGAAGGTTACCTCCTTTTCGTAGAAGACACTGGTCTATAGGTAAACATTTTGTAGTATAATTGTACATTGTAAAATATATTGCAAACTACAAATTGTACATTGTTTTTTTTACTTAAACAAAAAACAAAATTGTTAGTTATAATACAAACGGTTTACCTATTTTCCAAAATTGTTGGTGTTTTTTACAAAGAAGGGGCAACCTTCATAAACTTAGAAAGGACCATGTCCCATTTGAAGTATCCCCAATATATATATATATATATATATATATATATATATATATATATATATATATATATATATATATATATATATGAGGTAAATGGGGCTGCTCCCAAGGAGTAGCCAACTTGGCTACTCTCACCCCTATTTTTCCCTCATTTTTTTTATTTTTTTTGGAAAATAAAAATTTGTATATTCACCATTATATCCCTCTCACATTCTATTAAAATTTCGTCAGAAACAGAGACTCCTACGGCCTCCATCCAAACATGGTCGATTTAAAAAATCCTGCGATCGTTAAAAAAATGGCGTCTGGATGGAGGGCTTAGGAGTCTCTGTTTCTGACGAAATTTTAATAGAATGTGAGAGGGATATAATGATGAATATACAAATTTTTATTTTCCAAAAAAATAAAAAAATGAGGGAAAAATAGAGGTGGGAGTAGCCAAGTTGGCTACTCCCTGGGGGCAGCCCCATTTTACCCTATATATATATATATATATATATATATATATATATATAGGGTTTACTGGGACAACCCCTAAGGGCACGCCAACTTGATATTTTCTCAAAACATCATGGTGTATTTAGATCACTAGATAGTACCAAGTTCTCATTCAAATTTCGATTCAATTCGAGACTCATTTCTCATCCATTAGCAATGTCAAATCTTAATTGTATCAGAATCGCTGAAATTAACATCTTATACAATGCATGTTTTAAACCAATATTGAATGACAACATGTCATCTAGTAGACAAAAACCCCGTGTGTTTTCAAAAACTATCTTGAGAAATAGAAAAAATAAGAGTGTGGGTAGCCAAGTTGGCTCCCCACTCGAGGTAGACCCATTAAACCTATATGCATGTGTGTATGTATGTGTGTGTATGTATATGTAAATGTATATGTATCTATTCCAAGAGCAAATGCCATGCTGGCATTTCCTTTGGTTTCTTTGATTCAAGGCCATTTCCAACGTGTGTCAAGGAAGGAAACAATTGTGTGATTTGTCGCGGAAGGGCAGGACCCCTTTATGGCTTTCGAGCTCGGGTGCGGTCAAGAAATTTTTGTAGCTGCGGAGTCAGGGCAGGCAGGGGGCATTCCGTTTGGAGGGAGGACACCCAATAAGGGGATCCGAGTCCTTCAACTTCTGGCAACGGGGCTGTAGACAAGGGGGGCTTTCTCCAAAGAGATCCAAACTCCTCATCACAGGATGTAGGGGTTGTTGCCGAAGGTGTGCTAAAGCAAGGTGGAGAAGGGGCAGAGGTCACACACTGTGAGCTGGTGGTGGACCTCGGGCTTGCTGGTGGGGAGGAGGTTGGTCTAGTTCTGAGTCCTGAGCCAACACGCTCATCGGGGAAGCATGAGGACGGCGACACTGGGGACACGTGGTTAGTTGTGGTGTTAAATTCTAGCATGCGGAAGGTTGATAGGAGGGTCACCGGGCTGGTGGCG
The DNA here is from genome assembly GCA_037367405.1 of Ottelia alismoides. NCBI lineage: Eukaryota > Viridiplantae > Streptophyta > Magnoliopsida > Alismatales > Hydrocharitaceae > Ottelia > Ottelia alismoides. The sequence continues at coordinate 550,643 of JAZKJV010001458.1, read as the reverse complement.
GTGGAACAAACGCCTAGAGGGGGAGAGAAGGGCAGCTACGGTTCAGTAGGAGGTGGCATCTTCAGTGAAGGGGGGCTGTCACGAGGGAGGGGGAGGCCGTGCATGTGGAGGAGGGAGGGGTGTCGACTCTGCAAGGGCATGTCAGGGAGAGGTTGGAAGGAGAAAACCTCGATTTGGAAGGGGAAGAGGAAAGGGAAGGGGGTGTTTGACGAGGTTAGGGAAGAAGATGCAGGGGACTGGGGATGCAGTGCTGGGAGATGGGGGGTGCGAGTGGGGTGGTGTTTCGAACGAAAGCCTCGTGAGTGGAGGAGGAGGGAGAAGATGAAAATATTGGTGGGAGTGTTGCTGAGCCCATGGTTTATGAAGGGGTTTTTCACAGCTGCGGGGAGCGAAGGGTTGCCGTCGCCTATTGGAAGACCAAGTTTTTTCATCCTGCTTGATAGGTGTTTCGCTTAAAGTTTGGGCGTGGTTCCACCGTAAGGGAAGGCCAAAGAAGTTTCTAAATGAAGGTGATCTCATGGAATGTGAGGGGTTTGGGTCGTCCTGAGAAACGACTACAGTTCATGATGTTGCGAGGAGATGCACATGCAGATATTGTGCTCCTGCAAGAGACGAAGGTCTCCAGGGTAGGGGCGAGGCGTGGCATCATTTGGGTGGTAGCGCTTCATTTGATTTCGCTGAGGTTGAGGTTCATGGAGCGGCGAGAGGGCTCCTGACTGGTTGGAGGATGTCTGAATTTGAGAAGCGGGTAGAGAGGAGATCTGTGTTCTCATTATCTGTGTACATTAAGAGAAAAGTGGATAATGTCATTTTTACGGTGACCAATGTATATGTGCCTACAAGTTCAGCAGCGGTGTCCTTGGCGGCATATCTCTCAGAGGTGGGAGCACGCAGGGAGGAGGGGCTCATTGGAGGTGACCTAAATGTGTCCATGATGGTTGATGATTGAACTTTGAGGGGTGGTGGACACAATGTTGGCTCAGAGGATTTCAGGACTCAAGTCCTGGACTTGGGGCTCACTGTTATTAATGTGGGGGGATGTGTTTACACATGGAGAAATTTTAGGTCGAGATCAAGGTTGGATAGATTTCTTCTGTCGTCCGAGGGAGTGGAATTTGCCCCCTCTCTGGGGCGTGGGCGCTGCCTCGGGCACACTCTGACCATACGTCGATCTTGTGATGTTCGGAATAGCAGATGCGATCCAGATCCTTTTTCAAATTTAATAGAGCTTGGTTGATGGAGGAAGGGTTCAAGGACGAGGTGGTTACACAGTAGAGGGGTTGGTAGGTGGATGGGTCGACAGTCGGGCATCTATCTTCCAAATTGGTGCTGGTAAAGAATTTTCTACTCGATTCCAGCCGTAGATTGAGGACGCGAAGGAGGGAGCGGAGGTGTGTGGCTCAAGTATGTGTTGTCCATCTGGATAGGATAGATGACGAGAGGGGTCTGGACCATGATGAGGTGCTTGAGCGGGCAAGGCTGAAGAGCTACTTTTGGAGGACAGGAAGGAAGAAGTGGAGTGGAGGCAAAGATCTAGACAGAAATGGTTAAGCGAAGGCAACGCGAACACTAGATTTTTCCATTCGATGGCCCCATGAAGAAGAAGAAGGAATTTTATTCATAGTCTGGATGTGGGTACGGAAAGAGTCGTAGGTGATGTTATGTTGGGGTAAGTCCTCATGGACCATTTTGTGGAGAGGTCGAGGAGAAGGACACGTGACGGAGTGGGTGGCGTGGAGCAGGTGTTGAATCATTGTCAGAAGAGCAAGCATCCCGGCTTGAAGCGCCTTTCACGGAGGAGGAAGTCAAAAGCGCGGTGTGGGGTTTGAATGCAAATGAGGCACCTGGACCTGATGGTTTTCCAATCTTCTTTTACGAGAATTCTGGGACATGCTAAGAGAAGACATTATGGTAGTAATCGATGAATTCAGAAATGGCGACAAGGGATTCAAGAAGGTTAATAGGGCGATGCTATTTCTCCTTCTGAAAAAGGAAAACCTAATACGGATGGATGACTTTAGGCTGATTGCGTTATCTAATGCAATGTATTTGATTGTCGCCAAGGTGTTGGCAAACAGGATCAGGCGGGTGCTGGATGGTGTAATCTTGCAAAACCAGACTACTTGTATCCCTTGCAGACAGATGGTGGATGGACTGGTTATGGCATTTGTGATTTACCTCCAATGGCATCGGGAAAATGTTAAGGGTTCGATTTGGAAGACTGACTTCGAAAAGGCTTGTGACTGCGTGGATTGGAGCTTTTTATGGGAACGGTACGGCTTCAGTAACCTCTGGATAGCGTAGATGAAGAGGTGCGTCACTGCCTCCTCCAACTCAATTCTGGTGAATGGTAGACCGAAAGGTGGCTTTTTTCAGCCACAAAGGGGTGTGAGACAGGGTTGTCCGTTAGCACTGATGCTCTTAGTCCTGGTGGCAGACGCTTTAGCGGTGATGTTCAGGAGACTGGTCGATGATGGGTGGTGTGAAGGATTTCGTATGGGGTCCATCTCTATTCCTCTTTTACAATATACAAATGACACCATGATTTTCCTGGGTGGTACAAAAGAAATGCATAGAAGGACGAGGCAACTGGTAGAAATATTTAGCAGCATTTCACATCTCAAGATCAATAGAGAGAAGTTTGTAGTGATCCAGTTTGGGCTAGATGAGGAGGAGAGTAAAGCAAGGGATGTACTTTTGAGATGCCCTCTTGGTGAGCTACCTATTACCTATCTTGGGCTACCTTTAGTGGTGGGAGGCTTGCAGGTTGGAAGGCAGTCACTCTTTCTAAAGGAGGGAAGCCGATTCTCCTAAAGCATGTGTTGTTGGAAATTCATATTTTCTTCTTTCCAACCTGGTTGATGTTGACTGGTGTAAGGAAGAAGATAAAGGTAATGATGAGAAGATTCTTCTGCCCGGATGGAAAGCAACAAAGAACATGCATACATTTAGTAGGATGAGAGGATATCAAGAGACAAAGAAGCGAAGGAGGCCTTGGAATTCACGATGTGTCTTGTATGAATAAAGCGCTTTTGGCTAAATGGTTGGTTCAGCTTTGAGGCAACACATATAGATTGGTTATTCATCTTGTACGAAAGATTTATGGCATTAACGGATCACTAGAAGCTGGTAGAGTGAGATTCGAGTCTTCTCTTTGGAGTGGGATCCGTGATATTTTACCACAACTAAGGTCGAGAATGATTCCAAGAGTGGGGTCATGGGAGGTCTTTCGTTTTTGGCCGGACAACTGGATGGGTGAGGGAGTTTATGCAATAGATTCCCAAGATTCTTTTCTTGGGCAGCAAGTAGAGGGTGTTCAGTGGCTGAAGTCGGGGTTTCTGGTTCATGGGTTCCTCACTTCCGGCACGACCTTTCTGGACATAGAAGGGAGGAGTTGTGGCAGAATGCTATCTGAGTTGTACTCCCCTGATTGCATCTCGCAGAGTAAGGATCATTTTCGTGGGAGGGGGAGAGATTCTCAGTGAAAAAGGCATAAAAGGTGTTCAGAGGAAGAAGTGACGAATTGGGAACCGACCTAAAGCAGGATATGAAGATTATCTGGGCAAGCATGATCCCTTGTAGGGTGAAGATTTTTCTTTGGTGCTTCAAAAGAGGAAGGATTTGGGATAAAGAAAGAAGAGGAAGACTGTTTGACATTCCATATACCCAGTATGATAGATGTGGCGTACAGATGGAGGATGCAGAGCATTTGTTCTTTACATGTCCTGCATCAGATCATGTTTTGAAGGAGATAAGTGTGGCATGGTTATTGCACGGTGGCATGACTGATTTCTAGAGATCGATTAGGTCAGTTGGGATGAACCCGACGGATGACATTTCATTGTCATTTATGTCTCTTTGGTCCATCTGGGGAGGAAGAAATGATCTGATTTTTAAGAAGCAGAGGTTTTATTCTGAAAATGTAATCGCTTCATTTCTTTCCCTTTATCGACTCTGGTCCACAAGGTAATGTATATCTTTATAATTTTATAAATTAAAAGTTTTCGGTGGTGAGTCCCAACTCGGGATTTCATCCTCTTTCCTCTCAAAAAAATCTATATGTGTATTTCAAAATAGGGTTTGTTCATTGATTCATCCGTAAGTTTAGCAATGATCAAAATAGAAATTAAACAGATACACATTGTTATATTATTCGTTGTTAGGACTATAACAATAATCATCACGAATTTATGGTACCAAGTGAAGAATAGTATCCATTTTATATATTTAACCTTGAAAGCAAGGAAAACTGAATTATTCTATTTTTATTGTATTGTAGTGTAATGTTATACATTATTTTCTTTCTAACACTAACTTTGAGTTCCTTCTACATGGTAGAACCCACAAAGTTTGCCTCATATATTGGCCATCTCCATCTTATGGGCTTACCTAACATGGGTCTCCAGGGGCAGATCCAGTATACCTTATAGGGGGCTATAGCCCCTCCTTAATTCTTATATTTCATTTGTATAGAATTTTGATAAGGCCCCTCTTTAAACGTCGAACACGTAAAATTTGTATAAAAAAACCTACTATATGGTATGGTGGCAAGGTGATGTGTTTATTACATTATTGTGCAGGGTTCAAATCCCCTCATCAACAAGTACTTTTTGTTAATAAAATTTAGTTCCTCTATAATTTGATATTAAATGTGATCGGAGCTCATTTATTCTTCCAATTTTCTAAAACTCCTTACAAACAAAATAAACTTTATTGTTTACTTTTAACCATGAATTTTGTGTAAAATTTTCACCTCATAATTTAGAGGATTTAGAAAATTTCAAATAATTATTTTTAACAGAATTTAAAAATTACAATCGATAATAACTTATTTGAAAATCTAACATACTAATAAATTTTAAATTGCAATTTTACCAAAATAAAAAATATCATTTGAATATATTAGCTTTATTTAAAATATCATTTCAAAATATAATATTTTTCCATTTTTAGTATACATGTAAGTTGTATACTTGACCCTCTTTGATAAATTTCTGATTCCACCCCTGTGTCGACAATTACCATCAACCAACCAGCGAGTCATATACAAGAATTAAACTAGTATATATAGCATCTAATTACCTCGTATGTCTTCCCAATCGTCTCTGGGCTGAGCATTGCGCATTGAAGAGCGCATCCTCGCGCAACGCACTCACTTCGGTTCAAAGTACTGCTGACGCTCCACCCAAATCCCATCTCTATAGCCCTCTTGATAGCTGGGATCCTCGACCCCGAACCGACCAGCTCCACAATCTGTACTTGCTCCTTCTTTGTCTTCGCATCGAATAGAGCCCTCTTGATTGCTTTTCCGATCCTCTCCAGTAATCCGGACGAAAGCTGCTCAAACATATTCCTCTGAATCTCTACGTTCGCATCCATCCCATTTATCAGTGCCTCCACGTTCACCCGGGCCTCTTTGTTGGCGCTCAAGACACTCTTAGCTTTCTCGCAAGCGGTCCTCAGCCTCACGCACGCTTTCACATAATCGAATTTATCGGAACAAACATCGATCTCGTGCTGTTTCATGAACCTATCTCTGCAGTACTGAAATATGATCTCATCGAAGTCCCTCCCGCCGAGGTCCCGATCAAAGGCGTGTGCAAGAACTCTCATTCCTCCTCCTCGGAAGCTCACCACTGTGACCTGCGTATCGCAGTGGCCGACATCGACAAACACGACGACAGTATTGGCTCCGTGAGGAAATTTCTTGTAGAAGCCGTAACCAAGGGCAGTCGCGGTGCCATCGTGTAGCAAGCGGCGAGGGTTCCATCCTGCGATCTCTGCGGCATTCAGATACTCCCTTCTTTGCAGGTCGGTGAAGTATGCAGGCACCCCGATCACGCAATCGGAAACCGTGCTATCTGAAGCCCCCTCCGCTGTCCGCTTCAGATGGGACAGGAGCATTGCGAGCATCTCCATCGCTGTGTACTGGACAGTCTTATTTTGATAATTTACCCTCACAGATATTCCACCATTGGAGCCCCTGCAGGTTTCGTAAGGGAGGCGGCTGAGCTCACTGGCGATGCCGGGCTCGTCGTAGCGGCGGCCTATGAGGCGCTTGAGTTCAGAGATGGTTGATCTGGGGTATGTTCCGCTGACGGTAGCCGCAGCGGAGCCGAAGAGACGGTGATTGTTGGAGAAATTGACGACGGTGGGGTTTTCCCGTTTTGATTCCTCGTTGAGGAGAGCATCGATGACGCCATCTTTGGCTACGGCGATCACACATTTGTGGTTGCCGAGGTCAAGACCGATGGGGATGCTCATGATCGGCCGTAACAAGGAGGTGATCAATGGAGGGTGTTGACTTGGATAGACGTGAGGGAGAAGATAATTGAGGAGTAAGTCGTGGGAAGGCGCGAAGTGGTTCCCTTTTTAAGGATTGAGGAATTCGCAGTTTAGATCCTGGGACACAGTTGGAAAGGCCGTTATTTTTGTGACAGTTACGTCGGGGTCCCCTCATAATACCAAATTTGTACTTGGTACCTCAAAACTTCTAAACTCGCCATCATCATTTGTCTTTGCACAACTATGGTCTGGGTTTGATCATACAAGGAGAAGATTCTTATTACGTTCAGATGATAGTTTTGAAGTTCGATGTTTTCTATATGGAAATGTGTTTGCATAGTGTTTATTTTGTTCAATTCACACTACAAGATATTTTTTAAAATAAATAATTTAAAATATTGTCGTTCTACCATAAATGGTAAATACATAACGCTTTTTTGCTGTGGAATTACATGTTTTAATTTAAACCAGTTAAAGAAAAAATATCCATTGCTAATTGTTGCTAAAGAATCATATAATGATTATTATTTGTTATTCTTATAACGATTCATACTCTAACTTATACTAAAAATTTAGTGAAAATAAAAAAATGTAAAAAATAATAGAATACGTTCATATAAAGCATTGTTAGCAATATATGATAACGAGTATTTGTTCATTTCATATTTCAACCATACTTTTTTTTCAATGAAAATTACTTTTATTATCTATTTAATATCGACTGATATAATAACCTCTTTTGAAAAATATGTTCCCATTACTTTGTTTTGTTGGTGTATTCTTTTTATTTTTTCTGAATGAAGAAGGGGTGGAGTCCAATTTGGGACCCACCGCCTCAAAATTATGTATGTATATAGATAATTAGGTTAAATAGATTACTCTACACCATATGATTCCAAAACACACATAGTGCCCTACAATGTTCTCTTACATTCTCGGAGTAGAACACGCTCCCCCTAAACACAACATCATTCCTATCACGGCATATTGCCCAAAGGATGGCAAAAGGATACGAGGTCTCCGCACGTCCTTCTCCACATTCCTCTTTGATGCAGTTCTAGAAGCTGGACAGATTCTTCACCCTTATCCAAGGAAGTCCAACATCACTCTAGACCTGTGCCGAGTGCAGACATGAGAAGAAAAGATGATCCAAATCCTCCACCTCCTGTTCACATCTACCACATTAGTGATCATCCACCCCCAATAAATGGCTACGACGACATTTAGTGGGAACTTTCCCAAGTCTGAATAGCCATATGAACACATTCACTCTTGCTTGGTATCATAATCCCCCAAATGAGATTGGCATCAAGTGTGACGTCTCTGCTCCCCTGTCCCTCCTCGCTAGTGAAGAAACGGTAGGCTTTCTTCACTGTGAATTTCTCGTCGCCCCACACTTAATGGTCAAGACCATCCGAGGGACCCTCCACCTTCGCTAACTCCCTGCACATCCTCAGGAGATCCTCTAATATGCGAACAAAGTGCAACATGCCAAATCGAACACCTCATCCCTCCTGCTCCCACCTCCAATTGACCACCTCCTCTCTACTGCTAGCCACACCAAACATACTGAGGAATCTCTCTCTCAATACTCCATCCCTCATCAAGTCGTCGAACTACAATCTAAAACTTTCTCCATTCCCCACAATTGGCTTCATTTTGGTTGTTATAAGCGGAAGTACCTGTGCTGCCACAACAAAGAGGGTGCCCTAATCCGAGCGGCCTCTAAAGATAAGGTATTACCATATATGTTCGCATGAGATGACACACAAGATCCTCTGACCTCCCCCATATCCGCACCATCCACTTCGCCACCAAAGCCTTGGTCATCTCCCCCAATCTCACAACTCCTAAGCCTCCAAGCTTCTTCATTGTTCTTACCACACTCCAATCAGCCAAATGGGTTCCTTTTTTTTCATGCCGCCCATCCGGCCAAATAAATCGCCTCATTAGGTGCTCCATCCTCGTTCTGGTCCCAACTGGCAACAATATGGTGGAACAGAAAAATATCAGAATTGCTGAGAGAACATGTTTCAGCATCACAATCTTTCCACCATTAGATAGCGTAGAAGCCTTCCACCCCGCCAGCCACCCCTTCAACCTCGCCATCACCGGTCGTTAGTCATAAGCTCGAAGCCTCCCTGCCACCAAAGGAAACCCTAAGTACGTGATCGGCCCCAGGGGGCACCCCCAACTGATTGCTGCCTCCTCTGCCTCCCGTTGTGTCATCCCAAAAGCCACCACAGTGAACTTATGTGGATTAATCTTGAGGTCCGAAATGTCACCAAAAATGGCCAGAACTTTTTCCACACGACTAATTTTGACCGAATCAGCTCTCAGAAACATCATGGTGTAGTCAACATATTAGCAATGGAATCGAGACATCACAATAGTGTAGCCATCGCACCAATCCCCCTCCTCCGCCATCTGCATCAGAACTGCCAACGCATCCGTGGTAATCACAAATAGCAATGGGGCCAGTGGGCATCCCTGTCGGATCCCTCTCTGTGGTTGGAAGAAACCCCCCATCACAAACAATAATGGGACCATTCTTTTTAAAATTTTGACCAGTATTTTTATTTCATGTTGCATGCTTTTATTATACCTTACATTTGTCAAAAATTTTCATGTTCGAGCTTGGTGAGTTCATCTCGGGCTCGAATCGAGATGAGCTCGTAAGCAGGTCTCGAGCAAATTATGCTTCAAGTTAGGTGATGGTCTCGTTATCCTACATGCAACTCACTAACTTGCCTCGAGAAGTTGATATACTTATTTTTTTATGAATTATATGCAAGTGTATGTAATATGTTTATAAGTGCGACTGTACTGAGATTGAAGGGTTTATAGTAAGTTTATTTTTTTCCAAAAGTGTTAGCACTACATGCTTGATCCCAACCTTCACACAATACTCCGAAGAATTCTCACTCTAGAATATTCTACCATGATAACTTCTTAACTTAGTGATAGTGGTTTCTTATTCATCTTGAATTTGTTTAACTAGCTTTTCAAGTTTTGAAAAAACTAAGTCCTTTGAGAAAATGAACAAAACCAAGTAAACGTGAGTAGTCAATATGACAACAAAATAGCAACACCCAGTTAAAATTTTGAATTTTGTGGGTCCAAATAATTTAAGGTCTAACAACTCTAATGGACTTGAGATGTTGATAAATTATTTGTTGTTTAATGTTTTCTATGGAGTTTACCTCAATAACAAGCTGAGAACATGTTCACCTTCTTGTAGAAAAGCTTAGGTAAGTCCTTAACTATATCAAATTCTCTATTTACCTTATGGACTAAATTCGTGTGAATGTGACTTAAACTTTTATTCCATAACGGGGGTTCTTCTTATGAAGCCAATATACCATCTAGCACTCATTTAATATAAGTGTGTTTTAATATTTGTGCATATCTCAATATTTCTTCCTTACACCTTAAGGACCCGTTTAGTTATTAAGGGTACCCCGGGGTACACCAGTGTATCTCCCTCCAACCCTGGGCTGGAAATCCATCACAAATCAAGGGCATATAGCATCACATTCTTTATTCCAACCTTCATAACCATCCAAACACCTGGGGCATGTTTGGTTGTTGGGTTGGATTGGGTTGGGTTACCCCTGTGAATATTAAACTCTGAAGAGGATTGGGAGGGTTGAAAGGAGGGATACACCGGTGTACCCCAATCCAATCCACCAATCAAACAGGCCCTACCCCATCCCACTAACCAAACAGGCCCTGCTCTCTGCCCAATCGTGGTGCTGAAGTGCCACCACACCATTAATACCATTACCTCAAACCCAATCTCCTCTTCGAGCCATTCCATTCACAGCCATGTCCCTAAAACATCTTGCCTCCTCATCACGTCCTGCATTCCTTTCACCACTAGTGTAAATCTCCATCCCCTCCCCTTCGCTTCCCTCTCTAGTCATAATCTTGTTATGAAAAAGTTCTTAGCAGGTGGTTGAAATAGAATGAAAGACTTAGTCAATATAATGGATGTATGCAACTAAGTGCAAAGTATGTTTGTTTTACTTGGAAAGAGTCAAGGTCAAACTCATAGAGGTAGACTTTAAAGAGCTACCTGGTGTGTGGTAGTACATAGAGTAAATACCTAGGGTATACATGAATGTGAAGTGTGTCCTAGATATGAAAGTATTTTATGTGATTTTTGTGTTTTGAAGACTTTTATAGGTATATATCACATGAATTTATTTTCAGATTTATTAAAAATTTTAGAATTTTATTTTCCCCCATATTTCCTACATTTATATAGATTTAGAAATTATAAAAATGTTCTTCGATCTTTAGTTTTTATGGGTTTTACACTACAATAAAATTGACCTATTATCTTCTATAGTTAATATAAGTAACAACATACATTATTTATTACTTAATGGTTTAAATTTACAACAAATATTATACTTGTTCATATATTCCTACGAAAGAATCATATAACAATAGTTGTCTACTGACACTTTTCTTCTAATCATTATTAATATTTGTAAATATTAATACAATTTAACAAAAAAAACCCATGAATGAATCATCATCGTATGAACCTTAAGTAATTAAACTAGGATTTGTTACTAAATACAAGAACAAAATCTAATTTTACACTTAAATAATATTTGATATATATTAGAAATTAGAAGACATGGCAATGACTATTCAAATTGGGTTTTTTTAGTTGTGCCCCTTTGAGATATTGTAATATCAGTTATACCCCACTCTTTTTGTGAATATCAGTTTTGCCCCTAACTTCTTCCACAATTATTACTTGTACCCTTCTATTAGTCTAGATGCCAATTAGTTGAACTAAACTATGATTTATTTAAACTGTGTTGTAGTTAAGATGGACATAATAAAAAAACCTCTACCTCATCCTCCAATCAATCCTCCTCCTCCACCACCCCTTCCTCAACGCTGATGACAAGCTCGATGGGTTGTATCTCAACGGTGAATATCGACAAGCTCGATGGGTTGTGTTAAACCTTGACCACTCCACGTTAATGATGGAGGGGGATGAGAGGGGCTGGAGGGTAGGGATGAGCATGGGTGATGCCCTATAGGGTCCATGCCCGTTTATTTTTTTCGAGCTTTGGGTCTGGTCTAGGCCCACTATTTTTGTCTTTTGGAGGCCCAAGCCAAGGAACGGCCTATTATTATGGCTTGGTCCTGGGTCAGGCTGGCCCATAAAATGTTGGATATCAGTTGAGCTTGGGTTGACCCAATTTTTATGGGCCTAGGTCAAGCTGGTCCAAGTGTTTATACAATTCCCTTTCCTACACCCCCCTTTGTTGTTGATTTTGATTGTATGTTTTGTTGTGAGTTGTGGTTTTATAAGTTTTTCATATTTTCATTGTTGGATAATCCTTATGTTTTTCATGAACTTGGATATCTCTTTATTGTTGGATATCTCTATATTATTTGATTCGAGCCTCTTATTGAGTCAGGCAAGTGGGACATAATTCAGAATACATTTTGTGTTGGGCTTTCGGGCTTGATGGGCCAAGCTAAGCCAAGCCAAAGTACGACCCAATTAAAAAATTGGCATAAATTGTTGGCCCGATCACGACCCAAACGGTTTCAATTATGGGCTGGGCTGAGCGTGGTGGGGTCGAGCTTCGAGCTGGGATGGGTCAGCCCATCCTAATACTCATCCCTACTAGAGGGGGAGGAAAAGAGGCTAGAAGGGAAGGAGGATGATGGGACAGATGAGAGGAGGAGGGATTGGAAGGGGAGGGTAGTCAAAGAAGGGGGATGGGGCGAAGAAGGAGGAGGAGGGAGGAGGATGAGGGGTTGGAGGCAGAGGGTAAGTCAAGTTTGAGGAGTACAGTGTGAAGGGAGGAGGAGGAAGGGCAGAGGTGATGTATGGGGAGGAGGATGATGGAGCATAGGGGAGGAGGATGGGATGGAAGTTGATGACGATTGGAGGAGGAGGATGGGGCGGAGGAGGAGGGGTTGGATGTGGATGGGATGTCGGGGGGAGGAGGAGTATGTGGCGGAGGGGATGAGGAGGAACTCGAAGGGAGGATGAGGAGCTGGAGGCAGATGGGATGTCAAGGCAGGAGGAGGATGGAGCAGAGGGGAGGAGGAGGTGTTGGATGGATAGGAGGGGGTGGAAGGGGAGGGGTGGTCAGGGGAGGTGGGGTTGGAAGGGGAGGAGTGATCAGAGGAGGAGGATCGGGTAGTCGGAGGAGGAGGAGGAGGAGGGGTTGGAAGTGGAGATAGCGTATGGGGCGGAGGTGGAGGGGTTGGAGTGGGAGGAAGACCTTTCACCCTTATTTTTTATCTAATTCTCATTATGTCGAGTTAACTTCCGTTTGCATTGTGGATGAACGACAACTAACCCAAATGACACAAATGATCATTGTGGAAGAAGTCATGGGAAAATTGATATTCCCAAAAAGGAATGGATATACTAGGATATACTACTATTACAATATCTCAGAGGGGCACAACTGATAAAAATCCTTCAAATTATTCACTACCATTGCTAATTTTATTTTAGTGATTGTATCTTGAAGATTGTAAAATAAAAAAATTTATTGATATTTTGAAAATTTTTATTTTTGAGTTATACACAATCTTATAAGTTTTCAAATGTTCTTAATGATTTTAAAATTCTGAGAGGAAATTTTATTTGGGAGGGACTTATACACTTAGAAAATAGAGCTTAAACAAGTTCATTGAGTATGTTCTTTGATTTTCAAATAATTTGCAGGAAAAGCAGTGGTTTTTAATTAATTATGTAAGGATGAATGGCAATTTATGTTTTTTTAGTTTTGCAAAACCAAAGAATAACAATATTGCAAATCAAATATTGAGTTCACGTTATATAAATAGTGGAATATTGACTCAAAGGATTTTACAACATATGATATTTAGGATGTTCAATGAACTTTCTAAGAAAAACACCATAGTATTTTTCAAATGAATTCAAAGCAAAATATGGAGAAAATAGGATAGAGTTTTATTTTTAAACTAAAGTGGCATATCGATTAATTTTCCCAAACTTCAATTTTAACAAAATTTGTCCTAATGATTACTAGGTCAAAACATCAAGAACTGAAAAAAAATAATACTAAATAAAAACTACCATGTCAGAAAAGTACTTACAAAATATATATGGCATATAGATCTATTAAGTAAAAGCTAAAAATAAAAATGGTACAAAATAATACAATTGAGCAATATATAAATATCAAAGTTTCAAGAATGAAATTGCAAATGAAATTTAAAATGAAATTTAAAACCTGCTGCAAAATAACCCCATCAAGGACCTACAATTGAAATTTAAAACATAATGCAAAATAACCCCATCAAGGGACCTATATGCAAATAGATGAAAATATTCTTTACTTTATGGTAGCTTTTACTAACACTTTATGGTAGTTTATGTTTTTTATTATAAGATACATAAAAATATTTTAACATACATTATGGTAGTTTATATTTATTATAAAATACATAAATTTTTTTAAGATACATAAATATATTTTTATTATATTTTATGATATAATATATACACTTAAATAAATAAGGGTATTAATTATATATGTATATGGATTGTTTATTTATCTATGTGTTTAACTAAATTATTTATTTTATATTTTTTTGGTTTTATTTTGTCTTTGTATCTTTAATAGAATATGAATAATATTTATAAGAAAATATAAATATAAAAAGGAATAAAAGAATAGTTTTCACCTTTATTTACTTACAGGTATAAGCATGGGTATTTTACCTATATAATTTTATTCATTTAATTATTTATTATTTTCTTTATGGTTTTATTTTAGTTTTAATATATACATATATTATAAATAATATTTACAAAATCATAAAAATATAAATTATAAAAATAATAAAGAATAAATAAAATGAATATTTTATTCATGTATGTTGTACAATAGGGGTCAAAACATAACTTTCATACCTTAACTCTAGAAAATATGAAACCACCTTTATTAAATAGCTTATTAAAAGTTATATACAATTAATAGTAATTTTGATACATTTTGAATTTTTATTTGAGAGGTATGGGTTTGAGAAGTGATTTTAGAATTTTATTTAGAGTATAAAAGGCGCATTGTATATTATTTTTGTATGAAATCAATTTTTTATTTTTTATATAATATTATCTACAACTTTCATGTACAAAGTTTCTTTATTTGAGGTATAAACCATGGAAAATAAAATAGGTCCCAAAAATGAAGAAAAGATTAATAAGAGAATGGAAATTGTTGGTGATTTTTAGCCCTTATATTCTCCTACTTTATTCCTTGTCGACCGAATAATTCTTGACTTGGCCTTGGGATTTAGGGTCATAAAATACCTTTGGCATTTTATTCTTTTTCTTTTCTTTCTTTATTCTATAATTTTGGCATTAAAACAGTATTTTATACAGTTAATATAATAAAGAATGAATGTTAATTTGTACAATTTAATGGTATTTACATGCATTAGCTAGGATTTTTAAGACCAAAATTATAGAATAAAGGTGATGAAATGGAGATTCATCACTGAGCAAGTTGACTTTGGGAACTGAGATGTACTAATGGGTGGATGACACGTATGTAATGTTGATTAAGACAATGTTGAGCGATGCAAAAAAATTAAAGAAAAAATATTTAAAATATCAAATTCCCTTAAATGAAAAAGTTCTCAAGATGAAAAATTATTCATCTAAATGCATGCTACAATGTTCATGAAGGATTCCAATGCAAATGGAATGAAATGTGCACGATATACAAATCTTTATTGTTATTTTATGTATATAAATTATCCTTTTTTAGTTTTGTAATTTTCATTTGAATTTTTTGTAGATAAATAATGTATGAAAATCAAACATGATGTGAAATGATGCACGGGACAAAAATACATTTTTCTGTTTTTTATGAGTCAGGATAAATAGAAAATGTGAGATAATACAGATGAATTTGTCAGTGTGCTTAGGTCAGAATGTGTCTTTTTTACTGGTTTTCTATTTTTTATTTAATTTTTAGGTAATTAGTTAAAACATGAAATTCAATAAAGAAGCGAAAAAGAAATAAATAAAAAAGGGTCAAAATGTACATGAAATGATTGGTAAAAAATCATTAAATCTGTACAATGCACAGTTAGGGCCCAAAACAAAATTTTCACAATGAACTTTGATTCTTTTGAATTTAGTCTTAATTTGTACATAAATGAATGCAGAATAATTCAAAAGTGAGTAGAGTGAAATGGACATTGTACGACAGAGATATCAGCTTTTGTGGCTTTTTATCTTAAAATTAGGGTTTGGTTCATTTCAAATATATACAAGTTAGTATTTTTAATTTTTTTTCATTGGCTAAGGTACACAATGGAGTCTTTTTCATGTCAATTAGAGTTAGCATGAAAAAAATAAAAATGGGTGAAATTAGGTTGGTGGCATTGGCGGTGGTGGTGGTGCTCGTGGTGGCGGTGGTGTTGGTGCTGGTGATGGCGCTGGTTGTGGTGTTGGTGCTAGTTTTGGTCTTGTTGCTACTACTGGTGGTGCTGCTGCTGGAGCTGGTCGTGTTGTTGCTGGTGGTGGTGACGGTGATTTGACGACAAAGATGGCGGCAACGACGGTGGCAGCGACGACGACGACTATGAGATCATGATGATGACGATGATGATGATGATGATGATTCCAAATAGACCAATGGAGATTTGCCAAACTTTGGCCAACACCTCTCATAGGGGTGGTTGGCCATGTGGTAGTTAACGCAAGGAGAGTAGGTATGACCATGACCGCAACCAAAGTCACGATCTCACTCGCCTCGAGAACTATAACAACCACTCTGCCCATATTTCACATGAAAAAGAATTCTTTGTAGCATGCATAGGATTTGTTTGTTCAGTAAAAGTCTCGAGTTGTTGCAGTTGACCAAAGATGGCCTTGGTAGAAGGAAGAGTGTCAAACTTGAGGAATATGATGCAAACTGGCAGGAATATGTAAAGTTGCCACTCAAATAGCTCTGTCATCGATTTGGCATAGCAAGTCGGCAGAAAGATTATACGTTCCTCATATAGGTCCATGAGCTACTGGTAGTAGTCCATGCATCTCCCTTACAAGCCAACCAAATCCACATGTAGATATTTACAAGTTATGACATGGTAGTCTATTGTGAGTATGTCTGGGCTAGTTCATCCCATGTATCCTTAGCAATCTCCTTGGACTGGAGATTACCAGGAATGTTGGGTTTGCCCAACTAAGAATTATAGTCCTTATCTCTTTCCTTAGGAGATTCCTTCATTTCTTTCTCTGACTGTCTATGAACACTTTTGAAGTTCGAGTAAGGCACATAATTGTTTGTGCCCACGAGTTCGATAGAAGTCACTTGAACTACCATGGAAGATGTAGATATCATGAGCTCGATCTTGACAAGAGTCGCGATCATCATGATCAGGAGAAAAATCAATGAAATCTGGAATCAACTTACTCATACATGAGTAGTTGTAATGACCCCTCTAAGGAGGACAACAAAGGATGATTGGATCTCACACGCATCGAGAAAGACACTTGTATAAAAAAGGGCAATTAGGGATGCAATCAAGACCGCACACAAGGTTGGGATAATACACAAGAGAGCATGGTAGGGCTGCAGCTTGTCGCAAGGTAGTTGACGGCGTCACTGGAGCCCATGCGCGTGGGGGGGAGTAAGAGCAAGCCATGCAAGGATGTTGGGGTCCTACAACCCACACAAGGATACTGGGATCCCATGATCGCACTGGATTCTGGAGGCTTGTACGACCATGGCCTAATAGCGTCGAATACCCGAATAAGGGTAGCTGGCAATGCTAGATTGCTCATGACTGAGGATAGACCAAGCAATAGCAGGGGTTAGTGTAGGAAGGGTTTGTGATGGCAGCATGGACTTTAAGTATAAATTCTGATGTAGGATCGTCACTATGATACCATGTGAAGAAAAATTGAATTTTATCTATGGGATAAAACTTCTTATATAGTGTGAAACATTGGGTTGATAGGTAGCAATTGCATAATAGTCCTTCAAGGGTTAGAAGTAGAAATTTAGAAGTTGAAAATAAACTAGTGTTGTAAAAGTCACCTGATTGGTTCGACTAGTCAAGTCAGTGGGGTGGTCGACCGAGTACTGACTAATTCTGACTAGGTACACTAATCGGCCAATTTTTGCTTGGAGATACCATGTTTTTTTAATGTTTTGCTTTTTTTATAAGCAAACTTATTATAATATGCTTAATGTTTTATTTAGATTCAATTACTCTTTTTATTTTATGATGGTAGTATAAAAATGTACAAAATCTATGTATAAAAATGAGTTATATATTTAAAATAATCATAAAATTCAAAGCCAATTAAATTTCAATTAAATCCGATTAGTCGCCTGATTGCCGCTTAATCCTTAGTCAGTGACCCAACCGACTGATACCGACTACCGACTTATGCAACCTTGAAATAAATTAAAATAGAAACCACACAAATAACGTCAACATCTTGCATGTTCTTGAAACCAATCAACTCATATGGAAATTCAAAAACTTTGCAATGAAGCCAAGAACTGGGCTAACGCGAAGGTCATGAACTAGTAGTTTTACAAAATGGTACCAAATTTAAACTTATATACTTCCACAAATTTGACAGTAATTCACAAGGATTCAAGGACTGCCGATAAGTCACCCAAAAGAATGCAGAACAATAGCCCCCCTTCAGCATACATTGGCTTAGTTGCGACAATGGCGTGGCCAATGGACAAACTCTTCTTTAGTATCTTCTGTCCTTGAACTAGTTTCTAGCATGCAGGAAAACTTACCATGATCTGAAAATAGGAACAAAAGAGACATGAACATATTAAAAGGAATAATGCCAAAACAAAGTAGATGCAAAACAAGTCGAATGATTTCATCAGAAAAGGAAGAAGCGTTTACTTCTTTCATGGTGATGGACCCACGGCTTTCTGAAGAGGGGATAGTTGACGCTTGCTCCCTTGATTGGTGGTCCGTGCAGCTGCCACAAGAATAACGTGCTCGACCATTATGTTATGAGTTACAAATCCATGCCTTTAAACAGTCGATGTCGAAATAATGCAAGGAGTATATGCTAATAAAAAGGAAAAGAGATTCAAAACATTGCAAATAAAAACATAAATCATTGGTCATGCAATTTCGTTACGTCGTCTAAGTTTTTTTATGGACGTTCTAAGAAAGACGCCCTTTTTATTTTTATTACTAACAAATGCCTTTTTTCAATTGTAAAAGTAGAGATATACCTTTCTTTGACAGTATGAGTGTTGGAATCATCTGCATCTTCTGATAAATCGTTAGTCTGTGGCACAGAGTTTTCTGTCTTAGCGTTTTTGTCGTTGTTTAGGCCCTCTCGTTCAGAGTTTGACGGTTCAGTCACCGTTGTATTCGTAGATGTCCTAGATGTTCACAGAGAAGATGAAAAAAATCCACGGATGTAAGTTGCTAGTATATTGAAAGGGTGCCTTCAGAGCAAAACAATTAGATTTCACCGTCTGTCTTGTTGTGCTGAATTGCGAGGACTACGTCGTCGACAAACCTTCTGCAATCTATCTCCCAAACTCTTCCAAAGCATCCTTAGAGAGCACCGAGTAATGCATTTATTTTTATGAGCATGTGACCTGGTAATCGCGAAATGACATGCACATATGAACAAATAGCAGTAAATCATGGGAGACAATCAACTTTCATGATCTGGCCAAGAATATTCTTACCTTGATTCCTTCTCGTTACTGGTTATTTTGCTTGGACAAGCATGATTCGTACATGTAGGTGACGCTCGTCTTCCACTTGGCTTCGAATTATTTTTCTCAACCATTCCAATTTCCGAGTGCATACCTTCAGTTTTTAACGACTTCTTCCGCGATGACTTCCCTCTTATCAGATCACTTGCCCAATTTTTCCTTGAATGTACAGGTGCCTGCTGTGACGGAACATCAACGGTATCTTGAACTTCGAGGCCACGAATGAACTATGAACATCCAGACAAGAGCAATTACTTTCATAGTATATTTATCACATTGTACCATTTGCAGAGATGGCAGATATCATATCTATTTACCGATTTCAACATTTAATCTTTCGATGTAAACATCTGATCCATTCCCTTCCTCATAAAGCCACTCTTTTATCTCCTTCAGCATTTTAGAATTTTTTTCTACATGAGCTTCAGTTGTGGATCTTGCATTCCTCTTGAAGAATATTAGCAAGAAATAAATGTTAGTGTAGCTAAGTACGTACTAACAGTGAAACTAACAAGTTGGCTATTTTTGTGCTTTAATATTGTCATACCTCTTTGCGCGCTTCATCTACATGTGATTCAAAATCATTCCTTTTATCTTTTGCTCTCTCGTGGCTCGTGTCCTGATTATGTAGCTGTGGAGAAAGAATACTTGTCATCTATTCATAGAGCCCAAAGGTTCCCTTATATAGAGGAGGAAATCCTGATGGGTAAATTACATACTACGGACAAAAGAAATACATAATTGTGAAACAGTAACATAATATAAAACTCTTCGACACTCCCCCTCAAGCTGGAGCATAGATGTCAATCAGGCTCAACTTGGAACAACATCTCTGAAAGGGTCCTCTAGCTAGAGCTTTGATGAGCAAGTATGTTGTCTGCTCACTAGATCGACATGGGATGTAGAAATAAGGCCCTTCTGGATCATTACTTGAATGTAGGGGCAGTTTACCTTGATGTGCTTGGTTAGCTCAAGAAAGGTTGGATTGTTAGCAATGAACAGTGTGGCATGATCAATGGAGGTGCAAGGGAAGAGGCACCTCAATGGCTAGGTCAATCAAAACTAATCTAACCCAATCATCTATGTATTGCCTTCTGCCATAGCTCTATATAGGGATGAGCATTTTTTCCGGTCCAGGCCCGGGCCCGAACTATAAAAGGGCGGGCTTGGGTTTAGAATTTGGCTCGATTCACATTGCGGACCGGGTTCGGGCAGTAGCTGGCCCGAGCCCGAAGCCCGTAGGCCAGCCCAAGTAAGACCCCCCCCCCAAAAAAAAAACAAAACCTTAACCCACCCCTACTTTCGAGCCTTCGAGTTGCCAGTCCGATGTAGGCCTACCATCGACTGTATTACGTGGCCAACTTTGTCCATGTTTGTCGAAGCTTATTGGGATTTGTAGCATGCAACTTATTCCCACTTTTTTGAGCAATTAGTTATTTTTTATTGCTTAAAGGCATATCAGCTGATTTCAAAGTGTTTTTTAAGGCTGTATACTTCTAGAATGTGTTTGAATCAAGATTGAGTTGTATACTTAAACTCAAAAAAAATATGATGTGCATTTTTGGGTGACAACTGTCTGCTTCTTACTTTTCCATGATACTAATGAAATCCCTACATATACTGCAAACTCAAAAGTCAACTTCCTGTCCTTTGGACATCATACACAGTATGCATCTGCACTAGTCGTAACCAAGGTTGCAAATTTTGATAGGCGGTACTCGATCGGTCGGGTCACTAAGGATTAATCGGCAGTCGATGATTAATCGGATTTAGTCGGACTTTAATCGGCTTTTATTTTTTAAATATATAAGTCATTTTTATACATATATTATTATATGTTTACATAGATTTATATATATTTTTATTATCATAATGAATCAGAAGCTTATTAGAATAAGTTTGCTTAAAAAAGTAAATAAATATGGCATCTCCAAGCAAAAATTGGTTGACTAGTGGAACTAGTCGGCACTCGGTCAGTCGCCCCACTGACTAGACTAGTCGGACCTACTAGTCGATCTAGTCGGGTGACTTTTACAACATTGGTTGTAATAGCAAGGGATATACCTCTGTTAAACAAAAGACCATAGCCAGATGAGGTCTTCAGATATCTCAAAATCATATGGATTGCATCAATATGGGTTTGTCTTGACAGCTCCATGAACTGACTCACTTTGCAAACTATAAAGGACGTTTGGCCTGGTAATGGTCACATATAGCAGCTTCCCAACTATCTCCATGTATATCCTCTTGTCGACTTCATCAGTGTTGTCATCATAGAACTTCATGCTCGGGTCCATAGGAGTAGTAGATGATTTCCAATCTACCATACAAGTCTCTGATAGGAGATCTGTAACATAAAGTCATCACAAGACCAGACCGGTTCCTGGCGAACTCCAGTCCTAGGAAGTATCGTAGACTGCCAAGGTCCTTGGTCACACATTGTTGACCCGAGAAAGCCTTAGTTGCTTCCTCATGTGCATTATCCCATGTAATGGTGATGACATTGACATATACCAGTACAGAAATGGTACCATTCTGGGACATCTGAACAAACAAGGAGTAATCTGCAATGGATCTCACGAACCCATTCTGTTCTATCACATATGAGAGCTTCTGAAACCATATTCTTGAACTCTGCTTAAGGCCATAGATCGCCTTATAAAGCTTAAACACCTTTTGAGACTTCTCATCAGAGAACCTAGGTGTTATTGCATGTAGACTTCTTCATGAAGATCAACGTAGAGGAAAGAATTTGTCACATAAAGCTGGTACATAGGCCAACGCTATGTAACAACGACGGAGAGAAGAACCCAAGTGTGGAGTGTCAAGCTACTAGAGAAAGTATCTTGATAGTCCACCCCATAAATCTAGGTGAACCTACGAACTATAAGTTGTGCCTTGTAAAGATCAATGTTGTCATCTGCTCGATGCTTCACAATGAACACCCCTTTGTATCCTACAACAGACACATCTGCAGGAGTTGTAACAATACTCCAAGTGTCGCGAAACTGTAAAACATGCATCTCTGCTTTTATGGCCAGATGCCATTCGCTCACCTTGAGTGCCTCCTAATATGTGCATGGGATTTCAACAGTGGATAATCCCACAATAAATTTCTAAAAACTGAATGAAAGCCACTCCAAAGATACATGGTTTGTCATGGGGTATCGTGCACAAGAACGTGTCCCTTTACGCAAGGCAATGGACCAACCTAAATCATTTTCTACTAGTGGTTCTACTAAAACCTATATATCTACATGCTCATCCTATACATCATTCACACCACTAGTTCCATCAGCCAAAATAAAGTTTTTAAAATTTATTGGCGGTGATTCCCAGCTTGGGACTTCACCCTCTTTCATCTCCAAAAAATGTTTTCAGAATTTACCTGGGTTGTGTTAGCTTGATGTTATTCGTTCACCTTGAGTGCCTCCTAATATGTACATGGGATTTCAACAATGGATAATCCCAAAATAAATTTCTAAAAATTCGATGAAAGCCACTCCAAAGACACTTGGTTTGCCATGGGGTGTCGTGTACAAGAACGTTTCCCTTTACGCAAGGCAATGGACCAACCTAAATCATTCTCTGATGGTGGTTCTAGCTCAATCTATATATCTGCATGCCCATCCTATACATCATACACGCTACTAGTTCGATCAGTCAAAATCAAGTTTTCAAATATACATGGGGCATGTTGGATGTTGGGGAAGGCATGGAACATAAAGTGCAAGCTGAGGTATATGTGTCAGTGGAGGTAGGAGCAATGTTCAGGAAGGCGTTATGCGGTATTCAGTCAGAGGGGTCACTACATAGAGAGTATGCAGTATGCGGGGAGTATGCGGTTTTACGCGGTTTGGTATTTTTTATTATTAAAAATATAAATAAATATTTAATATTATGGTAATATTCTCAGTCGAGAGAGTATGCGGGGAGTATGCGATTTTATGCGGGGAGTATGCGGTTTATGCGGGTGGGGTTATTTAATTTTAGATTAAATAAAAAAGTTCTATCAGAAAAGCGGCCGAGTATGCGGTCGCATAGGGGGTATACTCGGCCGAGTATGCGGGTCAACCCGCATACATGGCCATTTAATCATACTCAGAGCGGCAAGGCTACCAAGTACGAGTATGCGGCCGAGTATGCGGCTTACTCGGCAGTTTTTCTGAACATTGGGTGGGAGAATAATAGCATGCTCAAACTTAGAGGGACTCATCCTGTAACCTGTAGGAGAGTGGTACATGGACTCAGACATTGACGTCAGCACTGACATAGTATTGTCCATGTATAGGCTCAAAACATCAATAACCCTTATGAGTGCGGGAGTAACCAACAAACATACATTTTACAACTAGATGGGTGAGCTTGTTAGGACTAGGATGTAGGATATGGATAATATGCAACACACCCAAATACTCATTGGGTAAGAGAAGAGGTCCTTATTAGAAAAGCAAGAGCAAATTGTGTTTTTTCACCTAAGATTGTGGAGGGCATCCGATTTATGAGATAACAAGTTGTCTTCACATCATTACTCAAAAAGAATGTGGAGCCTGACTCTGTATGAGGAGAGTCTTGGTGATATCTAGAAAATGTCAGTATTTTCATTCTGCCACTATTCTGTTGAGACGTATAAGTACAAGAAATGTGATGAACGATGCCATGTGAGCAAAAAAATGTGACACCTGTATAGTATAAAACTCAAGCACATTATCCGAACGAATGCATTTTATTGAGGCAGAGAAAATATTTTTTATTTCAACCACAAAATATTCAATAATAATACTCGCCTCAGAATTTTGCTTCAAAAGAAAGATCCAAGACAGTCAGGAAAAGTCATCACCATAAACAAGATAATACATGTACCCCTGATGATCAAGTACACGACTTGGGCCCCACATATCCAGATGATATAAATCAAACAGACCATGGCTATCGATGCTGCTTTTCAATTTCGCATGACTCGCACTAGAAACTAGATTTGATAGAAACGCCAGGTAGGAGGCGCTAAATTTTATGCAGCGGTAGGAGACCTAAGATGAGATGCCACGTGTAGGGGGATATAGATCCTGCAGAAAGGGAGTGGCACCGACATATAGAGACTAAGACAACCGGTATAGTTCTCCAAGTTCATGGCCACATCCAATTACCCTGCCCGTGAGTATATCTTGAAAAATAAGGGAATTAGGGTCAAATATAGCATGATAATGTAAATTTTTTGTAATTTGGCTAATAAACAGTAAGTTCATGAAAAAGGCTGGTGCATGAAGAACATTCTGTAGATGTATGGAGGGTGTCAAATGAACCTCCCCATGTCCAGTAATTGAGGACTGAGTTCCATCAGCAATCACTACCGATCTACCTGATTGTGTTGGATTGTATGTATCAAACTGCAATCTATCTCCACGGAGATGATGTGATACTCCAGAACCCATCATCCACTTTGAAGAATCTGGTCGAGAGTGACCAATAAATACAACAGTAATATATGAGCTACTATTAGATGTAAAGGTTGCAGTATCTGATGGATTGGTGCTCGAAAATCCAGTGGTTGTAGGCATAATCTCTCTCAAGCGAGCAACAAAATCATTGTAGCAATGATCAGTGAGATCATGCGCATTCTGACTTTGCTTTGCAACATGGGATGATGGCGAAAAGCCATGCTTGGAGTAGCATGTGTCCTCTGAATAGTGTGAACAGTGGCAGTATGAACATGTTTGAACTGGGTGTGGACTACCTCTATTGCATGTGTCCCGTCCTCTAAAAGGAGTAGATATACCTCTTCCACGTGATGCAGCCATAGCCGACAAAGTCTGAGAGGGTCTAGAAGAGGGGGATACTCAAACGACTGAGTCTACGGTATGATTTCTCCATAGGAGGTATGGTAGCATCGATAAGAAGCTGAGAGCGAGCTGAATCAAATTTTGGATTGAGGGTAGCCAGAAATACACTAGTCATGACAGAATCTATGTAGACCTTATGCTGCTCTAGAGAGGTCGTTAGGGGTATGTAGGGATGAGCATTGGGCTGGGCCAGCCCGGCCCAGCCCGAAGCCCAGCCCAAAAAGCCCGGCCCAGCCCAGGCCCAAATGAACATCACGTCGGGCTTGGGCCCAATATTTAGGCCCAAATTTTTTTTGGGCCGGGTTTGGCTCGGCCCAGCCCGACCCGGCCCAAGGGCCAGGCCCGAAGAGGGCCCGAACCATTTCCCATATCATACACGCATGAAAACTCCCACATATTTCATGTACACTCCCTTCTTGTATCTCGTCTTCATATAATGTTTATAAATCAAGAAAGTAAAGTGTGTGACATATGAGTTGCTGATCATTGTATTTCAATTCAGTATTAATTTTCCTTAATTAGTCTTTGGTTTAGATTGTATTCGTTATTCTTGGATTTGTTAGTATTTATTTTTCAATCAGCATATTTTCTATTATTGAATCTTTACCCAATATGGGTCTTATTCCCATTTTTTAACATTTAAGGTCTGGTGCACCTATTGTTAACTGGTTAAATTTGTTTCACTCTTTCAGTTTATATACATGTGAGACATTCATGGTATCCGACATTGAGTGCACATGTGAAAAATGATATATCATCGGATTTGGTGGAATCGAATTTTACTTGTTTCACAAGTATTATGGCACATGTTTAAAACAAATTTAGCTTGTGTAACTTGAATTGAGGAAACAAAAGACTCAAAGTTGATAGTCTCTAACGGGTGGCGATGGGCCGGGCCTGGGCTTGGGCCGAGCAAAAAAAAATTCTGCGGGCCTAAGCCCGGCCCAAGGCCCGAATTTTTTAAGCGGGCTTGGGCCTGGGCCCTTCAAGGCCCGGCCCATGCTCATCCCTAGGGGTATGTAGCTGTGAAGTCGCTCAAGCATACTCCTCAGGAATGTATACAAGGTGTGAAGGGGACGATCACCTTGTTTTGTTATGAAGATATCTGTAGAGATAGTTTCTCTATTATCATTTTATTTATCATGTCGTTATTTCTTTTTCTTATTTAGACTTTTTTGTAATTTACCCTTCAGGTCTCTCCCTATATAAGAGACTCTAGGGTTTTCTTGAATACAACGAAGACTCTTTTCCCAACATGGTATTAGAGCCACCCTAGGGCTCTCCACCCGCCCCCCCCCTTCCCCACCTGCCTCCCTCTTCTCGGCACCGTCGCCGCCTCTCTCTTCCTTTATCTCACGTCGTCGCCGCCTCTCTCTCTTCCTGGGGCTCTCATCGCCCTAGGCCACAGCCGGAGGTCCCATCCCTCAGTCGCCAGCGGCTCCAGCCCACCGGCGGAAGCCACCAGCTGTCGCTGTAGCCCCTCCGGGTGCTTGCACAGCCCGCCGCGCAAGGTCCCTAAGCGGCTCCCAGCCGCTGCAAGGACTGTAAGCCTCCTGTGAGGCGTGCCGTAGTTCCCTCCTCGTCCGTTCTATGAATTTGAGTGCATAACGTCTACATACGCACTCAAATCCGATGTAGTTGGTGTAGACATTCAGCATCACGTCTATATATCCTAGTTCTTCTCCAAGCGGCAGTATGTCAGAATCGAAAGTCGATATGCCCTCCACCGGCGCATTCAAAGGTCCTGCGCCAATAGTCAAGATGGACGGGTCTAACTATGAGCTCTGGGCTATGCAGTTCATGAGCCTCATGAAGTCGAACGGTAAGAAGTACATTCTTACCGAGGATGAGCCCGCACATAAGACTGGGATATATGCCTCATGGGAGGCTGATGATTCCTATGCGAAGGTCTGGTTGTCTGGTACCTTGACGATGGAGATTGCTAACGACGTCCTCCATCAGCCCACTGCTAAGGCAATATGGGGCATTCTTGCCGCTACATATTCGCAGGTGCGAAATGAGACGAAGATGTTGCAGCTTCAGCACGATATCTTCACAATGAAGCAGAACGGCAGACCTCTCCATTCTCTTTACACATCCCTAAGAGGGATGTTTGAGAAGTTATACAGTACCATTCCTCTCACTGCAACTCCTGAGCAGCAAAAGGCGTTTCGAAACGCCATCATGGTTGGTGTTCTAATTGCGGCTCTTGACCCCGAGTATGATGCCGCTCGATCTCAGATTCTTGCTGATGCAGTTATTCCTCCAGTGGAAGATGTTTACAGAAGGCTTAGTCGCATTCCAGTTTCCTCCAGCCCTTCTACTCCACCCCCTTCAGCGATGGCAGTCTCGCGTGGGAGAGGTGGACCGCCCTCTGGTCGTGGTCGTGGACGTGGCCGTGGACCCCAAGGAAGGGGTGGTCGCTTCAGTCAGACATGCTCCTATTGTCACCGCACAGGACACTCGGAGGAGACATGCTATTCGAAGCATGGGTTCCCAGCATTGGCACGTGTTGCAGAGCACTCACAGTCTCCATTACCGTCTACTGCAGATAACCGATTCGACGAACTTGTGGCCCGTCTCCGAGATATTATGCCACATTCATCTGGTGATTCGTCAGGCGGTTCTTCAGATATTGCTGCTACTGCATCTGCCAGTTCATCAGCCGCAGCCAGTACCTCAGGTAGATCTACTGCTTTCACGCCACCTCATGATATATCTGACTGGGTTATAGATTCCGGAGCCACACATCATCTCTGCCGAGATAGAGATAGATTACAGGCCTACAGGGACATTCCTCCCGGCCGCTCAGTACAGATAGCAGATGGTACCCATTCACCCCTTGTTGGATAGGGGGAGGTCGTCCTCTCCTCCACTATGCAGCTACAGAACGTCCTACATGCTCTTGAGTTCTCAATGAATTTGCTATCTATTAGTCAGATCACGAAGGATCTGAATTGTCGTGCTATATTTGACCCGTCTTCTCTCATTTTTTCAGGACATACTCACAGGCAAGGTGATTGGTTGTGGCTCTGAGCAGGGTAGTTTATATCGGCTGGTTCGAAATTTCTATGCTGGCGTCTCTTCTCATTCTGTCGGACCAGTCTCTCCGTACATCTGGCATCTCCGGTTTGGTCACCTTCCGCTGCAGAAAATGCGCCATCTTCTGCCCCAGATCTCTCCTAGTTCGTCTTTCCGCTGTGAAGCATGTCAGTTGGGAAAGCATCATAGGTCAAGCTTCCCAAGTCGTCAGAGTCGGAGCAGTAGCTCCCCGTTTGAGTTGTTGCATATAGATATATGGGGTCCCAGTTGTGTTCCCGATCATCAGGGGCACAGGTTCTATCTTGTGGTAGTGGATGATTTTTCTCGTGTGTCATGGGTCTTTCTTTTGAAGAATAAATCAGAAGCAGGAGATGTGATCAAGAATTTGATTAATGAAATGCACAATATTTTCTCTTCCTCAGTCAAATATGTGTGGACTGATAATGCCCTCGAATTTTGTACACGCTCACTTTCTCACTTTCTTTCATCAAAGGGTATTATTCACCAAACCATGTGTGCATATACTTCACAACAAATGGTGTGGCGGAAAGAAAGCATCGCCATCTCTTGGATATTACTCGTACCCTGTTGATTCAGAGTTGTGCTCCTATTTCATTCTGGGGCGACGTTCTTACTGCGTGTTATTTGGTCAATCGAATGCCATCCTCAGTTCTTGGTGAGAAGTCACCTATCTCTATTCTTTTCCCAGACAAGGAGTTATTCTTACTGACTCCACGTGTCTTTGGTACTGTGGCTTTCGTTATCGTCTATCTCCAGGTCTTGACAAACTCTCTCCCAGAGCAGTCAAGTGCGTCTTTGTTGGCTATTCCAGGACTCAGAAGGGCTATCGGTGTTATGACCCAACGACTAAGAAGTACTTTGTGAGTGCTGATGTCACTTTCTTTAAGTCTGTCATGTATTTCTCGCCTGCAGGTGACAGAATGGTACATTCCACTACCACTGATGATGTCTATGTTCCTCCACCGCCTATAGGGAGTTCACCTGAGTCGTTCCCTTTGCAAGTCCCCACACCAGCACCACAAATTCCACCATGATGCAACAACAGATTTAATAATGAAAGAGGTGGCGACTTGTCAATGAACCTACGGAATGAAAATGACGAACGACGAAAGGAAGTGATCGCTAAACAAATTTCAGCAACCACAAATGATAAAAGATCCGATATTTAGCACCGATTTGTCCGCAATCCTAGGGCAACTTAAATAGTTAATGATTAAGGAAACAGATAGCGATGTTTGCGGCACGAAATCTCAATAGATCACCAAACCAATTAACAATCTAACCGTCCACAATCTAATAATATGCGGTGGAGTTTAAAGAAATGGAGAAGCGCTCATACCACAACCTGTCGGAGAGAATAGTGCTTGCTTCAGATCTGATCTTCGAGAGGGGGGGAACGGGGGCAACGCCGCTGCACTTGGGGATCACCTTCGAGGAGAACCGGTTGATGATGGTGATTCGGGGAAGGTTGGCGGGACGCTGGGCCTATTAGGGAATCGGATTGGCTGTGGGGAAGTCGCAGGGAATTGGGCGTTGGGAAGAGGGCAGGAGGCGCGGAGGGTAGAGGCGGAGGAATCGGTAGTTGCCGCGGCGAGGAGGGGGCGAGGCTGGGTGCGGGAGGCGATGCGGAGTGGAAGGGCGTCGCGAACTTTCGCACGGAAGGAGGCCGGTGCTGGGGAAAGGCGGGATCGGGGCGGTGGGGCGTCGCGGGATACCACCGAGTTGGGCAGCGTCAGCTGGGAGGAGGAGGAGGCGCGGGCGGCTGTGGAGTCGCTGAAGGGGAAGAAGGATGCTGGGAAAGACGGCGAGAGAGGGGGGGAAGGAGGAGAGGAGCGGGTGGCGTCGTGAGGAGGTGGGTTAGGGTTGGGCGAAAGAGAATACGGGAGGGGAAGAAGTCGGGGAAAGAGGGAGGGTGAGGGCGGCGCCCGAGAGAGAGAGAGAGAGAGAGAGAGAGGGAGAGAGAGAAAATTAGGGGTGGGGAAAATTGTTCTCAATTCAACTTGATAAAAAAAACCTAATACAAAGGGAGCCCTTTATAGAGGCTACTCCCCCTCAAAAGAGCAACAAATCCCTAAAATTAGGGAAAGAAGAGATCAAAGGAAAAATATAAAAAGAGGCCTTTTATAATGAGCCTTTTACATGGGAATGAAATAAAATCAAATAAACAAAACAAATGCTAAATAGAATAAATAACACAAATGTTCATAAAAATGACTAT
Organism: Ottelia alismoides; assembly: GCA_037367405.1. Lineage (NCBI taxonomy): Eukaryota > Viridiplantae > Streptophyta > Magnoliopsida > Alismatales > Hydrocharitaceae > Ottelia > Ottelia alismoides. The sequence continues at coordinate 520,482 of JAZKJV010001458.1, read as the reverse complement.
CATGCTGCATCAACTCCCCCCTGCTGAAAAGAATCTCGCTCCGTCGAGATGGTATCGTGGAAATTCTGAAGTATATCGGGGCGGAGTTGTTGGAGTTCATCCTCGTCAATCCAGGTGCAATCGGTGAAAGGTCGTCCCTTCCATTTGACTAGATATCGTCGGAAGAAACCACGTCTAGTCGTCATATCTCGGATGTCTGCAATATCTTCAATCTGATCAGCGTCGGTTGCGGTTGGCGGTTGGCGCATATCATCATTGGCGGGAACTGCTACTGGGGTGTCATCGGTCTGTTCATCTCCATGATATAAGAAGAGATCTGATACATTGAAGACCGGTGATGTCTAAACGTCTGGCGGCAGGTCGAGTAAATATGCATTGGGTCCAATCCTTTTGAGGACTCGGAATGGACCAATTTTCCGTTCACTCAATTTTTGGTGGACTCTCAAAGGAAACCTCTCTTTTTTAAGGTGGACCATCACTAATTCTCCAACTCTGAACTCGCTCTCTCTCTCGGGCGATTTTCCGGTGGACCTATTAGTGGAACTGTTATATGCGAATTCAGCTTGGGGGAGAATTAGATCCCATTTGGACGGAGAGTCCCCTGCAAGACATCGCAACAAATTTCCTAATGACATGTTAACCACTTCAGTTTGTCCGTCTGTTTGTGGATGATAAGCGGTGCTATACTGCAAACGAGTACCAAGACGAGACCAAAGCGTGCGCCAAAAGTGACTCAAAAACCGGGTATCACGGTCTGAAGTAAAAGAACGAGGGACTACATGCAAACGGACGACATCACGAAAAACAAATCAGCGACATGAGATGCATCTGAGGTTTTCCTACATGCAATGAAATGTGCCATTTTAGAAAATCGATCCACAACCACAAAAATAGAGTCAACTTTTCGCACAGTGAGGGGTAACCCTAGCACAAAATCCATGGTGATGTCTTCCCAGGGTCGCAGAGGAATCGGTAGGGGTGTGTATAGTCCAGTGTTCTGCCGGTGGCCTTTGAATCTTTGACATGTTTGGCATTTCTGTACGAATTTTGTTACATCCTTTCGCAACTGCGGCCAATAAAAACGTTCTTGGAGAAGGATCAAGGTTTTATCTCGTCCAAAATGTCCAGCTAAACCTCCATTGTGTAGTTCTGAAATTAAGTTCTCTCGAAGGGACGTGGCCGGGATGCATAGTTGGTGGCCTTTGAATAGGAAACCCTCATGAAGAACAAAAGTGGATGTTGGGTCCTGTCCAGTACCAACACAGTCGGCATGAATTTGGCCGAAATCAGGATCAGTGGGGTAGAGGTCCTTGAGAGTTTCAAATCCTGTTGTGCTGACGGTCATCGTGGTCAGGGCATGTGCTCGCCGGCTCAAAGCATCGGCCACACGGTTCAGGGTTCCGGCTTTGTGTTTGAGATGGAAGGTGTATTCTTGGAGGAAATTAACCCATTTGGCATGACGCTTGTTAAGAGTTTTCTGGGAGTTCAAATATCTTAGGGCTTCATGATCCGAGTTAAGGATAAATTCACGCTGGATCAGGTAATGTCTCCAATGCTTGAGAGCTTGGACCACGGCATAAAATTCAACATCATAAGTGGAATACCGTGATCTGGCATCGTTCAATTTCTCGTTGTAGAAGGCGACAGGTCGTCCTTCTTGACTGAGGACAGCGCCAATCCCGACATGTGAGGCGTCACAATCGACCACGAAAATCTTGGTGAAGTCGGGGAGTGCCAAAACAGGAGCATGTGTCAATTGATGTTTTAGATTTTGAAAGCTCGTTTCTGCTTCAAGAGTCCAGGCGGGTGCGCCTTTCCGCGTACAATCTACCAACGGAGCTGCACAAGTGCTGAAGTTCCGTATGAAACGTCGGTAGAAAGAAGCTAATCCCAGAAAGCTGCGAATTTCGGTGAGGGTTTTGGGTACGGGCCAGCTCTGAATGGCCTGAATCTTTGATGGGTCAACTTTAAGTCCATCCGCGGTGACAATGTATCCTAGGAAGAGGACCGTGTCAGACAAGAAGGAGCATTTCTTGAGGTGGACGTACAGTTTTTGGTCTCTCAGGGTTTCCAGGACTTGTCGCAAGTGAGATAGGTGGTCTTCTTTGGTCAAACTGTAGATCAGGATATCATCGAAGTACACGACCACAAACTTGCCAATAAAAGGCCGCAATACATGATTCATAGTTCGCATGAAGGTGCTTGGGGCATTCGACAAGCCGAAAGGCATGACCGTCCATTCATACAAGCCCTCTTTGGTTTTGAAAGTTGTCTTCCATTCGTCTCTAGGTCGCAGGCGAATCTGGTGGTAGCCACTGCGGAGATCCATTTTGGAGAACAATTTGGCACCTGATAACATATCAAGCATATCGTCGAGGCGTGGAATGGGAAAACGATATTTGATCGTTATTTTGTTGATAGCACGACTGTCCACGCACATTCTCCATGTGCCATCTTTCTTCGGGGTAAGCAGAGCAGGAACCGCCATGGGGCTCATACTCTCTCGAACATACCCACGTCGCAGCAGATCAGTAACCTGCCGGTTCATCTCCTCATGCTCGCTTGGGCTCATTCGGTAATGGGGTAAGTGAGGGAGGCTGGCTCCAGGGACTAGGTCGATGTGATGTTGAATGTCTCGCAACGGGGGTAGTCCTTCAGGCAACTCGTCAGGCATGATGTCAGCGAACTCTTGGATGATGGGCTTTATCTCAGGCGGAACTTCAGGTGGAGTTGTCTCTTGGTTGTCCACTTCACGTCCCACTAATGCATAGATGGTGGAGCTCTCTTGAATTTCACGTTGGAATGTTTGGGCTTCTATCAACAACACAGAGCCCGTGGTCGCAGTCTTTGCCGGTGGGGTTTTGTTACCAGTTTGGGTGGTCGCAGCTCGGAGTGTAGCCACTTGGCAAGGGCTAAGGGCTTCACGTTGCGGTCTGAGGGTTACACGTACCTTGTCTATGAGAAAGGTGTACGTGTTCAGTTTTCCTCGGTGTTCGGTGTCTCGATCGAATTGCCACGGTCTCCCTAGAAGCATGTGACAGACATCCATATGGGCTACATGGCACCACACCTCGTCCTTATATGTGGGATCAATGGAGAAGCTAACGAGGCTTTGACGGTGGATCGGGATTTGGGTTCCACCTCGAAACCATGCCACACTGTACGGCTTCTCGAGAGGTTGAGTCGGCAGACCCAACTTGTCTACCATTTCTTGTGAGACGAAGTTCTCAACGCTTCCTCCATCAATGATCAGCGAACAGCATCGTCCTCTGGAGGTGCAGGTGGTTCGGAAAATGCTGCGTCGCAGCCAGCTATCAGCATCGTGGACAGCGGGGGTGAGCAGAATGTTTGTGGGCACGTTGTCAGGAGCGATAAAGTTCTCGTGTTCAATTACCAGGAATGGACCGGAGTCGTCTCCATCCGCTCCTAGAGGTTCATAGTCATCGGCTCCCATGGTGTCAGCAGTCAACGCAGTCGGATTCTCTTCAGGGGATTCTCGCTGGTCCGGGTCGGGGTATTCAGGGTCGTCGGTGGTGCATAGATGGACGGGTCTAGCCTTAGGGTTTGGGCATTCTGCGGCACGATGGCCCTTTTGATAGCATCGAAAGCAAGTATCGGGTCCTACAATAGGTCGGCTTCCCAAGATGCCTTGGCCGGAGTTTCCAGTGGGTGGTCGGGCGACGGCAGAAGTTGTTGGTTTGGCTTGGGTTTTATCCGCAACGACTGATGAGGAACCCATCGGTTTGGGGTAGGACGTCGTGGTACTGGTACGAGGAGCAGAGTTCACAGAAAAAGGCATCTTCCTCGTCTGGGCTTTAGCAAGTTTGATCTTAGCTCGTTCAGCCTGCTTGTAGGCTTCGTCGACATCGCAGCAATTGTGGAGGTAGTTCATCCTGGATGACTTGGCGGAGGCCTTGCATGTAGCGGGTGACCTCGTGAATAGGAGTCTCCTGCAAGCGGTTGCGATGGACTAGGGATTGGAACCCTTCGATGTATTCTCTCACACTCATGGTGCCTTGTCTCCATGATTGCAGTCGTGCGTATAGATCTCGTTTGTAATCTTCCGGCACGAATTTGGTTTTTAGTTTGGCTTTCATCTTGCTCCAACTGTGGATTTTACTCTTCCCTTTTCGTTTGCGTTCAGATTGCAAACGGTCCCACCATAGCAGCGCATGTCCTTTTAATTTTATAGTGACAAATTGGACCTTACGTTCGCTAGGCATGGACTTCCACACAAAGAAGTGTTCGACGGTTTGGAGCCAGTCCAAAAAGACGTCAGGATCTCGTCCTCCGTCAAATTCTGGGACATCGAGACGGATACCTCGATCCCATCCATCGTCGGACTTGGTTCCATTTCGTGGTTGGTGTTCACCATTAGTTTGTGGAGTATAGCCATAGGTGTATGGATCTGGAGTCTTGGGAATGAAAGGGGTGTATTCTCTGGGTCCTTCTTCCTCACTTTCCTGTGAATGATACTCACTAACATGTCCGTCCGAAGTAGAAGAACTAGAGTCACGGGAAGTGCTATTCCGGGAGTGTGATTTCCGGCCAGTGCGTCGACCTTTGTTGCGGTTTTCATCACTAAAGTCTGGTCCTAGCACGCGACTATTCAAAGTAGCAATTTGTTCATGGGCAACGGTAATTTTACGATCTAGTCCGGTGATTTGGGTACTCAGTTGATTGTTCATGTGTTGTAATTGGGCAAACAAAGCTTCTAAGGTTAATTCAGGGTGTGTGGTGTATGTGGGTTTAGAGCCACTAGGTTTGTCGGCCATGGATATCCTAGGGTTTTTTTTTGTGGTTTTTTTTTTGTGGTTTTGTTTTGTGGTTTTTTTTATATGCAACGAATAAATGGGATGCAGACGAAATGCAGAATCGTGATGCTCTGATACCAAATTGATGCAACAACAGATTTAATAATGAAAGAAGTGGCGACTTGTCAATGAACCTACGGAATGAAAATGACGAACGACGAAAGGAAGTGATCGCTAAACAAATTTCAGCAACCACAAATGATAAAAGATCCAATATTTAGCACCGATTTGTCCGCAATCCTAGAGCAACTTAAATAGTTAATGATTAAGGAAACAGATAGCGATGTTTGCGGCACGAAATCTCAATAGATCACCAAACCAATTAACAATCTAACAGTCCACAATCTAATAATATGCGGTGGAGTTTAAAAAAATGGAGAAGCGCTCATACCACAACCTGTCGGAGAGAATAGTGCTTGCTTCAGATCTGATCTTCGAGGGGGGGAACGGGGGCAACGCCGCTGCACTTGGGGATCACCTTCGAGGAGAACCGGTTGATGATGGTGATTCGGGGAAGGTTGGCGGGACGCTGGGCCTATTAGGGAATCGGATTGGCTGTGGGGAAGTCGCAGGGAATTGGGCGTTGGGAAGAGGGCAGGAGGCGCGGAGGGTAGAGGCGGAGGAATCGGTAGTTGCCGCGGCGAGGAGGGGGCGAGGCTGGGTGCGGGAGGCGATGCGGAGTGGAAGGGCGTCGCGAGCTTTCGCACGGAAGGAGGCCGGTGCTGGGGAAAGGCGGGATCGGGGCGGTGGGGCGTCGCGGGATACCACCGAGTTGGGGGGCGTCAGCTGGGAGGAGGAGGAGGCACGGGCGGATGTGGAGTCACTGAAGGGGAAGAAGGATGCTGGGAAAGACTGCGAGAGAGGGGGGAAGGAGGAGAGGAGCGGGCGGCGTCGTGAGGAGGTGGGTTAGGGTTGGGCGAAAGAGAATACGGGAGGGGAAGAAGTCGGGGAAAGAGGGAGGGTGAGGGCGGCGCCCGAGAGAGAGAGAGAGAGAGAGAGAGAGAGAGAGAGAGAGAGAGAATTAGGGGTGGGGAAAATTGTTCTCAATTCAACTTGATAAAAAAAACCTAATACAAAGGGAGCCCTTTATAGAGGCTACTCCCCCTCAAAAGAGCAACAAATCCCTAAAATTAGGGAAAGAAGAGATCAAAGGAAAAATATAAAAAGAGGTCTTTTATAATGAACCTTTTACATGGGAATGAAATAAAATCAAATAAACAAAACAAATGCTAAATAGAATAAATAACACAAATGTTCATAAAAATGGCTATCATGCTGCATCACACCACCACCTCCACCACCACCCATTTCACGACCTATCATTTCGCCATTACCTAAATTCTATACGCGTCGGTCAGGTCCTGCTCAGACCACCCATCAGCCTATCATCACGCCTCAGGTATGTTCAGATGACATTACTACTGACGGGTCAGATTTGGTACACGTGCAGGATTCTTCAGTACAGGACGACCCTAGCTCATCCAGTACAGTAGATGATGATCTTGATGTTCCGATTGCTGTTCGGAAGCAGAGGAGGCAGTGTGCTTCATATCCATTTGCTTCACAGGTTTCCTTTCACCGCCTCATTGGTGAGTTCCAGCGGTTTGTCATAGCCTTGTCTTCCGTGGATATACTATGGACATACCAGGAGGCTTTGAAGAATGATTGCTGGAGAGTGGCTATGGAAGAAGAGATGAAGGCCTTGCAGTCTCGTGGCACATGGTCCTTGGTCCCTGCGCCTCCTGATGCATCCGTTGTGAGCTGTAAGTGGGTTTTTACAGTAAAATATCATGCAGATGGCACGTTGGATAGGTACAAAGCACGTTTGGTCGCACGAGGGTTTACTCAAACCTATGGTGTGGATTACATGGATACATTCTCTCCAGTGGCGCGACATTAGACTCTTCGTATTCTCTTGTCTGTTGCTGTGGTCCGTGATTGGAGTATATCTCAACTAGATGTCAAGAATGCCTTTCTGTACGGGGACTTACATGAGGAAGTCTACATGCAGCAGCCACCTGGGTTTACTGCTGAGGGGGAGACGCACATGGTTTGTAGACTTCACAAGGTGATATATGGCCTCAAACAGAGTCCGAGAGCATGGTTCCAGAAGCTGTCCAACCTAATTGAGCAACAGGGATTCAAGAGGTCAAATGCCGATCACTCGTTGTTTGTCCAGAAGTCATCGGCAGGTATGGTTGTCATTATGGTTTATGTGGATGATATTCTTGTTACAGGAGATGATGCTCAGGGCATAGAGAGGGCGAAGTCTTTCCTAGTCCGTCAGTTTGTTACAAAGGACCTTGGGACCCTAAGATATTTTCTGGGGTTAGAATTTGCAAGGAATGCACAGGGCTTGGTGATGACCCAACGGAAGTACATTACAGACTTCCTGATTGAGGCTGGCATGGATGGATGCAAACCATCAAGTATTCCCATGGATCCTAGCGTGAAATTGTATGATGGTGATACTGATGAAGTAGATAAGAGGAGATATAGAGAAATGGTGGGAAAACTCCTCTACATTACCATAACTCGCCCAGATATTCAATTTGTAGTTAGCAGGGTGAGTCAATTCATGGAGCAGCCAAGACAGGTTCACATGGATGCTATACACATGATACTGAGGTATCTAAAGTCTTCTCCAGGGTCAGGGCTGCTATTCAGAAAGGGCACAGATTTATCCATCTCGGCGTGTGCAGACGCAGATTATGCAGGATGCCCTAAGGATCGAAAATCAACCTCAGGGTTTGCAGTGTTTCTTGGAAGCTCTCTGGTTTCTTGGAAAAGCAAGAAACAAACTGTTGTGGCAAGGTCCAGTGCTGAATCCGAATATAGGGCCATGGCCCAAGCCAGCACGGAAATGATGTGGGTTCGTTCTGTACTAGAATATCTACATGTAGCTGTGACTCTACCTATGAAGCTTCAGTGTGACAATCAGGCAGCACTATTCATTGCCAACAACCCAGCCTTCCATGAAAGGACCAAGCATATTGAAGTTGACTGCCATTACACCAGGGATTTGATTCAGAGAGGATTGATATCTACTGCACATGTGAGCTCAGAAGATCAGACTGCAGATGTATTCACCAAGCCACTGCTCAGAGGACCTTTTCAGAGATGTTCATCCAAGCTGAGCATGATAGACATCTATGCTCCACCTTGAGGGGGAGTGTAGAGATAGTTTCTCTATTATCATTTTATGTATCCTGTCGTTATTTCTTTTTCTTATTTAGACTTCTTTGTAATTTACCCTTCAGGTCTCTCCCTATATAAGAGACTCTAGGGTTTTCTTGAATACAATGAAGACTCTTTTTCCCAACAATATCATGTTGGAGCTGCAATATCTTCGACTTATTCTTTGCCTAGATATGTCACTATGAGAATGTCCCACATTGCCTTTATTGTGGCTTGATTAAGGAAATCATTGGCTACCTCCACAGGCACGAGACCAGATAGACACACCTTGACATATGCATCATCATACTCCCATGAATTGTAGGTCCCAGTCTTATCCACCGACTCATCATGCATCAGAATATGCTTCTTGTCATGGCAATGCATCAGATTCATGAACTGAATTGCCCACAACTCGTAATTTGTATCGTCCATCTTAATAATAGGTACGTAACCCTTGAAGGCACCTGTAGATGATGTATCAACTTTGCTTTCTGACATCGTGAACAATCACTGGGACATTAGACCAGTCGTGCAGTATATAAACGGACATGAAATGGGATGATTGTGATCTTAGACTCATACCACAACCATCTATAAACAAATCGTTGCATGATTTTGATATAAAATTAGGTAAATCATAAAAAAAACTCTAAAATCAGACCAAAAATTACCAAATCAGAGCATCGTTGGTGGTGTGAGGACTGATTGGGCAGCGCTAGGGCCGCTAGGGGCAGCTAGGTAGCAGCGCAGGTGCTGTTGGGCGGTTGTGAACTACCGTAGGGCCTATGTGGCGTTGTAGGTTGCTTCTAGGGGTGGCGCACGACCGCTCTAAGGGTGTTTGGGTTGCAGGCGGTGCCGCTAGGGGTGACACGAGGCAGCTGAGCGGCTGAGTTATCGCACAAGAGAGGAGGCGCACGAAGAAGGATTGGAGGTAGGGTTAGTATTTCTTTGGCTTAGGGCTCCGATCTAGGACCGCTACTCTTATACATAATATAAAACTCTTCAACAGTAGCTAATTTTCCTGAGATGCCAACTTTTACAGGAAGTCTTTTTCGTTCTTGATGGTATACAAGGAAACTCTCTTCCTCATTTTCCTGATAAGTTCATGTAGCACAGCATCATTCTAGAAACTGTAGATTTAAAAAATTATGATAACAAAATCAACCAAGTTGCACTATGATTGTGAAACTATTTTCTAGCTGAGTATGGTTGTCCTTACCTCGGAATCATGCAACTATTCCAAACCTCCCCAAGCAACTTCATGCCCTTACCTCGGAATCATGCTACGGTGATCTGCGTGTCGCAATGGCCAATATCTACGAATGCGACAACGGACTGGGCATCATCGTCGGACCAGTGAGTTGTGTATTCCAAAGCAGTGGCGACACCCTCGTGGAGCAGTCCAACTGGATTCCACCTCGCGATCGGCGCGGCGTCCCTCTAAGCATCCTTCCGATCACACAGTTGAACATTGGCAGACCCTTCGCTTGCTCAACCGTCCGTTTAAGTTGCGCAAAGAGCATCGCGAGCATATCCACCGTTGTGAACATACGGTCCTCGTTGAGGTAATGGACCTTGACGGAAACCCTACCATCGTCTCTTTCGACGGTCTCATACGTGAGGAGAAGGCGCTCTTTCTGGCAATTTTCCCCTTCGAAGGGGAACCAGACAAGGCGTTTAATCTGGGGGATGGTGGACGCCGGGTAGGCCGTGGCACAGGAGGCCGCCGCGGTGCCAAAGAGGTCGTGCTTGTAGGCAAAGTGGACAACCGTGGGGGTCTCGCGCTTGGACTCCTTGTTGAGGATGGTGTCGACGAAGCCGATGGCAGAGGCATCGACGACGCATTTGCTGTTGTCGATGTCAAGACGGTTTCGGCTAAGGCTAAGAGATTTCGGGAATGGGTCTTTCGGGAATGGGTCGGCTTACTGGCCCACTCTCTGGCCCGTCCCTCAATTGAACTGACCGTGAGTATTTATAATAAAATCCGACCCGACCCACACATATAAAAATATATGTTTAAAATTTATATTTTAGATACATTTAATATAATATAGTTCATGTTTTTGTTTTATATTATCAATATTATATCTTACTTTATACTTTACATGCAAAGCAACACATATTATAGTTACTTGGATTTAGTAAGATTATGTTATGATAAAAAACTTAATTATCTCCATAAATTTGATTAAAAAATTAATAAAAAGATACTTTACAATCGGCCCATGGGCCGACCCGACACAACCCGACCCAAACCCAGGCCGGGCTTGAGCCTTGACATACGGCCCATGGACTGGGCCAGGCCGGGCCTTGGACAAGGGGTCTTAAAACCTCGACCCGTTCAGCCAAGCCTGCACTTTGGCCAGGTCTACCGACGAGTTGAGGAGACTGGAGAGCACTTGGGTATCGTTTTATAAAATATAAATTCTTAACAGTAATACCCTTGCATCTTTCTTAATTACTTGATAACTCATGCGGCTTTCATAAATACTCCGCGTATTTTATAATCTTGCTCCATTGTGTACTACGTACACACCATGCCATGGCCCCATGATCCTTTTGTTCCAACCCTTTGCCCTTCATCCCCGATATTCGCTACCTTTCTCATCCCTCTCAACAAACTTCGTCCTCCTCAACCCTAGTTCTCACTACAAGCCCTTCGAAAGGGACTCATAATTGGTAGCCATTCTCACCTTCAAAGTGTTGCAACCAGAATTAGCTCCCATGAAGATATCTGATAACTATCTGAATTAAAATGATTATATTTAACAGGATTACAGGTTATAGTATATATAATTAACCAAACACAAATTCATATCAGAGTATGAGTATTAAATGGATAGCACAAGAACCGTGATATTAAATATCTACACAATATCTGGCAAGATCTGGAATGAGCGACGGAATAAAACAGTGGAAACGAACAAATACAAATGGATTGAGATTGAAATTCACTGAAACTTTCATACATATCTTCCTCAGAGGTGAATCAGGTGATATTGCCTTCACTATACTGATGCTTTGGGCCTGACTATGCATTCCCAGTATAGACTATACAAACGATTAGATATGATGTGCTCCAACGGTGATCATCCTTGAAACCCCTTCAGATAACATGTAGCCGAGAGAGAGAGGAAATTGTTCGATGACGGAAGAGAACAAAAATGAGTAACGCATTATTAATAAGATAAATAAGCAATGTGGGAGAAACAGTCGACAGAGCGTGTCCCCTTGGATCAAATACCCGGCTGTTAAGGGATTCTCATTGGATTTCAAACAACGGCTGTGAATCCAAAATGAGTATTTGAAATTTCAATGTATGTATTTCAAATTAATAATATAGATTAAGATATGTAATACATTAGAAGTAAACTAAATCAAAATTATCAAAAATTTATATCAGAATTTGACTCGACAAGCTGAAGTGAGTTTACGTGTGCATAAGAGCGAGTCCTTTCTATTCTCCTTTGTTGTGTTACTATAAGAGCTTAGAAAAGAGTTCATATATGAGTCCGTCAAAAGATTAGATCCAAGAACTGTTAAGGGATGTCATTGGATTTCAAAGAACGGTTGGGAATCCAAAATGAGTTTTTGATATTCCAATTTATGTATTTCAAATTAATAATAATGATTAATTTTTCTAATGCATTGGAAGTAAAGAAAAAAATTATCAAAAATTTATATCAAAATTTAACTCTCAAGCCTGAACTAGAGTTGAAGACGAAGCTAACGTGAATGCGCATGTGCATAAGAGCCCCTTCTCCTCTCCTATAAGAGCTTAGAAAAGGAGTCATATATGAGCCCATCAAAATATTAGATCCAAGAACTGTTAAAGGATTCTCATTGGATTTCAAAGAACGGTTGGGAATCCAAAATGAGTCTTTGATATTCCAATGTATGTGTTTCAAATTAATAAAATAGATAAGTTTATCCAATGCATTGGAAGTAAACTAAATCAAAATTATCAAAAAAAATATATCAGAATTTGACTCTCAAGCCAGAACTAGAGTTGAAGACGAAGGTAAAGTAGAGTATACCTTTTTTCCTTTGACAGTATGAGTCTTGGGATCACCTGCATACTCTGGTAAATCGTTAGTCTGTGATATAGAGTTTTCTGTTTTAGTGTCTTTGTCATTGTTTAGACCCGATTCTTTAGAATCTGACGGTTCAGTCACCGATGCATTCGAAGATGTCCTAGATGAAGTTCACAGAGAAGAAGAAAGAAATCAGTAATGTAAGTTGCCAGTATATTGAAAGGGTGCCTTAAGAGCAAGACTATAAGATTTCACCTTTCGTCTTGTCGTGCTGATTTACGAGGACTATGTTCTCGATGACGTTTCCCCTGTCTATCTTGCTCGTTCTTACAAGACATCCATGGAGAGCATCGAATTTTGCATTTAAGAACACGTGGCCTGGTGATCATGATATGACATATGCACATATGAACAAATCAGTGCAAAATTGTAGATGAAAGAAAATCATGGGTGACACAAGCAACTTTCATGATCTAGTCAAGAATATTCTTAACCTTGATTCCTCCTCGTTACTGTTTATTTTGCTTGGATGAGCAGGTTTCCTGTATCATTAATCACGATGTCCGAAGAAAAAGTTATCCAAACCACAACTATAGATGGATTATATGTAGTTTTTACATATTTTTACAGTGGACTTGCCTTCTGACAAATGCAAGTTAATTACGTCGTCCAAGTTTTTTTGGAAGTCCTAACAGATTATACCCTTTTATTTTATGAATGACAAATGTTTTTTTAATCAAAATTTAGAGATATACCAGTTCGGTAGCTTCCAGCAAATAGAAGTCTTCATAGTTGCCTTCATCCCTTCTTTGTCAATGTGATTCTTGGTATCATCTGCACCCTCTGATAAATTGTTAGTCTGTGGCATAAAGCATTCTGGTTTAGCGTCTTTGATATTGTTGAGACCCTCTTGTTCAGAATTTGATGGCTCAGTCACCGTTCTATTCAAAGATGTCCTGGATGAAGTTCACAAAGAAGATGAAAAAGTTTGTTAACTTAAGTCGCCAGTATATTGAAAGGGCGTCTTAAGAGCAAGACAATTAGTTTTCACTTTTCGTCTTGTGCTGCTGAATTGGGAAAACCATGTTGTTGCCGAAACTTACCCCGTCCATCTCGCCAATTCTTCCGAAACATACCTGAAGAGCATGGAGTTTTGTATTTATTTTTATGACCGTGTGACAAGGTAATCACAATACGACATAAGCACATTATAAAAAAAATCACAGTGCAAAATTGTAAATGAAAGAAATCATGGGTGTCACAAGCAATTTCATGATCTGGTCAAGAATATTCCTACCTTGATTCCTTCTCGTTACTGGTTTTTTTTCTTGGGTTATCAGGTTTCGTATATGCAGATGATGCTTGTATTCCACTTGAATTGGAATTATTTTCCTCAACAATTCCAATTTCCGAAGGCATATCTTCAGTTTTTAATGACTTCCTCCGTGATGATTCCCCTCTTATAAGATCACTTGCTGATTTTTCCCTTGAATGTACAGCTGCATGCTGTGATGGAACGTCAATGGTATCTAGAACTTGGGGGCAACGGATGAACTATGAACATCCAAATGGGAACAATTACTTTCATAGAATAATTATCACAAAGTACCATATGAAGACATGGCAGATATAATATCTATTTACCAATTTCAACTCTTCCAATTTATTGACATAAACAGCTTCTGATTCATCGTCCCCTTCGCCATAAAGCCACTCTTCTATCTCCTTCAGCTTTTCAGAAATTTTTTCTTCATGAGCTTCAGTTGTGGTTCTTGCATTCCTCTTGAAGAATATTAGCAAGAAATACATGTTAGTGTTGATAAGTACTTACTAACAGTGAAACTAGCAAGTTGGCTTTTTTTGCTCTAATATTGCCATACCTCTTTGCGCACTTCATATATATATGATTCCAAATCATTCCTTTTATCTTTTGCTCTCTCTAGGCTCCTGTCTTGATTTTGAAGATCAGTTTCCTGACTTGTTGACTTTGACAGGAAGTTTGTGTTTGTCTCCGCCGAGTTATACAAGGCAACTCTCTTTCCCATTCTTCTGATAAGTTCCTGTAGCATGGCATCATTCTAGAAACTGTAGCTTTAAAAAGCTATGATAGCAAAATCTATGGAGTCTCACTACGATTATGAACTAATTTATCTGGGTATGGTTGTGTGATCTCTCTTCACTTTTTTCAAATGGAATCTTATCTTGTGTTGCATAGCTTGTAACATCCTTGCATGGTTCTTATACATATGAGTCCTTTTGATAAACAGAGAATAACATGAGGTTATTTTATTTATAGTCAATTCGTAGATATATGACATTGTGCTCCGAAACCCAGTTTGGACGCACGAAAAAATCTCATTTTTCATTTTGATTTACTAAATATAACCTAACTTATGTACAAAACATGTGTGTGTAGGAGGGGAGCTTGGCCAACTCTTAACTAGGACATGGTTAGCTTTAGAAATTCACTTTGCATAAATATTTATTTAGCAACTTCATTCAGAACATCTGGGTTTTAACCATAAGTACCAGAAAAGGCTGCATATTTTGATGCCTTGACAGTATATATAATGGCAATTTCCAAGAGCGGCTTACAGACAACAAGGATTTGGCACAAAAGCACTCACAATTCCATGGTTACATGCTACTCATTGTAATTTATCATTTTGGTGTTCCCTGAAATTACTTTGTGAGCGCTTCAGGGTCATCTTAAACCTCAGAACAGGGTTGGAGGCATCCTACCACTGATAATGTTTACGAAATCTTTTAGTACAACAACAACAACAAAGCCTTTTCCCACAATTAAGTAGGGTCGGCTACATGGATTCTTCGCCTCCATTCAGATTTATCTTGGGTCAATCTCGGACTTATATCCAAAAAACTAAGATCCCTTCCGCTTTTAGTAAGGGCATATAAATTCATAAAAAAAGGTTAGTCGGATTATATAGTTTTGACTAGTCTATAGTAGGCCACATATTTGTCTAGCAGATATTATACTCTTTTTTTAACTCATGTCTTCAAAAACTTGTTTTTTGGAAGTCTTTGTGGATATTTGCAATTCTGTTATATCAACTCCTTAAAAAAACTAAAGGGCTCAGTATCTTGCAATGTAAGATTTGATCGAAAATGTCTTCTTCATTCTACATGAACTCAATGTAAAGGCCAAGAGAAGAAAAGGAAATAAGAACGATAAGTTTTCCTTCTTTTAAAGTGTTTACAAGATAGCATACAGCACAGAGAGTTCAAATAAAAAATAATTTCTTGGGGTGTATATTGAATAGTTGTTGATGATGTTGACTGTCTGTTAGGTTCACCTTTATACAATCCAACCGAAACCAACCTATAAGGATTTTGATTTGGTACCTGGGTATTAGAGTCTTCAAGTGAAGTCATAAGCATCTCGCAGAGAAGCGCGCATCCACGTGCGACGCATTCGCTCCCATTCAGCGTCCTGCTCAGATCCCTTTTAAAAAGTCCAGTCAGGATCCCCGAAATCGCAGGGATCCGAGAGCCAGAACCAACCAATTCCACCGAATCGATTCGACCATTCACATCCACATTAAATTTATCCAGAACTTTTTTAAAGACCTCTTCAATTCTACGGAGCAAACCTTCAGAAAGCTCTTCAAACATGTCCCTGGTAATGACCCCACTGGCATATTCGACCCCTTCCATCAAGTAGTCTATGCTAACATCCGCCTCCTTGTTTGCACTCAAAACTCGCTTCGCCTTCTCGCAGGCCGTTCGCAGCCGCACGGTCGCCTTCACATTAGACCGAATGTCTCTCCCGTACTGATTCTTGAAGACGCCCACGAAGTGTTGGAATATGACCTCGTCGAAGTCCCTTCCACCGAGATTTTTATGCCAGACATCCCCAAGCACCGTCATCTCCTTACCTCGGAATCGGACCACGGTGATCTGCGTATCGCAATGACCGATATCTACGAACGCGACCACGGACTGGCCATCATCGTCGGACCTGTCGGCTGCGTATTCCAGAGCAGTTGCGACACCCTCGTGGAGCAGCCCAAGTGGATTCCACCCCGCGATCAGCGCGGCGTTCCTGTACGCATTCTTCTGCTCATCGCTGAAGTACCAGGGCACTCCGATTACACAGTTGGGCATTGGGGAATCCTTCGCGTGCTGCGCTGCCGTTCGTTTAAGTTGGGCGAAGAGCATCGCGAGCATCTCCACCGCTGTGAACATGCGGTCCTCGTTGAGGTAATGGACCTTGACGGAAACCCTCTGATCGTCGCTTTTTACGGTCTCGTACGGGAGGAGAAGGCGCTCTTTCAGCTGGTTTTCCCCTTCGAAATTGAGCCAGACGAGGCGTTTGATCTGGGAGATGGTGGACGCCGGGTAGGTCGTGGCGCAGGAGGTCGCCGCGGTGCCGAAGAGGCGGTGCTTCTTGGCGAAGTGGACGACCGCGGGGGTCTCTCGCTTGGACTCCTCGTTGAGGACGGCGTCGACGACGCCGTCGGTGGAGACAGCAACGACGCATTTGCTGTTGCCGATGTCGAGACCGACCGCGGGATTCATCCCGATTGGGGAGAAAGCGATCGGAGGGATTTTTCTCCAGCGGAGAACGTTGACTTGCAACGAGCAGGGAGGGAGGAGGAAGACTTGAGGAGCGGAGACCGGAAGTGGGAGCGGCGCGAAAGGGAGACGTTTTAACTACACAAGTCCGCTGGGGCCCTTTCCAGGAGTGATGCCGGGCCCGCATGAATTTTTTTTTCACTGACTAGTCGGGGAGAGCACGCGGATATTGATTTATAAAATATAAATTCTTAATTACTTAATAACTCATGCGGTTTTCGTAAATACACCGCATGCTTTATAACCTTGCTCCATTTTACACTAAGTGCACACCATGCCATGGCCGCATGATCCTTTTGCCCCCAACCCTTTGCCCTTCATCCTCCCCCGTACTCGTGATTCGCTACCGTTCTCATCTCCCTCAACCGTTAGGACCACGGTAATATATATATTAGGATTGAGAATCCTAATTTGATGAGACTCCTAGTCCTAGTGGTAATTGAATTGTATTCTATTTATAATTCTAGTGGGAATAAGACTATGGGGTTTTATTTGGACTATACAAAGAAGGGGTTAGAGGCATTGCCTTACCACCACAGCAAGAGAGAAGAGAGAGATGGGGGGAATGAGAGAGCGAGGGAACAGAAAGAGTTGTATTCGTCTTCTTATGGTGATCTTTCTTCTCCGGTGGTCGTGAGAGGTGGTCAGCCACCATCATATCTGGTGTTCTTCTTTTACGTGCTTCTGTGGTGATGGTGGTGGTCGTTTGTGTATCATCTTCCGTATTCGGAGAGGTTCGAATCCCAAACATCCGGTATCCGAGAGGAAACGATATTGGCGGGTCGTATTCCTGTCAACTGGTATCAGACCTTGGTTCGACGACAGCGAAGGATACAACACAGCGGATCAGAGCGAGATTCGACATCGATGAGACGACGCAACACAACATATGTGCTTTCTTCAGAGGCAGTTAAGATCTAACGGTTACAGTGAACAGTTGAGATCGGGAGCATCCATATCCAAGAGTCAAGATAGGGGTTTTTGCGCACTCCTGACGAGTTGGACGATTCAGATCGGGAGGATTCTGCTCTGATTTTTCAGATCGTATAAGGGGGTACGATAAGAAAGCGCTGATGAAATTCACATTGAGGGGTGCATCATTCTCAGTGGAACCCTTCAACGGGAAGAATGACTTCACCTTATAGAAACAATGGGTAAAGAACATACTTACGCGAGAAGAACTTGTGAAAGCTCTCCAGGATAAAGAAAAGAAGCCGGAGAAGATGAAAGTGGAAGAGTGGAAGGAGATGAGGGATCTCGCGAACAGAACAACACAACTGTTCTTGGTAGACAACACTCTTTGCGAAGTCATCGGCCTGGAGGATCTAGCGGAGGTATGGATGAAGCTCGAGGGACGATACAAGTCTAATTTTTTGACGAATCGGCTATTGATGAAGTAGAAGCTCTATTGATGAAGAAGAAGCTCTATGGTCTAAAGATGACCGATGGGACAAAGTTCAAAGTGCACTTGGATGAATTCAATAAAATTCTTACAGACGTGCTCACACTTGAGGAGAAGAATGCTAAAGGAGAATTCCTCTTCAAGGAGGAGGATAAAGCACTGATCTTGTTGAGTTCCCTTCCATCTTCCTATGATCATATTGTGACGACGGTACTCTACAGCAAGGAAAACATAACATTGGAAAAGACAGTTGCTTCATTGCTTATGAATGAGTCTCGACGGAGGTCGACGGATGAGGCAACGAATGAGGAAGGTCATGTGCTGGAAACTAATGGCAGACGTTCAAGATCAAGGGTGATAGGATTTAGAGGTCGATCCAAGTCACGACGTTCAAGATCAAGGGTGATATATTAGATGCTTCCATTGTGACAAGGAGGGTCACGAAATAGCCGACTGTCCAAGTCGTGAGAAGGAGAAAGGAAAGAAGAAGGTTGTTTATTCTGAATCCGACCAAGAGGATTCCACCGCTGTCTGTGAGGGAGACTTGTTAGCGTGCTTTAAGGAGATGAAGGCAGATTCAAAATGGCTTATGGACTAGGCATGTTCAAATCATGTGTGCTCATCCAGAGAGCGGTTCAGTACATATCAGGCATGCAATGATGGCACGGTCAAGATGGGAGATGGAGAGGTTCACCACATCAAGAGAATTGTATCAGTGTAGTTCCGCATGTTTAATGGAGCAGTACGAACTCTGACAGGTGTCAGACACATTCCTACGTCCAAGAAGAATCTGATTTCACTGGGAACGATCGAGTCATGAGGACATTGAGTCACCATTGAAGGGAGAGTTCTCAGAGCGAGCAAGAGAGCACGCGTGGTGATGCGTGGGACGAGGTTACCGAACAAGGTGTATAAGCTCGAGGGAAGGGGCGTGACAATTGATGGAGCTCCAGTTATTCCCAGGACGAGCAGTACGATGAGAGAGCGGGAGGTTATTAGCATCTCTGCTGTAGAAGCGCGAAAAAGGAAGAAGCGAGTGTGATTCGCTTTACCAGAGGATGTCGGCACAATCTCCAGTCACGAGAGATTTGTGGTGCCGCATCATGAGGCACAATGTTGAGTTGTGTGAGTGCCCGGGAGGGGGCATGTCGAGCACGCCCGATGACAGGTACATCACTCAAAGTTGGTGAAATCCTGCTAACGAGACATGCAGATGACGAGGATGGTCCAATGCAAACCCAAGATGATGAAGAGGACATGATGGAATTCAACTCATGGGGGAGATTATTAGGATTATGATAATATATTTAGGATTGAGAATCCTAATGAGATGGAACTCCTAATCCTAATAGTATTTGAGTTGTATTCTATTTATAGTTCTGTTGGGAATGGAACTATGGGAATGTATTTGAGCTATATAAAGAAGGGAGTGTAGGCATTGCTTTACCACCACAGCAAGAGGAAGAGAGAGAGAAGAGTGAGAGAGAGAGAGACAGATAAGAGAACGAGGGATCAGAGAGAGTTGTACTCGTCTTCTTATAGTGATCTTTCTTCCCCGATGGTCGTGAGAGGTGACCGACCACCGTTATATCCAGTGTTCTTTCTTTCACATGCTTCTGTGGTGGTGGTGGTGGTCTTTTGTGTATCAGCTTCCATATTCGGAGATGTTCGTATCCCCAACATCAAGTATGCGAGAGGAGACGATACTGGTAGGTTGTGTTACTGTCATCAACAAACATCGTCCTCCTCAACCCCAATTCTCACTGGAAGACCTTCGAAAGGGACTCCATAATTGGTATCCATTCTCACCTTGAAAGTGTTGCAACCAGTATTAGCTCCCATGAAGATATCTGATCATTATCTGACTTAACATGATTGTATTTATCAGGATTACAGGTTATAGTATAAAGAATTAACCAAAAAGAAATTCATATCAAAGTACGCGTATTAAATGGATAGCACACAAGAACTGTGATGTTAAATGTCTATACAGTAAGTATCTGACAAGATCTTGAATGAGAGACAAAATAAACCAGTGGAAACAAACAAATACAAATGGATTAAGATTGAAAATTTCTGAAATGTTAATACATATCTTCCATAGAGATGATATTGCCTTTCACTTTACTGATGCTTTGGGTCTATCCTCTCCCAAGATACTATACCACGATTAGATCTGATAGGTGCTCTGAAGGTGATCATCCTTGAAACCCTTGAGAGGGCATGCAACCGAGAGAGAGAGAGAGAGAGAAAGAGAGGAAATTGTTCGGTGATGGAAGAGAACGAAAATGAGGAATATGTTACTAATAAGATAGAAATAAGAAATGTGGGAGAAACAGTGGACAGAGCTTGTCCCCTTCTGGATCCATACCCGACTGTTGAGGGATTCTCATTGGATTTTAGAGAACGGTTGAGAATCCAAAACGAGTCTTTGAAATTCCAATGTATGTATTTCAAATTAATAATATAGATTAATTTAATTTATCTAATGAATTGGAGGTAAACTAAATCAAAATTATAAAAAATGTATATCAGAATTTGACTCTCAAGCCTGAACTAGAGTTGAAAAGGAAGCTCATGTGAGTGTGCATGCGCATAAGAGCCCCTTCTACTCTCCATTCTCTCGTTATTGTAGGAAGTTAGAAAAGGACTCATATATGAGTCCATCAAAAAATCTGATCCAAGAAATATGTACTTTCTTGAGGGGATGTTTGGTTCGGGAATATGTAGGAATAAGGATAGAGAATAAAGAGAATAATGATCTAGTATACGTTCGCTGGAAAGATAGGAATAAGTAGAATAAGGTTGAATAAAGGTAGGTAAGGTGGGAAAAATATAAGAAACCGGGTAGAATAAGGTGAAATAATGAGATGTAGATGGGAATAGTCATATTCTTAGGAATACACCGGATGGAGAATTGACCTGTATTCCACTGGTCATTCTCCAAACGAATAGGGTAACGAAATTAAAGTATTGTTCTTATCGACATTTTTCATAGTTCGAGCTCATAAAGGTTATGCATGCTCATCCTGTTTGATGAGTGTGTTCATAAAAGAACATTTTCCCTTTAAATGGCGCCAACAATAATACTCACAATAGCTGGCATTCTTCAAGAATGTGTTGTTAACATACTTGGCTTGAACCCATGTACGCACTTCCTTTTCTTGCAGTTTAAAGGTACTAAGGCTTTCGAATATCAGATACACATGGCATAAATTTAAAATCAGCAATGCCAACCAATTCTCTAAGAAGCTTGTTACTGCTATATTAAACCTACTTCGTGGGATCACCACTCAAATAGATTGAGTTGATATATTTAATGAACTCCTGATAGGCCTCAGTCACTACCAGCCTCGATTTCGGGATTAAAGAACTACCAAGTCCATTAGTTAATGGACTAACTGTGCATCTTCTGATCCAATGAAACTTAAGTGCATCCGCAATGGCAATGGTGGTGAGTATATTGGGTCATTTGATGAGTATTACAGATCTCATGGTATCAAGCACTAGAAGACTCCACCCAAGATGCCACAGCTGAATGGCATAACAGAGAGAATGAACATGACCTTGATGGAGAGTCAGATATCTCCTTTATGAAGTTAAGTTATCTAACTCTTTTTGGTGTGAAGTACTTCATACTGTTGTTCATGTTATTAATCTATCCTAACATGTACATATGGATAGTGATGTTCCTAACAGTGTTTGGCATGGAAATAATGTCTCCTACAACCATTTTGTGGGTCTTTGGATGTCGCATTTTTATCCATATCCCCAAGGATGAAAGGCCCAAGTTGGATGCAAAGATAAAGTAGTATATTTTCTTGGGATCTGACCAAGATGAGTTTGGTTACAAGTTGTACGATCCAATTGAGAAGAAGCTCGTGAGGAGAAGAGATGTGGTCTTCTCTGAAGAACAAACTATTGATGACATCCAGAAGGCAACTAAGGACTCTCCTTCGAGCAGGTATCAGCCATATGATGTAGAGTCAGTCCCTTTACAGAGAGCTCCACATGCGGTGCCAGATGATGCATATGAGCAGGTGTCAGATGCAGAAGATAAGGAAGATGTACCACATATCTCCACTCATGATGATGATGATACAGATGACAATGGTGATGATGGTGGGCAAGATGATGAGAGCTCTTCTTCTTCTAAGGCTCTCCTACCACAGAGACCCGTGAGGGAAAGACGACCATCTATCAAATATTCTGCACATGAATACATGTTGTTGACAGACAATGGTGAGCTTGAATGCTATGAAAAAGTCTTGCAAGATACAAACAAGGAGAAATGGGTAAAAGCTATGAAAGAGAAAATTGAGTCCCTTCATGAAAATCATACCTTTGAGCTTGTCAAGTTGCCCAAAGGCAAGCAGGCACTGAGAAACAAGTGGATTTATAAAGTGAAACATGATGAATACTTTACAAACCTAAGGTA
Source organism: Ottelia alismoides (assembly GCA_037367405.1). Classification (NCBI taxonomy): domain Eukaryota; kingdom Viridiplantae; phylum Streptophyta; class Magnoliopsida; order Alismatales; family Hydrocharitaceae; genus Ottelia; species Ottelia alismoides. The sequence goes on along the minus strand of JAZKJV010001458.1, from coordinate 498,018 downwards.
CAAAGATAGGTTGGTTGTGAAAGGTTTTACCCAAAAGAAGGGAGTTGACTTTGAGGAGATCTTTTCTCTTGTAGTGAAGATGTCTTCTATCAGGGTGGTTCTCAGCTTGACAACTAGTCTTGATCTGGAGGTTGAACAAATGGATGTGAAGACAGCTTTCCTCTGTGGTAACCTTGAGGAGGAAATCTACATATTGCAACCTGAGGGCTTTACAGACAAAAGCACGGAAGATTATGTTTGCAAACTGAAGAAGAGTCTATATGGCATGATGCAAGCTCTCAGGCAGTGGTACAAGAAGTTTGACTCATTCATGCAGGAGTATGATTAATCCAAGACCACTTCAGACCATTGTGTGTTCGTGAAGAAATTTTCTGGTGATGATTCCATCATTTAGTTGCTTTATGTTGATGACATGTTGATTGTAGGCAACAATGGACAGACAATTTCTGGTTTGAAGAAGGAGTTGAGCAAGTCCTTTGCTAAGAAGAATTTGGGGCATGAAAGTCAAATATCGGACATGAAGATTACTCAAGACAAGGGAGCAAGGAAACTTCATCTTTCACAAGTGAAGTACATTGAGAAGGTACTTTAAAGATTCATATGGAAAGGGCAAAGCCATCTAGCACCCTCTTGGAATGCATTTCAAGTTAAGTTCCAAAAGATAGCCCAGTGAATAGTACATAGAAGAAAGATATGGAAAGAGTTCTCTATGAATCAGCCACACTCATGTATGCCATGGTTTGTACGAGGCTAGATATTGCTCATGCAGTTGGAGTTGTTAGTATGTTTAACTAAAATTCAGGAAAAAAACATTGGGAAGCAGTTAAATACATCTTGAGATATCTTCGAGGTACTAACAGTTACTCTATTTACTTTAGAGCAGAGAAGCCTGTTCTTTTTGGATGCACAGATTCAGACATGATAGGTGACATTGATGGAAGAAGATCCATATCAGGTTACATGATGTCCTTTGTAGGTGGTGCAATTTCTTGGCAATCTCCTCTCCATAAGTGTATTGCTTTATCCATTACAGATGTTGAGTTCATTGCAGCTACAGAGATGTCCTACGAGTTGCTGTGGATGAAGAATTTCATGCAGGAACTTGATTTTCATCAGGACAATTACGTGTTTTACTATAACAGTCAAAGTGCCAAGAATTCTACATTCCATGCAAGATCGAAGCACATCGATGTCAGATATCATTGGATACGGGATATGCTAGAATCGAAATAGCTTGTACTTGAGAAGATTCACACATATAACAATAGTGCTTTAATGATCACAAAGACTTTGCCTCTTGGAAAGTTCGAGAGATGCTGCTCCCTCGCAGGTTTGGTGCAGTTCCCACATCATCGGTGAGGGGAGATTTGTTGCATAGATTCCCCTCCCTGTGGGAACCTAGTCCATATATATAGGACATTGATAGTCCTGTTTAGAAAAAGAAAAATCAATTTCTAATATGGGCTCATCTTTGTCATGCGAAGCGAACATCTCGGTAGTAGCCTCGACTGGGTTACAAAGGACCTGGGAGGCTGCACGCAGCGGAGATCCGACCACATAGCGAGCTACATTCAAATCAAGAACCAGATCGAGCTCCGAAGGGCACTCCGAGAAGCTGTCACTCTCCTGAAGGTGGATAAGGGGTTGTGGCAGCGCAAGGAACGAGCTGTTGACCAAGGGAGGTGAAGTGAAGAATTTATAGGGCTTATCTAGGGTCTGGAAAGATCGGACGAGGAAGCGAAATCCTAAGAAGATCCAACCTCTCCTAGGGATCTGCGAGGATCACTTATCCTAGTAGGGGAATCGGGCGAAGGAACCCGGTGAAAAGATGGTTGGACCAGGGTTGGGGAAAATGGAGAAATCGGGTCCGGCGAAGCCCAACCGAGTTTGACCTGGAAAGGGGAAGGGTTGACCTGGGTCAACGAACCCGGGCCAGCCAATCAGAAAATTCGAATTTAAAAATCAAATAGAAATACAAACAAAATAGTAAATGAATTTAAAATAAAAATGTTAAAAATGAAAATGTTGATTATTTTTCAAGCTATTTTTCTGTGACTTTTAATTACTTTTGTGAAATACATATAATATATATACGATATGGGTATTATTTATATGTATGGTATAGTTGTATATTTATTCTTTAATTTTTATTTTATTAATTTTATATAAATATCCTTTATTTTTGTATTTTATTTATTTACAAAATAATTTAAGGAACATAAAATAATTTTTAGTTGATTTTTACAGATTAAATAAATATATTAAATAAATAGATATGCATTCAACATACAGAAGTGTGTTTGTAATGGATTTTTTATTTTATTTTTATTTTATTTTCTAATTTTTATTTATATTTATTTTATTTTGAGAAATATGTACAAGTGTTTAAAAATATAATATGTACAATTTAAAATAATTAAATATAGATATTTATAGGTATAGGTATCAAGTGACTGTACAAGAACCTTATCTCTCCCTACTTTATTCTCTGTCGATCTGGTCAATTATTGACCTTCTCTCGAGGTTTGGGTCAGTTTGTGCTTATTTCTTAATTACATCCTTATTTTCTTTTTCTTTTCTCTTTATTCTTTTATTTTGGAAAATATGTATTAATTATGGGAAATTAACAATGACATGCACAATGTTAACTTATTATATTTACACATATTTATATATCTTTTTGCTAAAAGACAAAGTTAAAATAAAGCATAAAGAATGAGAATCAGATATTCATCACTATTTGTCCATTTGTTTTGAATTTTCTAGTTTTTTATTTTGTTTGGAATTTTTGCAGTGGTTTCTTCCCTCACATTGAGGGTTTACACGTTAAAAATTCTCCATAAATCTATGGTTGATTATCTGTGGTTAAAATTTTCTTCCATAGTTCTTGAAATATTGTGCAGGATTCGCTTATCAATTTTGATAATTTTTCCGTAATTTGATCTATACGGGGAATTTGTTCCCAACAATATCAACTCCTTAAAAAACTAAAGGGCTCGGTATCTTGCAATGTAAGATTGGATCGAAAATGTCTTATCCATGCTACATGAACTCAATGTAAAGGCCAAGAGAAGAAAAGAAAATAAGAACGATAAATTTTCCGTCTTTTAAAATGTTTATACAAGATAGAATACAGCACAGAGAGTTAAAAAACAATTTCTTGGGGTGTATATTGAATAGAATTTGTTGATGATTTTGACTGTTTGTTAGGTTCACCTTTATCCAATCCAACCGAAACCAACCTATCTTTGAGCCAGAACAATAAGAACAATAAGGATTTTGATTTGGTACCTTGGTAGAAGGGTCTTCAGGTGAAGTCATAAGCTTCTCGCAGAGAAGTGCGCATCCACGTGCGACGCATTCGCTCCCATTCAGCGTCCTGCTCAGATCCCTTTTAAAGAGTCTAGTCAGGATCCTCGAAATCACTGGGATCCGTGAGCCAGAACCAACCAATTCCACCGAATCGATTCGACGATTCACATCCGCATTAAATTTATACAGAACTTTTTTAAAGACCTCTTCAATTCTACGGAGCAAACCTTGAGAAAGCTCCTCAAACTTGTCCCTGGTAATGATCCCACTGGCATATTCGACCCCTTCCATCAAGTAGTCTATGCTCACGTCCGCCTCCTTGTTCGCACTCAGTACCCGCTTCGCCTTCTCGCACGCCGTTCGCAGCCGCACGCACGCCTTCACGTTAGACCGAATGTCTCTCCCGTACTGTCTCTCGAAGACGCCCATGAAGTGTTGGAATATGACCTCGTCGAAGTCCCTTCCTCCAAGATTAGCATCCCAATCCTCTCCGAGCACCCTCACCTCTTCACCTTGGAATCGCACCACGGTGACCTGCGTGTCGCAATGGCCGATATCTACGAACGCGACCACGGACTGGGCATCATCGTCGGACCTGTCGGTTGCGTATTCCAGAGCAGCGGCGGCACCCTCATGGAGCAGCCCAAGTGGATTCCATCCAGCGATCAGCGCGGCGTGCCTGTACGCATCCTTCTGCTCAGCAGTGAAGTACGAGGGCACTCCGATCACACAGTAGGACATCGAGGGATCCTTCGCGTGCTCCGCCGTCCGTTTAAGTTGGGCAAAGAGCATCGCGAGCATATCCACCGCTGTGAAGATGCGGTCCTCGTTGAGGTAACGCACCTTCACGGAAACCCTCTTAGAGTCGCTTTCGACGGTCTCATACGGGAGGAGAGGGCGCTCGTTCTGTTGTTTATCCCCTTCGAAGCTGAGCCAGACGAGGCGTTTGATCTGGGAGATGGTGGACGCCGGATAGGCCGTCGCGCAGGAGGCCGCTGCGGTGCCGAAGAGGCGGTGCTTTTTGGCGAAGTGGACGACCGCGGTGGTCTCGCGCTTGGACTCCTCGTTGAGTACGGCGTCGACGACGCCGTTGGTGGAGGCAGCGACGACGCATTTGCTGTTGCCGATGTCGAGACCAACCGCGGGATTCATCTCCATTGGAGAAAGAGCGATCGGGAGGATTTTTTTTCCAGCGGAGGACGTTGACTTGCAACGACTAGAGAGGGAGGAGGAAGACTTGAGGAGCGGAGACCGGAAGTGGGAGCGGCGCGAAAGGGAGACGTTTTAACTACACAAGTCCGCTGGGGCCCTTTCCAGGAGTGACGCCGGGCCCGCATGCATTTTTTTCACTGACCAGTTGGGGAGAGCACGCGGATATTGATTTATAAAATATAAATTCTTAAGAGTAAGGCCCTTGTAGTATTTCTTAATTACTTAAAACTCATTCGATTTTCCTAAATACACCGCATACTTTATAACCTTGCTCCATTTTACACTACGTATACACCATGCCATGGCCGCATTATCCTTTTGTCCCAACCCTTTGTCCTTCATCCTCCTCTTTGGGCCGATGGACCTGGCCCGATACCCGCGATTCCGGCGATTCGCTACCGTTCTCATCCCTCTCAACAAACATCATCCTCCTCAACCCCACTTCTCACTGGAAGACCTTCGAAAGGGACACTCCATAATTGGTAGCCATTCTCACCTTGAAAGTGTTTGCAACCAGTATTTGCTCCCATGAAGATATTTCATCATTATCTGAAATAACATGATTGTATTTAACAGGATTACAGGTTATAGTATACAGAATTAACCAGACACAAATTCATATTAGAGTACGTGTATTAACTGGATAGCACAGAAGAACCGTGATGTTAAATGTCTGCACAGTAAGTATCTGACAAGATCTGGAATGAGCGACAAACTAAATCAGTGGAAACAAACAAATACAAATGGATTAAGATTGAAATTCACTGGAACGTTCATGCATATCTTCCATAGAGATGATATTGCCTTCACTTTACTGATGCTTTGGTGCTTTGGGTCTGACGATCCTCTCAGAAGATAAACTATACAACGATTTGATCTGATGGGTGCTCCGGAGGTGATCATCCTTGAAACCCTTAAGAGAGCATGCAGTCGAGAGAGAGGAAACTGTTCGGTGATGGAAGAGAACGAAAGTGAGGAATGTGTTACTAATAAGACAGAAATAAGAAAGGTTGGAGAAGCAGTCGAGAGAGCGTGCCCCCTTCTGGATCAATACCTGACTGTTAAGGGATTCTCACTGGATTTCAGAGAAGTGTTGGGAATCCAAAATGAATCTTTGAAATTCCAATATATGTATTTCAAATTAATAATATAGATTAATTTATCTAATGCATTGGAGGTAAACCAAATCAAAATTATCAAAAACTTATATCAGAATTTGACTCTCAAGCTTGAACTGGAGTTGAAGAGGAAGTTCAAGTGAGTGCGCATTCGCATAAGAGCCCCTTCTACTCTACTTTGTCTTGTTACTGTAAGAGGTTAGAAAAGGGCTCATATATGAATCCATTAAAAGATTAGATCCAAGAAATATGTACTTTCTTGAGGGGATGTTTGGTTCGGGAATATGTTGGAATAAGGATACACAATAATGGTCTATTATATGTTCGGCTCAAAAGATAGGAAAACGAAGAATAAGGTGGAATAAGGGTAGGTAAGGTGACATAAATATAAGGAAAAAGGTAGAATAAGGTGAAATAATGGAATGTACACATATTGACATTCTTCAAGAATATGTTGTTAACATATTGTTACAAGGCTTGAATCCATTCTAATATACGCTCTTCCTTTTCTTGCAGTTTAGAGGTACTAAGTCTTTTGAGTATCAGAAACACACGGTATAACCAATTCTCTAGGAAGCTTGTTATTGCTATATTAAACATGTTCATGGGATCACCACTCATATAGGGCGAGTTGCTATATTTGATGAACTTCATGTGGTATTCTTGCATAAATTACACTATGAATCTTGCATGTGTTATGTAAAAAAAATTCTCTAATAACTTTATTATAAAAAACCTAAAGATCCTATTCACTTTTAGTGTTATTTCTAACATTCTCTTTCATAGATATAAGATTTAGATAAGAAGAATTTGAATAGAATTTAAGTCTCTACGTATCCTAAATATTCATATCTATAAACTCAGGTGCCAAATAACTATAATGTTATAGTTTTATAGTTTTAAAAAAACTATATAATCAAATCCCATTTGATTCTTTTATTTTAATTTTTCCATTCAACCCGTTTAAAAAAAAATCTAGTTTTCATATTAAAAAAAATCTTTTTTTACAAGTCAAGTAAAATGCATTTATAGCCTTTCTCTCTGCCAGCTAAAGAATACCTAACAGCCCACTTGAGTAATAAAACAAGCAGAGCAATTAATGATGACATCAACCAAACCATATGTTGGACAAAAGGAGAGAGAATTGGAGCCAAAATTCTATCAAATGTTACACCCCGCAGTAGAGAAAGAGTTATCCTTGCATCTTTAAGGGGCATTCGGTTCGGAAATAAGGAGAAATAAAGAGAATAATGGTCTATTCTCTGTTCGGCTGGATAGATAAGAATAAGGATAATAAAGTGGAATAAGGGTATGAAAGTTGGAATAAAGATATGAATAAGGGTGAAATAATGTGATGTGCGTGGGAATAGCCATACACTTGAGAACCATGTCAGGCGGGAAATTGACCGCTTATTCCAGTGCTTATTCCCCAAACAAACGAGGCCTTAGGTTGGAATTAGTTATGTCATCACAATTTTTATTATAATATTTTTCAATTACAATAAAAAACATAAAAATATATTAAAATTTTAAAAAATTATATAACACATATTCAACGTAAGATAACATCAGATTTATCCTTCCAATCCTCCTAATAACCATTCAAAAAAGTACTATTACATAAAGTAAGGTTGTGGAAATCGGCAGCCAGTACTCGATCAGCGGGTTCATTGACTAAGGATTGATTGATAGTTGAGCGACTAATCAGATTTAGTCTGTTATTAATCCCTCTTAACTTTTTTATTTATATTAAATATATAAATCATTTTTTATACATATATTCTTATATATTTGCATAGATTTGTACATTTTCTATACTATCATAATGGAACAAATGAAGTAGTTGACTTTAAATATAACAATAAGCATAATAGAATAAGTTTATTGTAAAAAAGAAAAAAATTAATAAAATAAAAAGGCTATACGTGAAAGTCATCCAACCGATCGTCCCAATTAGTCGGGTTGACCGACTAATAGGCGATTAGGCCAATTAAAGCCCAATAACCCTATGGCATGGGTGAAAGTTACTCCAACCCAGCCCAAACTTAGTATCCAAACCGAGTGATGGCATGATCTGGGTGAAAATAGATCGAAGTGCTTGCGTTGCATTTTAAACACAATTTCACGTACGCATTCAAAAGTCCATATCCAAGTGAGTTTTTTAATTAAATTTGAATTTAAAAATGATTAGCTACTTCTTATGAAAGAATTGTTATCACCCTAAGTAGATTGGGTAGTTAAAAACAATGCGTCAAGCATCATTCTCAAGTAATACAAGTAGTTTTTTTATAGTCCGAACTTACACTAATATTGGTTGAAAGTAGAGACCATTGGACCCAGGATTTCGGTCCAATCATCATTCCACATATCAACCTATCTAGGATACTTGTATGTTTAATTTGTTGTGCAATATTTTTTTTGAAAAATAAAAAAAATGACCACATATGCAGTAATTTGAGTTGTGTTGGTGAATTGATCTTGCTGGTATTTGATTTGTGTTTGTGCATTCTTTTGAATAATATGGTGATTATTGAACTCGTCATCTGGGGTGTATACAACCAAATTAACTCTTCGTATATTTGGTCATTCTCAACCTATTGCACTCCACACCCACCTCAACCTCACATGGACAAAAATTGAGAGATGATAAGCATCAAGATTTCTACACAGACCACATTTAAAATGTTGGGAAGGAGATTTCATAGATCATGGATAAGAAGCATGAGGAACTAATCAATAATTTGCTAAAATCCAAGGTTGTGAAAGTCGGGAGGCGATACTTGATCGATTGGGTCACTGATTAAGGATTAATCGGTAGTCGGTCGACTAATCAAATTTAGTCGGACTTTAAGCGACTTTGAATTTCATGATTATTTGAAATATATAACTCATTTTATACATATATTTACATATATTTTGTACATTTTTATACTATCATAATAAAATAAAAAAAATAATTGAATTTAAATAAAACCTTAAGCATATTATAATAAGTTTGCTTATAAAAAAACAAAACTTAAAAAATATGGTATCTCCAAGAGAAAATTGGTCGATAGTGTACCTAGTTGGAATTAGTCGGTACTCGATCGACCACCCTACCGAGTAGACTAGTCGAACCAACTAGTCGGGTCAGTCGGGCGACTATTACATAGTCAGCTCTTTACAAGTCCTCTCAAGAAGATTTATTATCCGATACTTCTTGAACTTGACTCAACTTGGAATGAGTTGAAAAATATCATGAATCTTCACCAAGATGTAAAGAAAATATCATGGGACGACAATACGAGAGATTCTCGAGAGAGACATGATGAATTAACGCAGATACCAAGTATTGGACGAGATCAAATGATAAATTTTCAAGAGAAAAAATATGAATAAGGAATATCGAATCTCCCAACCTTCAACTCAACAAGATATCGATTCAAAGAAAATTTACGTGACCAAGATGATCCCCGATCTATAATAATTATCAATGAGGTTAATCTTCAGGCTGAGAAAGATATTAAAGATGGCTTCAATTGAGAACCAACTTATAGTGATCTTAAGTCAGATTATTCTGTGGCACTCTTGAGCTCTCCCCTCTATTGGATTATGTTGCGATTGAAATGCCTGAATTCAGTCTTGAATTCTCAATTCTTAACTTATCCGAATGTTCTAACGATATTTCATCATATTTAGGTTCTGAGGTGACAATTTGAATTGAATCTAGGAATGATCTCAAAGAAAACTTCATAGAAAAGTAAATGAAACGTTCATGATGAATCTATGATTGATTTCAGAAAAGAATCAATGTGAATAATAATAAAGAAAGAGATGTTAAAATTGAATTGTGTTGAAACCATCTTTGATCTACCTAACATGTAAAAATTGAGTTAAGAAGTTTAGTAAATTTATTTCATTTATATAAGAGGAATGCATTAGCATCTTAAACCATATAATAACATAGAAGAGTATGGTTTATTTCCGCATGCATAGGGCACGTGCCCCCATTTATTCTTGTATGTGTTGAATCACTTTAACTAGTCTACATGTGGTTAAGTTTGACAAAGGTATAATTAATCATAGGGGTGTTCACGGGATAGGTGTCTGAACAATTCCATCATGACCCACTTGGACCCATCATTATCAAGTAACAAATCAACTTGACCCGTTCCTAGGGTTTCCGATTCTAATATGTATCCGGATTATGTGAACGGGTCACATAGGAATATCTGCAGAACTATTATACACTAAATTTTTTATTATGTTAACTGATCATTGATAACACGACCGATCACTAGGGTATAAGGTACAGAAATAGGTCGTTGTGACCCCAAGCGATCAGACAATGTATATCAAGAAAAATGAACCACTCGAAATACGCAAAATCAATCAAACACACAGAAGCGGTCCTGCTAAATGTTTAACCTGGTATAGCACCCAGGGTCGAACTCAAGGAGCACGGATTGGCTAAAAAGCCTACGAAGTAGTCAAAAAAATCAGAGAAAAAGGGAAAACATTTTTAGTGGTTTTTAATTGTTTTTAATTTTTTTTTGGATTTTAAATATGTAAAGAAACTAAGGAAAACAATCACAAGCAAGCTTTGACAATTTATTTTATGCACTAAAAGACAAGCAAAAATTCAAGAAAAAATATTTTTATCTTTTTTAGGTTTTTTAGTGTTTTTGGTGAATTTTTGGGATTTTTATAATGTGTGTTTTATTTTCTAAAAATCAAACAGTAGCAAAAATGCTGGGTACTGTCCAGCCAGGCCCAAAATCCAAAGATAAAATATCTAAGGATCTCAAGAGGGCCTGGAGGTATTTTTCCTGTATTCTAGATAAAACAAGGAAAATTTGAGTACCAAAATTATTGTTTTTGGGTTTTTAACGTATTTATTAGAATTTTTATGATTTTTTGAGGGTTTTTAAGTTTTTATGGGTTTTCAGTGATAAAAAGTAGCCAAAATTGGCTAGAAAATCAAAGAACACAAAGGAAACAGAACCTAATTTTTATAGAATTTTTAGGGGGGTTTTTATATTTTTTTGTGATTTTTAAAACTGAACAGTGCCAAAAATAGATGTTTTTGAATTTTTAAAAATAGCAAACAAGATCAGAAATGTCCTCAAAAATCTACAAAAATCCTACACCATGGCAGAAGCCATGTGTCAAATTTTCGTTGGATTTGGAGGTGATTTGATATTTTATTCAAAAATGACAAAAGGGCATTGTGCACAGGGACCAAAGTGCAAATACCCAAAGCTCTGGGGGTCCAGTGCAATTAACCCAGCAAGTCACGCGCGTGGCGCGTGCCTGGTGCACTCAGGGACCTTCTGGTAAGAAAAACAAGTCCGAGGACCTTTTGGTAACTCGTACCAAAAAGTCCAGGGGCTGTGTTGCAAATAACCCACTAAAAGACGCACATGTGCAATTAAAACACTCACAGGGGCATATATGCAATTACCAAAAAGTTTTCATTCATTAATAAACAACCAGAACTACAGGACTAATGTTGCAAATACACCAAATATACACGTGACGAAGCACGTGGCTCACACATACTGAAAAGTACGAGGTCCAATGTGCAAATAACCCAACGTAAATAAAAGACGCAAAATATTTACAGGACTGAAACGTAAAGCATAAACTAAGAGGGGCCTACGGTAATTTACCCCTTTATTACGTCGACGGCTGGATGATGGACGCGTGGCTGATCTAACGGTCCTGGACGACGGGCGCCTCTCTCCTTCCGCACGTGGGCCTGATCGACGTCAGTGGAGGAGACACGTGGAAGATCTGACGGCCTCGGGTGTTGGTGTCTCTCTCTCTGCGCTAACGGTCCAGATCGTCCCTCGGGCTGATCAAGCGGTGGCTACAGCTCCTGAATGGAGGGACGTGATGCGAACTGGGGAGCTGAGGGCGATCGGACGGTGCTCGAGGACCCTGGAAGAACAGTTGGCTGGCGAGCTTCGCCGGCCTCGTGCGAGCGCGGTGGTCCTCCTCGGCTGCCTCTGGATATCGGAGAAGATTCGCGATGAAGTTCCGCAGCTGTTGGTGCCCTCCGATGGCCCAGCCGAGCCCTGGAGGGGCTCCGGCGACGTCGGCGGAGGGAAGCTCCTGGCCTGGATGTAGGGAAGCCTCAGATGGCCTCCTCCGGACCTGCAAAGTGGGTCAGAAGCTTCGCGGGTCGAGGGCAAAGTGCCTCGACCCGATGAGGCGGCGTGAAGGTGGTCGATGCGTCGGGATGAGCGAGCTCCGGCGAGCGACGGACGGTGGAGCTCGAACCCCTGCTCCTGTGCGAGCTGGGTTGAACGAAGGGGCGGAGAAGGCGCGTGGAGGAAAGGCGATGGTGAACGTGGGTTCCGATGATCGAAAAGGTATGCGAGATGGCCGGAATCGACGGAACGCGGCGGAGCTACGATTTGGGGATAACTCGAAATTAAGCGAAATGGGAAAGCTAGAAGGTTACATGGGCGGTGTGGTAGACTGTGCTGGAGCTGAGGTAGCTCCCGGTCGTGGCCTCGAAGGTCGTCTGGTCCTGAGGCTCAAGCTCCTGCACTGGGCGGAGCACGGCGGTGCGCAGTCGCCGGATCAGTGGTCCGGCCACCTCCTCCTCGCTGCGACACGGGCAATCGAGAGCTGTCACCTCAGGTACTGCTGTGGAGGTCACGGGACGAAGGGTGGAGAGCCAAAGATGATCAAAGAATGCGGCGGAGCTGGGTATTTAAGTGGCTCGGGGTCCGAAAAGATGAGCTCGGGTAGGGTCACGGTGGTGCGCGGACCCCGAGATTGACGCCCGGCGAGGGTGTCGGATGTGAGTGGTGACAAACGGAGCCGGGGTTTGGGTGTTAGGCAATCGGGTCGAGCGGGTATAAAATGGAGAAATCGGGTTGGCCGCTCGAATCCGGAACTCTGTGGTCCAAGGGGGGGAGTTGACCGGGGGGTCAACATCCCCCGTGGACCAATCAGGAGAGGCCACGCCATAATTGATTTGAAAATTCGAAATAAAATAGGAAATGACCGAATTATTAAAAACTCAAAACATAAAATATTTTTGTTTTAATTTTTTCTATTTTTTGTGATTTTTAATTAATTTTTCGAAATAAGATATTTACATAATAGGGCTATATATAGGTATGTGTACAATATGGGGGTTTTTTTTAATTTTTGATTTTTAATTAGTTATTTTTATACATTTTTATCCCTCTTTTATATTTTATTTATTTATAGAATAAAATGAGGAATAAAAGGATATTTTTATTTTATATACATAGGTGAAATAAATAGTTATGTACAACTATATACATGGTGAAAGGGCATTTTTTTGAATTTTTGATTTTTAGATTTTTATTTTGTTTTTAATAGCTTCTAAATATATACAAAATATGTACAAGCATATTTTTGGGTGAGGAAAATATAATTTAATTTATTTACACATGAGCCCCTATCTCCCTCTACTTTGGCTTTTATGCGGTCAGGCCCATGCTGAGCCCTCCCTTGGGTTAGGTTGCTCAATATTTATTCTAAATATTTCCCTCTTTTTCTTTTTCATCTTTATTCTTTTATTTTTGCACAAAAACATGCTAATTATAAGTATTTACACAATGCATGCTTTTGGTAATTATTTGTATTTACATATATCTACATGCATTTGCAAAGGTTTTTGTAGCTAAAATATAAGAATAAAGAGTGATGAATGGGTATTCATCACCCCCCTATACTTAACTTTGCTAGTCCCTTAGCAAACACTTATTTGAAAAAGAAGTGAAAAAGAAAGAAAAAGAAAAAGAAAAAGAGGATGTACATGGATCAAGGTTGAATTATTAAACTTTCCTTCATTAAATTGAAATATGGAGCTCGATCAGATCTTTGGATTATTAATGTGTCGGAACCTTATTTGGACTTAAGCTTAAAACTCAACAGCCTCTAAGTTCCACCAATCTATGGGCAAGACTCCTCAATAAACCAGATCAGAACAAGTCCACATACACAAACTCTAATGACCATGAGTCTTTCCATGCAGTGTAAGTGATATTTGGCTCCCCACCTCAGAAGTAACAAAGAAACAACCTCCCTCAACCTGGTAACTCTAATGCCTCGGTCTAGCAACTCTTTCCTCGAGAAGCGGGGTATTCCCTTCTAAGTTCAAGTGCAACCGGCTCAAGAAGAGGGGGTAGAAGTATAGACTTTTGGAAGCTTAGCCATGTAGCTAAGTCTCCCGCTGCAAGCTTCATGAGATGTAACATGGATACCATAAGCTTTGCTTTATTTGACTATATACACTCCGGTGGGGTTATTAAATTTTCAATCCGGCCCACCACTTTTTTGGAGTTCTTTTGCATTTTTGCATTTTTTTTTCAAGGACTTCTGTACAACATATCTACATGGTGCAGCATATTTACAAGAAATTTCCTCTTGAGCCAGTAGACTATCCCTCTTTTGAAGCTTTATTGCTACCCACAGCTTCTGTCGTTAGCCTTCATCACCACTAGACCAAGTTGAGGCGCACTTCCTTCACTAGAAGAAGAAGAGAGGTTCCGCCTAGAAGTACTACCCTCATATGCTACCCCAAGCCAAAGGAAACTGCCTCCTCACTACCTCATCCGTGGAGAGCCATGTGTAAAGTGCAGGTGCAAGTCAAGCCATTGTCTCTAAGAGTCATGCGTGTGTTGTTAAGTGCTCTACTTAGGCTCATCAAGATGACATATGCTCATAGCCTAGTGGACTCAAAGAATTAAGTCCTTATGGACCTGAAAAGCCTTAACCCTAAATCCTATAAGGTTCCTCTTGAAGTTAAGTGGATTAAGATCTTTTTCAAGCTCCATTTCTCAATTTAATTCCAGGCTTGGTTTAAATGTCAACTCTCATCCAGGAAAAATTATATACATATATGTACACAAGATGCTGTTTACAAATATTTTACAATCATGCAAAATTTTTGAAAAATGTTTTGAAATCATGGATGATGATGATGCATGAAGTGCAAGTTTTGCAAAAAGATATTTACAAACATTTACACAAGATTTTTGCAAACTTTTGATTTTTAAAACATTTTGGAAAAATTTTGTACTATGTACATAATTTTGATACAAAAATATTTACACAAACTTTACACCAAAGATTTTTGAAATCATTTTACAAAAATACTTTGTACACTAGCTATGTATGTGCATATAAAAGAAGTTTATGTACATGAAAATTTTTAAATTTTTGTGATATTTAGCCATTTTATTTATTAACACACTCACACAAAGTACGAGTTATGGCTAAAGTATATATGAAATATATACACATCCCCCCTATACTTAGCTCGAACGATGTCCTCAGAGTGATCAAGAGCGATGAAGAAGACATAACTCGTGCTTAGTAAAAGGGAAGTGAAAAGGAATGGCTAAGTACAGAAACGAATAAATGAATAGAATGAGAGGGACTCGGTGGTTTCCCCCTATACTTAGGATTAACTAATCCTAAGTATAGCAAGCTGTACATGAAGGGAAATCCGAGTGAAGAATATACAGAATCTGTCCCCCCTATACTTAGGGTAAAATATCCCTAAGTATAGGCAGCAAAACAGGAGCAGAACGAATGAAAAGAATACTCGCAGGTCCTACACCCCCCCATACTTAGGGTAAAGTACACCCTAAGTATAGCATAATCATAAGATGAGAAAAAGGGATGTGGGACTAAAGAATAGAATGATATGGACAACTGGATCTATACAGGCGGAGGAACAGTGAAAATCAGGCATGAGATGCAAAAGATGTGAGTCAAGAGACCACATCTCACGCAAAATGAATAGGGGCAACAATAACGTCCCGCGGCTCATGATCTAGAAATGGCTTGAGCCGCTGGCCGTTCACTCGAAAGGTACTCTCAGAAGACAACTCAGATATGTCGATGCTACCGTTGTCGTGTACCTTTCTAACCAGATAAGGTCCCTTCCATTTGCTCTGTAGCTTCCCTGGAAATAATCGTAGCCTCGCATCAAACAGCCATACTCTCTGTCCAATCTCAAAATGCTTGTGGCTGATATGAGAATCATGCCACTCCTTGACTTTCTCCTTATAATGTAGGCTGCTTGAGAAAGCTGCATCTCTAAGCTCCTCCAGGGCAGCTAACTCTGCCCTTCTCTGGTCTCCCATACCATCTGGATCCATAAGAATATCTGTGACTGCCCAAAGTGACTTGTGCCTCAGCTCAACAGGTAAATGGCACGGCTTGCCATATACGAGGCGAAAGGGAGATGTGCCCAATGGAGTCTTGAAAGACGTCCTATATGCCCACAAGACCGAGTCCAAAAGCTGTGACCAATCCTTTCGGTCCGGGCGGACGACTTTCTGCAAAATAGTCTTGATCTCCCTATTCGACACCTCAGCTAGACCATTCGTCTGTGGATGGTAAGGTGTGGCAACACGATGGTCTATACTGAACTCGCTAGCAAGGGCCTTCACCTGGTCGTTGATGAAATGAGATCCCCCATCAGAAATCAGAACTCGTGGAACCCCGAACCGCATGATGATATGTTTCCTCAAAAATATGCAAACTGTCCTCGCATCAGTGGCTCGGGCGGGGATAGCCTCAACCCAACGACTAACATAATCAACGGCCAACAGAATGTACTCAAATCCCTGACTCTTAGGGAATGGACCCATGAAATCGATGCCCCATGCGTCAAAAACCTCACAGAAGTGAATGGGCTGCATCGGCATCATATCACGCTGTCCACAAGTGCCCATCCTCTGACAGTCAGTACACCTCTTCACGAACTCATCAGAGTCCTTGAAGAGGGTAGGCCACCACAAGCCGGATTGGAGCACTTTCTGTGCCGTTCTCCTCCCAGAATGATGTCCTCCTGCCTCAAGCTTGTGGCAGTAAGTGAGGACGCTATGGTGTTCCTCCTGAGGAATACACCGACGCCAGACGCTATCCCCTCCTTCGTGGTAAAGGATGGGATCCTCCCAGTGGTAGGACTTGGCCTTCGCAAGGAAGGTCTCAAGCCTCTGCCTGGGCCAATCTTGTGGGACTTTTCCTACAACGAGAAAGTTCACAATATCGGCATACCACGGGAGTGAGGCGATAGCAAGGATCGCCTCATCTAGGAAGGTATCTCGAATGGGATCTATCTGCTCAGAATCCTCAGGCTGCTCTAGTTGGGAAAGATGATCCGCCACCACATTCTTGACTCCAGGCTTATCCTTAATCTCAATGTCGAACTCCTGGAGTAGAAGGATCCATCTAGTCAGTCTGGCCTTGGCATCCTTCTTTGCCATGAGGTACCTGATGGCGGTGTGATCTGTAAACAAAGTCACTCTAGAACCAATGATATACGATCTGAACTTATCTAGGGCAAACACTACTGCTAGCATCTCCTTCTCTGTGACCGTATAATTCCGCTGGGCGGAATCCAATGTGCGGCTAGCATAGTGTATGGCAAACGGAACTCCATCCCTCCTCTGTCCCAGCACTGCCCCTACGGCAAAATCGGAGGCATCCGTCATGATCTCGAATGGGAGAGACCAATCAGGCGGCTGGAGAACAGGAGCCTCAATAACACTCTGCTGGAGAGTCGCAAAGGACGAGAGACACTTGTCATCGACAAGGAACTCGGTGTCTTTCGTCAAGAGGTCAGTCAACGGTCGGGCAATCTTGCTGAAATCCTGAATGAACCTCCTATAAAATCCAACGTGCCCCAGGAATGACCGTAGCTGCCTCAAATTGGACGGCGGTGCGAGTTTTCTAATGACATCAACCTTGGCCGGATCAACCTCCATGCCCCTGTTGGAGATGATGTGGCCAAGCACCGTCCCTTGAGTCACCATGAAGTGACTCTTCTCCCAAGATAGAACCAAATGAAACTCAATACATCGCTGGAGTACCCGGTCTAGGCAGTCAAGACAAGAATCGAATCCGTCGCCGTAGACCGAGAAATCGTCCATGAAGACCTCCAAACACTCCCCTACCATGTCCGAAAAGATCGACAGCATGCACCTCTGAAAAGTCGCAGGGGCATTGCATAGCCCAAATGGCATGCGTCGAAAAGCATATGTGCCGAAGGGACAGGTAAAGGTGGTCTTCTCCTGATCCTCAGGAGCGATGGCCACTTGGTTGTAGCCCAAGTACCCATCCAGGAAACAATAATGGCTCTTCCCTGCCAGTCTCTCAATGATCTGGTCAATAAAAGGCAGGGGGAAATGGTCCTTCTTGGTGGCTTGGTTGAGTCTCCTGTAGTCAACACAAACCCTCCAAGAGGTGGGTACTCGTGTAGCGATCTCCTCTCCCGACTCACTGATCACAGTCGTGATGCCCGTCTTCTTGGGCACCACATGCAAGGGGCTGACCCACTTGGAGTCGGAAATGGGATAAATAAAATCTGCACTCCACCATTTTGATATTTCCTTCATCACGACCTCTCTCAGGTTGGGGTTCAGTCGCCGCTGGAACTCACGCGACGGCTTCACCCCCTCCTCAAGATAGATATAGTGGGAGCACACTGCTGGACTAATCCCATGGAGATCCGCTACGCTCCATCCGATCGCCTTGCGGTTCTTTTCAAGAACCCCCATCAGACGGGATTCTTGCTCTCCAGTCAACTCGGCGGAGATGATGACTGGGTACATCTCTGGATCGCCCGCAAGGAATCGATACTTCAGCGAAGTAGGGAGCGGCTTTCGCTCTGGAATGCTGGGTGCTGGCAAATCTGGCTGTGGAAGGAACTGAGTGAAAGCTGCTAAGTCTGCCAAATATGCCTGGGAAAGTGAAAGCGTACTCTCGCAAACTGGATCGGGAGAAGGCTGCTCAACTGCGCTGTCTCTGCTCGGCTCTGCACCTACCTCCTCCTCATCTATAGGCCCAGGTGAACTCAGGTCTGGCATCTGATCATAACAATCGGCCCAATCAGACTCTGAATCCGAGGGATCTGCATCAATCGTGGTGGCATCAGTACCACCGGAAGACAAGGTGGCTTCAGCACCACCATCACTGAACATCGTGTCGCGATCAAGGACTGGCTCTGCTGCCTCTATGGTATCCTGAACCAGGGCTGTGCTCTCCAAACTCTCCTCTGCTATCATCTCGGCATCAGCTGTATCTGAATATGAGAGGATGGTCTGTGCTACAGGATCTGCCCAAGCTGCCTCATCGTCTGTGATTACAAAATCACAGTCCTGGTGGATGTCTGGCTCTGTGTCTGTCAGCTGCTCTGAATCGGTACTCGCATCTGAGCGGGCTCTATCTCTAGCTCTGTAGTCCTCGACCGTATCTATTTGTATACTCTCGCCCTCGACGCGAAAGTACACCTTCCCGCTATCATGATCAGTCACCGCCTTGGCTGTGGCCAAGAACGGACGACCAAGGATGATGGGGGTATCGGCCACTGACTCAGGGATCTCCATGTCCAACACTACGAAGTCCACGGGGAATTTCAGGCCCTGAATCGTGACGATAACGTCTCGTAATAACCCCTTCGGCCTCTTGACAGATCGATCAGCGAACTGAAGGACTGTCCTGCTCTGTCGAAGAGTGCCCAACTCGAAGCGGTCGAGAAGGGCTGCCGGAAGAAGGTTGATCGACGATCCGCTATCTAGAAGAGTACGGTCGAACCTCTGCTCACTAATCTGGCATCTGACATACGAGGCCCCTGAATCTGGCCTCTTGGCTGGCAGTCGGTTCTGGATCGCAAAACACGTGGCTTTCGTCAGCACATGGATCTCTGAAGTGTGGTTCCTCCTCCTCCTCCTGACTGTAGTCCTGTCTCTCAAAGAACGCTGGAGAAGGGGGATGTGCTGCAAAGCCTCCTGGAGGGTCAGCTGGATGTGGAATCGATCGATCATGCTCTGGCTGAACTTTTCAAGCTCTCTCTTTTTTGGATCATTTTCTTTTTTCTTCCCCTTCCCCATCTGAAGGGCTCTAGGGAAGGGGATCACAGGGTCCTTCTCAGATGAAGGACTAGGAAAAGGTCTAGACGGTTCAAGGACCGGATCCACACATACATCATGCACCACAGTGGGACCAGAAGAAAGTAAACCTTTTCCTTTATTCATAACAGAGTTCTGAGATACAGGAATGCGAGGAAAGACAACATCTCTATCTGTACAAACACCGGTGGCCTCAGCACCACCACGGGCTGGCTCTGCTGCTGCTGCTGGTAGTAGACGTCGCGCGGCATCAGTACCGCGGGCTGGCTCGGCTCTACTGGTGGCGTCAGTACCACCTCCTCGAACTGGTGAAGCGGCGGCCTCAGTACCGCCGGTAGGATCAGCATCCTTGGTGGCATCAGTGCCACCATCATCATCTGGAGCGGCCTCAGTACCGCTCTCCTCCTCCTCATGTGGCGCCTCTGAAGTATCCTCATGGTGAAGCTCAGATGAGGCGCCGCCGCCTGCTGGGGTCCTACCTCTCCTAAGTGTGACAAAATCAGCATCAAATAGATCCAAAGATGTATCATCAAATGGGTCACTAGGAGTGGCTAACTCAGTATGTACTACCTGCTCAGATTTCCTCTTGAGATTGTTCGGGTTCGGCTCAATCTGGGATGGAATGGCGGCCTTCCCTCTCACCAAGTCCCGCATCTCCTGGAGGAACTCGTCCATCTCCCGTCTGAATGTGACCTGCTGGTCCGTGAGGAGGCGGGCGATGTCATCCAAAGCGGGGCTCTCGTGGGAGCCCGACGGGTAGCCTCTCTGTGGGTGAGGCTGCTGGATCTGCTGCTGATGGTGCTGGTAAGAGGGATATGAGGACGGGTGCTGCTGCTGAATCGGGTGAGCCTGCTGCTCACGCCTCCACGACTGTCCCTACTGCTGATAGGGACGAGGA
Organism: Ottelia alismoides; assembly: GCA_037367405.1. NCBI lineage: Eukaryota > Viridiplantae > Streptophyta > Magnoliopsida > Alismatales > Hydrocharitaceae > Ottelia > Ottelia alismoides. The sequence continues at coordinate 477,586 of JAZKJV010001458.1, read as the reverse complement.
CCGAAGGATGATGGCTGGTGCTGCTGGTGTGCTGGGTGCTGCTGCGACTGCTGGTGCTCTCTCTGCTGGGAGTACTGCCCTCCCTGTCCTGACGGCTGCTGCTGGGGCTGGGTACCACCACTCCCCCACCTGAATCCGGGATGGTCTCGTCGGATCCCAGGCTGGGGGCGGTCATACCAAATCCCGTTGACATCCATCAACGGCTCTGCATCGAAGGGGTCTGGCGGCAGTACTGCCAGAGGCAGATCCGGCTGGTAGACCACCATCTGCATGTCTGGAGATGGTGGGGACTGGTAAGTAGGTTGCGGCTGCTGGTACGGCTCCGCCTGTACAAGGTGAACCTGTCTAGGCTGCTGTGAGGAGCTGGAGCGCTGGGACGAGCTGCTGCTGCCGCCGGTATCGCCTCGCGACAGAAGACGGGGCTGTGAAGCCGTCTGTGTCTCCTGGAGACACATGAGCTGGGTCTTCATGTCGCTCAGAACCTGTGCCATCTGTTCCATCTGAGTGATGCTATGACACTGCTTCTTCTCTATCAGCTCCATGCGGTCCAACTTCTCGCTGATGATACCCATGTCCGCAGCGGATGACTCTGCCTGTGCTGCTGCGACTGCGGACGAACTGGATGGACCTGCATCTACCCGTGCTATCCGCTGGTACTGCACGGGTCCTGGCTGCTGTGGTTGGGGTCTCTTAGTATACAATCTGGTCTGAGACATCACCATGTAGTTCTCGGACATCTCCTCGTAGATGGCCCAGACCTGATCGTGGTCCTTGGCAAAGTAGGACCCGCCGCAAGAAGCGTTCACCAGACCCTGAAGCTCTGGCGTCAACCCGCTGAAAAAGCTCTGAACTAGGTTTGGCTTGGAGATGTCGTGGTGCGGGCATCTGTCTAGAAGCTCTCGAAACCTCTCCCAAGCCTCGTGAAACTGCTCGTTGGGGAACATGGAGAAGTTGCTGATCAGGGCCCTCGCTGCATTCGTCCGCCCGAGTGGATAGTACTTTTTCAAGTACTCGGTGCGGAGCTGCTCCCAGGTGTAGACAAACTTCCCTAAATGCTTCAGCCAGGTGGCTGCTCTATCTGCCAGTGAAAAAGGGAAGGCTATCATCCGGATCGTATCCTGGTCCACGTGGCGATCGTGGACAGTGCTGCAGATCATCAGAAACTCCTGGAGGTGGAGGTGGGGCTCCTCAGTGGCTAGTCCGTGGAAACGGGGCAGTAACCGCAAGGTGTTCGGGGGGAACTTGAAGTCCCCCACGATCGCTGGCACTACCACCCAGTGATGCATCAGAGTAGATCCGGGGTTGTGTAACGCCCGCATCGGCTGTGGTGGTCCTCCTGCCGCGGCGGCTGCTGCGGCTGCGGCCTCTGCATCAGGCATCTCCTCAGGCTCGCTCTGCTCGTCTCGCTCTGCTCTGAGCCTCTCCAACTCTCTCCTCATCTCTATCATGAATGCCCCCTGATCGCGTAACTTCTGCTGAACTGTCTCGAGTGATGCGATCAGGGTGGAGTTGATCGCCCCCTGGTCTAGAACAAAATGCTGGTCTCCTCGTGGACCTCCGGGGTGATCCTCTGAACTGCCGGCCACAGCGACGTCTGCAAAATCAAATGAGCCCAACTCAGGTGCTGTCAAATCTGCTAATCTCTCCTCGGGCTCATGTCTCTCAATACCAGAAGAAAGGGGGTCGAGGGGGAACAGGGCGGAATCGTACTCGGGCTCGGAGAGCTGGTCTCGGCTCTCGCGGGCCAACCTAGATGATCGGGTAGACGTGCCCGAAAGCGGTGCAGCCAGAGGCTGCCTAAGAGACCGTCTACCCATCATCTTGATCTGGCGAGTAGTGCGGATGAGATCTGGAGTCAACTATGATCAAAAACAAACCCCCGTTTCACCAACGCAACGCGAGCTGAAGACCGTGAATGTTCGGTCAAATTATCTTGTCTATTTTATTTTGGTGAACACACAAAATATCAGAGCGCTTACGTGACCTGTTAGGATATCCGATGCTATCCCAACCGACTGGCCCGCACGGAAGAGTCGGTAATCAGTCGGGTCTAGCACCGGAAGGCTCTACCTAGGGTGCGGGTCACTCTCTCGCGCATCCAAACCATACAATGAGGGGGTTGCTCTCCCCAAGACAAAGTTTTTAGGGTGAGCGGTTTTTAAGATCAAGTATGATTAGCAGTCCCGATTTTATTGTTTTTCTTTTTAATATTTTTCAGATATCAAACAAAAGGCCTAACGAATTTTTCGGTTCTCCTGATTATTAAGTCCGAAAACGGGGGGAGAAGATGAAAAAGCCGATGCGCGAGAAATCAATGATGCATGCTGAGATAGAAATGCGTACCTTGTCTCCAGCACTCTACATGCAAGTGATCCGCGCATAATTTAAAGACAGGAAATAAACTACCTAAATGATGCAAGCGGGAAAAACCGAGTCCTAGATGAGCAATTTCTAGCGCAGAACCGTCTAACTCAGTCACTCGCCCTCGATCCAAAGAGTCCGGTCTAGACCCACCCCTCCTCTTCTCGACAGGTTAAGTTCAGGAGTAGCGCTTGACGGGGCAGGCTCGCGGCGCGTAGGCTCTCAGGAAAGCGACTAAGTTATTTTTATTATTTATTATTAGTAGGTCCAATTACGTTCTATGGGAACAGATAAGCAATTAGGTGTGTGGATCCTACTAATTACGTCACAAGCACCAGAAATTCCTAAGTCTAGGGGCTCGAGCAAAAACCGCGTAAACACCGGAAAGGCAGTAAGAAAAAGTAGAAGAAAACCGCGTCAAAAACCGCGAAAATCTCCTAAGGGTCCCCCGAGCACACCGGTGCTCGGCGAAACAGACCCGCTAAGTGTCAAGCACAGTCTCTGAGTCCCTGTATTCTTACAACAATAAAATAGTTCTAAACTATCCTCACCCACTCAACTCTCTCTCTCTCTCGCTCTCTCCTGCAGGCTCGATGAAGAAACGAGCCGCCTCCGCTTCGCTCGGGTGCACCGGCGCTCCTAGGAATGCCGCCCTTGCTCCTCGGGCCCTCGCAAGAAACAGAGAGAAAAGTGGTCAGTCCAAAATTATTGTCAGAAATATGAGATATATATATATGCAACAAGTCTATACAAAAAGCCGCAAAAATCAAAAGCCGCGGAAAAAGCTAAAACGACTACTAAGCCGTGCTCCCCGGCAACGGCGCCATTCTGATAACACGACCGATCACTAGGGTATAAGGTACAGAAATAGGTCGTTGTGACCCCAAGCGATCAGACAATGTATATCAAGAAAAATGAACCACTCGAAATACGCAAAATCAATCAAACACACAGAAGCGGTCCTGCTAAATGTTTAACCTGGTATAGCACCCAGGGTCGAACTCAAGGAGCACGGATTGGCTAAAAAGCCTACGAAGTAGTCAAAAAAATCAGAGAAAAAGGGAAAACATTTTTAGTGGTTTTTAATTGTTTTTAATTTTTTTTTGGATTTTAAATATGTAAAGAAACTAAGGAAAACAATCACAAGCAAGCTTTGACAATTTATTTTATGCACTAAAAGACAAGCAAAAATTCAGGAAAAAATATTTTTATCTTTTTTAAGTTTTTTAGTGTTTTTGGTGAATTTTTGGGATTTTTATAATGTGTGTTTTATTTTCTAAAAATCAAACAGTAGCAAAAATGCTGGGTACTGTCTAGCCAGGCCGAAAATCCAAAGATAAAATATCTAAGGATCTCAAGAGGGCCTGGAGGTATTTTTCCTGTATTCTAGATAAAACAAGGAAAATTTGAGTACCAAAATTATTGTTTTTGGGTTTTTAACGTATTTATTATAATTTTTATGAGTTTTTGAGGGTTTTTAAGTTTTTATGGGTTTTCAGTGATAAAAAGTAGCCAAAATTGGCTAGAAAATCAAAGAACACAAAGGAAACAGAACCTAATTTTTATAGAATTTTTAGGGGGGTTTTTATATTTTTTGTGATTTTTAAAACTGAACAGTGCCAAAAATAAATGTTTTTGAATTTTTAAAAATAGCAAACAAGATCAGAAATGTCCTCAAAAATCTACAAAAATCCTACACCATGGCAGGAGCCATGTGTCAAATTTTCGTTGGATTTGGAGGTGATTTGATATTTTATTCAAAAATGACAAAAGGGCACTGTGCACAGGGACCAAAGTGCAAACACCCAAAGCTCTGAGGGTCCAGGTGCAATTAACCCAGCAAGTCACGCGCGTGGCGCGTGCCTGGGGCACTCAGGGACCTTCTGGTAAGAAAAACAAGTCCGAGGACCTTTTGGTAACTCGTACCAAAAAGTCCAGGGGCTGTGTTGCAAATAACCCACTAAAAGACGCACATGTGCAATTAAAACACTCACAGGGGCATATATGCAATTACCAAAAAGTTTTCATTCATTAATAAACAACCAGAACTACAGGACTAATGTTGCAAATACACCAAATATACACGTGACGAAGCACGTGGCTCACACATACAGGGGCATAAGTGCAAATACTGAAAAGTACGAGGTCCAATGTGCAAATAACCCAACGTAAATAAAAGACGCAAAATATTTACAGGACTGAAACGTAAAGCATAAACTAAGAGGGGGCCTACGGTAATTTACCCCTTTATTACGTCGACGGCTGGATGATGGACGCGTGGCTGATCTAACGGTCCTGGACGACGGGCGCCTCTCTCCTTCTGCACGTGGGCCTGATCGACGTCAGTGGAGGAGACACGTGGAAGATCTGACGGCCTCGGGTGCTGGTGTCTCTCTCTCTGCGCTAACGGTCCAGATCGTCCCTCGGGCTGATCAAGCGGTGGCTGCAGCTCCTGAATGGAGGGACGTGATGCGAACTGGGGAGCTGAGGGCGATCGGACGGTGCTCGAGGACCCTGGAAGAACAGTTGGCCGGCGAGCTTCGCCGGCCTCGTGCGAGCGCGGTGGTCCTCCTCGGCTGCCTCTGGATATCGGAGAAGATTCGCGATGAAGTTCCGCAGCTGTTGGTGCCCTCCGATGGCCCAGCCGAGCCCTGGAGGGGCTCCGGCGAGGTCGGCGGAGGGAAGCTCCTGGCCTGGATGTAGGGAAGCCTCAGATGGCCTCCTCCGGACCTGCAAAGTGGGTCAGAAGCTTCGCGGGTCGAGGGCAAAGTGCCTCGACCCGATGAGGCGGCGTGAAGGTGGTCGATGCGTCGGGATGAGCGAGCTCCGGCGAGCGACGGACGGTGGAGCTCGAACCCCTGCTCCTGTGCGAGCTGGGTTGAACGAAGGGGCGGAGAAGGCGCGTGGAGGAAAGGCGATGGTGAATGTGGGTTCCGATGATCGAAAAGGTATGCGAGATGACCGGAATCGACGGAACGCGGCGGAGCTACGATTTGGGGATAACTCGAAATTAAGCGAAATGGGAAAGCTAGAAGGTTACCTGGGCGGTGTGGTAGACTGTGCTGGAGCTGAGGTAGCTCCCGGTCGTGGCCTCGAAGGTCGTCTGGTCCTGAGGCTCAAGCTCCTGCACTGGGCGGAGCACGGCGGCGCGCAGTCGCCGGATCAGTGGTCCGGCCACCTCCTCCTCGCTGCGACACGGGCAATCGAGAGCTGTCACCTCATGTACTGCTGTGGAGGTCACGGGACGAAGGGTGGAGAGCCAAAGATGATCAAAGAATGCGGCGGAGCTGGGTATTTAAGTGGCTCGGGGTCCGAAAAGATGAGCTCGGGTAGGGTCACGGTGGTGCGCGGACCCCGAGATTGACGCCCGGCGAGGGTGTCGGATGTGGGAGGTGATAAACGGAGCCGGGGTTTGGGTGTTAGGCAATCGGGTCGAGCGGGTATAAAATGGGGAAATCGGGTTGGCCGCTCGAATCTGGAACTCTGTGGTCCAAGGGGGGGAGTTGACCGGGGGGTCAACATCCCCCGTGGACCAATCAGGAGAGGCCACGCCATAATTGATTTGAAAATTCGAAATAAAATAGGAAATGACCGAATTATTAAAAACTCAAAACATAAAATATTTTTGTTTTAATTTTTTCTATTTTTTTGTGATTTTTAATTAATTTTTCGAAATAAGATATTTACATAAGGGCTATATATATGTATGTGTACAATATGGGGGTTTTTTTAATTTTTGATTTTTAATTAGTTATTTTTATACATTTTTATCCCTCTTTTATATTTTATTTATTTATAGAATAAAATGAGGAATAAAAGGATATTTTTATTTTATATACATAGGTGAAATAAATAGTTATGTACAACTATATACATGGTGAAAGGGCATTTTTTTGAATTTTTGATTTTTAGATTTTTATTTTGTTTTTAATAGCTTCTAAATATATACAAAATATGTACAAGCATATTTTTGGGTGAGAAAAATATAATTTAATTTATTTACACATGAGCCCCTATCTCCCTCTACTTTGACTTTTATGCGGTCAGGCCCATGCTGAGCCCTCCCTTGGGTTAGGTTGCTCAATATTTATTCTAAATATTTCCCTCTTTTTCTTTTTCATCTTTATTCTTTTATTTTTGCACAAAAACATGCTAATTATAAGTATTTACACAATGCATGCTTTTGGTAATTATTTGTATTTACATATATCTACATGCATTTGCAAAGGTTTTTGTAGCTAAAATATAAGAATAAAGAGTGATGAATGGGTATTCATCAATCATCTTACAATCACGAGTACTTATTTATGAAGTTAATCGTTTACTTATCATACCGTAATATAGTTAGTGTATTAAAAACAATTAGAGGCATGCATTGTAATTGACCATGTTCATGACCAAGTCAATTGAAAATGATGGCATATTGATGAATCGAGTTTGATAGGATGTGTCGAGTGTGTTGAAAAGAATTCATTAAGTTGGTGGAGAGAAAGGTTGGCTTGTCGAGTAAGGATCACCCATGAAAACACATTTAGATCCCTGTAGAAGATGGGTTGGCTTGAATCAGGTATCCACTATCTTAAATCGTCCATAAATTATTAGATGGATAATTCTAAGCGGATACACATATACCCAATGAGTATTCATGTACCTGACATGTATTCACATATCTAGCCTAAGATCAATTTTAAACTAATTACATATTCACTTTATTCTCACAAAAAGATAATACAACTAAGTTGTAAAGAAAATCCATGCATATATCCATCATAGAGTCAAATCAAACTATTTAAGGGCATAGAATGTTTGTGAATGCCAAAGATATATAGTACATGGTGATATTGAAGATGTACAATGACTCGTAATTCGTGGGATTCTTATAATATATGAAACTTGTGTCAGGACGCTAAAAGTGTGCAACACATGTGCATGAAATATAATATCTGAATCTGAATCAGTGGATGTATGTAAAAAAATACATCGAGACTTTAAACACTTAAATATAGATTAGGTTTGACTAGCTTGAATAAGGTGAACCGCACAAATACACACATATACGCATATGCATGTGTACATGTGTATGTACATAAGTGCATATATATTTGTGTGGGAGGAGTTGGATTTGGGTACACACGATGATGTTAACCAGATTGCCATTGCATATATTAAACAGTAAATCATCGGATCCAAATGAATTAACAGAGAAACAAAACCGAATAAAAATATATTACTCGTATGTTTCCCAATCATTATCCGATTATAGTATGCAAACAGGAACCGATTAAAATAACAGAAACATAAATAAAGGCATGATCCAAAAAGGGTAAAGCAACAAACATATTGCAGCAACCAAAATGAAATAACGATTAGTTTAGAAGTCACCGAAGCGTCCATGAAATAGACTGTCCTTAGAGAAGATATCGCCCCCACAATACCGGTGTGTAGGGTACTGGCGATCCGCTCCCAGGATACGACGGCTCACGATCTTCGTCGGCGCACACCAACGGGATCGTCCTCGATTGTATCTCAGAGAACTGCAGCCGAGAGAAGAAGAGGAAGACGTTCGTCCGTGAGAGGAAGAACCAGAGAGAGAGACAGCGCGAGTGGTTATTCATGCGAGAGTAGAAAGACGGCGTCGGGCGAGGGATATATAAAGAGAGGTTTGTGTGCCCTAGCGCGCGGTGTCCTTTGGTTTCCGAAAACGCGTCCCCAAAATGCAGCCTTTCGGATCCCAAAATCGTGCCCATAATGACGAGTTGAATTCCCATTTAAGTCGACTTACCAAATTAATCCTGTAATTAATTTAATCGACTTACCAAATGAAAACCGCAGCAAAAGTATCGAGATCCGAATTGACTCTCCCGAGCCCGAGACGGAGACGGAGCGGAGCGCGCGCGTGTGTGGTCCTCCATTCCTCCTCTCTACTATTGCTACAAGAGCTTGAGGTGTGAACTCATATATAAGTCCACCAAAAATTTTGTTCTCCACGATGTGGTACTAAACTTCCACCCAAACTTTCCATATTTCAAATTTGGGAATTCCCAACTTTCCCTCCAAAACATTTGATTTCCCAATTGAAACCAAATTATTTCCAATTGTAATTATTGTAATTACATAGACTTTCCAATTAAAGTCTAAATACAATTTTGAATACAACACACGAACTTTAGAAACTTGTTAAATTAAGATGAGGATTCCAATCCATTACTTTATTCTTGCATGAATACTAAAGAAATATCTAAAGACATTTGGCATGTCGATAATGGTTGTAGTAACCACATGACATGAAATAAAGATGCATTTGTGAGCCTTGAGAAAGTCTATACTTCACACGTTAAGCTTGGAGATGGAAAACTGCAAAATGTAGAAGGAGTTATTGCAGTACAAATAAAGAAAGGTACTTTTATACTCATTCACGATGTTCTCTATTTTCCAGGCTTAACTGAAAATCTTTTAAGTGTTGGACAACTTATGAATAATGGCCATTCTTTAATATTTGATAATGGACTACGCAAGATCTTTTGCACAACGTAGTTAACCTATCAACCTTGTAAATTACTCCAAAAACTCCTACGAGCTTCAAACGGATTAACTGCAAGGCTCAACCCTGTAAATTACTCCAAGAACTCCTACAAACTTCAAACAGATTAACCGCAAGGTTCATGGGAGTAAGAGTTGGCAAATTTACGAGGTTAAGGGGGAAATTACATTGTTTGAAAAGTCAAGAAAGTAATCTATGAAGTTTATAGTGTTCGTGGGTAAAAATCTCAATTTTCAAATCCAAACCCACCCAAAACTAAATGGGACAGGTGTTTCACTAAATTGAGTGGATTCGTGTGGAATACCGAATAAATAGTAAATACACAAATATGGCATCCCTAATTCACACTCCTAACTAATTATATAGTCCCGTTCATACTTAATATGCCTAATCTACATTCAAGCTGCTCCTAATCCGCACACAAAGATGATTTGGTAATTTATGCTTTATTTGTAGTTGACGAGATGTATGTGCCCATAAAGGTGTGTAATATAACGTTAAATAAGACATGAGGGTACATATAAAAATATACCTAGAAATACAAGACCCCCTCCAAAAAGATCGGGCATTTTCTTCCAAAACACCGACGACTTTAGAAAATTCGCGTCAACTCCTAAAACCCCAGACGATCTACTTTCTGTGCAATCTCTTCTTTCTCTGCCTCCCGCCCCTCAAATCTGCACCTCCAAGTCAACCCCGACAAACTCCAAGGAATGCCCGCGGTGGGCATCGACATCGGCAACAGCAAATGCGTCGTTGCCGTCTCCCGCGAATGTGTCGTGGACGCTATCCTCAACGAGACCCCCTTAGTCCGATTCTGCGAGAACCACCGCCTCTTCGGCTCTTTCCCCACCATCCGCGACCCCAAGTCAACAATCAATCAGCTGAAGCGTCTCGTCATCAACGACAATCGGCTCCTGACATACGAGACCTCCGTCGATCACTATGGCCGGATAGTGGTCAAAGTCCAATACCGCTTCGAGCAGCGGGAGTTCACGGCGGCACAGATGCTCGGGATGCTCCTGTCCCACGTTAGGCGGACGGCCAAGCAAACGCTGGGCATCCCTATTTTCACCTGCGTGATCGGGATCCCCTCGTATCTCGACGACACACAACGGAATGCGTATCGGGATGCGGCAGAGATCGCGGGGCTGAAGCAACTGGAATTGCTGCACGACGGGCTTGCCACTGCGAGGGACTACGGAAACAACCAGTCGGTCTCGGCCGGGACCAAGGTCGTCGTGTTCGTCGATGTTGGCCACTGCGACACACAGGTCACAGTGGTTCGATTCCCAGGTCGGGAATTCGAACCGCTCGCCGAAATCTCTGATCGGGATCTCGGAGGAAGGGACTTCGACTATGCCATATTCCGATACTTCACGGCCATGTTTGAGTGTCGATACCATATAGACATTCGCTCTAATGTTAAGGCGACTGCGCGGTTGCAGAAAGAGTGCGAGAAGGCGAAGCTAGTGTTGAGTTCAAACAAGGATGCGGAGGTAGACATAGATTACTTGATGGAAGGAGCTGAGTATGTCAATGGCGTAATTACTAGGGATGATTTTGAGAAGATGACGGAAAACTTGTTGGATAGGATTGTGGGTAAATGTAGGGAAGCCATGGAGCATGCTGACTTGGAAATGGATGCTGTGAACTCTGTGGAGCTTGTTGGGTCGGGATCTCGGATACCGGCTATCTCGAATAGGTTGACAGGGTTCTTTGGCAGAGAAGTGAGCCGGAAACTTTACCGGAGCGAGTGCGTCGCTCGTGGATGCGCCCTTCTATGCGAGGAACTTCTTCTGGGATCCTAAGAATAACGAGGTTTGGTGTTTTTTTTGATTTTTTTATTTTCCACGAGTTTTGTTGCTATTGAGAATAGGCATCACCTTTTAAATATATCTATATAGCATTTTCAACTTGGTCGTATCTATCTCTACCATTTATTGTTGTTGATTGAGCCCAAAAAGGAAGTTAGGATAAACAGTACGCAAAAAGATCTGCTGAGAAGACCAAGTAAGAATAAAAAAATTGACCATATTTTATGCATCGGATGTCAGAGTGATGGAGGAAACAAAAGAAAACTGGATGATTACCTATCAAAAGCAATACAAGGGGAAAAGGAACTACTAAAGCAAGATGAAGCTATTAAGCGTGCCAAAGATACGAGGAATGCTCTGGAAGCGTACATATATGACAAACGTGAGAAGGTAAAGAACTTCAATTTTTTTATGTTAGGATAGCTCTTTTTTAAGCATTTTTTTCTCTTTTATCATTATATATCAGAGGTTGACATCGGCAAGTTTTCTTCTTGATGATGAAGCTAGAGAATCTCGGAGTAAAGAGAGGAGACCATGATGATTTGTTGGGCCAACTGAACAACATAGAAGAATGGCTTTCTGAGGAAGGAAGTGATGAATCCGTAGATGTTTATGATGCCAAAATCCAGCTTGTGAAGGAGGTAAGTTCGAAGATACAACGTCATGCATATGTGTGCCTTTTCATAAAATTCTTCCATACATGTTATCTTCTTAACTTTATAGATTATTGACGCCACCGGACTGCTGAGTAAGAAGGGAGTACAAAATCAAAGACTGACGATTCATGTAAATGATGAGATGAATCAGATGATAGACGAAGGGATGTCAACCGGGTAATGTTGATGCAATCACAACTAAAGGTACTAAAGTATGCATTTTTCTTCTTCCTCGAACTTGTATCGGGAAATGGCGTCCGTTTGGGAAGGGAATGAACATAAACTAATCCGAGGGGTACAACTGTTAATTGCTCAAGAAGGTAGGGGCACAATTGTGCGTAAATACATGTAAAACCCCGGAGAAGCAAGTGATTTGAATGGTATGTTTGTGATTAGGAACGTAACATTCAATGTTGATGTTATGCACGAATACATGTCTACAAAAATACCTGTAGCTTTATAATAAAGTGTCATGACCGGTAAAAATAAAGGATTTTTATCAATTGTGCCCCTCTGAAATATTGCAAAATCAATTACGCCCCTTCTTTTTTTAGAATATCACTTGCACCCTTGCTTTCTTGCAAAATTCACAGTTCTGCCCTCCTGTTAAGGTAAAGTAAGGGCACAACTGATATTACAAAAGGCAGAATTGTAAATTTTGCAAGAAGGTAGTGGTACAACTGATATTTCAAAAAAGAAAGGGGCATAATTAATATTGCAATATCTCAGAGGGGCACGACTAATAAAAACCCAAAAATATATGAGATATGGTAAGGAGGTAATATTCAATGGTAGGGTTGTGCTTTTGATAGGATTTTCTCCTCATGTTCCCATCATTTGGCAATTTAAACTATGATAATATATTCGAAGTCAAACCATATGGATTGATGTAAAAACACAACAAACTATTTATTTAAATGTCTCGTGAGTTATTTGTACCAATGTTACTTATGCTGTGTTGCGTGTAGTTAGTATAGAATGGTATGCATTTGTTACATTTCTTTCAAGCTAATTTCATGACCTTAAATGAATGTAAATAAATACATTTATACTCATATACTTGTTGATTATTTACATGAAAAATACATTATAAGAATGAGTAAGACATTGATGATGGGTAGTTGTTAGAAAAGTCTGTATTCAATACTCAGTTGAAAGGCCATTGAATAAATAATACATGATACTCGAGTCACTACTTATAAATGCTCGATTAGGTTTTTTTTTAATTATTATATATATAACTAGATTTAATACACATACTTTTATACATATAAGGTCATTAAGAAAAGATAAAGTAAAAGTTGAAATTGACCATATATACATGTATAGTACTTTTACTTTTCATTAAAAAAATATTTGAAAATATATAAAAAATCGACACTAGTATCGTGCTAAGAAAACGGTTGAAAAACAAAACTTCAGAAAACTTATAGATAGAGAATCATCAAGGGCTCAATTTGGATTGAGGGATACCTTGACAAAAGATCCACCTGGTTTAAGGAAAAATCCCAATCCTCTCTCTCTTCAATTAACTCATATCATATCTCTCCATCTTTCTCTCTCTTCTCCTTAAACAAAAAAACGTCACTTAAACAAAAAAATGCCTTTCTCTTCATCAAACAACAAAAAAAAAATAAAATTATCACGCCTACTCATTCAATAATTATAAAACAATCAAAATCCAATCATTCTGTCTAATTTCAATAAAATCACGGATTTATGTAACTTGAATCCTACTTAATTTGAATCATCCAAAATCTAATTGAGACAAATATCTTTCTAGATTTTAACTGGTCAGAGGATACATGCGGTTTTCATGATTAGAAGATACATTAGAATTCCGATTGATTTGTGATTAGAGAATCGATCAATATCGTAAATTTTTGGAATCTTGTTGCGAATCGCGAAAGAAAACACATATAAATGATCAAGAAAGCAAATACGTAAAACACATATTTACAAAGAACATCATACGATTCTTCAACTACATTCAGTAGAATAGATGGTTAGGATTCAAGGTATATCAACAATCTTCATCTTGAATTGAATCCTCTGAGAATCTTTGCCAAGCTTCATCGTCTCGCCAACAACCCGTCCTTGGGCTAACACCAACCATCAATATTGACCAACAAGTCCAAAAAATATTTGAACTTACTCTCTTGAATCGCTTTTGGAAACATATTTGTTAGATTATTTGTTGTCGTGACCTTTCTTTACTTTGATCCTCTTATGTGCTTGGTCTTCTCATGATGCACATGATCCTTGACTCAGAATATTACACTGAGACTATCGCAGTATAAAATAACCTAATCTTGTTGTAGATTGAGATATCTAATAAGCCTTTTACCTAGATGCCTTACTTTGCAGCTTCTATCAAATCCATAAGGTCTACCACTATGGTAGAACGTAATTGACAACCGTAAAGTAGCCTTCAAACTAATGATAGAACTCCCAAGGTGAAGACATATTCTATCATTGATCTCCTCCCATCAACATCTGCAGCATAGTCTGAATGTGAATATCCGACAACCAAAAACTTTGAATTACTTCTGTAAAAAAGGCCAATGTCAAATGTTCCACTTAGATAAAAAATCAATTTGCTTGACTACATGCTAATGTTCCTTCCCCGAATCCTCACAAATATGCTAACACTCCAAGCATGAGGAATATCTGTCCTTGTGTATATCATGTCATACATAAAATTCCTAATGGTACTTGCATAGGAAACAACGACATATGCTCCTTCTCTATAAAAATATAACGAATATAAAAAGTATAGATAAAAATGTCAACAGGAGAGGAGACAGTAGAGGGGATCAATGAAAATGAATAAAAAAATACGGAGGGTAATGTATACATCAATCCCCATATACTTAGGGTAAAAGAGCCCTAAGTATAGGCAACAACAGAAGTGACGAAACAGAATGGAAAAAAACACTCAACTCGTCCACCTCCCATATACTTAGGACAAAGTACATCTTAAACAAGGCAAACACATAGGATGATGTGGATGAGAAAAAACGGTCGATGGAAGAAAGTGAAACGAAAGAGGATGTACAAAGAATTAAATATATAGAGATTAAGATGATAGAAAGCGGATCTTCTTGTGAGATCGATGAGGAATGGATATAACAAAGTGCAGGTCAATATCAGGGTCATCAATTGACAAAAACCAATCAATCGATTTGATGAAGATCCTCATTGGTCTCAAATTAAAAAGGCATGAACTGGTTGGTAGAAGTAGCATGGTCAGGTTCGGCCTAGGAAGTCTCAGCTAGGTTAAAGACAAAAATGCCTGAATTCATCTATAAAAGTAGTAAGGTCAAATCTGGCCTATGCAGTCTCTCCTAAGTCTGCCCTCCACTCTAAAGTGTATAAATACCACGAACGTCATCAACACATCACCACGTACAAGATCTATGCTTTTCGAGTCTTCCTCCATGAAGAGAAATTCTTGGATCTCAGTATCATCCATCAAAAAGCAAACTTCTCTAATATCAACAGATAGGTCATAATCCTTGGGGTCAGCTGACATAGGTACACTCTCATCAGATGTGGGTCTTCGGTCGATGGTTGGTGTTGTGATCTTTTGAATCAAAATGCTTTCATTTGCTCGTATCCCTTTTCCGTACTCTAGCTCTTGGAATTTGGAAGCATATTGTTTAACCGACAAACTCCCTTGCCAGAGCTCAATAAATTCCAATCTCTTTGCATCTTGAGCGTGCTGAGGAATGTAACATTAAGTGAAATGTTCTACAAAGTCCTTCCATCGAATGTTATAAGCAAAGTTTGTATTTTTGCAAGAAGTCCACCACTCCCTCGCATTGTCTCGTAGACGATAGGTATCAAATATCACGTTCTTCTCCTCGAGACAATCAGTTGCTTCAAAGGTAGTTCTATCTCCCTCAGCCAATGCTCAGCTTTATCCAGCTCAGGTTCTCCCTTAAAGATAGGTGAATCATGTTGTATAAAAGTTTTTAGGGTCAATCCACTAGAGCCATGTCATTGATGCTTTCGCTACTGAGTGATCATGGTCACCAATTCCAGGATTTGTCGTTGCATGTCCATAGCCATCTTGTGGGTTGACAAAAACTCATGTTTTCCATTTACCTCATTCCCACGATGAGGGACCACCTGCAATGACGAAATGTGAAATGTTCATTCAAAAGCTTATATTTTATAAAATTAATAGATCTAGATTTGATTTGGTAGGATATATTATGTCCAGAGGAACTAATGCTCAGAGACTACTTGTAACGAACCCGATCCTCCAAAAATGATGCGGAAGCAAGAACATAATGGACAATCTCGGGATCATTACTCATAGCATCAATCATAAAATAAAGGGCAGTAAAGAATTAACTTTAAAAAAACTTTTCCTTAATAATAAGGTCAAATTTCCAAGAGTTTCCTAATTAAAAATAAAAGGGCAAATAAACTAGATGAGATCTTCTCAACAATTTCTTTATTCAGGTGGGCATAAAGACGTCCTACCAAACTGATCCACAAGTAGTCCCGTATCGATTCTACTTCTTGAAGACGATGAAGTCTCCCTTGAACCGTTAATGATTCAATCCTCATCTTCTCCTCAAAAAGAGTAACAACACATGTTATGAGCTTAATGCTCAGTATGTGCCGAGTTGGAGTCAAGCCGGCTAGCGGAGAAATCAAGTCACAATTAACAATTCCATCGATAACATAAGGTAATTATTCTCATAATAAAGCTTATAATTTTCATTAAATACCTTTGGTATGCTACATAAAATATGTGACACATGTAAAAAGCATCATATGAATCATTATTAACTTAAGTATGCATATGCAGTATTTTTTTCATATTCATACAACACATACCATACTTGCATATATACTCTTAAGTTTTTTTCATATTTGCATGTATGCACATAACATTAATATAAATTGCACATATGCACTTAACAATTACATAATTAGGGCTGCTAATCGAACCGAACTGTAACGAACAGACCTATGTTCGAGTTCGGTTCGATAAGGAAGTTCGGAAGTTCGAGTTCGAGTTTGGTTCGATAAATGTTCGACATGATATGTTCGAGTTTGAGTTTGTTTAGAAAACGAACGTTCGAGTTCGGTTCGATAACAGTTCGTTAAGAATTTAACTTAACTAAAAATTGTTTATATGAACAAGTTCGAAACTGGAGTTGGATAACAAGGTTCGATAAGCAGTAAAAATAAGAAATGGTTCAAATTAAGTGGTACAAAGCCTAATAAATACCACAATTTCTTTAACCTCGAAATTTATCAAGTGTATAAATACTATTTTACACATACAAATACACACGTGTATACGTATATCGAACTCGAACTTTTATCGAACGAACGTATGTTATGTTCATGTTCGGTTTGTTAAGCTATCGAACTTAAAGTTAAAGTTTGTGTTCAGTTCGTTTAGAAACGAACGAATATTTTTCGAACTATTATCGAACGAACTCTAATCGAATATGAACATGTTCAGTTCGATTAGCAGCCCTATACATAATTGCACATATGCTCATAGCATTAACATAATTTGCACATATGCACATAATAATAACATAATTTCACATATACCCATAGCATTAACATAATTTGCAGGTATGCACATAATAATAATAATCAAATTACACATATGTCCTTAATATTTTCAATATTTAGGGTTGTCTTGATTATTACATTATTAGACGGTTTTGATGGCTTTGATGATTTTACCACTAACACAAGCGGTCCATAAACAATACATAGCATGACAGTGCAACTACAACTGCAGAGAACTTATTTTTGGCTCACGTCCCAAAAGACGTTCCTTTAGGCCCTTACGACCCCTTAGTTCGAATCGGTGCCGAAAAAAGTTTAACGTTAACCATGGTAACTTTTCTAAATAATCACCTTTCAATTTATCAAAAGAAGAACATACACATCTTTCTCGATTTTTGATAATTACTGTAATAATTAATCGATCATTACTTGCTCTCATCAACTTGGAAATAAAGAAATAATCCTTTCATGAAGAATAACTCAATTAATTTAATATAACTTATGTGGTGATACTTAGAAATAACATAACATATGACAAGCTGAAGTATATGAGGGCTTTGCGATACAGTATAACAATACCATACGTAATTCCTTGAACAATTTAGTTTGATCGATTGTACATAGATATTTATGAAATAAGCAAGACAACGAGTTTTAATGCCGCTAGGAAAAGTGATGGCACATTGATTCGGTGTCGACAGAGAATTAGATGTGCACGAGATATTTATTTATCTATTTGCACACACACCCTCGCATTCCCAACTTTACCAAGACTTGTATTGCAACCATATGTCTACAAAAAGAAGATGCAATTCTAATAAATAAAAACGTATTATCTATACACGTATCACTATGGGAATTTCATTCTCCCTAACAATTTGGACTATAAGTATCACGTCATCTTTTCAAGATAACGTTTTGCTTAGAATTCATATTTTGTGTTAACATATTCCTGATATGATGCCGAAACCCAGAAAAGTCATCCAAGAGTGGGGATTAGGACTTTAGTATAAATTTTGAACGGATACAAATCTCACAACCCGTCTAGATTCACGGCTAAATGGGAAAATTTAGCATGCATTTCGTATGCATTTCGTAACACCTCAACCTCAAACATAGTGACATACCTAAAACTCACGAAGTGTGGGTGTGGTTTATAAGTGGTGGGGATTACTACTTGACAACTTGAGCTTAAGCATTTTGGGTGGTTGTCAACGGATCCAATTGAATCCGAACCCAATAAGTTATCAAGGTTATCCTAATAACGAACCAAAAACCTAAGCCCGAGACGTTACACATTTGAACAATCGTGATGTCTATATATTCTCCGGATTTCGCCTTACCCCAATAGTGGATGTAATGAAGCAAGGAAATTACGTTAATGATACGGGTACATGTGAAATTACGTTAATTGCACATATGCACAGGAGTTCATTTGTATTAAACAAGATGCGCATGCCTTCCACTGTCTACTCCGATGTAGGCCACAGGCCCACAAGCGTGATCTCATCATGTTCACAATCTTCTTAAACTTTCAAAACTAGTTACTCCACCATTGCCAGGTTTTGACAACAAAGGTGGACATATATATATATATATATATATATATATATATTTAATAGGTTTATAAATAAATGTAAATAACGTGTGGGGATTACATGTTCAATCGCTACATTCTTGGGGTTTTTATCAATTGTATTCCTCTGAGATATTGCAATATCAGTTATGCCCCTTTGTTTTTTGAAATATCAGTTGTGCCCATACTTTTTTTGTAAAATTCACAGTTCTGCGCAATATCAGTTATGCCCCTACCCAGTTCGGAAATCCACCTGCTAAGCTAGCCATAGGGTACTGCAAGGGGCCTGCTAACCGGTGCTAAGATCCCACCCCCGAGAAGCTTCTTCGACGGGAAAGAGCGAAGTCTACGATCCATTAGCATGTTAAAGGAGAAGGGTCCGCACGCAAGAGGTGACTGCAGGTTAATAGCGCAAGCAAGTTAGAGGTTGTACGAAGAGCAGACGACGGACGACCCGCCTTTCCTAGTTATTATGGAAAGAATCAACAAGAGCGGGACATGGAAGCACAACAGTCGGCAGCTATGAAGCGAACGAAAACCTCGTGGGTGCGTCATATATAGTAGCGGGGAGTGAGGGAAGAAAGAGAGAAGCATCCAGATATATAGTGGAAGTAGTCATATGAATCATGTGCTACTCGCATGCCATCATCATAGGTCCGGCCCGTACTATTGAAATTGTTCGGAAGAAGGCTCTCACATCCAACTGCAGTGGATGTTTCAGATGCAGACTATGCAGGTTGGGGAAGGAGAATATGAGACTAGCTCCTATCTTCTCTGCTTTCAGCCTGACTTCCCGCACCTGCATCAGCATCATTTATATAATAACAAATATATCTTTCTCGAAAGAATTAAATCCGCATAGAAATCTGCCCCTAACTGGGTCAAGCTAAAGCAATAGTAGTCTTTATATCATTCGTTGGCGCAGCTAACTCTTCGTGGGGTCTCTCTTTACCTTAATAGAATGGCAGAACTGTGAATTTGCAAGAAGGTAAGGGCATAACTGATATTCCCAAAAAAAAGGGCATAACTGAAATTACAATATCTCATAGAGGCACAAGTGATAAAAACTCTACATTCTTTAGAAGGTACCTCGTTTATCCATATGAGTTGAATCTTAGACATCGAGAAACCTCGTTTTGCATGTGCCGATGACAGTAATTTATTGTACAATGTTTTATAACTTTAATGTCAAGTTGTTGACAGTTGCAAATTTGCAGTTGATCGAAAGGAATAATATTAAACCACAAAATGCCGTTGCTTTGTTTTGCCTTTAGATTGCATTTAATGTCTCCACGAGATGCATGTAGACCTGGCCAACGGATTGGGATCCGCCCGCCCAACCCGTTCATGAGCCGGGCTTGAGCTTGGAGATTTAAGCATGGGCCGGCCCGGTCCAGTCCGTAAAAAATAAAAAAATATAAATATATACTAAATAATACATGTATTAATACGATACGCCTTAAGTTTTTCATTTGTGAAGCTAGTTTTAAATAAAATTCAATAGTTTACATGTCAAGTAACATGTAAACTACTTATATTAGTTATATAAAATATAATTGGTATTAATAAAATCATTTATACATATTAAATACCATTAAAAAAATCAATAGAAAAATGACGAAATGAGCAATGGGTCGGCCCATGGCGGGCTTTGGACTAAGGTATTTTTACCTCGGTCCGTTCGGTCCGACCCATGGGCCAGCCCGGCCCGCATTTTGGCCATGTCTAGATGCATGTATGCAGAGAACTACTACTACTCTACTAGCAACCCCTATTTATTTGAGTTTTTGCTTATTTGATTAATATTCGAATATTTTCCAATCGCTGATGGGTTATTCTCTCTATATTTTCCATTGGTTTATATATTGAAATATAACAATGTAACAAAAGAATCAATCATGTATTAGTAATGCAATATTTATTACTTGATAATTTTAAACAAACTTACCAAGTACTTAAATATTGTTTAATGGACAATAATAGGAAGATTTATAATCCTGATCCATGTAGCAACATCATTTTTAAACCATTGGATTTGAATTGACACTTTTGGCATCATGATTATTGTGAGGAATCATCTCCAATAATTATTCTTGGACAATTTATTTGTAAAAATGTATGTTTATTAAAGGATTTTTTATCAGTTATGTCTCTCTGAAATATTACAATTTCAGTTATGCTCCTCCCTTTTTAGGGATATCAATCGTGCCACTGACTTCTTGTCGTTCTATCGCTTGTGCCCCTCGAGTTAGTAGTCATTACACCCAGCACAAACAAAAGTTAACTTTGAGGATACAAGTAGAATTAAACTTAAAAAAAGGGCTAGAAAGTCATCCCATCCTCTTCATCCTCCCCCACATCTTCTTCATCTTCATACCCTTCTCTTCGTTCTCCCTTGCTTCCTGCTCCTCCACCACCTCCTCTCCCTACCCCCAACTCCGCCCCATGCCCCCGTCCTCCTCCTCTGCCCCTGCTCCTTCTCTGCTGCCTTCTCCTCCCCAAGCTCCTCATCCCACCCTTGCTCCTCCCTCTGCACACATGCCTCCCCCTCCGTGCCATCTCCTCCTCCATCTTCTTCCTCTTTCTCCCCTTCTCTACCACCCCCGCTCCTCCACCCCATCCCTCTCTCCTCCACCATCTTCTTTAGTTTCCATCCCCTTCTCCGCTGCCCTTGCTCCTCCACCATTTTCTTCTCTTCCTCCATTTTTCCGACATGCCTCCCCATTCGCCCCACTCCTTCGCCTCGAGCTCCTCCCCTTCTCTCCCTCCTCCCCAACCGCCTACTCCTCCACCACCTCTCCCTCCTCCCCAACCGCCTCTCCCTCCTCCCCAACCGCCTACTCCTCCACCACCTCTGCTTCTTTCTAGTTTCCAGATCAGAGATTTTGGTGCCACTATAGCAAGATCTAAATAGATTCTGTATGAGAGGATGAATATGTGGAGCTGGTCATTGCAAAAACCGATATTGTTGTGGAGAAGCGTGGACACGAGCCGACGATGAAGCTCCAAGAGATGGCACCAAACCCAAAGCGCTAGAAGGTTCTCGCCCTTGCGAGGTATCATAGGATTTCGACGACATGTTGTTTGGTGAAGAAGTGCGGGCTCAAGCCGGTGGAGATCTAGTGGAGATGGGCAATGCCACACTTACATATAATCAAGAGTTGGTAAAGGAGCTCAACTTTAGGTAAAAGGACCTTCGATCATGATGGTGATGTTACACACGGTAGCAAGTGGTTTAGTTGTTTGATAGAATGTTTGATGCTTAAAAGACCTATATGATTTGGAGCTCTTGGTGCTGTCGGATACTTGCAATAGTTTGAAGAGGAACTCGAGCACAAGGCTTGACTTGAAGGTGAATCTAAGGTGTTATGGGAGTGAGGAAGAGTTCGTCATGACCAGAGATGGTAGGTGACTGATCGGAAAGAGGAAGGTGTCAAGAAAGGGTTTCCTTGTTTTGATCATAGAGAAGGTGACAAGGAGGAGGATGGGCAGGAGCATGGGTGGGGGGGGGGTGGTTTGAACAGTGATGCCACTCTTAACCTAACCACGGTTTGAAAAAACCATGGTTAAGTTCAACTTATTGACAGTTAAAGTAACGGAGGGGCACACGTGATATAAAGGTAAGACGTCGGAGGCGCAACTGATATTCCAAAAAAGGGATAAGCATAAGTGATATTGCAATATCTCAGAGAGGCACAACTGATAAAACCCCTTTATTCAAATATGGGCCACACATAAAATCTGGTCAAGTTCATGCGAACTATTTAGTAATAAGATTTGCTAAACCTTTTTTGCTTACCCCAAGAACATCTGCTCATGGTCATTATGGGGAAATCCTTTGTGAAGGAGATATATTAGTTACATTTATATATGAAAAATTGAGATCTGGTGACAAAACACATGATCTTCCAAAAGTGAAACAAGTCTTAAAAGTGCTTTCGAATCTCGATTGACTCAATATAGATAAATCTTGAAAAGAGGGTCACGGGTTGGAATGAACGTGTACCAAGAATTCTTGGAATCCCTTTCTAGCTTCATTATGATCCATTGTGATGCTTGAATTCAATGGAATAGACATTTCATCATTTTTACTCAATTAGTTGTTTTAAAATGCAATCATATTGGATCTTGGTAATTGCCGGGTACTATAACAAAAAGGAGTATCCATCAACTTTTTTAAAAATACGTCAGCATATTCTATATTAAATATATAATGACGATCTTATTCGTTGTGAAGTTTTCTTCTATACAAGAGATTAGCGGTGGGAAGTCATATTTGTTGATATATCATTAGCAATGACTCATATAACAATGCTTAGCCATTTAAGTTTTTCAAAATTTTAACTATAGTCGCTAGTTTTTAACTAAAAAATAATAACAATTAGCTAATTTTTTTTTGAAATGACAATAGATAAACCTCGATATATACACTATGGCTAATACTACAACAATTAATATGACATTCATCACTAATTTTAAGTATAAAAAAATAATTTAGCAACGGATAGTATCGCCATAGCGTCTCTATATATCTGAAAACTCGCGATTTCAGTGACAGTTTGTTTTTTTAAAGGCATTATTTCAAAACCATTTTGTTGCAACGAAGTATAAGATCTTTAGATATCAATATCCCTTCTGATATGCATCCAGCTTACGTATGGATTATTGATGTTATTTGGCAGAAAGGATTCGTGTTTAGAGAAGAGCTCAGCCAGCACTTCTACTTCTTTGGTAAAGCTGTCGGAAGAGGAGGAACGGGAACTTCTTCAACAAACGCTCGAACCATCTTTGGTAAGGTTGCCTCAGCTTCACTAAGAATAATGAGATGCTTGAATGTATATTTGCCATTCCGGAGGCCTACTCTTCTGATGAGTTTTTTTGTGTTGATTTCACTTTCCATGTTGTTAATCAAATATAAATATTGTTAGTCTCCTATGAGTATATTTAATAAATGAATTTTTATCAATTTTCCCGTCTAATATATTGCAATATCAATTATGTTCCTTAAATTTTTGGAATATCAATTGTACTCCCATCTTCTTGTTGTTCCTATCATTTGTTCCCCTCCATTACTTTAGTCATCAATAAGTTGAACATAATTGAGGTTTTTCAAACCTTGGTGAGGTTAAGAGGGGTATACCTGTCCAAACAGTCTCCCCACCCATCCTCCACCTCTGGCCAATCCTCCTCCGCTGCATGTGACCTCCGGCCTCCTCATTCTTCAGGTTAAGAAGGAAAGATGTGAGGGGTGTAGGAGGAGCAGGGGGTGGTGGAGGAGTAGGGAGGCTAAGGAGGAGGTGGGGGGAGGAGGCTGGGGGCGGAGGAGGAGGAGGCTGGGGGTGGAGGGGGAGGAGGGAGAGGGTGACGAGGGGGAGCAAAAACCTTTCAGCCTTTATTAAAAATTAATTGTCCTCATGTCCTCAAAGTTTAACATCTATTTGCATTAGGGATGGACGACAACTAATCTGAGGGGCACAAGTGATAGAACGACAAGAAGTTACGGGCATAACTGAAATTCCAAAAAAGGAGGGGCACAACATATATTACAATATATTAGAGTGGAACAACTGATAAAAACCCTAATAAATTCCCCATTGCTCTTCCTTACTTCTGCTACTATATATTTTCTAGGATGATACATATATAACACAACATTTGACTGGCTTAGAGAAAAGTATGTTGGGTGTTTCCTTGCAGCACATTACATAGGTATGATACCCGATGAGATGAGGTTTGGATATGGGTATTTTTAATAGGGTATTTATCAGTTGTGCCATCATTAGATATTGCAAGATTAATTATGTCCCTTCCCTTTTTGGAATGCCCCTAACTTCTTCCACAATGATCACTCATGTCCTCAGGTTAGTTGTCGTCCATCACAAAGATTAGTTATTCTTAGAGTGAGGAGTGAATTGCAAAAACTTGTATTGCATAATGTCTCATCGTAGGTTCACATGCCCAACATCTACCTCTCGTGGTGGTATGGGACATCCCTACCATACTTGGAGCATGGTAGGTTCTAGTGGGACACAAAGAGAAGAACAACTTAATGCCATCACCGATGGTCAAGCACATGCTTCAGGCTCAGTAGTGCGAGGTATGGTTTCAGTAGGCGACTTGACTGCTCATGCTCTTTTTGACTCCGGTGCATCTCATTCCTTTGTGTCATGGAGTTTTGCAGATATCTTAGGCTGAGAGCCTACCGCACTTTCAGACCCTTATCTTATTAAGGGGCCATGTGTTTGTTGTCCATCGGGTGCTTCCCTATTATCTTATATATATATATATATATATATATATATGGAAAAGGGAGTATGCACAAAGGTGCATGTAGTTTTAGATGCACCAGGGTTTATATCTTCCACGTTTTTTTACTTTTTTGAAAAATATCACCATGTATATTCATCCCTATATCCCTCCTATATGCCATTCCAATTTCGTCGTAAACAGAGACTTATATGCCTTCCATCTAGAACTGGTAATTTTAATGGTCTTAGAATTGTTGTAATCGATATGTTCTAGATGGAGGGCATAGGAGTCTCTGTTTTTGACGAAATTCGAATAGTATAATGGAGGGATATATAGATGAATATATATATGATGATATTTTCCAAAAAAAAGTAGAAAAATGTGGAAGATATAGGCCCCGGTGCATGTAAAATTACATGCACCTGGGTGCATGCTCCCCAACCCCATATATATATATATATATATATATATATATATATATATATATATATATATATTGCATCGCCTGCTATCTCACGAGTGCAAAGGCTTTATTGGTCATGTCATTTGGAATCAAACTCATATGGAAGGAATTGAGGATGCCGAGGCAGTAAAGAGCTTCCCAGATGTATTTCTTGTGGATTTGTCTAGGCTTTCCCCACCACGAGAGGTAGAGTTTGAGATTTCTCTCATTCCAAATGTGTTTGAGATCTGAAGTTTTCTTAGCTTAGCTGGCTATAACGGACGGTTCGTGAATGGATTTTCTCATATTGACCTTTCCCTTACCCAACTGACCAAGAAAGAGATGTCCTATACTTGGACTAAAAAGTGTGAGAAGATCTTCGGTCACATATGGAGTCATTGTTTGTACCGATGCCTCAAAGGAGTGATTAAGTGCAGTTTTGATGCAACATGATAAGGTTGTCGCGTATGGATCTCGACAGTTGAAGTCCCATGAGAAAATTTACCTGACCCATGACATGGAATTGGCAATAGTTATCTTTGATCTTAAAATGTGGAGGCACTATCTTTATGGGGTAGCTTTTGGAATATTCACATATCATTATATCCTTAAGCATCTTTTTCGTTAGAAGAGGATTATGAGTGCACCATCTCTTACCATCCTCGTAAGACGAATGTGGTTACAGATGCACTTAGTTGTAGGCCTCATCCAAATGAATCCCATCCTCAGCTTAAAGCACGTGATCTTCTTGCATCTTTCAGTGATTGATATCATTTTCAGAGTAGCCAAGAGACAATCATAATTCCATCCCATTCTTGTCCAGAGTTAGTTGAACGAATCATCCAAGGGTAGCACATAGACCAGAGTAAGTAACGACTCAAGGAGAAGGATCCTGCAGGGACTTTAATTGGCTTTCCATATCATGATGGTGTGCTACGGAATGGCAATCAATTGTGTGTTCCAATAGATGAACAATTGAGGGAAGAGATCATGTGTGAGGCACACAGTTCACGATTGTCGATACATCCTGGTGGCACTAATATGTATAAGGATTTGAAAAAGAATTTCTGGTGGAAGCAAATGAGAAGTGATGTGGCTAAGTTTGTGACAAAATGTATGATGTGTCAACAGATTAAGGATGAGCATAAGAGGCCACCTGGACTTTTACAATTCCTTCCTATTCCTATGTGGAAGTGGAGGGTATATCTATGGATTTTGTGACAGGTTTTCCTAAGGACACTAGTAGCCATGATGCCATCTGGGTCGTGGTTGACAGGCTTACTAAGTTAGCACATTTCATACTAGTGAATATGACATGCACTCCCATACAGCTTGCAGTGATCTTTATTCAGGAGATTGTTAGACTTCATGGTATACCAATATATGACCATGATTTGAGGTTCACCTCTCATTATTGGAGAGAATTTATGAATTTCTTGGAAGTGCAATTATGCCTCAGTCCTGCTTACATCCTCAAATTGATGGACACTCCGAGAGGACGATTCAAACATTAGAGGATCTTATTTGAGCATGTATGTTGGAGTCTGTGTCCAAAGGTTAGATTAGGTCAACCTTTCAAGTTCGATTTAGCATACTTGGCTGGTGTGGGTTTTAAGAATAAAAGTATTTTCTTACAGAATTACATTGTTGCTCGCATCATACAATCAGACACAACTTGGATGTGTTGCACATTGAAAAGAATATGATGGAAAACATATTCGATGTTTTTAATCTCACAGATTCTCTAGAAAACACACTGCACAATAGAAATGACTTGAAGTAATTGGGAATACAAGAATACCTGCATCCCATGGCAAATGAAAATGGAAGATTTTTCTTGTTAGAAGCTCCCTATATATTATCTCCAGACAAACGAGTGGTATTTGAAAGCAGTTAGAGTTACTGACAATTTTTCATCTAATATGTCTCACTGCATCAATGAATAATCAAGCAAAATCAGTGGGTTGAAAAGTCATGACTATCATGTTTGATGTAAGTATTCTTTTCCTTGGTCGTTCAAGGTTTGATACTAGCTGCAATTTTAAAGTCATTAGTAAATATTGAATTGTTTACAAATATGTTTGTTCTACAATACTCGATCCGCAATTGCTTGAGATTTAGGATGAGAAGGTGGGTATTACAATATAATTGTTGAAGCAAGATTTCCTCTCGATTTCTTTGATATTATGGTGCATTTGTTTATACATCTTTTCAACGAAGCGAATATTGGAAGACCTATTTAATACAAGTGGATATATCTAGTTGAAAATTTTCTAAAGAAGTTGAAAGACTACATCTTAAATTGTGCAGAACCAGAGGGTTCCATTGTAAAGCGATATCTTATTTAAGAATATATCTCTTCTATTTGTTATATTTGGATTTTGAAATCGATAACTTCAAAAAGTTGAAAAGAGATGTCATCGGCTACAATGAGTATGATTATTCTTATTTATCTATATTTGAAATACAAGGAAGGTCTATTATAAAGTAAACTGTGGAGCCAATGAATGCAATTGACCGTGCTTGCACATCTTCACATTTTAAAATAAGTTCTAGATGTTGGCAGTCCATACTAGAAAATTTTAACAAGTTTTGATGGCAAGGATGCTTTCAATTTGTCTCGTGGTTTAAGAATAAAGTCTCCATTTTGAAGTCCAATGGGGATCCATGATGGATATCTGACTTTGATACCTTAGTGTTACAACCATTATATTATGCTCATTTTCACCTATATAATCAGACAATGGGTATATGTTTGAAGCAAAGACAAATGAAGATGCTCGTCTATGTGTTTATATAAAGAGTTCTATGAGATCAGGATACGACGATTACTTTAACATTATAAAGGAGATTATTGAAATGTCATTCGACCTTAATCCTCATATTGTGTGTAATTGTGATTGGTTCGATGTAATTAGCGAGGTTAGTTTTAAGTTTGTTATATCAATCTTAATAAAAGATGTATGATACTACGGAATAAAGAGCCGTTTGTTCTATCTTATTATAAATTGATCAAGTTTTTTTATGTTCCTGATAAAATGAGTCATTCCAATTGAAATCGTTCCTCGGGATCATTATAAACTCGAAAGTGAGGAGAACAATAATATCGTGGAACATTTCATTTATCATAATTTTAATGACTAATCATAAGTTTTTAATGTTTGTTTTAAACATTGGTTTTCAAAATGTTATAGTTGTTTGAATCAAAAGTGAGGAGAACAGTAATATTGTGGAACAGTTCATTAGTTCATTTATCATAATGTTAACAACTAATCATAAGTTTTTAATGTTTGTTTTAAACATTGGTTTCCAAAATATTATAATTGTCTGAATTTTTTGGATATGTTTCAAACACTATTATAGCCATCGACATCCTTTGGAGGAGGAGAAGATGGACATGCATTACAATATGTGGTTCGAGGAAAAGTATCTAGTCAAGGGCGTTGGTGAGAATGTTGGTCTCGCTGGGGTTGCCACTGTTGCAGATCTGGGCGATGATCATGATGGGGCGGAGTCGAGTAGTATGAGTGTATTGTATGAATATATTTTGTTCTTTCTTTAACTATCATAAAGATTGGATTCAGAATGATGCAATCAGATGAAAAGTTGATGTTGCTCCGATCGAGGATAAGATGCAAAAAACATGTTAAGGTGGTTTGGCTATTTGCAAAGGAGACCGACTGATGCACTAGTTAGGAAATGTGAGTTTTGGGATGTTGAGCCGGCGAGAAGAAGGTGAGAAAGGCCCAAGAAGTGTTGGAAAGAGACCATCCGAAGGGATCTTAGTTTTTTGAATCTAAGCTCGAGAATGACCCAAGATAGATATGAGCATAGGCAAAGAATACATATAGCCAATCCTACTTAATATGGAAAAAAACTTTGTTGTTGTTCTTGTTGTTTAACTATCGTTTTAAGGATATATATTTTATTTAGGGAGGATGTGTCATGGTCGAGGACCGACTGTTTGTGCATCTTTTGAACGACTTCCTCCTAAAGAGAGGATAATGGTGCAAGTCACTATTAAGGGACATGTATGTGATTGTCCCAAATCAATCATTTGGGGATGCTCATCCGAATGCATGCCCCCTAATATTAGAGATCGACATAGTGTATCATGAGAGAAAAGATCGAAATTTATGTGAACTTGTGGTGAGTATGATTAATTATTTTATTTAATTTTTTGACTATTTAATATTTTTTTTAATGAAGAAACATTTAGAGTGGGATGATAATCCCTTAGTTCGTGCTGCAATCCACTCGCGTGCAGCGCAGATACACAGAGATTGGAGGGATAATTGTCGACAGATGGGATTTTTTTAATAACATTTTCTTGAGAATTTGCAATAAATCTTTTATTCATTTTACTTTTAGATATTTGCTTATGTAGAATCTCGAGGAAGCATATCGACTTAATCCAGATTCCATTCCATGACAGGATTAGATTGAAGCTTGTAACTATTGGTCGTCTGAAGTATTTAAGGTAACTTGTAAACTAATTCTTTAAGTCATCGAACTTTAAAAATTAGCACTATATTGTAATATTTAAATATCTTTATAGGTGAATTCATATAAAATAAGTCTAATCGAGACAAATAACCGGTTACGATGTATGGATAAGGAAGAAGGAGTGCTGGTCAAATAAAGCTTAATTGGATAATCTTTAAATATTATAATTGCTCTTTATATTTAATTTAAAAATTTATGACTAAATATTTTATAGAGTCGATATCGTGAATGAAAAAATCGATCAAGTGATGACCTCTAAGCTCTTGAAGAAGAGTGGGGTCAACAGTTCTCATGTGGTATCACGAGAGCTATGAAAAAGTTAACGTAATTAGTTATTTGTTTAACATTCATATTTCGTCAAACATTTTGTTCATTATTTTATTTAACATAAAAAATAGGAGGAGATGACTCAACGGCTGCAACTGACGCAATTGACAAATGGTAGTTGTGTGCCGGCCCCTCCAATGACTTCAGAAAAAGCATTCTTATCTATTTTCCCCAAATTTAATCATAGTGTGGTCATTGCGTAGGTGCAGCAGCCAACATCACTAATTGGTATGAGGGGAAGAGGGGCAATCCAGATTAACTCAATAAAATCAATGTATACATGTTGAGTTTGATCATGTGAAAAACATCATTTAATTTTTTTATGAAACAATTGATAGGAACGTGCTAGACATGCGAGCCCAGGATGAGCCATTATGCAATAAATGTTATTGCGAATATCATTCCCTGATCTGAAATGAAGAATAACTAATTTGCATAATAGGTATCTTAGTACAATTAGGATTATGTACCGTGTCCATCTTAATGATCATACAGTTGTTGATTCACTGATAGAATCATAGAGGCCGGTGTTTGGACGAACATCTAAGGAGTTAGATTGAGGACTTATTAAACACCATCAAATGATTGTTAAGAGATTATCTCCAGCCAGAGTAGGAGATGGCAATCCTTTATCACATAGGTGTCAGATTAGTTAGGTAAAGGGTTGACTTATTGAGATCAAGATAACTAAATACCTATGTTGAATGTTGTCACAACATAGGCACACATCCTCTGACCAGAGACAGATATGTTACCATATATCTGAGTGTGTACATTTGGCAGACCAATAGGTTGATGATCTAACCAAGGTCTATATACCGGCGAGCTGGTGTGTATATAAGGGTATATGAGTAATACGATCTCTCAAAGGGATCATACAGGTTCATTTATGAACAGGGAGATATGATCTCACTCATGAGATATTGGGACCGATCAAATTCCATGCATGGTCATCATGCTTTGCAAGCATGACAAGAATTTGAAGGTATTATATATGCTTTGGGAAAGCATATGATCGATACCAATTCTCAATGATCAAGATTGAGAAACTTGATGATTAAACCCTAAAGAACACAATATAAAATTGATCTATATCTTTGGGTTCCATTATAAGTCTTCCAGTATGTAGGATGTACATGTGTTAGGAATACCTGAGGGTAATGTGATCATAAACGATTGTATAACCATGACACTTCCATTCCGAGGGAGTGATGAAACAGATTTAGATTTTAGTGACTCCTCTCAGTAGAGAAGTAACCTGATCTTAGTCCAAAATTTGGACATTGGTCTGAATGAGATTCAGATGCAATGAGAAGATTAGGTCTATGGCCCTGATTTAATCAAGCATCTATGGGAGGTCCATGAGATCTGGATTTGAGATGTGATCTCAATATCCAAGTCACTATACGTGGAACAATACAATTGCCCTATCCTTATCTCCAAGAATCTGAGGAGAAAGCGCATTATTCTTGAAAGAGTTCAAGAATAATTTCAATGTTGAATTATATCTAAGCATTGAGAAATGGATAATTAAAAATGATTTAATTATCATGAATAATGTGAATTTGATTCACATTATCTGAATGCATGAGAATGATTATCCGATGTAATTAAATGTGATTTAATTAATGTCGATAAAGATAATGTGGATAGCACTATCCAATTATCCATTTATATTATAAATACAATTTATAATATATATTAGAGAGAGACTTATGTGATTTATATTTGTTGATTAATTGATAATGTGAATTGGATTCACATTTAATGATTAGTTAAAAATATAATTACATTTAATTTTGGGCTGTGAATGAGATTCACATAATTTCAATGGCTTGGTTGATATTTTCCGCAAGATAATTTGAAATTATTTTTTTGAAGAATTATTTCTGACAAGAGTCATAGGAGATACCATGAGATAATGAGATCTCATGATATTTTGGAGAGATAGACCCATTCCTCCTAAGAGGAGTGGACGACTACAACTCTCCATGAGGAGAGGAGTAGCCGTCCCCCCTTATTTAGGGATAAATGTTGGTCTTCTCATTATCCTATATCTAGTCAAATGTGATTTAAATTGAGATTAATTATATTGATTTATCAATATAAATTAATTTAAATTAAATTACTTAATGTTGTGTTTGACAACATCTTAGCCATTGAATGAAACATACATCAATCTCATCCATTGATTATGTGCTCTCCATGGATTGTGATCCATGGACTCCCAAAACCCTATATAAGAAAGGGCAACCCTAGCCCTTCTAGATACACGTCTACTCTCTCTATCTATCCTCATTCTCACGCCCCATTTCTCTCTCTAAGTGTGGCTGTCCAACTTGGGTGTTGAGAGAATTGTCGTCGTTGCTACGCCATCGTGTCGTCGCCTCGATTGCTCGTGGATCTCTGTATTCCTTGGTGCTTCTAGCACAAGTAGAAGGCATCGGATTTTGTTTGACGAAATCAGGAGATTCATTGCTTGGATCTTCATCTTGGATTGCAGGAAGCACGCGTCTCATCATCGCGCCTGCAAGTGCTATCTTCGTGGATCGTACATGAGTCAAAAGGATCTCTTACTTTAGAGATCAAGTAATCGCAACCACACTTCAAGAGATATTTCTAATACTTTGTGGTTAGATGAAACAATCCGATAAATATTCTTGAATCATGTGGTTTCATCATATGATTTAACATTTTTTAAATCCTGTTGCACCGAGCAACTAGTGCGACTAGTCGCTTCGATCGCATTGGATGCGATCATCACACTTTCGTGATGCGCTTAAGGATCTCCCCATATCCTTTAAGTGGTATCTGAGCCAGGTTTATGGAGGTTTTGGATATGATCCATGAACCTACGAAGAGCTAGGATCGTTTGGGTTCGTGAAGATTTTAACATTTCAATTTTCGCAGCCCTGTCTTGTGATATTTTTGTGATCCTGTTTAAAATGTTTAAACATGAATTTATAATTTGAATAATGTTCCAAATTAAATAAGAAAAATGTGGAATTTGAGTTTGCGTAATTTGGATTTCGTTTGTGCAAGATATGATCGTTTTAATGACCATATGTCCACTGTTTCGGGGATGGCAGTTAGAGACGCAATTAAGATGAAACTATTTTAAAACACTTGGAAATGCATGTTTATCACATAGTTTCTGTTTTAAATCAAATTATCAATATTTGGAAGTTGATTTTGCTTTATTTGGATTTAAAATGAAAGAGATATGCTATTTTTAGTTAGTGAGGGCCACTACTGGAAATTGCATGTTTATCATGAACCTTGTGATTGTCATTTAAGAATCTTGTGAAAGTAATGGTTAATTTCTTGGAATAATTATGATAATATTTGGAAAATATTAGAATAATAATTGTTTCCTTAATGACATTTCCTCAACTAATGAATGATTAGATTAGATCTAGATCACCAATTGGTTACTTGATACACTTTCATCAAACTGGTTACTTGAATAGGTTTTGGGAATTTGTCTACCAAACTTCCTTATAATCAAAATGGCTTTGATTATTACTATATGGTATATCTTCGGTTGAAAAATCGATGAGCATCTCAAGTACAAAGTGACTGACTCATCATTGTTTTTTTCCCGAGGTGGATATGATGTCTAGTCGGGGAGCGTTGGGGAAGCAGGTTGCACCATGTGCGGTCTCTCCCGCTCTCGTCGGTACTAGCCATGATAACGGGTAGGGAACATATGATGTCCAAGAGATCATGATGTATTTTTCTAATTATTTTCGAATAATCCGTACTTTGATATAATATCACTAATTCAAGTAACAAACAAGTTTGATGATTGAATTGGATTGATAATTGATTTAATGTGATTAAACTAATTATATCCAATTAAAACACTCTATTATGAGTAGAGTTATTATTTCCCTTGGAAGAATTAATCACAATGGATGTGATTCATTATGATTAATTGAAACTTGAATATGAGGTGGAGGATCACATAAGTGACATCCATGGTCTCCCGTCAAGGCGAAGGGTTCCGTCGCCAGATATTGTATGTAGGAGACGCCTGTCTGAAGTGATAGCTCCTGCATATAATCTATTTGGATCAGGCTCTTCGCTTCTCTAAAGAGTAAGGACATATGCGTAGTGTCCCCAATATCGGGTCCTCATATTATTGGGGCGATATTGGATTGCGCATAGCGAGTTGTATTCCTGTTGGCGGTTGGTTCAATTAATGATGGGTCAACATCAACTTAGGGGTGGTGGTCTCGGGTGTTAAAGACCAAATTAGGAAATGCAAGTTGGACTTGCAAGGTGGAATGCGTTCTCGCTTATTTTTATCTGAGTTACAGGTTCTCATATTATTGGGATATGACAAAGATAAG
This sequence comes from Ottelia alismoides, assembly GCA_037367405.1. Lineage (NCBI taxonomy): Eukaryota > Viridiplantae > Streptophyta > Magnoliopsida > Alismatales > Hydrocharitaceae > Ottelia > Ottelia alismoides. The sequence continues at coordinate 443,206 of JAZKJV010001458.1, read as the reverse complement.
AAAGATGATCCCAGATCTTGCTTGAGATATAATGGTAAGTATACCTCTTATATTGAAAGAGATTAAGGGAATGAACTTTCAGTGTTGACAAGGCAAGACAACTTTGCTATAAAATTCCTAAATCAAAGTAATATATGTATATAATTATATATATTTATGTAAATTTCTTATTTCAGTTAATCCTCATTAAATCCACTCAGTACTATACTCAGTAATAACCAGTAAAATATCATGGATTGGATCCAGATCAAGATATTGTACTTACAGTTGGACACAATGTGGTTGCAATGTGCAAGTTTCCTCATAATAATAAAGAATGACAATTAAATCGATAATAGGAATACAACCCTAGGGTTTGTATGTCTCTATAGTTTTGATCTCTCATCGAATGTACTTTGGAAGTGACATGTTGATGATGATCGTGATTGTCAATTAATCCTTATAAAATCTAAGAAGATGTTCTGGCATACATATGTGCTCTTGACATTTAATCATGAATGACATGGTTCACTGCATCATGCAGAATGGTAGCTCTATAAGAGATAATATATTCAAAATGTTTGAATACCTACCCGAACCTATGTCTTTAAGAGTTAAGATGTACGTAGATATGATGGGTGTCATCATCCTACTATCTATACTCTAGTCATTTATGAAGCTTCATAATATTCATATTGTATGAATTAAATGAAGCATATATAAATGTCGAAATACTCTTATATTGAAATCTTTTGAATTTAACATAAGAGATCCTTTGTCCTATGCAATGGTTGTTTAGAGATAAAGGAGCGCAATGGAAGCATGGGTCAGACCTAGGTTAGAAGGAAAGTCAAAGAGTTGGCTGTACTTCTATGGTTTCCACACACATATGACATCCAAATAGTTGGATGAATGCCAATACTGCAATGAGCTGATGTATTGATAGTATGACTATCAAGTCTACCTAGAATCCTTAGAGAAGGACTCGGATAGTGCAGCGAAATAATTTACATCTACGTATAATCATTGAAATTGACTTTCTTATTTAATAAGATCAAAGTCTAATAATTATATCTCATTCTTCTAATAACACTTGTAATTGTTTGCATATGTATTAGAAGACTGAAATTTTATCTTAAGGTTTAATAATCATCTGTGGATATTGATGCAATGGTTGCAACAACCTCTATTGGATAAATAGACTTCATATTTTCAGTGGGAGAGCCCTTAGTCTTAGAGAATGTCTCTATGACCTGGATATTAGAATACACTCATTGTTTATTTTTAAATGTTGGAAATAAACATCAATTCTGGAATAGACCTATCATAAAGAATTATGATGGATATATTTCAGATAGTATTTTGATTATGAAGGGCAGTACTAAATTAGAAAATTAATGAATGGTTCATTAACATTTCTAAATACTGAAAATTAAATTTTATAAGATCAATAGGAGGATAAAGATCATTTGACAATGATATGGCATCAGACCTTGGACATTAGTCTGCTAATGAGATCAATAGACTAGTAAGAGATGAACTTTAGAATGTCTAAAATCTCAAATCTTACATACTTTTGAATATTGCATTCAAAGTAAAATTGTCCAATGTGTCCATCTTTAGGAATGGTGTAAGATACCAAGGTATTAAAGATCTCATACATACTGATGTATGTGGATCATCTGTATCATAATGAACATTGATGATATGTAATATCATTTAATGATTATTTGTGATATGAGATTTCTTCCCTTCGCCTTAGAAAGCTTTGAAATGTTCAAAGATTTCATAGTTTTTGGTTTAGAACCAAAGTTTGAAGGAAGATGAAATGAATTGATCTAACCTATGTAGCTTGTACCTATTAGATGAATTCAAAGGAATACCTTATGGAGATATGAATCCTCCTAATGCACCTAAACTCAATAGAGTTATAGAGATATACAATTGATCATGTGTGACATGATTTGATCAATGATTAATCTTAGCATAATTATCTCTTAGTTTCCAGGTATATATATGTGGTAGAGACTACATTATATATACTTATAAGGTTCCATGCTAGTAAGCTGGAATCTAGCATCAGAGAATGCTACTTCATTAGGAAAATAAAGGATGGTATTGGATACCTACTTTATGACCTTGAGATTCTTAAAAGATCTCATTTCTAAGGATATGATTCTTAGAGGATGGTATTGGATACCTACTCTCTCGAGAATCAAGATGAAAATGAAATGAAGGAACTCATTTAATCTTGAGAAGATAATGAGGCTCCTAAAATAAGAAACTAAAAGGACAACTAAAGATGAACCACTAATACATCTTAAAATTAGTTTGAGGATGAATTCCATGTGTCAGAGAAATCTGACAATGATCGAACTTCATGTGATGAAGCTTCTGAAGATCATGTCATGGAAAGATGGATGTTAGCAATAAAGTCTATAATAGACTTCATATACAAATGTTGTATATGGACCCTCAAGGATCCACCTATATGGGTAAGACCCGTTAAGGTGTAAATGGATCTTTAAGAGAAAGAGAAAACTTGATGAGAAGGTAGAGACCTTCAAAGCACGGCTCGTAGCCATGAGCTACACACTAAATAGAAGACATCGCTTGCGATGAGACTTGCTCTCTAGTGACCTTTCTTAAACCCATCAGTATATTGCTAACTATAGCTAAACAATTTGACTTTAACATCTTCAAGATGGAAGTCAAGATTGCATTCCTCCACGAATATCTCTCCGAGGATATTCACGTGAAGTAGCCCCAATGCTTCATGGTTTAGGAAAGCAAGGTGTGCAAGCTAAAGAAACTCCATCTATGGACTTGAATAAGCTTCTTGTAGTTGGAACATAAGATTTGATGAAATTATAAATGTTATGATTTCAGATAGAATCTTGACGTACCATGTGAAGCTTAGTGGGAGTATCATTGTGTTCATCGTGCTATATGTGATGATAACCTAATCATTTGGAATGATATAAGGATAATAATAAGTGTTTCATAGACTGGCTATTCCATACATTGAGATATGATCTCAAGGATACCTCTTAGATCTTAGTTCTGAAGATGTTCATAAGCAAAGATAAGAGGGTATTGGGACCGTCACATTAGTAGTACACCTTGGACATGTTCCATTTTGTGGAAAATTCCAAGAAAGTCTTCCTTCCCTTAAGATATGGTACCGACCTATCTAAAGGGATAACACCTCAAAGAGTTGAGGAAGTAAATGCTAGAACTACTTGCCCTTGTGCATTAGTTACGAGAAGCTGAGTACATGCTAGATGTATACAAAAGTCAAATATCTGCCATGTAGTGGGAGTAGTAAATGTTACTAATCCTACTAAGGAAATAAAACACTTGATTGCAGTAATAACAATATCTTCAAAAGTTTTTTTTGAGATAGTGATCTCAAAGTCTTATCTTCAAGAACTTAAGACTTTATAGATAGTGATCTAAAATATCTTAATTATGGATACCTTAGGAGATAAAGATCTTCAGGAATAAGGGTATTCTGATAAGGATTATGGACATACTGGTTATAATAATTAGTGAGGTGTAGTTTCAAAGACACTAGGACTAATCAAATTGAGTATTGGTTGCATAAGATGCAACATTCGCATTGGATGCGAGTACTGTTACTAGGGGATATGTAAGTGTCGTAAAAGGACTTAGCATATTCTCGCAGGATCAGAGTGACTGATAAGCTTACCTAGCTATTTTTCTAAATAGTCTATGATTGTCACATGAATGCGGGTTTAAATGATTAGCCCATTAATGGCTCTTTGGGCTAGTGGGAGATTGTTAGATATGCGAGCCCACGACGAGCCATTATGCGATACATGTTATTGCGAATATCATTCCCTGATCCGAAATGAAGAATAACTAATTTGCATAATAGATCCCTTAGTATAATTAGAGTTATGTACCATGGCCATCTTAATGATCATACAGCTGTTGATTCATTAATAGAATCATAGAGGCCGGTGTTTGGATGAACATATAAGGAGTTAGATTGATGACTCATCAACCACCGTCAAATGATTGTTAAGAGATGATCTCCAACCTGAGTAGGAGATGGCAATCGTTTCTCACATAGGCTGATATCTGACCGACCTCTTGATGCAGATCCTCTGCTTGAGAATAGAGATTCGGAGGTGTCAGATTAGTTAGCTCAAATGGTTGACTTAACGAGATCGAGATAATCAAAGACCTATGTTGAATGCTGTCACAACATAGGCACACATCCTCTGACCAGAGACAGATATGTTACTATATATCTGAGTGTGTACATTTGGTAGACCAATAGGTTGATGACCTAACCAAGGTTTATATACCGGCGAGCTGGTGTGCATATAAGGGCATATGAGTAATACGATCTCTCAAAGGGATCATACAGGTTCACTTATGAACCGGAAGACACGAGCTTACTCATGACATATTGGGACCGATCAAATTCCATGCATGGTCGTCATGCTTTGGAAGCATGACAAGAATTTGAAGGTATGATATATGCTTTGGGAAAGCATATGATCGATACCAATTCCCAATGACCAAGATTGAGAAACTTGATGATTAAACCCTAAAGAATACAGTATAAAATTGATCTATATCTTTGGGTTCCATCATAAGTCTTCCAGTATGCAGGATGTACAGGTGTTAGGAATACCTGAGGGTGATGTGATCATAAATGATTGTAAAACCATGACGCTGAGTGCTGAAACATGTTTGGATTTTAGTGACTCCTCTCAGTAGAGATGTAATCTGATCTTAGTCCAAGTATTGGACATTAGTCTGAATGAGATTCAAATGCAATGAGAAGATTAGGTCTATAGCCTTGATTTAATCAAGCATCTGTGGGAGGTCCATGAGATCTGGATTTGAGATGTTATCTCAATATCTAAGTCACTATACGTGGAACAATACAATCGCCATGTCCTTATATCCAAGTATCTTTAGAGAAAGCGCACTATTCTTGAAAGAGTTCAAGAATAATTTCAAAGTTGAATTATATCTAAACATTGAGAAATGGATAATTAAATATGATTTAATTTAATTATCATGAATAATGTGAATTTGATTCACATTATCTGAATGCATGAGAATGATTATCCGATGTAATTAAATGGGATTTAATTAATGTGGATAAAGATAATGCGGATAGCATTATCCAATTATCCACATAGAGAGAGACTTATGTGATTTATATTTGTTGATTAATTGTTAATGTGAATTGGATTCACATTTAATGATTAGTTAAAAATATAATTATATTTAATTTTGGGTTGTGAATGAGGTTCACATAATTTCAATGGCTTGGTTGATATTTTCCACAAGATAATTTGGAATTATTTTGTGAAGAATTATTCTGGATAAGAGTCATAGGAGATACCATGATATAATGAGATTTCATGAAGTTTTGGAGAGATAGACCCATTCCTCCTAAGAGGAGTGGACGACTACAAAACTCTCCATTAGGAGAGGAGTAGCCATCCTCCCTTATTTAGGGATGGATGTTGGTCTTCTCATCATCCTATCTCTAGTCAAATGTGATTTAAATTGAGATTAATTATATTGATTTATCAATATAAATTAATTTAACTTAAATCACTTAATGTTGTATTTTTACAACAACATCTTAGCCATTGAATGAAACATAAATCAATCTCATCCATTGATTATGTGCTCTCCATGAATTAGGATCCATGGACTCTCAAAATCCTATATAAGAAGGGAAAACCTCAGTTTTAATTAATTAATAAATCATTTTGAAGCCTATTTTATTCTTTATTATTTATGCATCAAATCAATAAACTTTGTACATGAAAGATATATATAAAAATACATAGAAAAATACAAATTTTATTTCACACAAAAATAATATAAACTGTACATTCTACACTCAAAATAAAATCTAAAACCCAAACTTCTCATACCCATATCTCTCCATATGAATTTAAAATGCATAAAAATCATCTTTAATTGTATATATTAATTAACTATTTAATGAAGGTAGTTTAACTTCATTTGGAGCTAAGATGAAAAAGTTAGATTTCGGACCCCTATTGTACAATAGGCCTGAATAAAATATTACATTTCCAATACTGCTCATCTAACCATTCGATTAAGTACCATTTCCAGTACTGCAATTGCTAACGCTCCCACATGCATCATTGACTCTGGAGCATCCACTCATATCACAGGAGAAGGTAGTCTACCTTATCTCAATCTTCTTCAATGTGAAGTCGGTTAGAGTGGTCAATAGGGCACATTCACTAGTTACATCTATTGAGACTATGGAGTTATCTTCCAGACTCCGTCTTACAAGGGTTCATTGTGCCTTGGATTTTCCCTTGAGCTTACTGCTTGTTCATAAGTTATGTACCGAACTACATTGTCATGTAATTTTTGATGGGCTATCTTGTTACTTTCAGGACATTTAGGTGATGTAGATTTTTGGTGGGGGACATGAGAAGAATGAACTCTACTATCTTGGCATTCCTGTAGAATCTACCTTTGCCGGTGTTGTATTGATTTCTTCTGATCCTCTGTTGTGGCATCTTCACCTTGGTCATCTATCTTCTAAAGCCCTCTCCATGATGTTTCCTGAACTTTCTTCAATGAAGTCATTTGAATGTAAGGTGTGTCAACTCAGAAAACGTCATAGGAAGTCTTTTCTGCTAGAGTTGATCCTCGGAGATATATTCCTTTGCTTTAGTTCACAGTGACATCTAGGGACCTTGTCCAGTTTGTTCTTTAGGTGGTCACAAGTATTTTGATGTCTTTGTCGATGATCATAGTAGATGTTCTTGGGTCTATTTAATAAAAGAAAGATCATAGATTAATAAAATAGTTAAATCTTTCTTTCCGTTCGTTAAGATTGCATTCTCTACATGTATTCAGATTTAAAGGACTGATAATGCGCTTGAATTTACTCAATATGATTCGTTGTCCTTCTTTTATTATAAGGTACTATCCGCCAAACTTCATGTGCCTACACCTCTCAGCAAAATGAGGTTGCTGAAAGAAAACTTCATCACATTCTAGATATTGCTAGATCAATTTTCCCTCATATGAAGGTATCCAAGACTTACCGGGAGATGCCATTCTTAACGTTGTTCACCTTATTAACTGGGTACCCTCATCTGTTTTACAGGGAACCACTCCTTTCTTATTACTTTACCCTGATGAAATACCTTTTCCCTTGCCTCTGCGTATTTTTGGGTGCATTCCCTATGTTCTCAATTTTCATACTACAAACAAACTGTCTGCTTGTGCAGTCAAATGTGTTTTTCTTGGTTACTCATGAACCCAAAAAGAGTATAGAAGATAAGATCATGTGGGACATCATTACTATGTCTCTACTGACGTCACCTTTTAGAACAAATAAACTTTTTCACAAAGTCAGTCAGTGACATACCCTTGGAGTTACCACCACACATATTGACTATAAGAGAAGGAATGCCAATAATAATGAATTTATTCCTCTGCTTACTCCTTTTTTGCTGGAAGATGTACGTTCTTCGAATGTCTCTCATATTGCTCATTTGTATGCTCCACCAGATCTTCCTATAGCTATGTTGAGAACTAAGAGATAATGTACTCTCCATCCTAACTCCTCGTTTACTTCCACTAGTAGTCTTTCTAGTAGTGATAGACAGTCTACAGATGCCATGATGGCAATCACTATTCTCGTGATCATATTGATGCAATACGAGAACGTGGTTGGAATATGGCCATGGACGAGGAGATGGATGCTCTTACATCTAGAGGGACATGGGATCTCATGTCGTGCCCACGTGGGGTGAAAGCAGTTGCATGTAGATGGGTTTTTATGACAAAACAATCTCATATGGCACAACTGACAGGATGAAAGCCCGACTAGTTGCAAAGGGCTTTACTCCGACTTTTGAGTGGATTATTTTGAGATTTTCTCATTGATGGCCAGATTGGGCTCTATTTGCACAATCCTATCTTTTGTTGTCAACAACATTTGGCTTATATTCCAACTTGATGTGAAAAATGTTTTTATGTATGGTGATCTTGAGGAAGAATTTTACATGATACAACCACCTGGGTACTCAGTCGAGGAGGATTATGTATGCCGACTTTGCAAGGCCATCTATGGCATGAAGCAAAGCCCATGGGCTTGGTTTGACAAGCTAACCACTAAGATAAGTTCTCTTGGGTTCCAAATGATGACATCAGATTACTCTGTCTTTGTGAGATGAAAGGTCATTGGGACTATGAGATTGGTTGTCTATGTTGATGACATGGTGATAACTGGTTATGACAAAGCAAGAATTACAATGACCAAGGCCTTCCTCCAAAAGGTGTTTATCACTAAGGACCTTGGTCAGATACGCTACTTCTTGAGTATAGAGTCTATCTACACAATAGAAGGGCTACATATTGACATAGAGGAAATATTGCATGGATATTTTTACAGAGGCATGTATGCTTGGTTGCAAACCTTCGGGTATCTCGACATAGACATGAAAGCATACTACCTATCTAGATCCTGAGTTCGAGGATCATACTCGATACATATTCGTTATTGGAAAACTACTCTATCTAATTGTTACCAGGAAAGATATTTCATATGGGGTGAATAGGGCCAGCCAACATATGGAGAGATCTTACTACGATCACTAGCAGGAGGTTCTCATGATACTCTGTTATCTGAAGGGATCACCAGGGTGTGGCTTATTCTACAAAGCCAATGACCACACCAACATCACTGCTTATGCTAACACGGATTATGCTAGCTATCCTGAAGACAAATGCTCCACCACTGGATATGCAATGTTTATTAGTGGAAACCTGGTTACCTAGCGAAGCAAGAAACAGGCTATGGTGTCCAAGTCAAATGCTGAAGCAGAATACATGGCAATGGACCAAGCTACATGCAAGATTACATGGATGATATCTTTCTTGACAGAAATTAGCCTTCATGTGACTGCTTCTATTCCACTATATTGTGACAACAGGTCTACCACATATATTACCTCCAATCTAGTACTTCATGAAAGAACCAAGTATATTGAAGTTGACTACCATTTTATACGTGATGTCGTAATGAGATGGAAAGATCTGCACGTCAGATATATCCTCTAGCTCTCAGCTCGCAAACATCCTCACAAAGGCTCTACCCAAGAAATGTTCTTAGATTATCTCCAAGTTGGGCATGATTGACATGTATAATCCAACTTGAGGGGGAGTGTTAGAATTATTTATTAGAATTTGTAACCTTTCTAAGGGCATTCATGTAATTTGTATTTATTGGTCACTAGGGTTTCATGCTATATAAGAAAACCCACACCTAATGGAATACAAACAACTCTTCTTTTTTCTCCACACTCCACATCAAGATGATGCAAGGTCCAATCAAGTTGTACAACAAGGGCCATGAGAATATGCACAATGGATAGACGAACAACTGGAGTGAATGTGTCAAAAAGTCAACACTATAGGTCTCAGTGAACTCTTTTGCCATGAGTCATGCCTTGTATCTTAGGATCGATCCGTCTGGATTGTACTTTACCGTGAACTCTCATCTTGATCCAGCAATTTTATCATGTTGTTGCCAGGAAGGTCAACTAATGTATAAGTACTTTGAGAGATCATTGCAACCATTTCTTCTTCCATTACTATGCTCCACCTAGAATCACGAAGCATCTCAATGCGAGTACGAAAGAAACTGTGTCCTAGATTGCCTAAATGTATTGTATTGTCTATAGGAGGAGGAGTTGAGTCCAAAGAGGGATGTGCCAACAAAGAGAGGGTAAAAGATGGTGGAAACATCAAAGGAGAATGTCACCATAAAAACTTATTTAGTTACATGAATGTCTGATCGGATCGATTTGATAAGTCTCATAATAGTGAAATACTCAATATGACTGCATTGGATGGATTCCATCATCTTTCGATCATTCTCAGAAGATATCTACTATCCATGACAAGCCAACATTCAAGAGGGGAAAAAATCAGGATAGAATCGATCTATGTTATGGAACATACTAGGATGCATTATGAGAGGCCCAAGGGTTCCCTTATATAGGATAAGAACCATTGGGAAAATTATAGAAAGATGAAACAAAAAATAGAAAATTACAGAAAGGATAATACTAAAAACAGTAACTATCTCAACACTACCCCTCAAGCTGGAGCGTAGATATCAATAAGACTCAGCTTGGAACAACATCTCTGATAAGGTCCTCTTGCTAGAGCCTTTGTAAGTATATCTGTTGTCTGGTCTCCAGAGCTGACATGCATAGTAGTGATAATACCCTTTTGTATCATGTCACGAGTGTAGTGACAATCCACCTCTATGTGCTTTGTCCTCTCACGAAAGGTTAGGTTATTCGTAATGAAGAGAGCAACTTGATTATCACATTGGAGGTGCATGAGAAGAGGCACTTCTTTAGTCAGGTCAGTAAGAACGGATCTGATCATGTGCCATGGCCATGTATTCAGATTCAACACTTGATCTAGCAACCACAGTCTGTGATGCAAAACGAGGATTCGGCGTCGATAAAAATAATATTTTTTTATGATGGATTTTTGGTAGAAGAAATAGAAGGGTTGAGAAGAAGAAATTGGACGGGTTGAGAAGAAGAACTCGTCGGTAACGAGGGGTTGAAGGAGGAGAACCGCGGAGATCGCGTGGAGAGAGAGGGAGAGGAGGAAGGAGAGAGAGATAAAATCTCAATTTTGATTCATACTTGACTGCCTAAAAACATTGGACTACCATCTCTTTATATAGGAGAGATGGGGTTACAAAAATAATAACTAATTAAAATTGACAACCAACCTATCCTAATTGGATTCTGACAAATTTTAAAATTCAAATTGACCTCTAATTACCCTAATTAGACTCTTGACCAAAATTAACTCTACGAATAAACGTTGAGATCACAGGCGATCTCAATTATTTAATTAGACAATTACGACAACTTAAAAACGTAAATAAAATTGACAATTAAAAATAAATAAATATTTGGCCCTATGTTTGGGGCCCACGCTGCATCAACTCTCCTCCGCTTTAAAAATTCATCTCCCGACGAATTGCTTGATCTTCATTCCGTCTGTGGAGAATTCATCCGGATTGGTTGAGCAAATATCCAATTTTGCTCCTTTTCAATGTTACGTTTATAATTTCTTTTCACTTGAGGGCGTGGCTGTAAATGTTCTACCCCTTCAACTAAATCAATACCTTTTAAATTCCCCCCAACTTTAACTTTTATAAAAAGGTCTTTTGGAGGAAGGATACCTCTGTAATTTGCCCAATTCATATCCCAATCCCGATTCACAGGGGATTCGAACCCCCTTGGAGGCTTCTTCCCCCACGTTAGGGTTTTGTACCTCCATAATAGGAACGGCTGATGGCGGCGGCCTGGGTTGGATGGCGGTGCGCGGCGGCTGCGCATCACGCAGGGAAGCCTCGGGTGGTATCAAGGAACGAGGTGTGGCGACCCTTGCTTGCACGCGTGGTGATGGCTGCACCTGACGCGCGCGTGATGGCCTCTGAAGCTCGTGATCAACCGGCGGTACTGCGGGTGGAGGAGACAACGCATCGGCGGTGCGTGGGATGTGCGTGAATCATAACCTCCGTGATATTCGTTCCAGGAATGGCGGGGTTGCGCGGCGCCGTAATGGTGACGTGGAGGGCGTGGAGTCGTGCAAGGGCGATGTCGACGGGACCTGCATAGGTTGTGCGTGAGGAGGCGCGCAAGTAGTGCGCCAGAACTTGGAAGTTGACATTGATGACAGTGTTTGTTGTGCACGCATGGGCTCCTGCAGTTGTTGTTGGTTTGAATCCCTCGAGCTCTAGGGTGTTGCTCTGTGGTCTCAAAGACCCAACAATGGAGGGTTGGGGTCTTGATTCCCATAGGATCTTCATCACATATGCGCAAATGTTCTTTTTTTCCATTCTTTTGTTCCTGGACAGCAACTTTGGCCGCGAGAAAATCCATTAATTCGTATTCTTCATCTGCGGGATCTTCGTTGAAGATGGGCCCTTGGTCCTCCTTTTCTTCTTGCACAATAGTTGTATCAAATAGATCTTCATTTGGAATGAAAATACCTTCGTTTTCTGCACCAAAATCGGGTTGGACAGCATCTACAGCGGTCTGATTTTCGTCGTCGACGGGCGGATTTTCTTTGGTTAACGCATCCAACCATCCTTGCACCTTAAGACTTGACAAGAGACGTTTCTGGAACTTCCGTTGACGCGAACGCGCATGCGGCCCATGAGATATGCGGCTCAGATCGAACTTCAAGCGCCAATGATTGACAGGATCGTCGAATCGTAGGAACGATTCGGTAGCCATGCTCCGATGCCAAATGATGCAAAACGAGGATTCGGCGTCGATAAAAATAATATTTTTTTATGATGGATTTTTGGTAGAAGAAATAGAAGGGTTGAGAAGAAGAAATTGGACGGGTTGAGAAGAAGAACTCGTCGGTAACGAGGGGTTGAAGGAGGAGAACCGCGGAGATCGCGTGGAGAGAGAGGGAGAGGAGGAAGGAGAGAGAGATAAAATCTCAATTTTGATTCATACTTGACTGCCTAAAAACATTGGACTACCATCTCTTTATATAGGAGAGATGGGGTTACAAAATAGTAAACTAATTAAAATTGACAACCTACGTATCCTAATTGGACTCTGACAAATTTTAAAATTCAAATTGACCTCTAATTACCCTAATTAGACTCTTGACCAAAATTAACTCTACGAATAAACGTTGAGATCACATGCGATCTCAATTATTTAATTAGACAATTACGATAACTTAAAAATGTAAATAAAATTGACAATTAAAAATAAATAAATATTTGACCCTATGTTTGGGGCCCACGCTGCATCAGTCTGCTTCTCACTCTTCCATGAAACAAGAGAATTCCCTATGAACACAACAAATCCAGACATAGATTTTCTATCCTTTAGACACCCAGCATAATCTGCATCTGCGCATGCTGTCACTGAGAGAGATGTGCCTCTGCTGAAAAGAAGTCTAGTACCAGGTGAAGTCTTCAAGTATCTCAGAATCATATGGATTGCATCTATATGTGCCTGTCTGGGTTGCTCAATAAACTGACTTACTTTGCTTACGGCAAATGCTATGTCAGGCCTGGTAATAGTTACATATAGTAGCTTGCCAACAAGCTCTCTGTACCTTCTCTTGTCGACCTCCTCAGTATCATCATCATAGAACTTCATTCTTGGGTCAAGTGGAGTAGTGGTAGGTCTGCAATCTGCCATACCTATCTCTGAAAGAAGATCTATAACATACTTTCTTTGGGTCATTACAAGACCCCATTGATTCCTGGCAAACTCCATTCCAAGGAAGTAACGTAAATGTCCAAGGTCCTTGGTCACAACCTGCTGACCTAGGAAGTCCTTGCACCCTAAATACCATGCTCGTCATCCCCTGTAATAATAATATCATCAACATAAAAAATGACTGTAATACCTCTACAGGTCTTCTGTATGAACAAGGAGTGATCAGCAGTTAATCTCACAAGCCCCTGCTGCTCTATCAAGTCTGAGAGCTTTTGGAATCATGCTCTTGGACTCTGCTTGAGGCCATAGATAGCCTTGTGTAACCTGCAAACTTCTGACACTCCCCCTCAGCAGCAAACCCCGGTGGCTGTTGCATGTAGACCTCCTCCTGTAGGTCACCATAGAGGAATGCATTCTTCACATCAAGATGAAAAAGAGGCCAATCTCGTGTCACAACAACAACAGGAGAATACATAGAGTAGAATGTCTGGCAACTGAGGAGAAAGTATCGTGATAGTCCACCCCATATGCCTTGGTGAACCCTCGTGCCACAAGTCTCGCCTTATAGCGATCCACATTGTCATCAGCACGGTGTTTCACAGTGAACACTCATTTGCATCCCACAACTGATGTATCAACATGAGCAGAAACAAGACTCCACGTACCACGTGACTGTAACGCATCCATCTCCTCCTCCATGGTTAACCTCCACTAACTGTCTTTGAGAGCCTTCTGATACGTCTGTGGTATCTGCACAACTGATAGTGCTAACGTAAATCTCCTGAAATCCTTTGACAACCTGCTAATAATCGGGAATTTACGAGGGTCAAAATATGTCTCACATAAGGCGGAGATAAATTCGTTGTGGCGACCACTCACGAAACCCCAATTAATCAACAATTAACCCACAACAGACAAACCAAGCAATGAAAGCAAGATGTGGAGTTAAAATTTATTATAACTCTACAATGAATGTGTATAGTATGCAAGCATGTAATGGTCGAACACAGGGAACAAGCAGGTAAATTGGGGCAAACAAGCTCAATAATGAAAGTGATCAAATGTCTATACAAGTGCTATTTTTGTGGGTTTTTCATTATATATTTTTTATTTAATTTTTTATTTTATATTTTTATATTTTGATTTTTAATTTACTGATTTTGTATTTTCTTTTTAGTTTTTATATTTTTTATATTTTCTTTTTCTCTTAATAAGAATGTAAAACTATTAAGGATTTATATATACAAGAGAGATGAGAGAGATAAAACTAGGTAAAAATAGTTAAAAATACAAGAAATAAATTGTTTTTACACTTTTTATATTTTTCCAAAACTTTTTGTCATTTTTCTATATTTTTCCAATTTTTTGGTATTTAAAGTCAAAAATACTGAAAACAGTGAATAAAATTAATGACCAAAATTAAAATGGAGATGAAAAATTTCAAAAAGTGTTAAAAATTCTCTAAATAATTTTAAAACAAAGATAATACAATAAAGAAAATTCAAGAACAGAAAACACAATTTTTAGATTTTTGTGGATTTTATAAATTTTTATGAAGGTTTTTGAAGTTTTCTATTTTTTGAGTTTTCATTTATATTTTTTAGTGCTTTTTGGTCTGAAGTTAAAATATGCAAAAACACATAAAATATAATTTTTTTGGATTTTTTAAAAAATGCTTTATAATTTTTATGTATTTACTAATGCAAACAGTGAAGAAAATGCACATTTTTTTAATTTTTATAAATATTAAAATGAAACAAAAATGCAAAATGAAAATATAGCATGATAGAACAATGCAACAGACACACAATGATATTTTTTTGGATTTTTAGGGTTTTATAGATGCATGAAATAATTAGAGACAACGAAGAGAAACTACACTACTCGCAGGGGTGTTTATGTAAATATGCAAAAGTATCAGGGATAAAGTGCAATTTTTTAGAAACTATATACTACAATAAAAACTTTAGTGGACCAAACAATAAATCCAAAACCCGTAGGGGTACGTCTGTAAAAACGTCACACTCACGTACACAAGACACGTGACAGACAAGGACTCGTACGCAAATTTCCAAAATCCTGGAGTTGATATGCAAAATTCCCAAAACTTTATAATTGCATGACTAAGTTTGTGGACTAAATATAAATATGCAAAGCTCTAGGGGTCCCCCACAAAATACCCCGCACCTCACGCGGCACGTGAGGTGACGTGGTCGAGGACCTCTTCGTAATATAACAAAGTCTGGGGGCCTAGTTGTAAATATTACAAAATATTTAAAGCTGCAGATGCAAGCTTGAGGTTCAAATTTTAAATACAAAAATGGCGAGGGTATCAGAAAAAATTATCCAAGCCTGGGCGTGATCCAACGGTTGCGATCCTTTCACTTATACACGTGGCGCTTCGAGAATGGCTGATGACGCTTTGGCTACCGACGGTGGTGATTAGATCTCCAGCGTCTGATCGAACAGTGGGGGCGCGTGATGATCCGGTGGTGGGGGGGTCTTGCCTGGGCGATCTGATCTTGATCGGACGACGGGTGGCCTAGGAGGAAGAACGAGGAAGAAACGTCGGCGAGGCGATCTTCCCCGACCTCGATCTCGGTCCTCCGACCTCTCTTTGAGCTCCAAAAGTGGCCGAAACACCTCCTGTGGTCTTCCTCTCGATGCTGGTGGCTCCAAAAATCTCCGACGACAGCCGGGGCTCGCGCGAGGAGGCGACAGAGTTGGGGGTGCCCAGGTATCTCGGCGAGGTGCAAAATGAGCCCAAGGCTCTTCTAGATGTCCTTGGACCTGCAAAAAGGGTGAGAGGGTCTAGGTCAATGTGCCTCGACCCTGCGGTGGCACAATGGAAGCGTGGGAGGTGAAATGGAAGCTCGTCGGAGCTCGCTCCAGCGAGGGGTCCACTAGGGGATCGAGTGGATGAAACACGAAAGGGATACGGGGAAACTACTCCTAAGATGTTGGGAAATAAGGAAATGCAAGAAAATATGGGAAATAGAGAGCCTCGAAGGTGTGAGTCACCTGGGGTAGACCTCGATGGTGGGGCTCGCCGGAGGTGGTTGGAACTCGCCCAATCCCTCGTCAAACTCCGCCCAAGTTAGCTGGAGCTGTCATCACCAGCTAGCCGGAGCACAAGAAAGGGGGAGAGAAACTGTACAAAATGGGGTTCAAATCCGAATGGAAAAGTCAGGGGTGTATATGAGGGGGTTGACGAAAGCCGGGAAAATCGAGGCGTAGTGATGAATCCACGATTCATCGCCTTTATTCTTTTATTTTAGCTTCAATTTCTTAGTCAAACACCTGTAAATACCCATTAATTTCATAATCTTACCATTTTGCATGCATTTGTTAAAATTGCATTTTTAACACTTTTTGTACATAAATAAAAGAATAAAGAAGAAAAGAAAAAGAAAAGAAAAATAAAGGATGTAGTTATGCAATAAACACAGACTGACCCAAACCCCGAGAGAAGGTCAAGACTTGACCTGATCGACCAGGAATAAAGTAGGGGGAGATAGGGTCGTTTGTCAGAAAAATCAAAAATATCTTGTAAATATTTTTCATGTATATTTGTACAAAACTTACATTATTTTATTTGTACATAATTTGACCTCAAACTAATTATTTTTGTAAATAAAAGTTGTGAATAAAATTGTGTTGTAAATAATAAAAATATTTGTAAAATAAAATACTGTATATATTGCAAATAATTACACCCAGAAAAAGCCACAAAGTGATAATTGAAACATCAATTCCGGCTCCACACAAGCTCTAATTGAACCAAACTCACTTCCAGCATACTATAAATTAAATTATCTTTCAAATGGCTGTGGTCTCGTACTTTTTGGAGTTACGGTTAAAAATTCGATTTTCTGGGGTGTATTGTACAGTTTACCCATATACTTATTGTATATATTTTACTCATATTTATTTTTTATACATAATGTACATATTTGTAAATATTGTTTTCATTAAAAAATTATAAAAATTAAAAAAAAATCTTTTATAAAAATTATTTCCTTATTTGCACATATGTACATTATACTATATGTATATAATATATGTATACAATTAATTTCCCTAAATAAAAATGACCAAAAAAATTAATTGTCTCACATTAATTAATTTAATTTATTTAATTACGAAAATCATATGTAATTATTTAATTTATTTGATTTATTTGAATTTATTTGGTTTAATAACTTGCCTTGTATATATGATTTTATTCCACACCATATATGGCCACCATTAAGGTGGCTAATTGATTTTGAATTAATTTATTAATTTATTTAATTTATTTATTACGAAATTCGTTTTTAATTAATTAATTATTTTATTTATTTAATTATTTTATTAATCCATCCAATAAACACATTCCTTTTTTGTAAATATTTTCCTTTTTTGATTTTTTGCCTCTTTTTAATGGGCTCCTCCTCCCTCATTCACATTTGATCGATCTTTGGCGGAGAGGAGCCCAGTTTCCGAGAGGTTTCTTGTTGAAGAGGGTCCTAGCCTCCGATCCAGTCGTTGACAGCGGCTTGAGCTTCGTCGAGGCCATCATGGCTCGTCCCCTTCTTCCCAGTGAACTCCAGAGGCATCGCGAGAGTGACAGCAAGCGATCGCCCTTGTTGCAGTGAGGCGAGGAGGTGTGTCCGATCCCCGAGGTGAGATCCACTTTTTCTTATCTTTTTCCTTAGGTAATCGTAGATTTAGATGTTAGCGTAGGTGTAGTTTTTAGAAGTTAGATCATTAAAAAAATCACAAAAATTTCCATCACTCTCTGATCCGCGTCCGACATCGATTTTTCATCTCATTTTCGTATCCCTCCATCTTCACATTCTACCTCACGCAATCTTTCACCTCCAGTCACGCACGGTGATCGGAGCCTCAGATCCATCTCTCACATTTCCACCGGATCTCCATCCATATTTCCTAGTATTGTGCATAAATAAAAAAAAATAATAAAATAATAAAAAAAAATCATATAAGGATTCTCCCTGTTTATCTCACAGTTGTTTTTGCAGGAAGAAGTAAAAAAAAAAAACACAATAAAATTTTTGTTCTTCTTTTTGTCTCTAACATTCTGTTTTGCAGGAGAATAATAAAAAAAAATAAAAAAAATTTACATTTTTTTTCCTCTAACATTTCCTGCAGGCTGCATAAAAATAAAAACAGAAAAATAAAAAAAAATAAAATAAAAAAAATTCCTCCAGGGACCGAGCCGCGCCTCCGCTACAGGCTGATCTATCACCTCCACAGGTGGTGGCTCCGCCACGCCCTCGTCCAGCACCTCTCCAGGCGCCCTTAGCCACCGGCGGGACCTCCAGTGCCGCCCCGCGCGCGGACCTCCCTTGGCGACGCTCCTCCGCGCGGGCGCGGCCCCCTCCTCCAGAACGCGCCACCTCCTGGCTTTCCCCTCGCGCGAACCCGCGCGGGCGAGCTCTGCGCGCCCATCTCCAGATCTGCCACCGGCCTCCACGCGCGACGCGGCCCCCTCCTCCAGAACGCGCCACCTCCTGGCTTTCCCCTCGCGCGAACCCGCGCGGGCGAGCTCTGCGCGCCCATCTCCAGATCTGCCACCGGCCTCCACGCGCGACGCGGCCCCGTGGCGCCCTCTCATCCGCGCGCAGCCCGCGACATCTTGCCGTCCTCACGGAAGCACCCTCCTCCTGTGCGCGTAACCCCGATCCGCCAACCACCGCCGCCCCTCCTGCTCCTCTTGAGGTGTGCGGCGGCTTGCCCTTTTGCTGCTGTGAAGAAACGAAGGGCGCAAGGAAGCCCTAATTGAGATTTTGAAAAGAAATATAAATTGGGATAATTGCGGAAAAGCTCCTGGACTTATTTATAATTGCAAAGAAGCTCCATTCAAAGCAAAGCACAGGCTGGACATCATCCTCACTGGGTAAATTGTGCTTTTTCTACCAAAAGTTAATTCTTTTATTTACAGTGGAAAACGTTTTCAGTATCTGCATTTCAGTCCCTGTGCTTCAAATGATTTGAACTTTGCATGTTTGCGTGATGGAATAAATGTTTTTATTGATCTGAAAATTTGTGGATGCTCTTCTTATGTGCCTAATCAATGTATAAAGTTTTCATAGCATTTTGAATTGATTTGACATATTAAAAAATTCAAAAACATTGCCTTTTTGCATATCTCAACTTTGAAAATTCATAAAAATCGAAAAAGTGTTTAAAAATTCCACAAAAATTTCTATAGGTGTATTTTGTTGTGCTTCATCTTCAAACCAATTTTTGTGCATTTTTCACTTACAAAACTAAAAAAATTGCAAAATACAAAAAGTGTGGGTTCTTTGGTTTTGTCACTTTTCTTCATTTGTGCTTCTTTTAAAAATATAAAAAAAATAAAAATCAAAAACCACTAAAAAATCATTTTCTGAAATTTGACTACTTAGTTTTTAAATCGTGCTCCTTGTGTTCGACCCTGGTCGCTATACCAGGTAAAAAGAATAGCGAAAGACCGCTTACTTACATTAATTTTCATCGATTTATCTTCTCTTAAGTGGTTTCAATTAATTTTCTCGTTGACCGATTCATGTGGTTGAGAACGACGACACTTTGATATTATTTATTCCTCTCTCGACCGTGTGATTTTCGCGTCATCAGAATGGCGCCGTTGCCGGGGAGCACGGCTTTGTAGTCATTTTTCTATCTTATCTCTCTATATTATAATTGTTTTCTGACCTTTTTCTCTCTAATTTTTTGGTGCGAGGTACTGCGTGGACAACTTGGAGTTTACTTTTTGAGGACCCGCACGGGAAGAAGAAGCAGGGAGAAGAAGAAGAATTTTACTTTTGAGAGAGAACAATTTTTTTTTGTAATAATTTAGGATTTTGAACTGTGGACTTGGACATTTTTCGGGGTCTGTTTCGCCAAGTGCCGGTGCACTTGGGGGACCTCACCGCTGTTTTCCGTGTTTTTGATTTCACGTCATAACTTGCTATCTTGATTCGTGCGGATTTGGCCCCTAGACGTAGGAATTTTTGTTGATTGTGACGTAAATTTCTAAGGCCCAACACCTAATAGAATATCTGTTCCTATAGAACGTAATTGGACCTTAATAAAATTCACTGAAAAAGTTAGTTTAATTGGATTTGAGACCACGTGCCGTGAGGAGTCACATACAGCGCTGGCAGGACCCGTTGTGGCGGGCACCGAGTGAATCCCAAGATCGGACTCCGGACTCGATTCGGTTAGCTAACTATTGTTCTTCACGATCAATAGAAGTTGCTTGTCTAAGGCCGATTTCTTCGTGCATCATATAGTTAGTTTATATTCTGTCTTTAATTTTATGCGCGGATCATATTGCATGTAGAGTGCTGGAGTAAGGTACGCATTTTCTATCTCTGCATGCATCATTGTGTTTGACCGTGCATTGGCTTTTTCGACTTCCTCCCCCTGTTTTTGGACTCAAATCAATCAAAGAGGAAATCAAAAAGCTCGTTAGGCGTTATTTTCTGAAAAAAAAAATCCCAAAAAAAATAGAAAATCAAAAATTAAAAATGGGACTGCTAATTGAACTTGACCTCTAAAATTAAACGTAACCAATTCCTCATTGTATTGGGAGAGCAACCCCCTCATTGTCTGCGTTTTTAATTGCTCGCGTACACACTAAGGAGTAGTGCCCAAATCCTATTCAAGCCTCTTAAGTGTGTGTACAACTTTCATTGATCACCGTAACTCTAAAATTGAAAAGATAAAGGACCGAATCTCATGGTCTTCACTTTGTGTTGAGTTGGTGAACTGGGGGTTTGCTTTGTGTTTTGTATGTCTTTGGTGTGAGTCGGTTACAATCATCTTCCTTTATCATTAGCAGTCACCTTCTGTCTCTAACCCACCCTCCCTCCCTTCTATCTCTCTCTTCGTTCCTGCCTTTTCTTTCTTTCAGTCCCTTCCATCCCCCCCTTCAGTTTCCTCTGATTACGATGGGCCACTTTCCATTCCAGCCGAATTTTGCGGCTTCTTCATTTAACGCCCATCACTCACGTTCATTCTCTCGAGAGGTCGGAACCCCATCCGACTTCTCATCTTCTCCCTACCCACCCTCCCATTTGGGACGTGCTGTGCGTAACACCCACAGAGACCAGATTGACCAAACACGAGACATGGGTGTTCACATTTGTGAGATGAGAGTGCATCCCATAGACAATCGAATAAGGCAGTTGCGAGCTTTAGATGACTTGTATCCTAGGACAGTGGATGAGTACATAGATCATGAAGTCCAGACCGCTTCTACCTTGAGACCCTTTGTTCTGGATTTAGAGTTAATTGATCTACTGCCTAAGTTTTTTGGGGAAATGCACGAGGAACCTTATTTGCATATTGATGAATTTGAGGATTTTTGTATATCACGATCATATTTGGATATCACTTCTGAGGACATGATGCTGATTACCTTCCCATTCACACTTCAGAGTAGAGCCAAGACTTGGCACAGACGATTGGGAAGGAAGATTGCTACGTGGGGAGATTTACGATCATTGTTTTTGCAAAAAATTTACCCCCGACTTAGAGCCGAGATGATGCGGTCTTTTATTCGTGATTTTTCAGTTAACCCCCAGAAGCCATTAATAGATACATGGTTGCAGTTACGAGAACTTTTGAGGCGATTTCCAGATCATGGATTTTCGATGACTGACCTTATCCATATCGCCATGAGGGGGAGGACCGCAGAGCAAATATCATATGTCATTACCTCGTGTAGTGGTTCACACCATTGTCCCGACTTGGATTTTGTTGAGACCATCTTGGATACACTTTCTGATCTTGCATATACACCAGATGATTTATTTAGGACAACACATGACGGAGAGATGACAACTGTTGAGTGTGTGACACACCATGCTAATCTTGACATCACACACCGATCAGAGGATATGAATGCTGATTCTTCTCATTTGATGGATGTGTTGCCTATTGTTGTGAGTTCTCAGAGCCGGATATTGGTTGAGGACCAAATGAATTTACAGTCAGATTTTGAGCCAGTCCCGCTCTTTCACATAGAAGATTCTTCGATTCTAGATCTGCTAGGATCCCAAGAGATACATGAGGAGCCCACATTTCAGCCATCCTTAGAGTCTTTCCAGTATCCATACGTAGTTGATACAGTGTCTTGTCTTCAGGAGATCTTCTCATATTCGGAGATACATTTGGATTCATCTCAGCATAGAGAGGTTTGATGAGGGACCGAATTTGGATTTTACGGAACTTGATAGTCCCGTATTTGAGCCTTGTGTCCTCCCATTTGATGAGGTCGATATATTTTTGGAGGACATGACATTTGACAGCATTGATCCCCAATTTCCTGATGATTTGGCATTACTCCCCGAGGGTTATCTGCGGGAGGATGCCATGGACCATATAAACTCGGTTTCACTTTCTGGGAGTGCATCCGATCTGTCGGATCACGAGACCGAGTATTTTGATATTTCTGATAATGAGTTTGATGATTCTCTCCTCGACGACCCTCGCGAGGATGACCCGATCTTTGAGGTATTCGATGATTTCACTGATTTGTCTACATTATATGCATCGGATATCAGCCTTTCTAGTGAGTCTCCTGATCATGATCTTCCATACTTATTCGAGACGGTGATTGACGTGGAGGATTCTCTGACCGATCCTTCCTTCTCCACGTTTGATTACTTCGGCTCCATCCTTTCACTCCATATAGACCTTGAGCCGATGATTTCTTTTGTGCTACCGGAGCCCGACTTCATCTGCTCATATCTTGATTCGGTAGTAAACACCCGCCTGACTGATTATCTGGGTGTTATCATTTACTCTGTTGAACTCGTCGTTATTCTCCCGCCGAGACTGCGACGACAGTACGGTATTCGTCTGACAGATGCCGCCCTGAACCTTGACACGGCGTTATCCTAACATTTGCGCCCAGCTAGGGGCGTAAACTCTAGCGCTCGTTGAGAGGCACCTCAACAATGATCACATCTGTATAGATCCATCTGTCCATATCATTCATCCATTCTTTCTCACACCCCTTATTCATCTCCTGATCAACCCATAATTAGGGTGCACTTTACCCTAAGTATAGGGGGGTGTCCGACTCGTGATTATTCTTTTGATTCTTTTTACCTCTGTTTTGCTGCCTATACTTAGGGATATTTTACCCTAAGTATAGGGGGGGTAAA
Source organism: Ottelia alismoides (assembly GCA_037367405.1). Lineage (NCBI taxonomy): Eukaryota > Viridiplantae > Streptophyta > Magnoliopsida > Alismatales > Hydrocharitaceae > Ottelia > Ottelia alismoides. The sequence continues at coordinate 419,775 of JAZKJV010001458.1, read as the reverse complement.
CCCAGTACATTCTACCCCTCGGTTTTCCCCTTTGTGTACAGTCTGCTATACTTAGGATTACTTGATCTTAAGTATAGGGGGATCACCGACTTCTATTGTATTCTTTTATTCGTCGTTGTAGTATACTATTCTTCTCACTTTTCTATACAAAGCACGAGTTATGTCTTTATTTCCAGCTCTTTGATCACTATGAGGACATAGTTCGAGCTAAGTATAGGGGGGTGTCGTATATATTGTATATATACTTTAGCCATAACTCGTACTTTCATATTTTTTAATATGGCTAAAATACTGTGTAAATAAAAAAAAAAGATGCATAAATTTCCTCAAAATTTTTCCTTGTACATACTGGCTAATAAGTCAGGTTAAAATATTTTGAAAAATATTTTGAAAGTAGTTTGAAAATCTATTTGAAAAATCTTTTGAAAACTATTTGAAAAATGTTTGAAAACTATTTTCAACCTTTGTAAAAATATTGTGGATTGTAAAAAAATTTTTTCTCTTTGTGTGAAATAAAAAGATTTTGTAAAACTATTTGCAAATGTTTGGAAAAATGGTTGAAAAATTATTTTCAAAAATCTATATATACTGTTTGAAAAGTGTTTGCAAAATATTTTCAAATGATTGTAAATGATTGTAAAATTGTGTGAAAAAAATATTTTGGACTATAGTTTTCAAAATTATTTGTAAAATTATTTTCAAATAAATTTGAGGAATATATGCATCACAAAAAAAAATAAAATAATAAAAAAATAATAAAAAATGAATAAAATAAAAATTAAAAAAAATCCAACTGTGTATATACTTGTATAAATTACTCAAGATGTAAATTCTTGCATCCTATTCTTGTAAAATAATCAACTCACTCTTGTGTAAATATGAATCTTATTCAAAAAAAAAAAATCTCTTGTATATATTTGTATATATTTCTAACTATTTGAAAAAAAAAACTTTTGCATGTGCATTTTTTTTTAAAAAATCCATAAAAATTTCAAAAATTTGAAAATTGTTTCACAAAAAGATTTTTATTTTCTCTATGCATTGTACATATTTTCTTGCATTGGCATGTGCATTTTTCACGATAGTCTTGACGATTAAACTATGTCTGGAATAAATTTGAAGAATGGAGCTTAGTTGGACCTTAATCCACTTAATTTCAGAGGAATCTTATAAGATGTGGAGTTAAGACTTTTCAGGTCCTAGTGACTTAATTCTTTGGGTCCACACGACTATGAGCATATGTCATCTTGATGAGCCTAAGTAGAGCACTTAACAACACACGCATGACTCTTAGAGACAATGGCTTAACTTGCACCAGCACTTTACACATGGCTCTCCACGGATGAGGTGGTGAGGAGGCAGTTTCCTTTGGCTTGGGGTAGCAATGAGGGTAGTACTTCTAGGCGGAACCTCTCTTCTTCTTCTAGTGAAGGAAGTGCGTCTCAACTTGGTCTAGTGGTGATGAAGGCTAAAGACAGAAGCCGTGGGTTGCAATAAAGCTTCAAAAGAGGGATAGTCTACTGGCTCAAGAGGAAAATTTCTTGTATATATGCTGCACCATGTAGATATGTTGTACAAAAAAAAACAAAAAAAAAAAGAAAAGAAGAAAAAAAAATGCAAAAATGCAAAAAGAACTCCAAAAAAGTGGTGGGTCGGATTGAAAATTTAATAACCCCACCGGAGTGTATATAGTGAAATAAAGCAAAAGCTTATGGCATCCATGTTACATCTCATGAAGCTTGCAGCGGGAGACTTAGCTACACTGGCTGAGCTTCCAAAAGTCTATACTTCTTCCCCCTCTTCTTGAGCCGGTTGCACTTGAACTTAGAAGGGAATACCCCGCTTCTCGAGGAAAGAGTTGCTAGACCGAGGCATTAGAGTTACCAGGTTGGGGGAGGTTGTTTCTTTGTTACTTCTGAGGTGGGGAGCTACATATCACTTACACTGCATGGAAAGATTCATGGTCATTAGAGTTTGTGTATGTAGACTTGTTCTGATCTGGTTTATTGAGGAGTCTTGTCCATAGATTGGTGGAACTTAGAGGCTGTTAGGTTTTAAATCCACATCCCATTAAGGTTCCGACACACTAATAATCCAAAGGTCCGACAGAGCTCCAGACTACATTTTTATGAAGATAAGTTTAAAAGTCAACATTATTCTGACTTCTTTCCTTTTTCTTTTCTTTATTTTTGTTTTCACTTATTTTTCAAATAAGTGTTTGCTAAGGGACTAGCAAAGGTAAAGTATAGGGGAATGATGAATCCACGATTCATCGCCTTTATTCTTTTATTTTATCTTCAATTTCTTAGTCAAACACCTGTAAATACCCATTAATTTCATAATCTTACCATTTTGCATGCATTTGTTAAAATTGCATTTTTAACACTTTTTGTACATAAATAAAAGAATAAAGAAGAAAAGAAAAAGAAAAGAAAAATAAAGGATGTAGTTATGCAATAAACACAGACTGACCCAAACCCCGAGAGAAGGTCAAGACTTGACCTGATCGACCAGGAATAAAGTAGGGGGAGATAGGGTCGTTTGTCAGAAAAATCAAAAATATCTTGTAAATATTTTTCATGTATATTTGTACAAAACTTACATTATTTTATTTGTACATAATTTGACCTCAAACTAATTATTTTTGTAAATAAAAGTTGTGAATAAAATTGTGTTGTAAATAATAAAAATATTTGTAAAATAAAATACTGTATATATTGCAAATAATTACACCCAGAAAAAGCCACAAAGTGATAATTGAAACATCAATTCCGGCTCCACACAAGCTCTAATTGAACCAAACTCACTTCCAGCATACTATAAATTAAATTATCTTTCAAATGGCTGTGGTCTCGTACTTTTTGGAGTTACGGTTAAAAATTCGATTTTCTGGGGTGTATTGTACAGTTTACCCATATACTTATTGTATATATTTTACTCATATTTATTTTTTATACATAATGTACATATTTGTAAATATTGTTTTCATTAAAAAATTATAAAAATTAAAAAAAAATCTTTTATAAAAATTATTTCCTTATTTGCACATATGTACATTATACTATATGTATATAATATATGTATACAATTAATTTCCCTAAATAAAAATGACCAAAAAAATTAATTGTCTCACATTAATTAATTTAATTTATTTAATTACGAAAATCATATGTAATTATTTAATTTATTTGATTTATTTGAATTTATTTGGTTTAATAACTTGCCTTGTATATATGATTTTATTCCACACCATATATGGCCACCATTAAGGTGGCTAATTGATTTTGAATTAATTTATTAATTTATTTAATTTATTTATTACGAAATTCGTTTTTAATTAATTAATTATTTTATTTATTTAATTATTTTATTAATCCATCCAATAAACACATTCCTTTTTTGTAAATATTTTCCTTTTTTGATTTTTTGCCTCTTTTTAATGGGCTCCTCCTCCCTCATTCACATTTGATCGATCTTTGGCGGAGAGGAGCCCAGTTTCCGAGAGGTTTCTTGTTGAAGAGGGTCCTAGCCTCCGATCCAGTCGTTGACAGCGGCTTGAGCTTCGTCGAGGCCATCATGGCTCGTCCCCTTCTTCCCAGTGAACTCCAGAGGCATCGCGAGAGTGACAGCAAGCGATCGCCCTTGTTGCAGTGAGGCGAGGAGGTGTGTCCGATCCCCGAGGTGAGATCCACTTTTTCTTATCTTTTTCCTTAGGTAATCGTAGATTTAGATGTTAGCGTAGGTGTAGTTTTTAGAAGTTAGATCATTAAAAAAATCACAAAAATTTCCATCACTCTCTGATCCGCGTCCGACATCGATTTTTCATCTCATTTTCGTATCCCTCCATCTTCACATTCTACCTCACGCAATCTTTCACCTCCAGTCACGCACGGTGATCGGAGCCTCAGATCCATCTCTCACATTTCCACCGGATCTCCATCCATATTTCCTAGTATTGTGCATAAATAAAAAAAATAATAAAATAATAAAAAAAAATCATATAAGGATTCTCCCTGTTTATCTCACAGTTGTTTTTGCAGGAAGAAGTAAAAAAAAAAACACAATAAAATTTTTGTTCTTCTTTTTGTCTCTAACATTCTGTTTTGCAGGAGAATAATAAAAAAAAATAAAAAAAATTTACATTTTTTTCCTCTAACATTTCCTGCAGGCTGCATAAAAATAAAAACAGAAAAATAAAAAAAAAATAAAATAAAAAAAATTCCTCCAGGGACCGAGCCGCGCCTCCGCTACAGGCTGATCTATCACCTCCACAGGTGGTGGCTCCGCCACGCCCTCGTCCAGCACCTCTCCAGGCGCCCTTAGCCACCGGCGGGACCTCCAGTGCCGCCCCGCGCGCGGACCTCCCTTGGCGACGCTCCTCCGCGCGGGCGCGGCCCCCTCCTCTAGAACGCGCCACCTCCTGGCTTTCCCCTCGCGCGAACCCGCGCGGGCGAGCTCTGCGCGCCCATCTCCAGATCTGCCACCGGCCTCCACGCGCGACGCGGCCCCCTCCTCCAGAACGCGCCACCTCCTGGCTTTCCCCTCGCGCGAACCCGCGCGGGCGAGCTCTGCGCGCCCATCTCCAGATCTGCCACCGGCCTCCACGCGCGACGCGGCCCCGTGGCGCCCTCTCATCCGCGCGCAGCCCGCGACATCTTGCCGTCCTCACGGAAGCACCCTCCTCCTGTGCGCGTAACCCCGATCCGCCAACCACCGCCGCCCCTCCTGCTCCTCTTGAGGTGTGCGGCGGCTTGCCCTTTTGCTGCTGTGAAGAAACGAAGGGCGCAAGGAAGCCCTAATTGAGATTTTGAAAAGAAATATAAATTGGGATAATTGCGGAAAAGCTCCTGGACTTATTTATAATTGCAAAGAAGCTCCATTCAAAGCAAAGCACAGGCTGGACATCATCCTCACTGGGTAAATTGTGCTTTTTCTACCAAAAGTTAATTCTTTTATTTACAGTGGAAAACGTTTTCAGTATCTGCATTTCAGTCCCTGTGCTTCAAATGATTTGAACTTTGCATGTTTGCGTGATGGAATAAATGTTTTTATTGATCTGAAAATTTGTGGATGCTCTTCTTATGTGCCTAATCAATGTATAAAGTTTTCATAGCATTTTGAATTGATTTGACATATTAAAAAATTCAAAAACATTGCCTTTTTGCATATCTCAACTTTGAAAATTCATAAAAATCGAAAAAGTGTTTAAAAATTCCACAAAAATTTCTATAGGTGTATTTTGTTGTGCTTCATCTTCAAACCAATTTTTGTGCATTTTTCACTTACAAAACTAAAAAAATTGCAAAATACAAAAAGTGTGGGTTCTTTGGTTTTGTCACTTTTCTTCATTTGTGCTTCTTTTAAAAATATAAAAAAAATAAAAATCAAAAACCACTAAAAAATCATTTTCTGAAATTTGACTACTTAGTTTTTAAATCGTGCTCCTTGTGTTCGACCCTGGTCGCTATACCAGGTAAAAAGAATAGCGAAAGACCGCTTACTTACATTAATTTTCATCGATTTATCTTCTCTTAAGTGGTTTCAATTAATTTTCTCGTTGACCGATTCATGTGGTTGAGAACGACGACACTTTGATATTATTTATTCCTCTCTCGACCGTGTGATTTTCGCGTCATCAGAATGGCGCCGTTGCCGGGGAGCACGGCTTTGTAGTCATTTTTCTATCTTATCTCTCTATATTATAATTGTTTTCTGACCTTTTTCTCTCTAATTTTTTGGTGCGAGGTACTGCGTGGACAACTTGGAGTTTACTTTTTGAGGACCCGCACGGGAAGAAGAAGCAGGGAGAAGAAGAAGAATTTTACTTTTGAGAGAGAACAATTTTTTTTTGTAATAATTTAGGATTTTGAACTGTGGACTTGGACATTTTTCGGGGTCTGTTTCGCCAAGTGCCGGTGCACTTGGGGGACCTCACCGCTGTTTTCCGTGTTTTTGATTTCACGTCATAACTTGCTATCTTGATTCGTGCGGATTTGGCCCCTAGACGTAGGAATTTTTGTTGATTGTGACGTAAATTTCTAAGGCCCAACACCTAATAGAATATCTGTTCCTATAGAACGTAATTGGACCTTAATAAAATTCACTGAAAAAGTTAGTTTAATTGGATTTGAGACCACGTGCCGTGAGGAGTCACATACAGCGCTGGCAGGACCCGTTGTGGCGGGCACCGAGTGAATCCCAAGATCGGACTCCGGACTCAATTCGGTTAGCTAACTATTGTTCTTCACGATCAATAGAAGTTGCTTGTCTAAGGCCGATTTCTTCGTGCATCATATAGTTAGTTTATATTCTGTCTTTAATTTTATGCGCGGATCATATTGCATGTAGAGTGCTGGAGTAAGGTACGCATTTTCTATCTCTGCATGCATCATTGTGTTTGACCGTGCATTGGCTTTTTCGACTTCCTCCCCCTGTTTTTGGACTCAAATCAATCAAAGAGGAAATCAAAAAGCTCGTTAGGCGTTATTTTCTGAAAAAAAAATCCCAAAAAAAATAGAAAATCAAAAATTAAAAATGGGACTGCTAATTGAACTTGACCTCTAAAATTAAACGTAACCAATTCCTCATTGTATTGGGAGAGCAACCCCCTCATTGTCTGCGTTTTTAATTGCTCGCGTACACACTAAGGAGTAGTGCCCAAATCCTATTCAAGCCTCTTAAGTGTGTGTACAACTTTCATTGATCACCGTAACTCTAAAATTGAAAAGATAAAGGACCGAATCTCATGGTCTTCACTTTGTGTTGAGTTGGTGAACTGGGGGTTTGCTTTGTGTTTTGTATGTCTTTGGTGTGAGTCGGTTACAATCATCTTCCTTTATCATTAGCAGTCACCTTCTGTCTCTAACCCACCCTCCCTCCCTTCTATCTCTCTCTTCGTTCCTGCCTTTTCTTTCTTTCAGTCCCTTCCATCCCCCCCTTCAGTTTCCTCTGATTACGATGGGCCACTTTCCATTCCAGCCGAATTTTGCGGCTTCTTCATTTAACGCCCATCACTCACGTTCATTCTCTCGAGAGGTCGGAACCCCATCCGACTTCTCATCTTCTCCCTACCCACCCTCCCATTTGGGACGTGCTGTGCGTAACACCCACAGAGACCAGATTGACCAAACACGAGACATGGGTGTTCACATTTGTGAGATGAGAGTGCATCCCATAGACAATCGAATAAGGCAGTTGCGAGCTTTAGATGACTTGTATCCTAGGACAGTGGATGAGTACATAGATCATGAAGTCCAGACCGCTTCTACCTTGAGACCCTTTGTTCTGGATTTAGAGTTAATTGATCTACTGCCTAAGTTTTTTGGGGAAATGCACGAGGAACCTTATTTGCATATTGATGAATTTGAGGATTTTTGTATATCACGATCATATTTGGATATCACTTCTGAGGACATGATGCTGATTACCTTCCCATTCACACTTCAGAGTAGAGCCAAGACTTGGCACAGACGATTGGGAAGGAAGATTGCTACGTGGGGAGATTTACGATCATTGTTTTTGCAAAAAATTTACCCCCGACTTAGAGCCGAGATGATGCGGTCTTTTATTCGTGATTTTTCAGTTAACCCCCAGAAGCCATTAATAGATACATGGTTGCAGTTACGAGAACTTTTGAGGCGATTTCCAGATCATGGATTTTCGATGACTGACCTTATCCATATCGCCATGAGGGGAGGACCGCAGAGCAAATATCATATGTCATTACCTCGTGTAGTGGTTCACACCATTGTCCCGACTTGGATTTTGTTGAGACCATCTTGGATACACTTTCTGATCTTGCATATACACCAGATGATTTATTTAGGACAACACATGACGGAGAGATGACAACTGTTGAGTGTGTGACACACCATGCTAATCTTGACATCACACACCGATCAGAGGATATGAATGCTGATTCTTCTCATTTGATGGATGTGTTGCCTATTGTTGTGAGTTCTCAGAGCCGGATATTGGTTGAGGACCAAATGAATTTACAGTCAGATTTTGAGCCAGTCCCGCTCTTTCACATAGAAGATTCTTCGATTCTAGATCTGCTAGGATCCCAAGAGATACATGAGGAGCCCACATTTCAGCCATCCTTAGAGTCTTTCCAGTATCCATACGTAGTTGATACAGTGTCTTGTCTTCAGGAGATCTTCTCATATTCGGAGATACATTTGGATTCATCTCAGCATAGAGAGTTTGATGAGGGACCGAATTTGGATTTTACGGAACTTGATAGTCCCGTATTTGAGCCTTGTGTCCTCCCATTTGATGAGGTCGATATATTTTTGGAGGACATGACATTTGACAGCATTGATCCCCAATTTCCTGATGATTTGGCATTACTCCCCGAGGGTTATCTGCGGGAGGATGCCATGGACCATATAAACTCGGTTTCACTTTCTGGGAGTGCATCCGATCTGTCGGATCACGAGACCGAGTATTTTGATATTTCTGATAATGAGTTTGATGATTCTCTCCTCGACGACCCTCGCGAGGATGACCCGATCTTTGAGGTATTCGATGATTTCACTGATTTGTCTACATTATATGCATCGGATATCAGCCTTTCTAGTGAGTCTCCTGATCATGATCTTCCATACTTATTCGAGACGGTGATTGACGTGGAGGATTCTCTGACCGATCCTTCCTTCTCCACGTTTGATTACTTCGGCTCCATCCTTTCACTCCATATAGACCTTGAGCCGATGATTTCTTTTGTGCTACCGGAGCCCGACTTCATCTGCTCATATCTTGATTCGGTAGTAAACACCCGCCTGACTGATTATCTGGGTGTTATCATTTACTCTGTTGAACTCGTCGTTATTCTCCCGCCGAGACTGCGACGACAGTACGGTATTCGTCTGACAGATGCCGCCCTGAACCTTGACACGGCGTTATCCTAACATTTGCGCCCAGCTAGGGGCGTAAACTCTAGCGCTCGTTGAGAGGCACCTCAACAATGATCACATCTGTATAGATCCATCTGTCCATATCATTCATCCATTCTTTCTCACACCCCTTATTCATCTCCTGATCAACCCATAATTAGGGTGCACTTTACCCTAAGTATAGGGGGGTGTCCGACTCGTGATTATTCTTTTGATTCTTTTTACCTCTGTTTTGCTGCCTATACTTAGGGATATTTTACCCTAAGTATAGGGGGGGTAAACCCAGTACATTCTACCCCTCGGTTTTCCCCTTTGTGTACAGTCTGCTATACTTAGGATTACTTGATCTTAAGTATAGGGGGATCACCGACTTCTATTGTATTCTTTTATTCGTCGTTGTAGTATACTATTCTTCTCACTTTTCTATACAAAGCACGAGTTATGTCTTTATTTCCAGCTCTTTGATCACTATGAGGACATAGTTCGAGCTAAGTATAGGGGGGTGTCGTATATATTGTATATATACTTTAGCCATAACTCGTACTTTCATATTTTTTAATATGGCTAAAATACTGTGTAAATAAAAAAAAAAGATGCATAAATTTCCTCAAAATTTTTCCTTGTACATACTGGCTAATAAGTCAGGTTAAAATATTTTGAAAAATATTTTGAAAGTAGTTTGAAAATCTATTTGAAAAATCTTTTGAAAACTATTTGAAAAATGTTTGAAAACTATTTTCAACCTTTGTAAAAATATTGTGGATTGTAAAAAAATTTTTTCTCTTTGTGTGAAATAAAAAGATTTTGTAAAACTATTTGCAAATGTTTGGAAAAATGGTTGAAAAATTATTTTCAAAAATCTATATATACTGTTTGAAAAGTGTTTGCAAAATATTTTCAAATGATTGTAAATGATTGTAAAATTGTGTGAAAAAAATATTTTGGACTATAGTTTTCAAAATTATTTGTAAAATTATTTTCAAATAAATTTGAGGAATATATGCATCACAAAAAAAATAAAATAATAAAAAAATAATAAAAATGAATAAAATAAAAATTAAAAAAAAATCCAACTGTGTATATACTTGTATAAATTACTCAAGATGTAAATTCTTGCATCCTATTCTTGTAAAATAATCAACTCACTCTTGTGTAAATATGAATCTTATTCAAAAAAAAAAATCTCTTGTATATATTTGTATATATTTCTAACTATTTGAAAAAAAAAAACTTTTGCATGTGCATTTTTTTTTAAAAATCCATAAAAATTTCAAAAATTTGAAAATTGTTTCACAAAAAGATTTTTGTTTTCTCTATGCATTGTACATATTTTCTTGCATTGGCATGTGCATTTTTCACGATAGTCTTGACGATTAAACTATGTCTGGAATAAATTTGAAGAATGGAGCTTAGTTGGACCTTAATCCACTTAATTTCAGAGGAATCTTATAAGATGTGGAGTTAAGACTTTTCAGGTCCTAGTGACTTAATTCTTTGGGTCCACACGACTATGAGCATATGTCATCTTGATGAGCCTAAGTAGAGCACTTAACAACACACGCATGACTCTTAGAGACAATGGCTTAACTTGCACCAGCACTTTACACATGGCTCTCCACGGATGAGGTGGTGAGGAGGCAGTTTCCTTTGGCTTGGGGTAGCAATGAGGGTAGTACTTCTAGGCGGAACCTCTCTTCTTCTTCTAGTGAAGGAAGTGCGTCTCAACTTGGTCTAGTGGTGATGAAGGCTAAAGACAGAAGCCGTGGGTTGCAATAAAGCTTCAAAAGAGGGATAGTCTACTGGCTCAAGAGGAAAATTTCTTGTATATATGCTGCACCATGTAGATATGTTGTACAAAAAAAAAACAAAAAAAAAAGAAAAGAAGAAAAAAAAATGCAAAAATGCAAAAAGAACTCCAAAAAAGTGGTGGGTCGGATTGAAAATTTAATAACCCCACCGGAGTGTATATAGTGAAATAAAGCAAAAGCTTATGGCATCCATGTTACATCTCATGAAGCTTGCAGCGGGAGACTTAGCTACACTGGCTAAGCTTCCAAAAGTCTATACTTCTTCCCCCTCTTCTTGAGCCGGTTGCACTTGAACTTAGAAGGGAATACCCCGCTTCTCGAGGAAAGAGTTGCTAGACCGAGGCATTAGAGTTACCAGGTTGGGGGAGGTTGTTTCTTTGTTACTTCTGAGGTGGGGAGCTACATATCACTTACACTGCATGGAAAGATTCATGGTCATTAGAGTTTGTGTATGTAGACTTGTTCTGATCTGGTTTATTGAGGAGTCTTGTCCATAGATTGGTGGAACTTAGAGGCTGTTAGGTTTTAAATCCACATCCCATTAAGGTTCCGACACACTAATAATCCAAAGGTCCGACAGAGCTCCAGACTACATTTTTATGAAGATAAGTTTAAAAGTCAACATTATTCTGACTTCTTTCCTTTTTCTTTTCTTTATTTTTGTTTTCACTTATTTTTCAAATAAGTGTTTGCTAAGGGACTAGCAAAGGTAAAGTATAGGGGAATGATGAATCCACGATTCATCGCCTTTATTCTTTTATTTTATCTTCAATTTCTTAGTCAAACACCTGTAAATACCCATTAATTTCATAATCTTACCATTTTGCATGCATTTGTTAAAATTGCATTTTTAACACTTTTTGTACATAAATAAAAGAATAAAGAAGAAAAGAAAAAGAAAAGAAAAATAAAGGATGTAGTTATGCAATAAACACAGACTGACCCAAACCCCGAGAGAAGGTCAAGACTTGACCTGATCGACCAGGAATAAAGTAGGGGGAGATAGGGTCGTTTGTCAGAAAAATCAAAAATATCTTGTAAATATTTTTCATGTATATTTGTACAAAACTTACATTATTTTATTTGTACATAATTTGACCTCAAACTAATTATTTTTGTAAATAAAAGTTGTGAATAAAATTGTGTTGTAAATAATAAAAATATTTGTAAAATAAAATACTGTATATATTGCAAATAATTACACCCAGAAAAAGCCACAAAGTGATAATTGAAACATCAATTCCGGCTCCACACAAGCTCTAATTGAACCAAACTCACTTCCAGCATACTATAAATTAAATTATCTTTCAAATGGCTGTGGTCTCGTACTTTTTGGAGTTACGGTTAAAAATTCGATTTTCTGGGGTGTATTGTACAGTTTACCCATATACTTATTGTATATATTTTACTCATATTTATTTTTTATACATAATGTACATATTTGTAAATATTGTTTTCATTAAAAAATTATAAAAATTAAAAAAAAATCTTTTATAAAAATTATTTCCTTATTTGCACATATGTACATTATACTATATGTATATAATATATGTATACAATTAATTTCCCTAAATAAAAATGACCAAAAAAATTAATTGTCTCACATTAATTAATTTAATTTATTTAATTACGAAAATCATATGTAATTATTTAATTTATTTGATTTATTTGAATTTATTTGGTTTAATAACTTGCCTTGTATATATGATTTTATTCCACACCATATATGGCCACCATTAAGGTGGCTAATTGATTTTGAATTAATTTATTAATTTATTTAATTTATTTATTACGAAATTCGTTTTTAATTAATTAATTATTTTATTTATTTAATTATTTTATTAATCCATCCAATAAACACATTCCTTTTTTGTAAATATTTTCCTTTTTTGATTTTTTGCCTCTTTTTAATGGGCTCCTCCTCCCTCATTCACATTTGATCGATCTTTGGCGGAGAGGAGCCCAGTTTCCGAGAGGTTTCTTGTTGAAGAGGGTCCTAGCCTCCGATCCAGTCGTTGACAGCGGCTTGAGCTTCGTCGAGGCCATCATGGCTCGTCCCCTTCTTCCCAGTGAACTCCAGAGGCATCGCGAGAGTGACAGCAAGCGATCGCCCTTGTTGCAGTGAGGCGAGGAGGTGTGTCCGATCCCCGAGGTGAGATCCACTTTTTCTTATCTTTTTCCTTAGGTAATCGTAGATTTAGATGTTAGCGTAGGTGTAGTTTTTAGAAGTTAGATCATTAAAAAAATCACAAAAATTTCCATCACTCTCTGATCCGCGTCCGACATCGATTTTTCATCTCATTTTCGTATCCCTCCATCTTCACATTCTACCTCACGCAATCTTTCACCTCCAGTCACGCACGGTGATCGGAGCCTCAGATCCATCTCTCACATTTCCACCGGATCTCCATCCATATTTCCTAGTATTGTGCATAAATAAAAAAAATAATAAAATAATAAAAAAAAATCATATAAGGATTCTCCCTGTTTATCTCACAGTTGTTTTTGCAGGAAGAAGTAAAAAAAAAAACACAATAAAATTTTTGTTCTTCTTTTTGTCTCTAACATTCTGTTTTGCAGGAGAATAATAAAAAAAAAATAAAAAAAATTTACATTTTTTTTCCTCTAACATTTCCTGCAGGCTGCATAAAAATAAAAACAGAAAAATAAAAAAAAATAAAATAAAAAAAATTCCTCCAGGGACCGAGCCGCGCCTCCGCTACAGGCTGATCTATCACCTCCACAGGTGGTGGCTCCGCCACGCCCTCGTCCAGCACCTCTCCAGGCGCCCTTAGCCACCGGCGGGACCTCCAGTGCCGCCCCGCGCGCGGACCTCCCTTGGCGACGCTCCTCCGCGCGGGCGCGGCCCCCTCCTCCAGAACGCGCCACCTCCTGGCTTTCCCCTCGCGCGAACCCGCGCGGGCGAGCTCTGCGCGCCCATCTCCAGATCTGCCACCGGCCTCCACGCGCGACGCGGCCCCCTCCTCCAGAACGCGCCACCTCCTGGCTTTCCCCTCGCGCGAACCCGCGCGGGCGAGCTCTGCGCGCCCATCTCCAGATCTGCCACCGGCCTCCACGCGCGACGCGGCCCCGTGGCGCCCTCTCATCCGCGCGCAGCCCGCGACATCTTGCCGTCCTCACGGAAGCACCCTCCTCCTGTGCGCGTAACCCCGATCCGCCAACCACCGCCGCCCCTCCTGCTCCTCTTGAGGTGTGCGGCGGCTTGCCCTTTTGCTGCTGTGAAGAAACGAAGGGCGCAAGGAAGCCCTAATTGAGATTTTGAAAAGAAATATAAATTGGGATAATTGCGGAAAAGCTCCTGGACTTATTTATAATTGCAAAGAAGCTCCATTCAAAGCAAAGCACAGGCTGGACATCATCCTCACTGGGTAAATTGTGCTTTTTCTACCAAAAGTTAATTCTTTTATTTACAGTGGAAAACGTTTTCAGTATCTGCATTTCAGTCCCTGTGCTTCAAATGATTTGAACTTTGCATGTTTGCGTGATGGAATAAATGTTTTTATTGATCTGAAAATTTGTGGATGCTCTTCTTATGTGCCTAATCAATGTATAAAGTTTTCATAGCATTTTGAATTGATTTGACATATTAAAAAATTCAAAAACATTGCCTTTTTGCATATCTCAACTTTGAAAATTCATAAAAATCGAAAAAGTGTTTAAAAATTCCACAAAAATTTCTATAGGTGTATTTTGTTGTGCTTCATCTTCAAACCAATTTTTGTGCATTTTTCACTTACAAAACTAAAAAAATTGCAAAATACAAAAAGTGTGGGTTCTTTGGTTTTGTCACTTTTCTTCATTTGTGCTTCTTTTAAAAATATAAAAAAAATAAAAATCAAAAACCACTAAAAAATCATTTTCTGAAATTTGACTACTTAGTTTTTAAATCGTGCTCCTTGTGTTCGACCCTGGTCGCTATACCAGGTAAAAAGAATAGCGAAAGACCGCTTACTTACATTGTTTTCATTGATTTAACATCTTTTTCTGAGTGGTTTTTAATCATTTTTCCGTTGACCGAATTGATCGATTAAGGACAACGACATTGTGATTTATCTTCTACCTTAGTCGCGTCGATTTTCGCGTCATCACGTAGCGGGTGCGGTAGCGATCCAAAGATTGAGATTTCACCTGGGCGTGTATGCCCAATAAACGAGGAACAGAAGTCAAGAAGACTCTAAGCTGAGAAGGTGCAAGGTTGATCCTCGAAAAAAATCGTGAAATGGGGTCAAAAACCACGGTCTGACATTGCCAGACCTCGGTCAGAGAGTTAACCGAGGTCAATCAACGGAAGCTTCTGGTTGGTCCACGTGGACCAACCAGAAATTCCTTAGAAAAAAGATTTAAAAATTCATTTTAAAATAGCAAATGATTTTATTATTTTTGGATTATAAAATAAAAAATGTTTGTTATTTTCTGAAGTATTTTATTATGATTTTTATTTATTTTTTAGAGGTTTAAAATTACATGTTACTTTTTATAGGTTATGTATAGGTATATTCATCTATATATTTTTATATTTTATTTTTATTTTGTATATTTAGTTTTATTATTTTTTTATCATTTTATAAATTTATAACTTATTTTTATGGACTTATATATATTTTTATTTCATTTTTCTGATGTATTTTATACAAGTAAATAAATAGATATATAATCTGCATATTTCTTCTATATATTGTATATGAGTATTTTATTTTTATGTTTTCTTTGTGTTTTTATTCCTGTTTTAATATACATATATATTATAAATAATATTTACAAAATTATAAAAATATAAAGTATCAAAATAATGAATAAATAAAATGAATATTTTAATTGGTATAAGTATACAAGTGGGGTCCAAAACTCAACTTTCAAATCATAACTCCGAAAAATATGAAACTGCCTTCATTAAATAGCTTATTGAAAGTTATATACAATCAAAGATAATTTTGGTATATTTCGAGTTTTTATTTGAGAGATACAGGTTTGGGAAGTTGGGATTCTGGAAAGTTATTCATATCATAACTTTTATCTGTACATTAGCTTTATATGAAATTAATTTTGTATTTTTCTATATTTAATTATCTACAACTTTCATGTACAAAGTTTCTTTATTTTGAAGTATAAAAAGTGGAACCAAAAATAGGTCCTAAAATGAATAAAGAATGAATTAAATAAAAGGTATTTTTATTGTATTTTGGCCCTTATCTCCCCCTACGTTCTTCCTTGTCAGCCTAGTCATCAAGCTGCCTAAGTCTCGGGGTTTCGGATGATAAAATATTTACAATATTTTATTATTTTTCTTTTCTTTATTATATAATTTTGGCTTTAAAACTCGTATTTATACACTATTTACACACACATGCATGAATGCTAAAATGCAAGAATTAAGGGTATTTACATGCATTTGCTAGGCCAAAATGATAGGATAAAGATGATGAAACGGAGGTTCATCATCTGCTCAAAGACATCTGGGCTGCAAGAGGGTAATTAGTACATGCCCATTTCTGTTTTCGCGGAGCAATCGGTACATCAAGATCATCTATCAAGTCCTGGGCATGTATATTTTCCTCTTAAGAGGATGCCTTCTCCTCATGTTGTACAATCAATTCAATAGTGCCATCTGTAGAAATAATATGCTCATTACATACTTGAGGCATGCTGGATGATGGGCAAGGCTTGTGAGCATGGCAAATAGAGAGAGATTTGCGAGAAACAACATGAGGCAAGAAGTGAACCAACGGAGGTGGTGGAGGTAGTGGAAGAGGAGGAGTAGGTAAAGATGAAGGACCAACTGTAGGAGGTGGTGGCATGTATATCTCATCATCAAAGTCAGATGAAGTGAGTTCGTCACCTGTAGGAGAAAAATACATGTCCGACTCAAAGAAAGTAACGTCAGACCTCACGAAATATTTCTGGCTAAGTGGATGAAAGCAACGATACCGTTTTGGGTACGAGAGTAGCCGACAAACACATTTGACAGCTCTAGGAGAGAGCTTGTCACGCCCCGGAGAGACATCATGAACAAAGGCAACAGATCCAAACACATGAGGTGTAAGAGAGAAGAGATCCTTCTCGGGAAATGCAATCGAGTAAGGAATCTTCTCTCCTAACACGGACAAGGGCATACAGTTTACCAGATAACAAGCAGTAAGGATAGCATCACCCCAGTAAGCATGAGGAGCATGGCTCTGTATCAACAATGTCTTTGTCACATCAAGTAAGTGATGGTGTTTGTACTCGGCAACACCGTCCTGTTGGGAAGTGTAGACACATGAGGTCTGGTGAACAATGCCATGGGATCTAAGGAACTCAAAAAGATGTAAGGTGCAAAATTCCAAGGCATTGTCAGAACGGATATACTTGACATTTGCAGAAAAAATTCTTTATTTCATTAATAAAATACTTGATAGCGGATCCAGCCTCAGACTTATTCTTTAATAAGAAGATCCACGAAAGTCTAGAAAAATCATCGACAACTACAAGATAAAAGCGGTGTCCTTGGAGATCAGGAACATGACTAGGACCCCAAATGTCTAAATGAAGGAGCTCAAATAGCTGAGAACTGCTCCGACTCTGACGAGATGGAAAAGAGGAACGGTGATGCTTTCCAAGTTGACATGCCTCGCACTGAAAGGATGATCTCGTAGAGATCTGAGGAAGAACATGACATAGCTTCTGTAGAGGAAGATGTCCAAACCTAAGGTGCCACAGATAAGGAGAGATAGATCTAGTAGATATACTAGAAGCATTAGCATGAGGAGGTTGGACCGGTCTCTAGAGTCCCTGCTGCTCACTGCCATACCCAATCATCCTGCATGTGAGTATGTCCTGAAACATAAGAGATGAAGGGTCAAAAATAGCACGACAACGCAGATCCTTAGTGATATGACTAATAGAAAGTAAATTCATTCGAAAAACAGGAGCATATAAAACATTCTCCAGGCGCAGGACGGTGTCAACTGCACCTCCCCCTGTCCTGTAATAGGTAAGTGGTCGCCATTAGCAATGACAACCCATCAACCAGGTGGTATAGCCCTGTAGGACTTCAGTTGCGTTCTGTCTCCACACAAGTGGTGAGAAGCACCAGAGTCCACAATCCACTCCGTCATGTCTGCATTCGTACTACTAGTAAATGCATAGGTGATACCTGAGGAGCTTGAAGAGGCTCTGGCTACTGTAGAGATATCGGTGATAGTGCCAGCACTAGGAGTCATGATCTCTCGAATACGAGAGACAATATCATCCAAGCGAGGATCGGCTTGTGGAGCTGAAGTCTCTGAAGACACAATCTGCTCTGTTGCTCAACCAGAAACAAGATATCCTTGCTTCTGATAACATGTATCCTCTGCATGTCCAGGCTTGCGGTAGTAGGTGCAGGGACTACGGTGGCGTCCACCACCTCTTCCTCGAGGTGTGTGTCCTCTGTATTGGATCATCCCACCTCGAACACGAGAAGCGACCATCGCTGAGGAGTGTGAAGATGTGGCTGTCGACGGGATGATGAGCCGGTTAAGACAGCTATAGGCCTCCTCTATAGGGGGAATGGTTGCTTCATTAGGAAGATGAGTACGTGGAGCATCATATTCTCTATCAAGTACATCCATGAAAACTCCAACCATCGTGGAGTTCCTATACGTCTTCTTTTGCTCAATAGACGTCGTAATGGGCATGTAGCTATTGATCTTTTCAAACATGCCATGTAGTGAAGAGTAGTAAACATGCAGAGGGCGTCCATTCTACTTGATGTTGTAGATATCGAACTGTAGTTGAAGGATCTTGGCCTCATTCTTCGCATGTGCATAGGTGGACGCCAAAGTGTCCCACATTGCCTTAGCAGTGAGCTGATTTAGAATATCATTTGCTATCTCAGTAGTAAGAGTCCCACAAATCCAAACATGTGTGTACGCATCATCTTTCTTCCAAGAAGTATTTGCCCCGATCTTGTCCGTTTGCTCTGGATCTGCCAGGATGTGCTCTTTGTTGTTGCACTGCATAAGGGTGAGAAACTACATGGACCACAACTCATAGGTGGTCCCATCCATCTTAGCGATGGGAGCCGGGCCTTTGATGGCTCCGGACAAGAATATGTCACCCTTGTTGTCTGTCATGATGTAAGATAGCCAAATAACGAAATTCGACCAGAAAGTAGACCGATATAATGAGGTCTACATAATCATACAAAGGATTGGTTGTACATGTATACTTATACAACCATCCTTACTAATCCTCGTCACTTACGATATGTTTGGAGGCAATAATAAAAGTTGATGTCGATCTTGAATATAAAGTTACCGTCCAGAGGTGATTTGCGACTCAGACGGCTAAGGAACGGGCACCTTGGAAGCGGTAGCTTGGACACAGAGACACCAGGGTAATACGGAACAGGAATGGCGGGCACTGGGAAGTAGAAGCCGATGGTTTGGACGTACGGGCGAGATGGGCGTTGGGCCTGGACGCACAGGCGCGAGGGGCACTAGGGCGAGGGGCGCACAGGGCACGAGGGACGAGGGGTGCTGGGGCGCTGTGGCAAGGGGTGCTGGGGAGAGGGCCGGCGGGGGATGGGGCGAGGTGTTGGGGCGATGGGGGGTGGGTTGGGGGCGGTGCAGGGGCTGGGGCGAGAGGCGGCAGGGGTTGAGGGCGATGCCGTGGAGCGCAGGGTCGGCGGAGGGAGGTGCAGGATCGGGGGTAAGGGCGTACGGGCAGGTGGGGGGACAGTTGTCAGATTGGGAAGAGATATGATTAGGGTTAGGTTTAGGAATGGATACGGTAACTCCGGTCTAGGACCGTCACTCCGATACCATGTTATGGAACATACTAGGATGCATTATGACAGGCCCAAGGGTTCCCTTATATAGGAGAAGAACCATTGGGCAAGTTACAGAAAGATGAAACAAAAAATAGAAAATTACAGAAATAATAATACTAAAATTAGTAACTATCTCAACAATCTACAAGTAGCATCATTTAAAAACTTGATTAATTTTTAAATTTAAGCATGTATCAAAGGAAATGATGTTTTGTATGGCAATCTGAATGGTTTACATGACTGCAGAATTATTTCTCTGTTTTTGCCTTATTTCTGCTCCCGTGTACTGGACCAGTGCTCCCTTGCTCGGGCTTTGTCAGCTGTGGATCCATTTCAGAAGATGAGGATTGATCTCTTGGACTATTCCTATCAGTCATGGAGCAGATTAAGATACGATCAAATGATGATGTTGTGCAATGTAATTAGTTGCAACTTGCAAGCAACAAACTTTTATTTTATTTGCAAAGCATACAGTTGACGTTGGAGGTCATCTGGTTCATCATATTTGGGCGTTGAATATGTAAACCCTATACTTGTGTCCTTCACTTTACGCAGAACGACCCTAAAATTGGCCACCAAAACAAAGTTGCTGGTTGTAGAATAGGTCTTATATCTTTACAAAGCTATATAAAACAGTATCACCTCAAGAAGTGCCATGGTATTTGAATCCATTCCGGGAAGCTACCTTGCTCCTCCCATGGTCTGTAGAGAGTTCAAGTAAAAAATTTGACGTACAAAGAACATACACTGAACCTTACATTTTTCCCCTTTCTGCACAAATAAATTAATTTAAGAAAACGATGTCAAATTTTTAAACTCTTCGTATCTTTCGAGTTCAATAGCTAACATTTTTTTAAAAAGTCTGTCAACTACTGCATGTTCCACATAGTTCCTCAGTTGCTGAAATTTAGTATTTTTGGCTGAACACATGCGTGTACCGATGGGAAGAAGTGCATCCCAATTTTGCATTAAATTTCTAATTATTTTGAAAAAAACAGTAAATTATCTTCACATAGAAGTGAACAACTTAATGATAGAAGGCCCTGTGTTACTGTGTATTATCAAGGAAGAGGTCAATCTAATGCTTTTATTTATAATGCGGAACTGGATCTCACAGCCATTCCTCATAGAGCTTTGCAGTGCCAAATATGATCTCCCTATGTAAAAGAAAGGAAATTGAGAAAATGAAGTAATCCCTTGTGTTCAATTCAATTGACGCTTAGATCTCTTAAAACTCAATGTGTGGGAAAGAACTAAGATGCGAACTTTAGGACTTCTAGTTGTGATTAAAGCAGCATTACCCAGTTGATTTCTCTTCATCCGATAGATAATCATCATGAATCGTTGATCTTTGATTTTGGACTTCCTTCGCACTCAGCAGTCAGGTGGCGTTAATCATCTACAAAGTTAAGAAGATAACATGTGTATAAGAATTTTATGAAAAAGCTCACATATGCATGACGTTGTACATAGAAAGAGTATCTTTGAACTTACCTCCTTCTCATGCTGAATTTTGGCATCATAAACATCTACGGAGGCATCACTTCCTTCTTCAGAAAGCCATTCTTCTATGTTGTTCAGTTGGCCCAATAAATCATCATGGTCTCCTCTCTTTACTCCGAGATTCTCTAGCTTCATCATCAAGAAGAAAACTTGCCGATGTCAACCTCTGATATATAATGATAAAAGATAAAGAAATGCTTAAATAGGATTACTATCCTAACAGGAAAAATTGAAGTTCTTTACCTTCTTACGTTTGTCATATATGTATGCTTCCAGAGCATTCCTTGTATGTTTTGCAAGCTTAACAGCTTCATCTTGCTTTAGTAGTTCTTTTTCCCCTTCTATTACTTTTGATAGATTATCATCCAGTTTTCTTTCGTTTCCTCCTCCACTCTGAGCAACCGATCCATAAATAACCAGATGGTAAACAAGTTTACTTGGCCTTGTGAAGAGAATTCATTGCATAATATTCATTGAAATTCCTTTTTAAGGATGAATAAACAACAACAAAGCGTAGATACAGAATAAACAAGTGGCATGTCCGGCCACTTCCATCAAGTAATCTATGTTTATAAGCGCATCCTTGTCCACACTCAGTACTTGTTTAGCCTTCTTGCATAGAGCTATTGTCTATATTGTATTGACTTGCAAACATGGCTTTGAAGTATCGGAATATGGCATCGTCGAAGTCCCTTTCTCCAAGATCCCAATCAGAGATTTCGGCGAGCGGTGTAAATTCCCGACCTCTGAATCGACCCACTGAGACCTGTACGTCGGAATGACCAACATCGACGAACACGACCACATCGGTCCCCGCCGAGACCGTGCGGTAAATTGCGTAGTCCATGGCAGTGGCAAGCCCGTCGTGCAGCAATTTCAGCTGTTTCAGTCCCGTAATCTCTGCGGCATATCGATAGCACCCCTTTGCATGTCGTCGAGGTACGGGGTCTCAGATTGAGGTACGTCGTCCTTTTCTGCTTCGAGAGAGACCAAAAGAGTATATAGGAATGGAGAGATTGGGAGAGAGCTCCCTAGAGCGAGAGATATCTTTCCCTCTCGGAGAAAGTGTGTATTTATAGGACGTAAATGCCCATCTCACAGTCTGCCTTCATCCCCACGTCCAACAAAAATGGATTCCTGTAAGATTCGGTCGTGCCGCAACCGCCGGCTCTGGAACGACCGGCAGCGATTCTTGACCTTGCGGTCATTGGACCCGTTCTACATCTCCCACTTAACTGCAGCGGTCAAAGCCTTTACACTCTCACTATTCGTGTAGTGTATAGAGATGTCGATAGTGAGGTTCCTTATTCAAAAGAAAATTTCTTAACTCATGCATTCCCGAGTCCCATTAAACCAACATGTTTAATGTAATTGCTAGTTACTATTCCTTATATTAGGAAATCGGCTAATATATCACTAGTTATATAGGTTACTGTGATTTCTTGTTTCGTCACTATATCTTGTATATAGTGATATTGGATCTCAATGTGTTTTCTTTTAGAACTACTAGCCCCACTATTAATCAAACTTATTGTAGCTTAATTGTCACAATACATTTCAATTGATCCTTTGACCAATTCGAGGCTAGATTCTTTAGAAAATGCTTAATCCACACAACAGAGTGGTGGTCATGCTACATGCAATGTACTCAACCTCATGTATATGTCGAGATACATATCCGTATTTCTTGCTATCCAAGAAACGACTGCACTACCAAACATGAACAGGTAACCTGGTGTGGATTCTTTATCATCCAAATCCCCTCCGAAATCGGCATCGGAGTATCTTACCACTTCAAGCGATTTTGTTTGATACACAAGTTTCAAATGTACTCTCCCTTTCAGATATCGAAGAATCCTCTTTACATCTTCCCAATGTGTTGGGGCGGGATTACTTTGATATCTACTGACTAAGCTTACTGGATATGCTAAGTCAGATCGAGTATACATCATTGCATGCATTAGACTTCCCACCGCTTGTGCATATGGTACATCTAAAGGTCTCTACCCCTTTCCAGACATTGACTCTTACTGGGTCTTTTTTCATCACAAGTGGTGTTGGAGATAGAGAGTTATTCTGCATTCTATATCTTCTTAATATACTATGCAAATATCATTCCTGACTAAGGCTCGATGTTCTTGAGTCCATGTCTCTTATTATTTGTATTTCAAGAACATAGGTTGCTTTGCCCATGTCTTGCATCTCAAATTCATTGCTTAATTTTTGTTTGATTTCATTGAGCATTTGTTTGGCATTACCTGCAAGCAGAATGTCATCCACATACAATGACAAGATTGCAAACCTACTCCCACTCTTCATGACATACACACAGTTATCCAATTTATTTGAAACAAATCTAAATGGATAACTTTCTCATGAAATTTGAGATACCATTACCGTGAAGACTGCTTCAAGCCATGTAATGACTTTCTTAACTTGTAAACATTTTTCTCCTGACCTTCAACCTGAGAACCATCAGATTATCGCATATAAATCTCCTCCTTTAATTCTCCATTAAGGAAGGTCGTCTTCACATTTATTTAGAACAGTTCCAAATCCATATATGCGAGATAATTCGAATGGATGCAAACTTAGATACTAGAGAGTAGGTTTCCTAGAAATCTATCTCAACTTACTGAGTATAATCTTTAGAAATTAATATGGCTTTGTATTTGTCAACAATACCATCGACTTGGTACTTCTTCTTGAATACCCAATTACATCCTATGAATTACCTACCTTCTGATAAATCACATAACTCCCATACACATTTTTGCTCGATTGAGTTCAACTCATCCCTCATGGCGGTCGTCCACAATTCCGACTCAAACGAAGCCATAGCTTCATCAAAGGATATGGGATCTGTACGATCCACGACATCGTCATCCACGGTATAGTACGACGCCTCGCATCCATAGAAATGGTAATCTTCCATCCATGCAGGTCGTGTTCTGGGTCTCTTATTGCCAATTATACTTGCGGGGTGTGTGGATCCACCCACTTCTTCTAAAGGATCCTCATTTCCATAAGTACATTCTCTACATTTGGATGATCGATATTATCCCCAAGTTCTTGTCTAATGGTCAAGTCATCTTCACTGTCTTGTAGGACAATCAAAGGATATAATTCCTCTACTTCGTGCTCCTTTCTTGATGAATTTCAAGGAAAGTAGCATCACGACTTTCGATTAGACCTTTAGTTTAATGGAAAACCGTCCTTTAGAATTTTCACTATATCCGATAAACTTGAATTTTAATATCCTGAAGTCTAGCTTTTTCCTAAGATGAATCGATACCAGAACATGGGCAACACATCGCCATTCCCGGAGATGGTCCAACTCAGACTTTTTGTTATTCCATATTTCATATGGTGTTGATTCTACGGACTTGCTAGGAATCTTGTTCTGTATTTAGTTCGCAGTCAATACTGCCTCTCCCAGAGTTTCTTGAAGATTCTTGAATGTGAAAGCATACACCTTACTGCATTCATCAAGGTTCATTTCCTTCTTTCTGATACATCATTCTGCTATGGTGTATAGGGCATTGTAGTCTGCCTATAAATGTCTGATTGAATGCAGTAATCTTCAAACTCCTTTGGGGTATATTTCCCACTCTATCCATCTTAAGGGTCTTGATTGATTTCCCAGTCTTGTCTCCACTTCCATCTTGTATCTCTTAAATGTTTCAAGTGCTTCCGACTTTCTTCCTAAGAGATAGACATAGGAGAACCGCGAGTAGTCATCAATGAATGTTTTAAAGTATTACTTATTTCTATATGTGTTAACATTTAATGGTCCACATATGTATGAATGGATCAAACTTAGTAATTCTTTTGATTGAATTCCAATTGAGAAGAGTCTTCTCGTCATTTTACCGGTCAGACAGTGTTAGTAGGGTAATGTCCTTGCACTAGTGATCTTAAGAATTAGATTTGCCTTCATCATTTGATATATCTTATAATTTTCTAGATGATCCAGTCTCATGTGCCACAAGTCAGTCAGACAAACACACAAGGAATATTCAGAAGAGACATTTATTGGTTCACTAGGGCTTATTACAGGAAGGTAGAACAGGTCACGCTCGGACGCAAACTTCCCCATCGCATAAACTTTATTATTCTTGCCTATAGATACACATTTATTATAATAGTGGACTTCAAAATCCTTCTTAAGCAACACTGGAACAGAGATCGTGTTCTTGCGTATCCCTAGGACATATAGTACATTATTCAGTATCATAATACTATCCCCCAGGTTAAACATGTATGTCCCAAAACCTTCCACATCTCGGTAGGTGTCGTTTCCTATGAAGATCATTTGTTCTCCTTTACCCAGTTCCTTGAAGTCCATTAGGTCCTCCTTCATATTCGCGATGTGTCTGGTTGCTCCAGAGTTAATCCACCATCCGTTATTGTCCATGATGAAGGAGTTGCATTCCATGACAACCGTAAATTCTATCTTCTTCTTGCCTTTATTTTCAGATATCTTAGAATTTCATGGCTTCTTCTTATTGGAGCAATTGACCTCGAAATGGTCATATTTGTCACAACCGTAGTAAGAGCCACACATGTATTTCTCACTCTTTCCCTTGAAATTTGCCTTGGAGGGGGCCAACCTTTTCTTCGCGTGCACGACATTTGCTTCTTCTACTTCTTCGACGTCAAAGATCCCACCTTTCGATCTTTCCTTAAAGATGTCTTGCTCAATTTCCAGCTGTGCAAGTAGGTCCGTCACAGACTTAATGTTGACATTCATCCTCATAGATGTGGCAACCATGTCGAATGATTGCGAGAGACTTCCTAATATGATTGCAATATGCATCTTCTTCAGAACCGCGCAATCAACAGCCGCTAGATCCTTGACCATCACGATCATCTTATTCACGTGCTCGAAGATGCTTTCAGATTCCTTCATTCTACACGAGTTATACTTGTGTAGAAGAAGCCGGATGCTCACTTCCGACTTGAAGTGATATTTCTCCTTAACTGCGGTCTAGAGCTCTTAAGTCGATTCACAGATCTCAAAGACCTGAATCAGGTTCAAATCCATGTGGGTTAGTATGAAGCTCCTAGTCCTATTATCTATTTTCCCCCATTGTTCGCGTGACCTAACTTCTTCTATAGT
The DNA here is from genome assembly GCA_037367405.1 of Ottelia alismoides. Lineage (NCBI taxonomy): Eukaryota > Viridiplantae > Streptophyta > Magnoliopsida > Alismatales > Hydrocharitaceae > Ottelia > Ottelia alismoides. The sequence goes on along the minus strand of JAZKJV010001458.1, from coordinate 393,633 downwards.
TAGATTTTCAGATAAGGTTGGGTCAGATTTGTCTATAATGGAGTGTATGCTATCGTACAACAGATCATAGTAGATCTTTATACTCCACAACTCATAATTAGTACCATTAAGGTACTCAATTTTCCCCACCTCAGTGGCAATAATCTTACTTGTTATATTTGATATCGAGAAAACCCTAACACGGATTTGTTGTTAGGCAGCAACGACGACGTTCGAAGAAGACGGATGACCAGCATCGACGTCAAAGGAATCGATGATCAGGATCGGATCGTGAACAACCTGACTCTGATACTAGTCTCAGATTGAGGTACGTTGCTCTTTTCTGCTTTGAGAGAGAACGAGAGAGGAGATAGGGATGGAGAGATGGAAGAGAGTTCCCTAGTGCGAGGAAGAGCGAGAGATATATTCCCCTCATGGAGGAGGTGTGTATTTATAGGGTGTGAATGTCCCCCGTATATTCCGCCCTTAACCCCCACACCCAACAGAAACGGATTCTCGCAAGACTTGGTCTTGCCGCAACCGTCGGCCTCAGAATGACCGGTTACAATTCTTGACCATACGGTTATTGGACCCGTTCTATATGGATCCCGATCACACGGGCAGAAATGAAGAGGCCCAACGTTTGCTCGGTCGTCTACTTATGGTGGGACAATAGCATCCCAAGCATCTGCACGGCCTTGAACTCCTGTTGCTCGTTATAGGAGTGGACTTTGATCGTTATTCCTCCATCGATGTCGGTCGAGGTCTCGTATTAGAGAAGACGAGTGTCATTGATGATGTGATGGTTCAGCTAATTGATAGTTGACTTGGGATCGTTAGCGGTTCAAGAAGAGCCGACGAAGCGGTAGTCGTTGCAGAATTAGACGAAAGAGGGGGTCTCATTGAGAACGGCATCCATGGCACCACCGTGGGAGACGGGGACGACATGTTTGATGATGCCGACGTCGATGCCCACCGCCAAGATGGGCATTCCTTGGAGTTTGTCAGTGTTGACTTGAAGGTTCAGAATTGAGGGACGGGAGGCAGAGAAATAAGAGTAGAACGTCTGAGATTTTAGGAGTTGATGGGAAGTCTGTAGAGTCGTTAGTGTTATGGAAGAATATGTCTGGTCTTTTTTTTTGGTGGGGGAGGGTCTTATCTGTATTTTAGGCTTCAAGGAATACTTTGTGTACCCTCAAGTCTTACCATTCTGTTAGACACCTTATGCTCCCATCCAACTTGTCTAACTACAAATAAGTATAAAATAACAAATCATCTTTGTCTGCGGATTAGGAGATAGCTTGAATGTATATTAGGCATATCAAGTATGAACTATATACTATATAATTAGTTAGGTCCACTACAACATCGAAGGATACTGTCGGCGGTTCAAAACCGTCTGCAAAATGTTGTAAACCACCGGCAATGACGTGAACCGACCGGCGATGATTTAACCGCCAACGAAAGTAAGGTTGGTGGTTTCCACATAAAGTTGGCAGTTAGCGATCTACCGAAATAACCTTCGTTCACCAGCAGTTTATGAAACGTCTATACAAAAGTAATGGTGGTGTTCATACCATTGAAGTTTCATGACAATCGTTGGCATATCTGTGATATAGGTTGTACTGCAAGATTAATGGCGGCGGTCCCAGAACTGCTGACATAATGCAACGTTGTTCTGGTGGTTATTCATCATCGTTAATGTTGACATAATGACGGTGCAGGTAAAACTATTCCCAGTAATTAAGCAGCCGCCACGAGTTATTAGCAAAACATTTAAAAATATAAAAATCAAATATAGATCTAGGATTTGAATTTGATTTTAATATTTTAATAATATATAATGCTAAATTCCAATTTTATAAATGAATTAATAAAATTACATTAAAAATTACCATATTAAATGAATTCATAAAATTCAAATAAAACCAAAATTTACAATACTAAACCTACAGCAATCGAAGGAGGTGGATCATCTAGAGGATGAAAGGGAGAAATTTTCGATGTAGGAGATACCTCTCTCCCTAGCATTCTGAAGGATATGGGGAGATTCTTAAGCATATCACGGAAGCGTGATGATCGCATCCAATGCGATCGGAGCGACTAGTCGCACTAGTTGCTCGATGCAGCGGAATTTAAAAAATTTTAAATCGTATGATGAAACCACATGATCTAAGAACATTTATAGGATCGTTTCATCTAACCACAAGTATTAGAAATGCCTCTTGAAGCGTGGTTGCGATCACTTGATCTCTAAAGTAAAAGATCCTCCTAACTCAAGTCCGATCCACGAAGATATCACTTGCGGGCGCGATGATGAGACGCGTGCTTCCCGCAATCCAAGATGAAGATACAAGCAATGAATCTCCTGATTTCGTGCAACGAAGTTCGATGTGATTTCTGTACAATTCATCTGCTCTATCCCCCCTACTTTATTCCTTGTCGACCCGGTCATCGTGATGCTTAGGTCTTAGGGTTTAGGGTCATTTAGTGTCTTTAACACCTCATTTTTCTTTTTTATTTTCTTTATTCTTTTATTTTGACAATGAGTACATATGATGATTAATACATTGTTTCGTACAATTTACAGAGCATTAATCTAATAAATTAGTGGTATCTGCATGCATTTAGCTAGGGTTTAAAGGCTAAAATGAAAGAATAAAGGTGATGAAATGTGGATTTATCACATACGTACTATCTTTCATAATATAAATTATGTATATATGTATTGTATCATTTAGCTCACAAGTTACCTTGTTTAATACTTGTTTGGTTACCATATTTGGATAAATGATTCATCGGGTTTGATAACACTCAAGATTTTGTAAATACCTTGTAAGCATCGTGTTCTTCATGAGTTTGTGTTCTACTTGTTCTACCATATGAATTCTCAACTGAAAATAAATTTGTGTACATGTGCTGATTCAATTCTATTAGGGAAATCCTCATATTTCAACACTTTTGGTACCCAAATCTTAAAACTTATATGCAAACACTACTAATAAAGTAATATTATTTAAGAAAACATAAAAGATAATAGACGACACACTATAAGAAACTGAACCTAATATAACGAATAATCTCAATATTCATTGCCATATCTTTTGATGTTAAAGATGTAACAATGAATATTATCCGTTGTCAAATAATCTTTTGTATTTATAATTAGTAACGAGTGTCATATCCACTGCTAAAGGTCCATTAACAATGATTTTTCTATTGACTTATTCGTTAAAATTCACACTTATCTTTGCTAAATTTAACAATGATTAGAAGAAAAGGCCAACGAATAATCATTGTTAATTATATGATTTGATGACAGGAATAAACAAAGAATATCACTACTCGTTGTGAATTTAAAGAAGTAACATATACTATTCATTGCTATATATTTAAGTACATACGATATTTCGATGAATATTAAATTTTTCATTGTCTTAAGTCAATTTTTTTGTAGTGACGTTAATATAATATTAGAAATTATATGTGTGTTTATATAAATATTGATTTTTTGGTGTTTGCTAGCAAGGTGATAAGGATTTCTCTCAATTTTATTTTAAACTATGTGATAGAAGGTTAAAAGATAAAAAGAACAACTAAATTTCAAAAATACTTAATTATCTTGAAACAAATCTTAAATATCGATTAACACAATTCTCTTTTTAAAGTTAAGGTACGACATTGAAATTGAATGTACAGTTCGGAAACTAGTATGTAATTTACTTTTTTTTCATTTCAAATATTTTGAAAATCAAGAAACATAGAATTGGAATATTTTGATACCCACGACACATGCATTTTTTTCCATTATCATAAATAAAGATGGCAAAATACTATAAATTAAATTATACTAGTGTGTACCTGCGCTTCGCGGCAGATTGGAAAAACTTACTTTTCTTCTTTGGCGGGTTACAGATATAAAAGTAAAAGTATGACATGGATACATGAGGAAATAAATAAATATAGTGGGTTACAGATATAAAAGTATAATTATGCCATGGATATATGCGGAAAGAAATAAATATAGCGGTATAAATTGAACGATGAACATGAGTGAATTCAAATGGAAAATTGAATGTACCGCAAATGCCTTTGGTAATTAACTAATGCATAGCTAGCAATGTTGATATTGAGTAATTAAAAAAAACTATTACATTTACCAAATGTGAATCATCACACATAACAGCTTAGAATAGCTGATTTCGAATTCAAGCTTAAATCAAGATAAAGTGGCAAATGTTCTTACGTCTATCACTGTTCCTAATTAGTTAAAGCTCCAGATGAAAAAGCTACAAATACACACAATAGAGATTAATACATACAATAAATGAGCTTATTAAATACGCATATTGAAATGAGGAGAATAAATTAACTAACGTACAATATATTACTTGAGAATGATGGAGAAATCCCAAACTAATACATACAAAACAGAATGGTTGATATATATATATATATATATATATATATATATATATATATATATATAATATGAGTTCATTATATGCACATTTCAAAATGCAAAGAATAAAATATCCGAAATGCAATATATCACTCTAGTATTGTATTGCAAGCTTTTTCTAATAAAGAATATCTTGATAAAAAATAAAGAAATCAAAGAGATACCTAGTTAGTATATGGTATGATTAAATAACTCGGCATCATTAGAATAAGTGAAATAAACATTTTATAATTTATTTCCAAATGACAGAAAACCACTTGTCTACTGAGTATCACTCCACATGCATGAATAACGTGTGTGGCTTAGTTGTATTCCTGAAGAGAAGAGCGAGAATCAGATGTCTTGCTGAGAAGGAAAAGGAAATGCCAAAAGCGGCAACTGCTTGAAGTCAAAGAAAATGCATAGCCACGTGCCCATGCCTTGCCGAATACATACCACCGAATTCAAAAAAAATCGTGTGTAACCGAGTTGGGGGAGAAATGAAGACTCTAGGGAGAGCCGCGTGTCTTCACACTGGTGAAAAACCCGGAATTAGCAAGATTTATAGAGATAGATGTGAGGTCAGATAAAAGATGGGATGAAGCAGGGAAACGGAGGCCAGAGACATGACCACGTGTCAGAAAAATAGCAAAAAACCCAGCTTTAAAGTAGTTATCCAATATATATATATATATTAAGCTGCGTCAATCCATTAATTTTTGCACGTCAATCCCATTTTTACCCTCAGCCTCTACCCTACATTCCAATTATGCCCCTCATGTGTCGGGCATCTTTCCCCTTCTGTCCTTCCCCTTTTCTGGGAATCCCATCCTATCCTTCTCACCGACAACTACCTCGCACCGCTGTCGCTCTCTCCATCTTCCAGCATCTTGCGATCTCTGTGTTGATCACCGTTGCATCCACCAGGCAGAGAGCCGCACCGAAAATCATGGCGATCTTAGTGTTGATCACCGCTACATCCACCAGGCGGAGATCGTCTCCACCTTCGACAAGGAGGACTACGCCAGCGCCGAATCGGACGACGACGATGAAACGGACGCCCTTGAGGATCACCGACGTTGCACCCACAAGTGACTGCTGCAGCGCGAGCAGGAGGATGCCGTTGCGACGTTGCTTTTGGAAGAGGATGAGGAGGATGAAGAGGAGAACGAGGAGGAGGATGAGTCCGAGTACGAGACTAGAATGATGATCAGATTGGTGGCATCACAATCGTGAATCCGGTGTTCCTTCCAAAGACGAAGCAGATTGTTTACGGATGGGGAGATCCGACGGTATCTAGAACAAGTAATTTTAACATTCTAAACATTGTTATAATTGATCTGGTCTAGATGGAGGACATATGACTCACAGTTCTCGATAAAGTTCGAATGACATATAGGGGGTTATATAGATGAATATACATGATGATATTTTACAAAAAAAATAAAAAATTGCAAAAAAATGGGTGGGGTCACCCAGGTTGTTTGTTTACACTAATTACATTGTTTCATCTGTCTGATTTACATCAATTTTTTAATTTCATTATAAGTTTTTTCATGATTTGTTATTAAATGATTTGTTCCACTTGAAAATTCACTAAACAAGTGAGATAGTAACATACGTCAAAATCAATGACAACATCACAGTTTGCTTCTTATTCTGAGTACAAATGATTTCGTGTGAAGATATGCAAGGAAGTACGGTAATATGTGTGTGTGTGTGTGTGTGTGTGTGTGTGTGTGTGTGTGTGTGTGTGTGTGTGTGTGTGTGTGTGTGTGTGTGTGTGTGTGTGTGTGTGTGTGTGTGTGTGTGTGTGTGTGTGTGTGTGTGTGTGTGTGTGTGTGTGTGTGTGTGTGTGTGTGTGTGTGTGTGTGTGTGTGTGTGTGTGTGTGTGTGTGTGTAGAGAGGAGTGATCCTATGAGAGCAAAAAGTTATGAGAGCATGAGAGGAATGATTCTGGACCACATGATTCTGTTTTCTCTCTCATGGGTGAATCATGTGATCCAGAATAATCTCTCTCATGCTCTCACAACTTTTTGCTCTCATAGAATCACTCATCTCTCTCTCTCTCTCTCTCTCTCTATATATATATATATATATATATAGAGAGAGAGAGAGAGAGAGAGAGAAGGGAAGCTGTTCTGTGTAACAGCCAACTTGGCTGTTACACGGAGCAGTTTCCCCCATTTTTTTATTTTTTTTTCAAAATTTTCTTCATGTATATTCATCTATATATCCCTCCTACATGTCATTCAAATTTCGTGAGAAACAAAGACTCCTAAGCCCTCCATCTAGACCGGGTAATTTTCAACGGTCTGAAATTTGTTGCAATCTACCCCTTCTAGATGAAGGGCTTAGGAGTCTTTGTTTCTCATGAAATTTGAATGACATGTAGGAGGGATATATTGATGAATATATATGAAAAAATTTTTGAAAAAAAAATAAAAAAGGAGGGGAAACTGCCTTGTGTAACAGCCATGTTGGTTGTTACTCAAAACAGCCTCCCCGGCCTCATATATATATATAGGGGTTGATGAGGCTACCCCCTGGGGGCAGCCAACATGGCTGCCCCGTCCCATTTTGGGGAAAATTTTATTTTTTTGAAAAATATCATCATGTATATTCATCCCTATATCCCTCCTATATGCCATTCGAATTTCGTCAGAAACAGAGACTCCTACGGCCTCCATCCAGATAGAGTCGATTTAAAAAATCCTGCGACCGTTAAAAAAATGACGTCCGGATGGAGGCCGTAGGAGTCTCTGTTTCTGACGAAATTCGAATGACGTGTAGAAGGGATATAGGGATGAATATACATGATGATATTTTTCCAAAAAATAAAAAAAATTGTGAAAAATGGGGTGAGGGCAGCCATATTGGCTACCCCTAGGGGGCAGCCCCATTTTTCCCATATATATATATATATATATATATATATATATATATATATATATATATATATAAGTTTGAGAATCTTCCTCCACCAACATAACCTTTCCAACCCACAACATTATCATTTATCTATAACTTAGATGATTCACCTTCCATCGTAACTTTGAACTTGTATTGATTCATATTATAAATATAACAAACTTAATGTCACCTTTTCCGTGCATAAGACATGAATTTTTGCCGATTGCATAAATTCTTTTCTGACTATTAGAATAGAAATCAAATGCAAACAATGATGGTTTCAAAATGTTTAAATGCTAATAAGATAATGACATGCTTACTCCTACCCGTGCAACGCACGGGTTCCCCACTAGTTATATAGATTTGGATACACGTTCAAGAAGATTGATGTTTCTTGCAAAGCCTTCTATTGAGTATCAACCCCTCATTTGGAGCACATCAAGTAAAGATTTGTCGGTTGTTTTAAAGTAGTAATGAACAAACCGCTTTACTTGTTTGGTTGCCAGTTTACGCGATACCAATAATATGCCCCCTCTTTATCGCTAGATAATCCTCAATTCTAACCATGCAAACCATGCATTCTTGGATTGGATTTGTAGTATGAAAATCATATTTTTCTCTATTATAATATATTTTAATCAACTTCAAATAAAAAAATTGACATCAAAAGCATATTATAATAATAAAAATAATCAATATAACAAATATTATCAAATTCACCGTCCTAACTCTTCTAATCATCTAACATGCCCTTAAGAAGGGTTACTCATCTGAGTAACTTTTTGAGAGGCTATCACTCCAACATGCCCTTAAAAAGCACGAGAGGGCTCTTTTAAGAAATACCAGACCTTGTAAGGGTACGAATTAAATAATGTACTAGCATTTTTATGCAGAAAATTCATAATGCAATAGTTGAAAAAGAAAGGGCTCTTTTAAGAAATACCCAAGACGGACTTCAATGCCGAGCTGTGTGAAGTAGGTCGTCCCTTACTCCGTCTCCGCTGCTATGGAGCCAACTTATCCGATCTTTCCACTCCTTCTGCGGAAGAAAGAGCAGAGGAAACTCTGAGCGCCCTTCTCCACAATCGGGATGAAGGAAGCGGTGGGTCTCGACATCGGCAACAGCAAATGCGTCGTCTCTGTCTCCACCGACGGCGTCGTCGACGCCGTCCTTAACAAGGAGTCCAAGCGCGAAACCCCCGCGGTCGTCCACTTCGCCAACAAACACCGCCTCTTCGGCACAGCGGCGGCCTCCTGTGCCACGTCCAACCCGGCGTCCACCATCTCCCAGCTGAAGCGCCTCGTCGGACTCCGCTTTGAAGGGGTAAATCACCAGAAAGAGCGCCTTCTCCTCCCGTACGAGACCGTCAAAAGCGACGATGATAGGGTTTCTGTCAAGGTCCATTACCTCAACGAGGACCGGAGGTTCACAGCGGTGGAGATGCTCGTGATGCTCTTTGCCCAACTTAAACGGACTGCAGAACACACGAAGGAATCCCCGACGTCCAACTGTGTGATTGGAGTGCCCCCCGTACTTCAGTGATGAGCAGAAGGATACGTACAGGAACGCCGCGCTGATCGCGGGGTGGAATCCACTTGGGCTGCTCTACGAGGGTGTCGCCACTGCTCTGGAATACGCAAACGACAGGTCCGACAATGATGCCCACTCCGTGGTCGCGTTCGTAGATATCGGTCATTGCGATACGCAGATCACCGTGGCGCGATTCCGAGGTAAGGACATGAAGGTGCTCGGGGAGGCCTGGTGTCGTGACGTCGGAGGAAGGGACTTTGACGAGGTCCTATTCCAACACTTCATGGGCGTATTCGAGGATCAGTACGGGAGAGACATTCGGTCTAATGTGAAGGCGTGCGTGCGGCTGCGAACGGCGTGCGAGAAGGCGAAGCGGGTGCTGAGTGCGAACAAGGAGGCGGATGTGAGCATAGATTACTTGATGGAAGGGGTTGAGTATGTCACTGGGGTCATTACCAGGGACCAGTTTGAGGAGCTTTCTGAAGGTTTGCTCCGTAAAATTGGAATCGTCTTTAGTAAAGTTTTGGAAAAATTTCATGTGGACGTGAATCGTCGAATCGATTCGGTGGAATTGGTTGGCTCTGGTTCCCGGATCCCTGCGATTTCGAGGATCCTGACTGGACTCTTTAAAAGGGATCTGAGCAGGACGCTGAATGGGAGCGAATGCGTTGCACGTGGATGCGCGCTTCTCTGCGAGATGCTTATGACTTCACCTGAAGACTTTAATACCAAGGTGAGCAAATCAAAATCTCATAAGTTGGTTTCGATTGGATTTGATAAAACTGAACCTAACAAACAGCCAACATTATCAACAAATTCTAGCCAATAACATCCCAAAGAAATGTTTATATGCTTGAACACGCTGTGCTGTCTGCTATCTTGTAAACACTCCAAAAGAAGGAAAACTTTTCGCTCTTGTTTCTTTTTCTTCTCATGGCCTTTACATTGAGTTCATGTAGAACGAAAAGGAAAATTCCGATCAAATCTCACGTTGCATGATACTGAGCCCTTTAATTTTTCAAGGGGTTGATATACCAGAATTGCAAAAGGCCACAAAAATTAAAAAAAATACACATCTTGCAGCACAGGAGTTCTAAAAAGAGAGAGTTTAATGTCTGCTAGATGGATATGTGGCATGCTATAGACTAATAAAAACTATGAAATCCAACTAACCTTTTTTGTGTGAATTTGTACGCCCTTACTAAAGATGCCATGCACCTTATCAGTGGTAGGATGCCTTTAATCCTGTTCTAAGGTTTAAGATGACTCTGAAGCATTTGCAAAGTGATTTCAGGGATCACCAGAATGATTAATTACAAAGAACAAATTGTGACCATGGAATTATGAGTGCTTTTGTGCCAAATCTTTGTTGTCTGTAAACCATTCTCGGATATTGCCATTATAGACTGTCAAGGCATCATAATATGCAGCCTTTTTTAGTACTTAAGAAGCACTCATGGGTACTTATGGATCCAATCACAATTTTAATGCAATTCTGTAAACTTTGATTGCAATGTGTATCCACTCTTCTATTAAGTGGTTAAAACACACGTTCCAAATGAAGTGGCTACATATACATATGCAAAGATGTCATTTAAAGTTAAGCATGTCCTTGTTCGGAGTTAGCTAAGCTCCTCTTCTTCAACATACACATGTTTTGTATGAAATTAGGTTATATTTAGTAAATCAAATTGAAAAATGGAACTTTTTGGTGCGTCCAAACCGGGTTTGGGAGTGCAAGTAGACATGTGTACGAATTGATGAATGCCAAATAGGATGCCAATAGAAAAAAATGGAGAGATGACAACCATACTCAGACAGAAATTAGTTTCACAATCATAGTGCGACTTGGTTGATTTTTTACCATAATTTTTAAAGCAGCAGTTTACAGAATGATGCTGTGCTACAGGAACTTATCAGAAAAATGGGGAAGAGAGTTGCCTTGTATACCTTCAGCAAGAACGACAAAGACTTCCCGTCAAAGTTGGCATCTCAGGAAAATGAGCTACAAAATCAGGACAAGAGCCATGAGAGAGCAAAAGAAAAAAGGAATGATTTGGAATCATATGTATATGAAGTGCGCAAAAGGGTATGACTATTAAAGCACAAAAAAATAGCCAAGTTGTTAGTTTCACTCTTAGTAAGTACTTAGCTACACTAACATGTATTTCTTCTAATATTCTTCAAGAGGAATGCAAGATCCACAACTGAAGCTCATGAAGAAAAAAATTCTAAAAAGCTCAAGGAGATAGAAAAGTGGCTTTATGAGGAAGGGGGTGATGAATCAGAAGATGTTTATGTCAATAAATTGAACGATTTAAAATCGGTAAATAGATATAATATCTGCCATGTCTGCAAATGGTACTTTGTGATACGTATTCTATGAAAGTAATCGTTCATATTTGTATGCTCGTAGTTCATTTGTGCCCCCCAAGTTCAAGATATGGTTGATGTTTCATCACAGCAGGCACCAGTACATTCAAAGATGGATTCGGCAAGTGATCTGATGAGTGGGGAATCCTCACGGAGGATGTTATTACAAACTGAAAATATGCACTCGGAAATGGAAATGGTAGAGGATAATAATTCGATGCCAAGTGTAAAACGAGCATCACCTACATATACGAAACCTAATAGTCCAAACAAAATAACCAGTAACAAGAAGGAATCAAGGTAGAATATTCTTGACCAGATCATGAAATCACTTGTGTCACCAATCATTTTCTTTCATCCACAATTTTGCACTGTGACTTGTTCATAATGTGCATATGTCATATCATGATTATCAGGTCAGATGCTCATAAAAATAAATCCAAAACTCCATGCTATTCATGGATGTCTTGGAAGAACTGGCGAGATAGACAGTGGAAGGTTCATCGAAAGCATAGTCCTCTCAATTCTGCATCACAAGACAAAAGGTGAAATCTAATTGTCTTGCTCTTAAGACCCCCTTTCAATATACCAGCAACTTAAATTAGTGGACTTTTTCATCTTCTTTGTGAACTTCATCCAGGACATGTTCATATGCAACGGTGACTGAGCATTCAAAGTCTGAACAAAAGGGTCTCAACAGTATCAAAAACACAAAAACAGAATGCTCTATGTCACAGACTAAAGATTTTTCTGAGGGTGCAGATGATCCCACGAGTCACACTGACAAACAAAGGAAGAAGGCAACTAAGAAGAATTTTTTTATCTGCAGGAAGCTATCAGGCTGGTATAACTTTATGAAGAAGGCACCTAAGAAGAAATTTTTTATCTGCAGGAAGCTATCGGGCTGGTATATCTTTACTTTTTAAACCCTAAACCCTAAACTCTTTTTAAATTGAAAAAAAAACATCTGTCAGTAAATAAAATGGGACGTCCAAAAAAACTTAGATGACGTAATTAACTTGCATCTGTCAAAAGGTAAGTCCACTGTAAAAATATGCAAAAACTACATATAATCAATCTATAGTTGTGCTTTGAATAACTTTTCCTTCGGACATCGTGATTACTTATACATGAAACCTGCTCGTCCAAGCAAAATAGCCAGTAACGAGGACGAATCAAGGTTAAGGATATTCTTGACCAGATCACAAAATTTGCGTGTCACCCATGATTTTCTTTCATCTACGATTTTGCACTGCGATTAGTTCTTATGTGCATGTCATATCATGATCACCAGGCCACATGCTCTTAAAAATAAATGCAAAACTCGATGCTCTCCATGGATGTGTTGTAAGAATGGGCTAGATAGACAGGGGAAGCTTTGTCGAGAACGTAGTCCTCTCAATTCAGCACGACAATACGAAAGGTGAAATCTAATTGTCTTGCTCTTAAAACCTCCTTTCAATATACAGACAACTTACATTTGTGAATTTTTTCTTCTCTCTGAACTTCATCTAGGATGTGTTTGAATGCAACGATGACTGAACCGTCAGATTCTGAACAAGAGGGTCTAAATAATGATAAAGACACTAACGTCAAAGAAAAAAAGGGTATCTCAAGACTCAGACCGTCAAAAAAAAAGCTATATCTATACTTTTTAAATTGAAAAAAAAAAGCATTTGTTAGTAACATAATAAGAAGGGTATCTTTCTTTAGGACGTCCATAAAAAACTTAGATGCCGCAACTAACCTAAGTTTGTCAAAAGGCGAGTCCACTGTAAAAATATGCAGAATTTACATATTGCACATAATCCATCTATAGCCATGGTTTGAATAACTTTTCCTTCGGGCATCATGATCAATGATTTATGTTTATATTTGCAATGTTTTGGAACTCTTTTCCTTTTTAACATATACTCTTTGTATTATTTTCGACACTCGACTTTTTAAAGGCATGGATTTGTAACTCATGATCCGAGCACATTATTCTCGTGGCAGCTGTGCTGACCACCAACCAAGGAAGCCATAAAAGAAGTAACACTTCTTTCTTTTCTGATGTACTCATTCATCTTGTTTTACATATACTTTGTTTTGGCATTGCTCCTTTTAATATGGTCATGCCTAGTATTTTCCTATTTTCAGATCATGGTAAGTTTTCCTGCATGCTAGGAAACTTTTCAATGACAGAAGATACTAAAGAAGAATTTGTCCATTGGCCACGCCATTGTTGCAACTAAGCCAATGTATGCTGAAGGAGGGCTATCGTTCTGCAATCTTTTCGGTGACTTATCGGCGGTCCTTGAATCGTTGTGAAATACTGTCATATTTGTTGAAATATAAGTTTAAATTAGGCAACATTTTGTAAAACTATTAGTTCATGGCCTTCGTGTTAGCCCAGTTCTTGGCTTCATTGCAAAGATTTTGAATTCCAATATGAGTTGAATGGTTTCAAGAACATGCCATGACATTATTTGTGTGGTGTGTATTTTAATTTATTTTCAATTTATGTATTTCTACTCCTAACTCTTGGGGAGTTATTATGTAATTGCAACATATCAGCCCTAATGTTACACGCTATATAAGAAACCCTGCCCATGAATAAAATTATTCCTTATGGTATTGATTTTTTTCTGCATAAGGTATTAGACTTGACCAAGGGGTTGCATCCCTAATTGCCCTTCTTTTGCGTAGGTGTCTCTCTTGATGTGCGTAGGTTCATTACAGCTACTCATGCGTGAATAAATTGATTCCATATTCCATTGATTTTTCTCTTGATCGTGAGGATCACAACTCTTGTTGAGATTGAGCTCATGATATCAGCATCTTTCATGATAGTTTAGGTGACTTCTATCAAATTCGAGGGCATAGACAATTATGTGCTATAATCTCGAACCTCTAAGGTGTTAATATGCACTCAGAGGAAAAAACGAAAGAACCTTCGAAGGAAACAGACAAGGACTATGATTCCTGGTTGGGCAACAATTATATGTCATGACATGGATAACCAAAAATATTGAGCCCAACATTGTTGGCAATCTCTAGTATAAGGAGACTACTAAGGATACATGTGACGAACTGGCCTAGACATATTAGACTACCAAGTCACAATTGTGGAGATCTACATGTGGACTTGGTTTTCTTATCAGGGATATGCATGGACTACTACCACTAGCTCATGGACCTATATGAGGAACTTACCATCTTCAGCCAACTTGTTATGCCAAACCGATGCAGAGCTATTTGAGTGGCAACTTTACAGATTCATTCCCGATTTACATAATCATTATCGAATAGTTAATGACTAGTTCCTCAAGCCTGATACTCTTCCTTCCACAAATGCCATCTTTGGTCGACTACAACTCAAAACTTCTAATGGACAAACAAATTATATATATGCTATAGATAATTCTTTTTCTTATGAAATCTAGATGCTGTGGCTGCTACAATTCTCGAGGTGACTAAGGTCGTGACTTTGGTTGAGGTCATGGTCATACCTACTCTCGTCACATTAACTAGAACAAGTCCAACCACCCCTATGAAAGGTGTTGGGCAAACTTTGGCAAATCTCTATTGGTCAATTTGGTATCATCATCATCTGATTAATTATGGTGCACCGACGATAGAGCAAGGCTTTAAATGTTGATTTCTCTAGAATATACACATCTTACTTAAATGAAATATCAACAAATTTTTTTGTCATTTTGGCCAATATATGTGAAAATGCGAGAAAAAGAAATGTCACGATATTCACCCATTTCGCTAATTCTTCGCCGATATTTTGTTGATATTATTTATTCAATGGCGTTTTAACAAAGAATTGAATACAGACTTTTATAACAACTATCCATCGTTAATGCCCTAGTCATTCTTATATTGTAGCTTTCACGTAAATATAATCAACTAAGTACGTGAGTATGATTGCCCTTGTTTACATTCATTTAAGGTCATGAAATTAGCTTGCAATCAAATGTAACAAATGCCTACCATGTTATACTAACCACACGCAACACAACATAACCAACTGATATTGGTACAAATAACTCACGAGCCGTTTAAATAAATTGTTCGTTCTGTTTTTACATCAATCTATATGGTTTGGCTTCGAGTATATTGTCATAGTTAACATTTGCCAAATGATGAGAACGTGAGGAGAAATTCCTATCAAAAGCACAATCATACCATTGGAAAGCACTTCCTTACGGTACCTTATATATTTTTACCAGTCATGACACTTTGCTATAAAGTTACATATACAAACATTTTTTCAGACATTTATTTGTGCTTAACATCAACATTGAATCAATGTTACCATCGAAATCACAAACTACCTCCGAAAACACTTCCTTGTCAGGTTTTACATGTATTTACCCACAATTAAACATTCTTTTTTGGGTTTGTTAGAGTTAACCATTCATATTCTTTCTTTTGATATCATCTGTACTCCCTACCTTCTTGGACAATTAACAATTATATCCATCGGGTTAGTCTTTGTTTATTTCCTCCCCAAACGAACGTCATTCAGGGGTACGAGTGTTAATTGAAAAAAAAAAGAAGAGGCAGACAAGTGTAATTTTTTGGAAATTATAGGGTCATCTATAAGAAAATTTTACTAAATCGAGCTTTGATTTGTATAAATCATGGTTTGATTCGTCTCACTAACAGTAAAATTAACCCGAGGGGCACAACTATGAATCGCCCACTCATGTGCACATCATCTATAAACTTCGACAATTCTTTATACTCAAAGTACTAGGAAGAAGGGAGGAAATGCAAACTTTAGCGCTTTTAGTTATGATTGCATCAACATTACCTGGTTGACATCCCTTCGTCTATCATCTGATTCATCTCATCATTTATATGAATCGTCCATCTTTGATTTTGTACTCCCTTCTTAATCAGAAGTCCGGTGGCTTCAATAATCTATTAAGTTGAGAAGATAACATGCATATAAGAATTTTATGAAAAGGCACACATATGCATGACGTTGTACAGAGAAAAGAGTATCTTCGAACTTACCTGCTTCACATGCCGAATTTTGGCAACATAAACATCTGCGGAGGCATCACTTCCTTCCTCAGAAAGCCATTCTTCTATGTTGTTCAGTTGGCCCAACAAATCATCATGGTCTTCTCTCTTTACGCCAAGATTCTCCAGCTTCATCATCAAGAAGAAAACTTGGCCATGTCAACCTCTGATATATAATGATAAAAGATAAAGAAATGCTTAAAAAAGAGCTATCCTAACATGAAAAAATTGAAGCTCTTTACCTTCTTACGCTTGTCATATATGTATGCTTCCAGAGCATTCCTTGTATCTTTTTCACGCTTAACGGCTTCATCTTGATTCAATCGTTCCTTTTCCATTTCTATTACTTTTGATAGATAATCATCCGGTTTTCATTCATTTCATTCACTCTGAGAATCCAATGGGAATAACTTAATTGATTTTTTTTCTTGTTTGGTCACAGTTCATACCAAAGTATCCATTCTAAATTCCATTTTAGGCTCGATGAACAAAAATAAAGGGTAGAAATAGTCAGATAGACATAACCAACTTGAAAACAGAATCACAGTAAAGCTACAGAGATATATGTAAAATGTGACGCATATTCTCAATAGCAACAAAACTCGTAGAAAATAAAATTCAAATGCCAAATCTCATGATCCTTTAGAATTCCTGAGAAGCTCCTCGCATAGAAGGGCACATCCACGAGGGACGCACTCGCTCCAGTAAAGTTTCCGGCTCATTTCTCTGCCAAAGAACCCTGTCAACCTATTCGAGATAGCTGGTATCCGAGATCCCGACCCAACTAGCTCCACAGAATTCACAGCTTCCATTTCCAATTCAGCATACTCCATGGCTTCCCTACATTTACCCACAATCCTATCCAACAAGTTTTCCGTAATCGTCTCAAACTCATCCCTCCATCAAGTAGTCTATGTCTACCTCGGCATCCTCGTTTGAAGTCAACACTAGCTTCGCCTTCTCGCACGCTTTCAACAGCCGCGCAGTCGCCTTAACATTAGAGCTAATGTCTATATGGTATCGACTCTCAAACATGGCCTTGAAGTATCGGAATATGGCATTGTCGAAGTCCCTTCCTCCGAGATCCCGATCAGAGATTTCAGCGAGCGGTTCGAATTCCCAACCTGTGAATCGAACCACTGTAACCTGTGTGTCGCAGTGGCCAACGTCGACGAACACGACGACCTTGGTCCCGGCCGAGACCGACTGGTTGTTTCCGTAGTCCCTCGCAGTGGCAAGCCCGTCGTGCAGCAATTCCAGTTGCTTCAGCCCCGCGATCTCTGCGGCATATCAATACGCATCCTGTTATAAAATAGAAAGCGGAAGGGAAAACATGCATAAAGATAAAGAACAAGAAAGAACACAGGATTTAACGTGGAACCCTATTCCGTGAGGAGCGGGATGAAACCATGGGAGAAGCCATCTAAAGGGCGTGTTTTTCTATTGCTTTTTCTCTATGAGTACAGGAGGTCTGGGGCTCCTTATATAGCCTTCCTAGAGCCTCCAAGTCCCACCACTGGTCCATGTGGGACTAAACACTGGATGAGGTAAATGGATCTTCTCCAGGATCCATTTACCCTGCTACAACACAATAGGCGCACAACCAAATACTCTAACACTGCCCCTCAAGCTGGAGCATGCAATGCTCAGCTTGGACAAACAGAAAGAGACTCAACTCAACGCTACATGACACTACGGACAATATCAACCCAACGTGCACATTGCTGCAGTCGAGGACGTTGCTTCTCATGCCATGCAGGTAAGGAGGACGAACGGACTGGAGTGTGAGTCAACTGAATCTCCTCGTCGGAGAGCATGTGCTCTGAACTGCGCCTGTCAGAGTCACTGCAACTCGAATGAGTCTCCTCGTCGGAGTACTCTGGCCCGCCACAATAATGTGGACAACTGCTCCATCTCTGAAAAGGGCCGAACAGAAAAGGCCGTGGTTGTGCAATCCTCGTCGGAGTCCACGGTCGCTGGAGAATGGAGTCTGAAAATATTCTCCTCGTCGGAGAACTGGGTCTCTCCCATCTGGCTCAAAGAATGGTGCACTGCTCTGGTGTACCTATGATACCACATGAAAATCCTTGCCAACATGGCATAGGGAATGATCCTCTACTCTGGAGTCCCTATGGCTCACATGAAAACTCTGGCCGAACAACAACAAGAATGATGGGGACCTAAAACTGATGATGGCAACATATGCTCATCTAAAAATTACCGCAATCATATGCGTGTCTGAAACTGTAGTCTCTCTGGAGATCTCGAAACCGGGCCTCTCATCTTGGAGTGCCTCGAACTTAACTCTGACCAAACGGAATGTCGAGTCTGAATCTGGACCTGAACCGTAGAGTCTGGAATCTGAATGGCCTGTAATATGAAGTATGGAGAATCTGGAAAACTGACAAACTGGCTGGCCTGTGACTCTACACATACTCCCCCTTTCTCCCATACTTGTCGGAACATGAACATCGACAAAGTTGGGAGAAGACAAGATAAATAGGGGAAAACAAAACATACTTGCGGCTTTTCATTTTTTTTAATAGCCTCCATGATTTTTTTAGCATATGCCGTTTAATTTTTTTTATACGGCTTTTCTTGCATTTTTTTGCGTACAGTTTTTTTCATGTGCGCGCCTCTTTTTTTCATTTTTTTAGCCGTTTCAACATTTTTTACGGCTTTTTGTTTGCTTTGCATATGTTTTTTTTCTCGGTGTACGCGCCTCTTTTTTTAAACAAAAATCCTTGTGGTCCAATTCGACCAAAATATAATAGCCCAGTTGGGCTTTACAGGATTGGGCACTCCTCCACTCTCTCTTTTTCTGTTTTTTTAGACCACGTGGTCCGCTACCCTGTTTGGGGTTTCCTTTTCCTTTTTTTTAAATAACTGCCCCTTTTTTTTCAAATGACGGGGCCTGCTTTGGGTCTATTAGGGTTGCCATACGGGGAACCCCTTCCCTGTAACGAGAGATGCCCCGATGGGGGGTCATCCCATGCCGCCGCCAAAAACCTGGAGATGCGGCTCGAGATGGAGCATGTGCGTGCCGCCTGTGGTGCGCCAACTGTGGCCGCACGAAGAAGGGCGTGCCATCTTTACCTCTTGCTGCTTGCACGCATGGAATGGACACGCGCAGGGAAGCAGGAGTTCCGTGTGGGCTCGATTGGGAGTGCAGCGCGTAGGGCATCGTGACGCCTTGCTCGAAGAGGCCCGCGACCTATCGTGTGCCGCCCTGGAGAGGGATGCTATCTCCAGACATCGCTGCTTGGAGCTACCGGAGGAGGGAGATGGTTGGAGCGCCGCCACCAGGCGCTAGGGCTGCGAGATGGACTCGCCGCTGTTGAGAAGATGGAGCGCACGAGCGCTGCCTTTGGGACCACACACGAGAGGGGTGTGTCCTCCGCCTGGGATGCGCCTTACGCGCCTCCTGATGCTTCTGAATCCACACCGTGATGGATGGCTGTATGGCCTGGAGTTTGGAGATGGTTGAAGATGCTACATGGCCAGAAGGGTTCTTGCAGCCTGGATCTGCGTCGCCAAGAGTCGAAGAACCCTAGAACTGGAGATTACTGGGAACTGGAAATCGCTAGAGCGTAGAACTAGGGTTTCGACACCCTCTATTCTTGATGACGTTGCATATGGTTGCGCCTGGATCATGAACATCAACCATGAACAGATCTCCGCCTCGAACAAATCTCGAGTAAATAAGCGGAGATTTCCAAAACAAAACTCGAACAAATCTTTAAAAACGACGAATCTCGAACATGAATAAGAATTTAAATTCCTCGAGAATCGACCCGCTCTAATACCATGTTATAAAATAGAAAGCGGAAGCGAAAACATGGATAAAGATAAAGAACAAGAAAGAACGCAGGATTTAACGTGGAACCCTACTCCGTGAGGAGCGGGATGAAACCATGAGAGAAGCCCTCTAAGGGGCGTGTTTTTCTATTGCTTTTTCTCTATGAGTACAGGAGGTCTGGGGCTCCTTATATAGCCTTCCTAGAGCCTCCAAGTCCCACCACTGGTCCATGTGGGACTAAACACTGGATGAGGTAAATGGATCTTCTCCAGGATCCATTTACCCTGCTACAACACAATAGGCGCACAACCAAATACTCTAACACATCCCTTTGCGCATCGTGGAGGTACGGTGGGATCCCATCCGCTTTTGCTCGGCCATCCGCTTGAGGTGGGACAGGAGAATTCCGGTTACAACCTAATGGGTGTACTCATTAATATTAATTTGGGAAAGTTGTATTGGTATCCAAATGAAAAGAGGAGGGTCACGACTCGACGCTCCATTCCAGGACGACGACTCTTTGAGCTCGTTTGGTAACTGGGTTGAGGCGGGTTGAGGTGGGTTGGGGTAACCTGATGGGAATAGTAGCTGTTTGGGATGGTTATGAGAGTTGGAGAGGGTTAGAATAAAGAATGTGATGTGATGTCACTATGATTTGTGATAAAATTCCATCCCAAGAAAAGAAGGGGGTAAATCGGGTTACCCCGGGATAACCTGGTTACCAAACGAGCCCTTTGTTTCCTACGGCGTTGTCATGTCCGTCAAAAAGAGGAGAAAGGGATAAGAGAAGAAAGGAAGAAGCAAAAGAGAACAGCAATGTAAGAACTCCAAACTATCTCTCAATTTCTATTTTTTTCCTTATTGTCTTGTGTTTGATTTGGGAGTATTAAGTTTTTGATATAATTTATGGTTGTTATAAAATAGGAAAAACAAATTTTCGAATTTTATAGCATGACGTTATGAGATAGGGGATATGATCTATTTTACATGTGAAAATATGTGATAAAGTAATAGAAGTTGGACTATATATCTATATGGGGGAAATGGGGTTGCCCCCTAAGGGGAGCTAACTTAGCTCCCTCCGTCTAATTTTTCCTAGTTTTTTTTATTTTTTTGAAAATTACTTCCGTGAATATTCATCATTATATCCTTATATTATATCATTCAAATTTCGTACGAAACAGAGACTCCTGCAGCCTCCATCTAAACAGTCATTTTTTTAATGATCGCATGATTTTTTAAATCGACTCTGTCTGGATGAAAGCCGTATGAGTCTCTGTTTCTCACAAAATTTGAATAACATAATATAGAGATATAATAATGAATTTACATGGTTTTATTTTTCAAAAAATAAAAAAATGTAGGGAAAATAGGGTGAAGAGAGCTAAGTTAGCTACCTCCTACGGGCAACCCCATTTTGAGATTTTTCTCAAACAGGGCATGTCCTTGTCCAAAATTCCCAATCAGGGCATGGCAGGGATTAATTTCCCTGTCAGGGCATCGATCGGCGAACGGTTCGCCGATCGGCAAACCGTTTGCTCGATGCATTGTCGGACAACTTCAACATCATATAAATTTTATAATATTAAAAGTAATATATAATATTATACCGAATTGTTGTTTGAATTTTATATTATAAAAAATAATATAAAAATATCTCATTCAATCCCACTTAATTTTTTATAAATTTAAAATAATATATAATAAAAGTTGGAAAACTCGTTTAAATTTTATATTATAAAAAATAATATATAAAATAACGTCATTCAGCGCCGCTTAAAATGTGATAATGTTATCTCATTTGAGATGCATTCAATGTGATAATATTATATAATATTTTTAATATATATAAAATAACACGTTTATCGAAATAATATTATATATTAAATTTAAAATATATAAAATTTATGCGATGCGGAATGATAATTTTATACATTATTTTTAATAGTATAAAATTCAAACAAATTTTACGGTATAATATTATATATTATTTTTAATATTACAAAATTCATATGATGTTGGTTCGCCGATCGATGCCCTGATAGGGAAATTAATCCCTGACATGCTCTGATCCGGAATTTTGGACAGGGACATGCCCTGTTTGAGAAAAATCTCCCCCATTTTCCCCTCTCTCTCTCTTTCTCTCTCTCTATATATATAGATATATATATATAGAGAGAGAGAGACGAATGATCCTATGAGAGCAAAAAATTGTGAGAGCATGAGAGGAATGATTCTGGATCACATGATTTTGTTTTCTCTCTCCTGATCTTCTCTCTCCTAGCCTCCTCAGGGCTCGTGTTTCCCAAGAATTTCAGAACCTTCTCCTTACAGTATTTTGAAATTACATCTTCATGTCGTGATGGTGGAGGAGGTGGCGGAGGAGAAGGTGGTGGTGGTGGAAGATCAGCATCTCCCACACCCATGTCAGACCCCCCCCCCCTCAGATACTGATTTAGAGAACCGCTCTTTAAGAGCGAGCTGTCTTTGTTGCACATCTTGTAGCAATGCCATCATTTCAGCTAATTGCTGCGTAGCTTGGGTATGTATCGGTCTATGTTTTCGTAAATATTGATTACTTTTAAAATATATCTCTTAATGTATGTATCGGTATATGATTTCCATACACGTAATAGTTAGATTTCGAACAATACCTCTAAAAGTATGTGTCGACGTAGAACTGTTCGTCAAGTTTTTCTTCAGTCCGAAACAAAACCTTTAATCATGCATGTCGGTTGCAATATATGAGTTGAGACATCTAAAAGTCAGTGGTTAGATATTGTTAATAAAAAAGGGGGATGAATATGTTGGTAGACAATGATTATACTTTAAATTATTTTTAGAAAATGAAGACCTTAGTGAATTTGGATAAAAATTCTTGTTGGTATGAATATGTGTTGGACATTTTTTTTTGATTGAGTTAAAGCTAAAAGTAATGATTATGGATAATTTTTCTTCATGGAAATTGGAATAATAATAATCGGTATTCCATGACTCAATCTATTTTAAGAGAGAGAAGAAAAAATCATCCCTGATGTATATTCACGAGAGAGATATGCATGGGCTGCCAAAAAAATTAACATTCATACATTCCAGAAATAATAGCGAGGATATACATCTTGATTAACTTTTATATTTCTCATACTTTACCTAAAAAGACAATGACGTGCATTGTAGGAAAGTTTGATGGGTTGCCCAAGCATATTAAGGTTTAACGTTGGAAAAAATCCAAATCAAAAACAGTAATGGTTTATGTCCTGTTTGGCGTTAATTGATATTTTTTCCAGTATAACATATATTAAAGATATTGATGATATTGTTTTGTCGTATACATCGATCGAGTTGTCTTATACCGCAACAATGTCTCCATGATAGGTATTTATATCTACCATCAAGTCACTTAAGCCTTTTAAGATGTTTGACTATTAAGAAAAGCCAAAGAATATCAGTTACAATGACTTGGTCATGTACAATAATATGATTGTTTGATTGATATCAAAAAAATCTAGACCTATTATGAATACGCAATATGAGTGTAAGAAGAATTGATAGTATATAACACGTACAACAAAGTGATGATTTTTTATGACAGAAGGAAAGAATTTGATAATCATAAATAAGATTTAAGGCACCGACTCATAAAGAGTCACATAGACGACTGCAAGGGGTTGTGTTAGCCCAAGGGGCAACGTGGCAAGGGGAGTATGGTTGCAAGGAACCATAGAGGTAAAAGCTAAGTCCTCTACAGTTGTACCTATACTGTCATGTTAATGTCGCAAGGGGCAATGCCGCAAGGGGCGTGTGGTTTCAAGGAACCATAAAGGCAATAGCTAAGTCCTCTACAGTTGTAGATACACTGTCATGGACCGCAAGTGTCAGCGGTTGAAAACGTATAACAAGATACGTATATGAAAATTATACAAGAAAATTGATTTATAAAGGTAAACTATTATCAGTTGTGCAAGAAAGTGATTTAGAAAAAGTAAACCATTAGATGTTATACAAGAAGTGGTTTAAGAAAGTTAAACCATCAAAGTCATGGGGTTAATATGAAATTGATTTATATGATTTTAAGAAGTATGTAATTTGCCATGTATTTTATGAAATAAGCCCC
Source organism: Ottelia alismoides (assembly GCA_037367405.1). Lineage (NCBI taxonomy): Eukaryota > Viridiplantae > Streptophyta > Magnoliopsida > Alismatales > Hydrocharitaceae > Ottelia > Ottelia alismoides. Next base: position 369,461 of record JAZKJV010001458.1, on the reverse strand, counting down.
ACAAGTTGAAAGAAATGGTTGTCATATCTACTTATGCAATTTACATGCACATCTATGTTTTTACAAGAAGTCAAATTATACATGATAGGGATCAAACTTAGACATGTATGGGAAATATCTAGGCACGTAATGAGTTGTATCCATGAAAATCCAAGTACATGATTTATAACGGATCAAGGATCTTTAGGACACCCATGCATGGACCCTGATGCATACTGGACATTAGGCTCATGAAAATTTATGTTTGCCAATTTCAAGTGAAGAACAGGGTTGCCTGCATTCTCAGGATCGTGCTACGGACTCCACAAGACTCTGACGTGGTATGATTCAGCTTGTGAAGCTTGAAGGATATCTATATGCCTACAGGAACTATTGAGTTGTTGTTTAATTCCCAACGTGGTTTTTGCTAAATTACCCCAGTTGGAGTTGTATTAAGGGGAATCTTATGGAACTCTTGATTGAATGGACTTTTTATTTGGTATTATCTCTGCTCATTAACTGCCATGCACGTTTATGTAACGGTTCGATCGCGTGACCTAATATCGCATGTTTCCTACGATCATCGCGACTCGTTCCGTTACAAATGGTATCAGACCCATACCCCCAAAACATAGTGTCACATCTAAAACTCATGAACTGTGGGTGTGGTTTATAAGTGGTGGGGATTACTACTTGGCAACTTATGCTTAAGTATTTTTAGGTGGTTGTCAACAGGTCCAATTGGGCCCGAACCCAATAAGTTGTCAGGACCAGTTTTCCTCGACAACGGACCGGGGACCTAAGTACGAGATGTTACAAATGGTATCAGAGCTAAATTCCCTCTAATAGTGGAAAGGGCTACCCGAGAGATGGAGCCGTCCTACAAAGAGATAGGAGGAAATGGCTACCCGGAGCGTGCAACTGTCACTGTCACTAGGAATAAGTGATGGGTCACGTCGCAACGAGGACCTTGCGAATATAGGTGGGGAGGTTGTAACACCCATACCCCCAAAATATAGTGCCACATCTAAAACTCATGAAGTGTGGGTGTGGTTTATAAGTGGTGGGGATTACTACTTGACAGCTTGGACTTAAGCATTTTGGGTGGTTGTCAACGGGTCTAATTGGGTCCAAACCCAACAAGCTGTCATGGTCAGTTTTCCTCGATAACGGAGCAGGGGCCTAAGCTCTGGACGTTACAAAAGGGATGCTGTGGAGAGAGGAATGGACGGCTTTGACATGGAATGAGGTGGACCAATGTGAGGGTGCCATATGGCGTGATGTGCCTGAAATTGTTGATCAATGATAAGAGATACCGAATGGACTCAAATGCAAAAACACATAAAATGAGAAATATAGATCTTAATGCAATTTACAATGTTCATGAAGGACTCGTTTGATAACAAAATGCAAAACGCAAGATATGATTTTTCGATGATATTTTATGTATATAAAATATCAATTTTTAGCTTTTTAGACTCAAATGTAATTTTTTAGAATTTTTATAGGTTTTAAATAAGTCAAAAAAAAGTAGGGGAGTGAAATATTTACAGGTGATTATGTAAGTAAGCTTAAGTCAAAACATGTCATTTTTATTACTTTTCTGATTTTTCTGGATTTTTAATTTTTATATGATTTATCAATACAATGAATACATCAAATAAATAAAAAAGATAATATTTAAAATGAGTGAAATATGAACATGAAATGATAGGTCAAATCAGGAAATATGTACAATGCACATTTAGATCCCAAAACCCAGATTTCACAAATGTACTTTGATTCTTTTGAATTTGGTCTTGTTTTGAAGGTAATTGAAAATACAATTCGAATAGGGATTCATAGGATAATGTATGAGAGAGATGTTCATGTTTTAAGACTTTTAGTCTCAAACTAGGGGTTGGGATTATTTTGCATATGTACAAGTTAGCATTTTTTTAGGATTTTTCGTGGATTAAGGTTAGTGATATGTACACGATGAATGTGGTTTGAGGTCAATTTGAGTTAGCATGAATTAACTAAAAATGCATGAAGTTAGGTGAAAATGCATGGATGATTATGAATGCAATACGAAGTGTTAATTTATGTAAATTATTTACATATGCCTAAAAGTTAATTTTATGAAGTTAACATAGAAACTAACCTAAATTATGAGGACGACGCTCTATTTTCAGCTAATTAGAGTGATGAATCACATACTCACCAATCTCCTATACTTAAACTATGTTCGTCCTTGAGCACTAGAGAATCAATGACTTAATCGGATTAATCAATGAATGTGCGTGTGAAGTACAAGACTCGATCAGTTGAAAAACTCTCGATTTTAGTGATCCGAAAATTTTGAACTGAACCAACCTCTAGTAAAAAGGTATCCAACTTCTCTAGCTCTGAGACTCTTTGTATACATATAGAATGCAGTCACAAGACTAGAGTCAAAATGTCACTCAAAGTTCCAATCTGAAAGACTCCCCTAAGGACTCAATGCTCAACACATAGGGAACAAAACATTTCTTGTAAACAATCAACCATCTCTTTAATTTCGAGGCTTAAAAGTGTAGATGGAAGGTCAATTGATGGAGGGTATAAGTTTGTTTAATTTTCTCCTCTCCCTCTCATTGGAACAAGGATCCTCTCGAGTGCCTTATTAACTCAACACGTGTATTTTAGGTTGCTGACCAGTACGTCCGTCAAGAGAGCTCGGAGTCGTCTGCACTTATTTCTTGGGAGTACTCCGGGGTGTGTATTTTTTGAGTACCTATCGTACCTTCAACACCCATACTTGTCTCACTATACGATGTAGAACCCTTTTTCGGTGCTAGCCCAACTCTTGATCGTAATAGCTTTGGTCCAAGTGGACACTTTTGAAAATATTGGGAGCGCTCACCTTTAGTGGAATCTCTTTGAATTTATGTTTGATATGGGAGAGCTTTTCTTTATAATTGAATGAGAGAACTTCTCTCGAAATTTATTCCACTAATTTTACCAAGTTGGCGCACACTGATCAACAATAATTAATTAGTTTCATCACACCATGTTACATAGGTTTATATCAAGAGATTGGTACAAGAACCTTGTTCTCATATTGATTGAAAGTGTTGACACTAAGGTTTCATGAAGCTTTCATCGATTTTATCCCATACTTGAGCATCATAAAATCAGGTTCAAACTCAAATCCCTCATTCCAGTTCCTCAAATAAAATTCAACTCATCTCATCATAACTGTTGTCATGTATGTAAGGTGATGATCATATTCTTTAAGGAAGAGACTAAGTATGCAATATAGCGCACACATTGTTTGAACTCGGTAAGTGTGGATAATTAAGTCATCGATCCTAATGATTAAGGCCGGTTAACTCAAAATTATAGAACCTCAGAAATCAAGTGTCCTTGAACTTCACAAGTCTAGTGTGAAAGCATAAGTGTCAGGGATACATCAAACTAAGAATGCATGAATGAAATTATGATGAACGCGATGGTGAATGAAATGCAAGACCATGGATTGATTTTTTTAATGTAAGATTTTTTGTTTTTTTAAGATTTTTAATGTAAAAATGGATAAGGAGATGATTTTCATTTTTTTTAGATTTTAAAGGTTAGTTACCCACATAATAAATAAAATATAGACTTACGTGAAAGTACGAGCTATGGGTAAAATATACACAAAGTATACACATCCCCTATACTTAGCAAGTGCTATGTCCTCAAAGCACAAGAAGCGTAGAGAAACCGTAGTTCAGGCTAAGCATAAGAAAAAGAAAAAGAAAATAGAATCCAACTCACCCCCTATACTTAATCTTAAGTATAGAAGAAGAGCGAGAATGGGCAGATAAGAAAAGTGAAGGGTATGTACAACGAGCATCGGGGCCCCTTATACTTAGGCTCAAGTCAACCTAAGCATGGAAGATGGGGCGCGGGTCCGATGAGATCTTGAGAATGTATAAAGAGAATGAATAAGAGAACGTGTGAAGAATGAAGGTGAATATGTATATGTGGTGTTTGATTGCTTTTCTTCATGTAGGGTTATCTGATGTTTCTTCAAAGTGTCGCTCTGCATGAATTTGTTGACCTAGACTTGGACTAACTGCTCTTTAGAATCAACATAATGCTTCAACAACTGCCTATTCAATAATAATGTATGCATGTTATCTCTAAGATCTGCAATGTCAACACATGCATTGTTGTGAACATCTATGACAATATAGGGACTCGTCTATTTAGATTTTAGTTTCCCGTGAAACATCTTCAACCAGGTGTTGAACAATCATACTTTCTGCCCAAGGATAAAGGTGTTATGCCTTATGTATCTACCATGCCATCTCTTGACCTTGTCCTTATAGATGACACTGTCGTCATCCGCCCAATTTCAGATTTCTATTAGCTCGTTCAGATTCAGGTCATGGCAAAACTTCCCTTGGTGACAACTCCAATTGATTTTTTGGTTTCCCATTCTAATTTATGAACTAATTCTGCAGGTAAATGGCATGACTTTCCATAGATCTTCCTACATGGCGACGTATCGAGTGTAGTCTTGTAGGTCATCCTATAGGCCCACAGAACTTGGTCCAAAAGCTGAGACTAGTTCTTCCTATCAGGATGAACCAACTTTTGAAGAATGCTCTTCACCTCTCTATTGGAAATCTCTACCGTGCCATTAGACTGCGGATGGTACAGATTGGCCACCCTATGCTCAAACTTGTAGTCCTTGGCCAATGCTCTCATCTCTCTATTCACAAAGTGGCTACCCCCATCAAAAACTTTAGCACCGCAAATCTTGCAATGATGTGATCCTTGGTAAATTTACATATAGTCTTATTATCTGCAGTTGGTATTGAGATAGACTCCACTCACCTTGATAGATAATCAATTGCTAGTAAGATGTACTCATGTCCATTGCTATTTGGAAAGGGACTCATAAAATCAATTCTACAAGCGTCAAAAACATCACAAAAATTCATCATCTTGATGAGCATCTCATCTCTTTGACCAACAGTCCCTCCCATTCTTTGATAGATCGGACATAACTATACAAAGTCAATGGAGTCTCAAAATAGGGTCGGCCAGTAAAATCCATGTTGGAGTACCCTGTGCATGATTCTCTTTCCCGAATGGTGTTCTCCTGCCTCAAGTGTATGACAATGTGCGAGGACACTCTGGTATTCCTCCTAAGGAATACACCTTCGCCAAACACAATCTGATTCTTCAAAGAAAAAGAACGAATCGTTACAGTGTTATCTCCCCGAATCCGACCTCAGTCGATCAATATTTCTCCTAGTCCAACCCCTGGGGAACCTGCTTAGAGACAAGGTAGTTCATCATGTTGGCGTACCACGGGAGAGAGAGTTAATTGTGCAAACTGACTCATCTAGGAAAATTTCACGAATTGGTTCAATATATGGATTATCATTCTGCTCGATTCGTGAAGGGTGATCAACCACAACATTCTTTGTTCCAGATTTATCCTTAATTTCTAATCAAATTCTTGGATTAATAAGATGCATCTCATAAGACACGTCTCCGCATCCTTCTTTTCCATTAAATACTTGATTGTTGTGTGAGTAAAAATTGTCACCTTGGAGCCTAAAATATAACATATGAATTTCTCAAGATCCCAAACCACTACGAGCATTTCTTTTTCAGTCATTGTATAATTTTTCTTTGCAGGATCCAAAACTTTGCTCGCATGGTGAATACATATGATATCCCATCTCGCCTCTTTCCTAACATGGCTTAGACAGCAAAATCCGATGCATTAGTCATGATCTCAAAGTGAAGAGACCAATCGAGATCTTGTAAGATCGATGATTCATAGATTTTCCTTTTCAGGTGCTCATTGGCCTTTAGGCACTTTTGATCGATAATGAACTCCGTGTGTTTCCCTAAGAGCTCAGTCAGTGTGCAAGTGATCTTTGAAAAATCATGAATAAATCTCCGATAAAATCCAACATACTCTGAGAATGAGCGTACTGACTTGACGTGGGTTGGTAGCTCAACCCTTTTTTGAGATGGCGTGCCCTAACACGATACCCTCCGTAATCATGAAATGGCTTTCTCCTAGGAGAGTATCAAATTAACTTCCCTACACCGCTTGAGGACTCGATCCAAGTGCGCTAAACATGTATCAAAAGAATCACCTATGAATCAAGAAGTCATCTATGAAGACTTCTAAGAAGTCTCCCACCATTTCGGCTTCAAAAGTGAATAAGGATTCATAGGAGACTGTACGAGAGAGATATTCATGTTTTAAGGCTTTTAGTCTCAAACTAGAGTTTGAGATTATTTTGCATATGTATAAGTTAGTATTTTAAAGATTTTTTATGCATTAAGGTTAGTGATATGTACACAATAGAGGTGGTTTAAGGTCAATTGGAAATAGCATGAATTAATAAAAAAATGCATTAAGTTAGTGAAAAATACATGGATGATAATTGCAATTTGAAGTGTTAATTTATGTAATTTTTTATAGGTGCTTGGAAGTTAATTTTACGAATTTAACATGCAAGTGTACCTATTATGGGGATGAAGCTCTATTTTCAGCTAATTAGAGTGATTGAATCACATATTCATTATAGCCATATATCGAAGTTCATGCATATGCAGACTCACGCAAACTTCCTGTAGTGTTATTGATTCTCTTTCGGCAATAAATGATTGAACAAAGTTCTCAAACAACAATGAGAGAGAAACCAACAAAATTAAGGTAACATCCCCATCTTTAATCTTAACATTTACATTTCTTAAATCCATCACTAATGTATTTAAATGATCTAGGTGGTTATTTAAAAGATGTACACTCTTGCATGTGGAGAGAGAAAACAGACATTGCTCCAAGAGCAACTTGTTGGTACTTCATCATGTACATATTTTGAGTCTCGACTGTTCGTGGAATCCTCATCAGCAACCTCCACGATAATATCGTCTGCCAAACACAACATGATCGTCAAGTGCACCTTCTCTTCATGCACCGTCAACTCCTATGGTTCAAGTGCCTACTCCCCCTCCAGGTCGAGCGGCGCCAAGATGCCATACTGCTTCAGAAGGGCGCACATCTTGATCTACCATAGACTAAATATGTTCTTTCATGTGAACTTCTCGATCTTCATATTGTGTGATACCATCTTGCTGGATGATCATGATTGAACCTGGCTCTGATATCAGTTAGTTGCGAATCGCGGAAGCAAACACACACAAACACTATCAAACAAGCAATATGTAAATACACGGATTTACAAGGTTCACCCGTAACCGAACTATGTCCTTGGGTAGTGGCGATCAATTTTCACTATGTGGAAAAGGAATATATAGAATAGTGAGAATACACAAATATGGGATGAGGATGAGGATACAATATGTGGTGACCCTGGGACCTCTTTTATACTGTAACAGAAGAATACCAATCATATTCAACAATCCAACTCAACGGCTCCCAGCCAATCAGGATTCAGGAGGTAGATCAGGCATTTTTCACAAACATTTTTCTTATTTTTTTTGAAAAATATCACCATGTATATTCATCTATATATTCCTCCAATATGCAATTCAAATTTCATCAGAAATGGTGACTCATATGCCCTCTATCTAGAACAGATTGATTACAACAATGTTTAAACCGTCGAAATTACATGGTCTGGATGGAGGGCATTCAAATGACATATTAAAGGGATATATAGATGAATATACATGGTGATATTTTTCAAAAAAAAATTGCAGAAAAATAGGGCGAGGGAAGCCTCATTTTTTCCTCTCTCTCTCTCTCTATATATAGGGTAAAATGTGTATGCCCCCCTAGGGGGAGCTAACTTAGCTCCCCCCACCCCTTTTTCACAATTTTTTATTTTTTTTGAAATCTAAAACCGTATAAATTCATTATTAAATCCCTATATTATGGCATTCAAATTTCATGTGAAACAGAGACTCCTACGACCTCCATCCAAACGGGGTCGATTTAAAAAATCTTGTTACCGTTAAAAAAATGACTATCTGGATGGATGCCGTAGGAGTCTCTGTTTCACACGAAATTTTAATGACACAATATAGGGATATAGTGATGAATATTCATGGAAGAAATTTTCAAAAAAAATTAAAAACATGGAGAAAAGGCGGGGGTTGCTAAGTTAGCTACCCGTGGGGGCTGCCCTATTTTACCCATATATATATTAACGTATGTTCCTTTGCTTTTTGCAGTTAATGTGAAGGAAGGATGCATCTTTTTTCTACCAAATTACTGGAGCTAAATTGAATTCTCAAAGGAATTTCTTAAACCATGGAAGGTTTGTGTAATATAAACTCTTTAATATTTTGGGATGATTATCTTAATTCAAGGATTTCTTTCTTTGTCATAGGATCATATTTATCTTGGTACTTCTTGATTTTGTTTTACCCTGATGAGTTTCAGATTTTTATTATTCCAATTTAATTAAGAATGACATCTGAACAGATTTTAAAGTTATTTTTGTGCATATGTCTTTTTGTTCTTTTGCAGCATAATAGCCCTTAAAGTTATTTGACATGGAAACGGTATATGGTTATAGATTTAATATTATATACATTTTGTTTTTATCCGTAATATATTTTAGATATAAATTTAATATTACATAAATTTTGTTCTGTTATGTATGATATACAGATCGGATCAACTATGCGTATCCAAAGGAAGTTCTTTCCTCAACACTCAATTTTTGTCATATTTATCTTCCCCCTTGCAGCAACAGAAAGAAAGAAGAGGAAGGTGATCACACCATCGAATTGTCAGCTGAACCATCATGCCCAATTTTTATATTTCAGTTACATTAACATGCTTTTATTGATAGTCTTAAGACTCAAAATGGCTTCCTATATTTTTGTGCAATCACATGTTACATATTCTGCAATCACAGGTAACAAGCTTCAAGTGCGACGACATCTGTTTGGATGTGGCAATGCAAGTGCACCAGCGTCTATTTTGATAATTTGATGATTTTATACTTTATTAATTTATATAATCTTAGTAAAGAGTGACGGAGGGAGAGGGGGGCGGGAGGGGGGTCAGGCCTCCCCGTTCCTCCCCAACCTCCCTCCTTAAAATTTCGGGAGAATGGGATTGGCGCCCCCGCCTCTCATTTTTCAAATAACGAGATTATCTCCTACAACTTTCTAAATTTAAAAAATAATAAAAATATGGACTAAATTTTAGGGTGTTTGAAGTAACGAACGGCTCATTCTTGTTTTTAACAGTTATCTCTATAGATGCATATATCTCATTCTTTTTTTAACAGTTATCTCTATAGATGCATATATCTCATTCTTTTTTTAACAGTTATCTCTATAGATGCATATATGTATTACCGAAGTCCTCCTAATCTCCTCCCTTCTCAATTCCAATTTTCAAAATTCTAGAACTACATCTATACCATCTTGGCATCTTTTCCTTCTTGGGTTCAACAATAAGGAGCCAGATTCTGACACTTTCTTGCACCACAAGACCCCCTCCAATGCAATCGCTTCAACAAATTTATTTATATCTCATGGTTATCTGGATTTTAGAGCAGATGTTGGATTTTCTGATAGATCGTAGAAGAAGTGATAGAATGGAATAGTATTTTTAGTCATTAATCTATTGTCATAATTGATGTTAAAAGTATATAAATATTTGTAGATAATCACATCAAATAGGTAGGTGAGGTAATTCATGTGTTATAAAAACAACAATAAAAAATAGTGAATGTTTGACTAATAGGGATGCAAATGAATAAGGATACAACTATATATATTCCTCCATCGTATCTGTTTTATACATATTTTTACATCCATATTATATCCGTTTTAAATTAGATATGGATAAGGATACCACTTTGATATCTAGAAACATTTGTATTTGTATTAGAATGTCCAATTTCACATATTTATAATTGTAAATTTAATTTAACCATAAATAACGTAATTTTACGGTTCTATCACTTGCGCCATTCTTTGATTTTGCAATATCAGTTATGCTCCTCCTTTTTTGTAATGTCAATTCTTACACCGTATTTTTACAAATTCACTGTTTTGTCCTTCCATCAAGATAAACTAGGGGCATAACTGATATTATAAATTGGTAGAATTGTAGGTTTTGTAAGAATACAATGACATAACTGAAATTGTAAAAAAGAAAAGGACATAACTGATATCACATAATCTAGGAGGGGCACAAGTGATAATAATCCTTAATTTTATACCTTCTATCACCATATTTTATATAACTATTATAATATAGGCGCATTTAATATATTTATGTCATATGTATTCCATCTAATGCTTTTTAATTTAAGTTAATATATAGAGTATTCATATGTAATTGGTGCATGTTTTAGATCCGTATCCGTTTTTTAAGGATATGGTAACATAGTTTTCATATTCACCAGTATATGTATCTGCATCTGTATTCGTCAATATCTGTATCAAAAATCTTTCTATCCATATTTTACTTCAACGAAGTAAGTTTATTGATAATTTTATTACTCAAGTTTCCTTTTTCATATAATTAAAAAGGGTTGTATGGGGTTGCTCTATTGGCTGCCCCGCCCCATTTTTTATCAAAATTTTTTATTTTGTTTGAAAAATATCACCATATATATTCATCCCTATATCCCTCCTATATGACATTCGAATTTCGTCAGAAACAGAGACTCTTACGACCTCCATCTAGATAGGGTCGATTTAAAAAATCCTATGACCGTTAAAAAAATATCTGTATGACTGGAGGCCGTAGGAGTCTTTATTTCTAACAAAATTCGAATGGCATATAGGAGGGATATATGGATGAATATATGTGACGTTATTTTTCCAAAAAGTAAAAAAATATAAAAATGAGGTGGGGGCATCCATGTTGGTTGTCGCGGGAGAACAACCCCATTTTTTCCAATTAAAAAATATTGTGATATATTAAAAAAAGTTAATATTTTAAAGATGGTATGATATGAGGTCAAACTAATTTTTTCATCTAAGGAAAAATCTCTCTCTACACACATATAATTTTCCTATTATATTCGCCCCCCCAACCCAACCATCCTGGCTTCGTCCCTGTTAGTAAGTATGTCTGTGTATTTCATTCTTAAATAAATACCTTGATGCATTAATAAATGAGGTAACGTTGATTATAAAGTGTTTTTGCATGAATCTAAGGTTTTCAAAATTTTTATACTAATTTGGTGAGTTTTGTTTTTTAGTTTATTTTTTTGAGATATAAGATCACAGTTATTATTAAAAAATTAAAATCATTTTTAAATAAGTTACAAGTAACACTATACAAAAATTGAAATCTATAAAGCCAACTATACTAAATCCCGAAACCCATTTTTCATAAATGATATCTTCTCAAAACTAGAGCGTTCTTAAATATTTAACTCATTCTATTATTGTATATCAAGTTACGGGCTTCAAAAGTTATACCTTGTGACACCTCGCCCTCTGTTGGTTTTTATCAAGTCCCAACATAGGAGGGGGTTGTTGGACAATTATCCCCTTGGGTCCTATTCCAAATAGGACTATGAGGGGAGAGAGAAGGCTAGAGTAGTATAAATAAGGTCCCATACATGGCATTGGGGATCAACTCAACTCAAGCATCTCCCCCTCTCTTCTCTCTTAGTTCTCTCTCCACGAGCAAGGAGAAGAGTAGCCCACGCAAGGCGCGAGGAGTAAGTTCGCGTAAGGCGCGAAGAGTTAGCATACATGGGTGCGAAGAGAAGTCGCATCCGCGAGGAACGTCTATGCTGGAGGCACGAAGAGCAGCCGCCAGGGAGGTACATTCTTGAGGAGGGACAACTTGTGACAAGGAGAAGCATCGATATCGTGTTCTCCAAGTACAAGGTGATAGTTATTTGACTTGTAATTGAGCCTCGATTTTGTTGGGCAATGAAACTGAGAAGATACTGTGTCCTCTCATTTTTCTGGCCTAGTGGATTTTGTTGTGGGTCGTTGTGCCCCATGGGTTTTCCCCTCTCTCACATAAAAGAGGGGTTTCTCACGTAAAAAATTATCGTCTCTCTGTGGCTGCTTGATTATTGTGCTATGATTATTTTGCTTGGTTCCCATGTGGGGAACGTTCCGCTGCCAGTCATCCTTTATAGGATAGGTTAAGGGGACCTCATGATTTCCCAACAAGTGGTACCAGAGCTCACATTGTCAAGATGGGAAAGGATGACAAAGGCACAATGATCAAGTTGATGAGCATGAATTGGAAATATATGGAAGGACAAGATGGAGGACATCTTGTATTGCAAGGACCTCCATGATATGGTGGAAGGAGAAACAGCCAAACCCGAGGGCATATACGTAGGTGATTGGACGAAGCTGAATAGAAAAACAGTCGGCACCATCAGAAAGTGGTTGGAATTGTCTGTATTTCATCATGTCGCAGAAGAGATAGATGCAAAGAAACTATGGGAGAAACTAATAGAGCTTTATGAGCAAAAGACAACCACTAACAAGACGTTCCTGATTTGAAAGTTGATGGATCTAAAGTATAAGGACAGGATGAAGGTTGCTGAGCATTTGATTGAGTTTCAGAGTCTCATCAATCAATTGAGTACCATGAACATGACGATAGATGATGAATTACATGCGCTTCTTCTACTGGGTTCCTTACCAGATAGTTGGGAAATGTTGGTGAGTACCATGAGAAACTCTGCTACAAACGGCAAGTTGACCATCCCCATGGTCAAGGGCAGTCTTCTGAATGAAGAAATCAGGCGATGATCATCCGGAGAGTCTTCTTCTTCTCATGTATACGCAGTTGAAAGAAGAGGCATGCCTAGCATTGGAAAATCAGGAGAGAAACTCAGGGAGAAGTCCAAAGACAAAGGAAAGTGCCTTCATTGCAACAAGATTGGTCACTGGAAGAGAGACTATAGATTCTGAAAAAGAGAGCAAGTACAAGCCACAAAGAAGCAGAAGAAAGATGAAGATTAGAATGTTGCTGTCGCAGTAGCTGATGACAATGAGGATAAGATGGTTCTCACTATTCAGGAACAATGTCTACATGCAGGGGATGACTGCGAGTAGGTCGTTGACACGACCACCTCCTACCAAGTGTCTCAGCATAGGGAGTTATTCACTTCCTATATAGAGGGAGATTTTGGGAGAGTCAAGATGGAGAACAACAGTTACTCCAAGATCGTTGGCCCAGGGACTATCTCAATTCAGACTAGCATTGGATGTATAATGACTCTGCAGGATGTTAGGATTGTTCCTGACTTGTGACTTAGCCTTATTATGGTTCTCAAATGGATAAGGAAGGCTACCATCTGAAGTTTAACAACAACAGGTGCAAGATAAGCAAGGGTTATATTATCAAGGATAGAGACAGGTTGTGTTGCACGCTCTACAAGATACCAGTAAAGGTCATGGATGGCAGCCTACATGCTAGTGAGACTGACACGTTGGATCTTTGGCATCGTCGACTCGAACACAAGAGACAAAAGGGATTACAACTTTTGAGCAGGAAGGAGTTTATTCCATGCTACATTGGCATCACACTATCACCTTGTGATTCATGTGAGGTTGGAAAAGACACATGTGTGCACCTTTCAAGGCCAGATCAAAGGTGAAGGAAGAGATTCTACAGTTGATTCACTCTGATATGTGTGGTCCCATGGACACAACATCTTTGGGAGGAAACAAGTATTTTCTGACCTTCATTGATGATGAATCAAGGAAGGTGAGTGTTTATATGCTGAGGACGAAGGATAAAGTCCTTGATTGCTTTAGGAAAATCCATCCTGGAGGATCATGAGACAAGCAAAGTGTTGAAGTCTCTCGCATACAGACAATGGAAAGGAGTACACCTCTCACAACTTCCAAAGCTACTGTATAGAGCACAGCATACCCCGGCACAATGGTATCGTTGCAAAGGAGACACGGGATCAAGCATGCGATAGAGCCCAGCACACCCCAGCACAATGGTATCGTTGAACGAACAAATAGGATCATTGTAGAGAGAGTTTGTTGCATGCTGAAGATAGCGAAGCTGCCCAAGACCTTTTGGGATGAGGTGATTCAAACCATCTGTTATTTTATCAATCAATCTCCATTTGTTCCCTTGAATTTTCAAGCCCCTGAGATCATTTGGTATGGGAAAGATCTCTCATATGCTCACATGAGGGTGTTCGGATGCAAAACTCATGCATTTATACCAAAGGAACAAAGGAAGAAACCTGATGACAAGGTAGTGCCCTGCATTTTTTTGGATATGGAGATTAGGAGTTCAGATACCGACTTTGAGATCCAAAGAAGAAGACCATCATCAGGAACAGAAATGTGATTTTATATGAGAACCAGACTTTGGATGAGGATGATAGTGGCGATGAAGACTCATATGGGATTGTTATGGATGATGACAGTGATGAGGACTCAGATTCTTCTCCAGTACATGGTACATACGGAGAAGATGCACAATCAAAACAACATGAGCCAGATGCGGACCTCGTTGCTGCAGGTCCAGGGGATCCTGCGCAGAGGGAGTAACCTCATCAAGAAGCAGATGTAGCAGAGCCTCGGGTGAGGATATATGGGAGGGCACATCGGCCATCATCCCATTATCCGACTTCCCAGTATGTGATGCTGACTGATCATGATGAGCCATGAAATTTTAAGGAGACACGAGAGCATAAGGAGAGAGATCATTGGTAAATTGCAATGAATGAAGAGATGCAATATCTGAAGAAAAATCATACCTATGATCTTTTTGAGCTTCCTGTAGGTAAGAGAACGTTGAAGAACAAGTGGGTCTACAAATTGAAAGCAGATGATGGTGGTAAGCAACTAAAGTACAAGACCAGATTGGTTGTGAAGGGATTCAACCAGAAAGAGGGCGTGGACTACGATGAGATCTTCTCACCATTTGTGAAGATGAATTCCGTGAGAGTGGTGCTAGGTCGTGTTGCAAGCTTATACCTTGAGCTAGAGCAGATGGACGTGAAGACATCTTTTCTTCACGGTGGCCTGAAGGAAGATATCTACATGGAGCAACCACAAGGATACCAGGAGAAGGAGAAAGAGCACATGGTTTGCAGACTAAGGAAGAGTCTTTATGGCTTGAAGCAAGCCCAAAGTCAGTGGTACTTGAAGTTTGATGTTTTCATGACGAAGCAGAACTTCAAGAGGACTACAATGGATCCATGTGTGTACGTTCAATATCTTCCTAATAGCATGTTCAGTATTCTATTGATTGGTGTGGATGACATGCTAATAGTTGGTCATGATCCCAGATTGACTGCAAAACTCAAAAGGGAACTCTTTCAGGGAATTCGAGATGAAGGATTTGGGTAAGGCAAGCAACATGTTAGGATGCAAATCACTCGTGACAGAAAGAGGCACAAGTTGTGGTTGTCACAAGAGAAGTATGTTGGATGCGTTCTGTAGTGGTTCAACATAAAGAATGCAAAGCCTGACAACACGTCCCTTATCGCTCATTTCAAGTTGATGAAAGAGACATGTATGTCTACTCTTGAGGATAAAGATGAGATGACCAAGATTCCTTACCGATCGACAATTGCATCCTTATGTACATCATGATTTGCACCAAACCTGACATTGCTCATGTCGTGGGCGTATTGAGCAGACTCATGTCGAATTCATGGAATTATCATTGGGAAGCAGTGAAGTGGATTCTGAGATACTTGAGAGGGGCATCAAATATGTCTTTGATTTTTGGGCGGTCAGATTCCAAACTCTGTGGATATACAAATGCTGACATGGCAGGAGATGTGGATCAGAGGAAATTGACTTCTAGGTACATTTTCACTTTTACATGAGGAGCGATTTTGTGGTAGTACAATTTGCAGAAACGCATTGCACTCTCAACGACTGAAGCCGAGCACATTGCAGCAGCAACAGAAGCAGGGAAAGAAGTTATGTGGTTGCATCGATTTCTAGGTGAAAATGGATGCAAAGACATGCCAATTGTCTTTTGTGATAGCCAGAGCACCATTGATTTGAGAAAGAGTACGGTGCAACATTTTCGCACAAAGCATATAGATCTGCGATACTATTGGTTAAGAGATGCTATTGACAAGAAGCGCGTGATTCTGAAGAAGATCCACACAGATGAATATCCATCAGATATGTTGACAAATATCGTAACTCGTGACAAGCTGCAGCTCTATAAAGAGCTGAGCGGTGTCTCCTCTCAGTAATAGTCTTCTTGGCGACACCTCCCCTTTGCGACTGAAGGAGGATGTTGTTGGTTATTATCCAATCCCAAAATAAGAGGGAGTTGTTGGACAATTATCCCTTGGGGTCCTATTCCAAATAGGACTAGGAGGAGAGAGAGGAGCCAAGAATAGTATAAATAAGGCCCCATGCATGGCATTGGGGATCAACCCAACTCCAACATTTCTCTCTCTCTCTTCTCTCTTAGTTCTCTCTCCTCATGCAAGGAGAGAAGTAGCACACGCAAGGCATGAGGAGTAAGTTAGTGCAAGACGCAAAGAGTTAGCGCGCTGGGGCGTGAAGAGAAGTCGCATCCACGAGGAGCAACTGCGCTGGAAACACGAAGAGCAGCTACTGGGGAAGTTCGTTCTTGAGGAAGGACAACTCATGATAAGGAGAAGCATCGGTATCGTGTTCTCTAAGTACATGGTGACAGTTATCTGATTTTATCCTTGTATCTGAATCTTGATTTTGTTAGGCAACAAAACTGAGAAGACATTGTGCCCTCTCAATTTTCCGGCCTAGTGGACTTTGTTGCGGGTCGTTGTGCCCTGTGGATTTTCCCCCTCTCTCACATCAAGGAGGGTTTTTCCACATAAAAATTCTTGTCTCTCGATGGTTGCTTGATTATTGTGCTACGATTATTTTATTTGGTTCCCGTGTGGGGAACGTTCCATTGCCATTCATCCTTTGCAGGACATGTTAAGGGAACCTCACTATTTCCAATCACTCTCTTGCCATCATATGTAACATGACGAGAGTGTCGAACCTACGCTCCAATTCACCCATGATCTATGATACTCAACAAATCAACTCATGTCCGCTAAACTAACATTTGAAATATATATAGCAGGAGAAAGAATATGAAATTGAAATGTGTGTTTGCAATGGTCATTCTTATTTATCATATGTCAAGTGCATGCCAACCAATTTGAGATACACAATATAACTATTAAATATATAACCAAGAGCTCTCAAAATACCTCATTATATTATCTCTCAAAGAAAACAAAATATAACATGGAAAGTAAATAATTACTCGAATCGGTACTCACCACATCTGTTGTAAGTGGGTCTGCATAAAGATCTATGGTATTGTGACCACTAATGTTATGTTTTTGATCAGCTACACATGTTAGGTTCACACGAGGGTAACATTATGAGAAATTACATAAAAATGATACATATGTGTAAACTCTAATGTAAAGTAAACAAGAAATGTGTGCTTAAACTCGTTTGGGATACAGATGTTTGTACTGTGAAAATTGACCCACATAATGTTACTCTAATTTATACTACACCAAATGTTCATCGAATTAATTTATTAATTTTGATTTTCATATAATAACGCTATTGTGTTTATCTTAAATTTACAGTGATCATAATTCACAATGGTGTATAATGCAAATTCTGGTTTTCGGTCATGGATCATTTTTCTTAAACACGCACATGCTAATACAAAACTCGTGGGCCTCTGCTACATGAGAACTTTGATTTAGTCTTCTTAGATAAAACTCCCAAGGGCCTCTATCCAACCATAAGAAGAAGATGATCATATACCTAATATGCAAGTTGATTAAACGCATCATGAAACACCTCTCATAAGTCATAATAATAACATATAAAGTAAAATTGGTGCGATCACATCTCATTCTACTCCGAATCCTAATATCGTGTACAAGTGTGAAATTAAGAATGTCAACCACTCCACCTGCAAACTCCATCAAGTAGCTTCAGAGGTAACTGTATGACTAAGTGCAATACATCATCTAACTCGACCACTGAGGACTCGATCTTCAAAGGTTCTACCCGAGGCCTAAGGGTGCATGCTTAATATTTTGTGACACCTAAATCTATCTACCCGTTTACAGTAAAACGTTGCTTATGAGGTGATAATTAATCACCAAGGATAAAAACTAACACTAGTAACCTGTCGAAATATGAAAATATTTGACATATTTTTACATTGTCACAAGGAGACATTCATGATTCTTACCATCGATGCACGTATAATCACTACCATCGATCACTAACGATTACTAGATTTATCTATGACCTAAATCTAAGACGAGGTATCTACACATGATAAAGCAACAACAACCAAAAACAGAGCCAGGGTAAGGGAGGGGGCTTCGATCCTTATCTCCCAATTATTGCTAGATATACATATGTCTAAGTAGAAAAATATAAGATCTAAATACACTAATTAATTAACCAAATTTAAATATTGTATAGAATCGCCCTCCATGCCTTTGCAAACTCAAAAATATGATCTATATACAATAATAAATTATAAACATCTACACATTGTGCATAACTGAATATGGATATCTTCGTGTCTTTCCTCCATATCCATTTTAAGCGGATATAGATAGACATTTTTTTAATTTAGCCGATATTAATTATTGTGAGGATATGAATCTTTAAATTGTTGCGGATACGTTCCCCGATATGGATACTATTCCTTTTTTTAGACTATAGAATTAGATATGATTATATATTTATGGATATTGGTATCATCGAATCAATATGCGCATATTTTATAGATATCTATCGGTGTGTATGGATATGTGTGTATGTGTGTTACATGGTTACATGTGATATATTATATTTTGAAATCATTTTCAAATGCAGAAAGAAAAAATATATCTTTAATTTAGGTAATTATTTATTACACATATTATTAAACTTATAACACTAACTAAATTTTTTATTTAATTTTATAATTTGTTTAAATTTGATGAAAGCAATTATAAATTTAAATTTTAGAAGAATATTTCTACCGAGGATAAGTGTTAGAGACATTTATTATCCACAGAATAATCCGTGTTCGTTTGTCATAAATTGTATCCAAATTATAGTCTTCATTTCACTGTACATATTACTAGCAAGATATGATTTCATCAGTCGTATCCAAATTGCAAAAGGGGCAAGGATATGATAACAACCCTATTTGTATCTCAAACCATTTTAAATTGGAAACATATACAAAAACCAAAGGTTTTATCCAGAGAATGTTCTCGTCCACTGTAATTCTTTGTATCATTTTTGGGCATCCGATTGATGTACTCCACCTATATCTTTTTAATAAAATTCCCGCAAGACGGTGAATCCCATCTTGGGATGTCACCCTCACTTTATTCAAAAAAAAATTGTGTTCCTACATGTAAAGCATCATGTAATATTGCTTATTTTAAAAAATTAGATTTAATGGAATAATTCAACATCACATTAATAAAAGTATATATCCGTGAAGTGTATATACGTGAAATGAAGAAGATTGTAAGAATTTTTTGTCAAAGCGATATTTATGTGAAATTCTAAGTTTATATGGTATTTTTTCAAAAAAAATTATAATTACTAGTGTCAACCAATCTACACCTCCAACAGAATCGAACAAATACAAACAACTAAAAGGTAGCATATATTAGATAAATGATGCTTAAATTTATTTGCCCCCTTCTCTCACTTTAAGAAGAATTGGCCAGGTTTCTACACGTGATAAATTTAAAAGAAATGTAGGATAATGTACCTATCCAGCATGATTTAAATCTAATTTAACAAGCAATTTTATAACATAAAAAAATACATATTTTCTGGCCGGTATGGTTCAGAACTGGATAAATCAATATACGATCCAAGGGACACGGTGATGCTGTATATTCTTGCCATTCAAACCAGACATTAAAATTGTACCTTTGATTTCTACTTGTTTCATCTAAACAACATTTAATCATATATCAGAATCCCTAATGAATGAAAACAAACAAACAAACGACTATGGTACATATAAAAGTAATATTTAGATTTATTTTGTTGATTATAAATCAATCTCAAATGAACGAAAATAAATAGGTTCACTATATTTTGTACCATTAGATTTGTCTTGGGAACCTTAGATCATCGTTCACATGCAATTAGACTTCAGATAAAAATATGGGAACTGCAGAAATATGTGAGATATGGTGTATAAATGCTCAACGAGTACCAGTGAATAGTCGACAGAGTATTTTGTTAATACGTCCGCTTTCTCCTCAGTTGGACATTATGAGCAAAATAAAACACACAGATACTATAGCATGAAAATTAGAGGGAGTGCTTTTCAATGGCTGACGAAATCTGTGCAATCCTACCAATGATTGTGCATACGAGTACTTAGTTTTGATAAAAAAAACTAGTTGGCATTCAAAAACAAAATACAAAGACTTATCATGCATTGATTATTGATTCAAACAACAAACAGTGATGACGCTGTAGCATGCATCAACGTCTACTTATTATTGATCTTGCTCAGCAATGAGGCATAACACCCGAGAGTTAATTATCCAACACCTCCACAAGGATCCTATAACTCTATGGATATCTAAACTAAAAGAAACCGATCTTATGAAACCAACAATGGAGAGAGAGAGAATTTCATTACCATCTCTTAGGATGTTCCTCACGATCTCCTTTTACGTTTGGATATTATGCTTTCAATGTTACAATCGCAGCGAGAACACGTGTACGGGATGTGAAGAGATAGAATTTCATTACCATCTCTTAGGATGTTCCCTCACGATGTCCTCTTGCGTTTGGAAATTATGGCTTCAATGTTACAATCGCAGTGAGAACACGTGACTTTGAGCTTACCCTAAGCAATGGCATTCGTAGACCCTCGATCGGACAATATTTTCCAGTGACAATGATGGCCCTTAAGCAAAGATTCTGACTAAATCGGTTGCGCTATGGTGAGGGGAGAAAGGGTGGGTAGCTAGAGCTTGAGAGAGCAATCCACCTCTCTCATATTTTTAGGAATTTGGCAAAATTCATTTTATGATTTCGGATATGTATATGGATCCCAACCCACCAACTTAAAATATCGATATCTTGAGCATGGTATGAAAAAACTATTCTCGAGGTGGTCAAGGCGATCCCATCTAGCCTCAAGGTGTGCGCCTCGATCCAATCCAGTGAGACGTGCGCCCCCGATGGCTGAGGCGTAGCCTCGAGACGATCGAGGTATTTTGCAAGGTGTTTTTGCTTTTTTAAGGTTTTTTAATGATTTTAATAGTTTGTTTTGTACTTTGAGAAACTTATAAATATCTGCTTCTTTAAGATAATTATTATACATGATAAATGCCTAAATCTGATATTTCTTTCGTGCCCATAATTTCATATTTACTATATTAATTGTATCCAACTATTACACAAACTCTTACTATTCCTCTCTTAATGAATAAATTCATAAATATCAAATCCAACAATACTCGTAAACTTAATGAGCTTTGCAATCAAGTGAAACAAAATAGACGTGTTTGTGATTTTTCGTGCTGCCATATATTATATGTTCACAACAAGAAATTGGACCTAAGGCAACAAATAATTTGAATATTCGTTGCTATATCTTCTGATGTTAAAGATATAACAATGAATATTATTCATTGCCAAATGATCTTTTGTACTTGTAATTAACAACGAATATCATATTCGTTATTAAAGGTCCATATAATGACGATTTTTTTGTTGAATTACTCGTTAAAATTCACGATAATCGTTGCTGTATTTAGCAATGATTAGAAGAAAACGGTAATGAATAATAGTTATTATATGATTCATTGCAAGGAATATAGCAACGAATACCATTATTTGTTGCGAATTTAAAGAAGTAAGCAACAAATAATATTCATTATTATATATATTTAACTACGGAAAATATGACAATGAATATTAAATTATTCGTTACTTTGGGTCAATTTTCTTGTAGTGATTATAACAGAAATTTCTTTGATGTATATTTAATCGTACTTTTAATTACAATAATACTTCAAAAGTTTTTTTTCGAAATGAATAGGATTCAGGTTTCTCGTGCGTCCATATATTATATGTTAGACACGTAACATAAATTTCTTAGATGCATATTTAATTGTACCTTTAATTACAATAATATTAAGATAGATATGTATTGTTTAATTCTTTCATAATATTTATATATAATAAATTCCTCTTTGATTGGATGAAAATGTGTATAAAGGAATATGATGTTGTTCTATAGTCTACTTTGGTGTTCTTATCTCTATTATTTCATCATTATAGTGTTAAATATTATATATTGGGAAAAAGAACATACAATTACATTGATGTATATATATATAATTGTAGGTTTCTACAAATTTTCTCTATAAACTGAGGCTTACGTCCCAAACGCCTTGAGGCTATAACCTGCCTCGATTCTGAAGAGAAATTCCTAAGTAGTACCTTGGGTTCACATAAATCCTTAGATACTACAACATCTTTTTTTAATCTGGATGCTACAGTGGTGCTGCATCTTGAATATGCGACACCGTCTAATGTTTTTTTATCCAAGTACTGCAGGGGAAACACATCTTCGATATGTGATATCGCTAAACATTCATGGATATGCTGTTCGAGGCACTTTCCTTTAATATCACATTCCTAACATGCGATATAGCGAGAACTTCCGGAAAATGATGCAATTCCAGAGAGTTTCTCCTATATGGCATGTTAAGAATGCAATATTGGAGAAACACCTCGGATAGGCAAATTTTCCAGGAAGTTTCTCCTATCTCGCATGTTGAGTATGCGATATTAAAGGAACTTGGAGGAGTTGACGGAGCAGGAGGAGATGGCGGCGGAGCGGGAGGAAGAGGGGCGGAGCGGGAGGAAGCGACGACTGAGCAGGAGGTCGAAGGGGTGATGGGGGTCGTAGGAGGCGATGTGGGTCGAAGGAGGCGTGTGAGGGTTTGCAGGACGAAGATGGGGTTTAACAGGGGTCTTAAAAGATATCTCATTTTAGGTGTGCGATACCGGAGTCGCATATTGAAGATGTGTTTCCCCTATAGTACCTGGATAAAAAAATAGACGATGTCGCATATTCAAGATGCGACACCACTGTAGCATTCGGATAAAAAAAGTTGTTGTAGTACCTAGGGATTTATGTAAAACCGTGGTATTACTTACAAATTTCCCTCCTCGATTCCGAGGAAAACACCTCATTCCGCCTTTCATTTTTTTCATACCTTGATCTTGAGGTAGGAGACAAGGAATTCAATATTTTTATCCTCAATGGAAAAGTCTCAATGAGCTCTATGAAATGGTTGGTCATTTGTATTTTTGAATGTTTGAAATTCTCTAAATTTTGAAAAATGAAAATATTAATTTTTGCATTTATTTATCAAACATTGATTTAGTTAGCATGGTGTACTTACTGGTTGGAATTTTTGTACTCTTTTTGTATTAAGTTTTTTGATTTTCATGTATAGGATAAAAAAGAATTAAGTTATAAGAATTTAGACTAAATTTTGTAAAATGTTTTAAGTTTTGTTTATATATAGTACTTTTGCATGACCGTATTTTGAGCACTGAAAGACTCACCTCCCTAGTCGGTATTTTTGTACTATTTTAATGTGTATTGAAATTCAATGGTGGATTTGACCAATTAGTTTTTCTAATAAATTCAAGTGAGTTTAAGAAGTTGCCAGATGTGGAATTAGGGTTTCTATTTTATTCTTTAGTTAATATTAATGATTACCTACGCTTTGGTGTATATTGGAGAAACTTTTGTATACATGAAATATGAATTAATATTTGAAGCATGTACATTATTTAATGGGCATTCCGAGTTTGCATTATGTAACATTAGTTCTTTTTGAGATTTTCTTAGATTTCCCCTATCTCTACTTGCTTAGTTTGTAAAATCGAGTCAAGCTAACCCGATATTTTGGCCAGTCTGCACATGTTACATTTTTATGTCATTATTTCATTTTTCTTTTCTTTTTCTATTTCTTATCTTATTTTTTAATATTTTCTATATTAAAAATGCACTTTTATACTTATGTATATTTTTGTGATAAATTATGTTTAATTCTTATTTAAATATATTTTACATAAAATTATAGACAAAAGGAGAGAATAAAAAGTGATATATATATAAGATTTGTCACTACATTACTCCAACATAACGTAGTGAGAAGTGAGAACTAATCCCAATTTCCTTCCCCTCTATCAATTTGAATCGACTACCGATCAATCTACACAAACCCTCACATGTTCATGACTCCATTAGATTATTATCTTGTATAGGTGTAAATGCTCTCATTTAGTAACCCACCCAATTTAATATTCACTAAATGACATTTCTTGACATCTCCTAATTCTCACGGTAGAAAGTAGTTGGCCCATATCTTAAACTAAGTTTACATATTTCTCGATTTTACTTCTTGTTTTAGCCTAGCAATGTTAACTTGAATATAAGTTACTTGGAACAAGTACAAACATCAATATAATGACAGCTCTACTGCGAATTCCATAGAGCATAACTAGAATGAAGATTGCCCGCGCAAGATAGTTCTTGTCTGTATTCTCAGCGAAGCTCAAAATAGTGAATCCGTTTAGACAAGGTTCAATTTTGCAGCATTGCTTTTCCCTTTACGCTGCTCATAGCAAAGCAAGTTATTTGGAGTGTTGAGGCATTACGAGGATCACAAAGTACTTTATGTTGCTCATAGTTCAATACATTTAAATTTATATTGAATCATTATAATCATGCTATATATATTATTCACGAAAGTTACAGATATAATCATGAAGTTAGAGCAGTGCACACCATTCTTTTTATATTTACATGAGTGAAAAATTGATTTAAATCGTTACTTATAGTGACAGTACCCATAAAAGGAGAATCATTGTCCACTATAGGTAGTTTTTGGTCCAAACACTATGCAGTAGTTCAAATAAACTATATAATGTTCGTACAAACATCAAGAAAGAAAACAATTTATATCAAAATTCATAGACTATATAATGTTCATACTAAAATAAACAATAAAAAATGATTTATAACCCAATTCTCGCTCCAATTCATAAGAAAATATCCAGCATGGATAAGCACAACTAGAGCACAAAGATATTTAAATATATTTTCATTATTTTATGCGATTCTTCGAAATTTTTTTGACTCGTAAAATCAATATTGTCAAAAAGTAGAAATCTAAGTGCATTTATGCTATTTCACATATACTTATTTTTTAAGCCCTTGGGATAATTCTCCTTGATACTTATTCATATTCATATTCAACATTCCTCATTGACGTGCCTACAAAAATTCCATTTCAGACTTTTTTTTTAATTTAATGTGTATAGGATTGCTAAAATTAAGTGTCATTAAGGAAAGGAGAATGGGTATGTAGAAATCTATCACAAGTTATCATTGACCTTAAATCAAAGCTTTTTCAAATGGAAAACTATCCCAGCTCCAAATATATAAACTCTAATACTATAATCTAAACATATAGAAAAAGGCAACACAAATTATCCTAAACTATAATATGAAGAAAATATTTATCTTGAGCGAGTGGCAGCTCATGTTAGGAAAGGGATGACGACAAATGGATTGTTCTAAGAGGGGTGGTGAGGAGGATTGTAATACTAAAGACGATGCACACATGTTTAGCACAATCTGCCAAATACGTTATTTATCATATTTTTAAAAGACGCATTATCTTTTTTTATAACGCAATCAAAGGTAACCAAACTTTCCACTTTTTTTAAAAAAAAAATATTATTTTTTATGAAAGTAAATAGAAGAATATTATTTACTTCGAGCATTATTTGATAAATTTTCCAGATTCTCCGGTTCCCGTTGCAAAACGACCAAGACTTGAAGGAGCGAACAAACGTCAACTCAAATCCGTGCCTGCGCGCATAATAGGCGGGAATCAGCTGCCCACTCCCAATCCCTCTCTTCCCCACCGTTTACTCCAAAGAGTTGACTCTTACTCAATCCTTTCTTCCACCTCCACCCCCCGTCATCCATCCATTCCTTCTCCTTGTTCTTCCTTCTTCCTCGGCTCCACTCTCCATGGCTTCCGATGCCAAGTCGAGCATCGTGTTGGGGATCGACATTGGCAGCGACAAGTGCGTGGTTGCATTCGCCGATAAGAAGGGCGTCGTCCACGTGGTGCTGAACGAGGCGTCCAAACGCGAGACGCCCGTGGTCGTCCATTTCGATAAGAGACAGCGCCTTTTCGGCTCCGCCGGAGCCGCGCGTGCTAACATGGACCCCAAATCAACCATCTCTCAGCTGAAACGTCTGATTGGGCGTCGATTCGACGAGCCGTCATTCCAGAAGGAGCGAACGCTCCTTCCTTACGAGACCTCTAGTGGCCCCGACGGAGAGGTCATGGTCAACGTGCGGTACCTCAACTGGGACAGGATGTTCACGGCAGTGGAGATGCTGGGGATGTTCCTGTGCCATCTGAAGCGGATGGCAGAGAAGGCGATGGAGTCAACGATATCGGAATGCGTAATCGGGATTCCCTCCTACTTCACCGACCGGCAGAGGAGGGACTATCTGTTAGCTGCTGAGATCGCAGGGTTGAAACCTCTGAGATTATTTCATGATGGCGCTGCGACTGCCTTGGACTATGGTCTTCACAGAAACCTTCCTCACGGGGAGGCCACTAATGTCGTGTTTGTGGATATCGGGCATAGCGATACACAGGTCACTGTGGCGAGGTTCTGCTTCGGGACCGCGACCGTGCTCGCTCATTCCTTTGACCGAGATCTTGGCGGGAGGGATTTCGATGATGTGATCTTTGAGTCGTTTGCTGACAAATTCCTGCAAGAGTACCACCTAAATGTGCGCGAGAATCCCAGGGCAACCTTGCGGCTGAGAACGGCTTGTGAGAAGGCGAAAAAAATCCTGAGTTCGAACTCAGAAGCGCCGATCAACATAGAGTGTTTGGTGGGTGACAATGATTTGGAAGGAGGAATTACCAGGACAGAATTTGAGAACTTGTCATCTGGTTTGTTCGAAAGAATCATTGCTGTTTGTATGAGAGCTTTGGCTGATGCTGATTTGATTAAAAATGACATTCACTCTGTCGAACTTGTTGGGTATGGTTCTCGAATTCCGAAAATAGCAGATGTCTTGAGAGACTTATTCGGCCGGGAGACGAAACGAACAGTGAACATGGGTGAATGCATAGCCAATGGATGTGCCCTTCAGTGCGCGATGCTTAATGGAGCACCGGCGGCCGGCGTTTTTGCGGTATGGTTAAAACAACTGGGTTTTCGTTTTACATTTATTTCTGCTGTTCATACACATCATGCTGATGACCAAGCAGACATGGGCGGTTGGAGAGTAATTGTAATTATAAATCATTATCTTAAGACCGAAGCTTCCATGTTGTTCTTGTTATTGTTAGTGCTGACTTAGTCGAATCTCTGTGAGAAAACTTAAAATCTGAAAAATATCCTCTTGTAAGACTGCTGTAATATTTTTTCTTTAGTGATCCTCGGCTCATGATTATGCTCCTGGAGCCATACATGTCCCCTAGCTAATGTGCGTTTGAAGTTTGATACAACATCAAGGTCTGAAGTACTAAAGCTTGTTGGAATTGTGATCCAACACGATCGGTGTGTTCTAAATATGACAATAATGTCAGCGAGCCTTTCAGGAAATTAATTGAGTTGAAATGTAAATCATAGAGTTTGAATATGTATGCTGCAAGGCAACCTGTCCAGAATGGCATTCGTAGTCATCACATAGTCCTACTTGAGAGGATTTTTTTTCTGTTTTTGTGAAGGGCTACAATTTTCTAGGAGAACTATCTTTTTCACACTGTTTTACAGGTACATGATAGAATGCCATTTTCTATTGTTGGATCTCCCGCAAGTACAAATTCTTCTACATCAACTAATATAATTGGCAAAGGCAACTTCTTGTTAACTTCGAGAGCGCTCATCCTTCATCCATCTAAAGTCATCACCATTTCTTATGCCAACTTAAATGAGTTGCCTTACGGTGTATTGCCAAATATCAGTTCCTATGAGGTATGCATCCTACTGCATCCCAAGCTTATATTATACCTTGCTTGCTTGTATTTCATTCAGTACTTCATTGTTTTACTTAATGTTTTTATGACATTCGGGTTGTGAGCCCTATATAGTAGAATCACATGATTTTTTTATTAATAATTAACTTATAAGAGAATAAACAAACTGAAAATCATTTAAGTGTGACCTTGTGATACTCGGGGACTCGTGTTTAGGCATTATCATAGTAGTTGTTTATGCTAATGTTAATATAATGATTGAAGAGGAGAAAATTATATGAATAATGTCAATTAGGAGTACATGAATTACACCCCCGGCAATTGGTGGATATTAAGCCATACTGTTAGAATAATTATGTTATTTAGTTTTAATTGTCCTGTTTCTGTAAATTACCCATAGAGTTTTTCTCCTATATAAGAGAGCTCTAGGGTTTGATGGAATGGTTATCTTTTATTTTTCACTCAACATGGTATCAGAGCGACGGTCCTAGATCGGAGTTCTCGAAACCCTAACCCTACCCTACCCCACCCGCCGGCCTCTCTTTCTCTCTCTCCGATCGGCGCCGCCGCTTCCGCCGCACGCGCGGTTGCGCCCTCCTCGTTGCGCGCCTCCTCGCTCGCGAGCGCCATAAGCGCGTGCCCCTGCCTGCGCGCGTGGACTCCCATCGCGCGTGAGCCCTCGCCTGCTCGCGCGACATTCTGCGCGGGAGTCTTCATCGCGCGTGCCCTGGTTAGCGCGCGTGCCCTCCTTTTCCTTGGTTCACGGAGTAGGGTTTAGCGCGCGTGAGTCTTCAATGCGCGGCATTGTCTGTGCGTGCAAGCCATCCACGCGCGACTGCTGGTGCGCATGATTGGGCTGTAGCCCTACCAGTCCACGGTAGTCGAACTCGTCAAAGGAACTCTCAAGGTATGGAGGGCGTTGTGGTTTAAGTCTACGTCCACAACGGCCTTCATATATGTTCACGTAGACATTATTGTCTAGTCGTGTAACCCCAGTTGCAGAATATTGTTGTCATCATGTCAGACAATAAGGTAGATCTTCCGTCTCTGGGTGCCTTTAAAGGTCCAACGTCCGTTGTGAAAATGGACGGCACGAACTATGAACTGTGGGCCATGCAGTTCATGAGTCTTATGCAATGCAATGGCAAGAAGCATATCCTCACACAAGAGGAACCTGTTGAGAAGACTGGGGTTAACGCCTCATGGGAGGCTGACGATGCATATGCACGTGTATGGTTATCAGGTACCATATCCATGGAGATAGCCAACGACATTCTGATTCAACCCACTGCGAAGGCTATGTGGGATATCCTAGCTGCCACATATTCTCCGGCAAAGAACGAGTCCAAGATCTTACAACTCCAACATGACATTTTCACCTCGAAACAGAATGGGCGTCCTCTTCATACCCTGTATACCTCTCTGAGGGGTATGTTTGAGAAGCTACACGGGTACATTCCGTTGACAGCCACACCAGAACAACTAAAGGCGTATAGGGACTCAGTGATGACAGGAGTATTTCTAGCAGCCCTTGATCAGGAGTATGATGCCGCCAGAGCGCAGATTCTTACAGATGCCACCATACCTCCTATGGAAGAGGCCTATCGCAGGTTGAGTAGACTCTCCATTTCTCATGGTGGAGCTCAGACACCCTCAGCCATGGCAGCATCTCGTGGTAGGGGAGGATATCCACAGTTTCGAGGTAGAGGTGGTCGTGGCAGAGGAGGAGGTAACAGACCTCCTCGACAGCCGTGCACTTACTGTCGCAGGACTGGTCACACTGAGGAAACATGCTATTCTAAGCATGGGTTTCCTACTACTACAGCACGTGTGGCGGAGCAGACTCAGCAGGAAGGGGGTCCTTCCCATGTCCCAGATCAGAGGTTTGAGGAGTTAGTGGCGCGACTTAGAGAGATCATGCCTGGTCAGGGGCCAGCAAGTACTTCAGGATCTTTGGAGATAGCCGGTTCAGCATTAGCATCCACGTCAGGTACAACATATGCTCTTACTAGTTGTTACAGAGCAGATCTAGCTGAATGGATCATGGATTCATGAGCATCTCACCATTTATGTGGTGATAAAAGGCAATTGGATGGTTTTAATGCAACTCAGACAGGACGCTCTGTGGTGATAGCTGACGGGACACACTCTCCCATTATTGGTCAGGGGGAGGTGCAGTTGACCCCTGTGATACGGCTTCAGAATGTTCTTTATGCTCCCGATTTTTCAATGAATTTACTGTCGATTAGCCAAATCACTAAAGATTTACATTGTCGTGCCATATTTGACCCATCTGCTCTTGTGTTTTAGGACATCCTAACAGGCAGAGTGATTGGAACTGGCCGTGAGCAAGGGGGTCTCTATAGACTGGTGCAGTCTCCTTATGCTGGTGTCTCTTCTGTGAGTGTTGGATTTGTCTCTCCTTACACATGGCATCTCCTCTTTGGTCATCTTTCATTGCAAAAGATGGTCCATATCCTTCCATAGATTTCTCCCAGGTCTACTTTTCAATGCGAGGCGTGCCAGCTTGGAAAACATCACCGGTCGTCGTTTCAGAGTCGCCTAGGTCCAAGTTGTCATGGTCTGTTTGAATTACTTCATTTTGATATTTGGGGTCCCAGTCGTGTCCCTGATCTTCAAGGGCACATGTTTTATCTTGTTGCTGTCGATGACTTTTCTAGGTTATCTTGGATCTTTCTACTTAAAAATAAGTCTGATGTTGGACATGTTATTCAGTCTTTCATTGTTGAAATAAAAAATATTTTCTCTGCTATAGTGAAATTCATACGGTCTGACAATGCTCTAGAATTGTGTAGTACTCAACTATCCAAATTCCTTATGTCTCATGGGATTGTACATCAGACGTCTTGTGCATATACCTCCCAACAGAATGGGGTGGCTGAAAGGAAACATCGTCATTTGTTGGATATTACCAAAACCCTTTTGATTCAGAGCCGTGCCCCTCACTCCTATTGGGGGGATGCGGTTCTAACTGCCTGCTATCTGGTTAACCGTATGCCTTCGTCAGTGTTAGGGGAGAAGATCCTGTTCTTGACTACGTTTCCCGAGAAGGATCTTTTCTCCCTAACACCACACGTTTTTGGGTCTGTTGCGTTTGTTCATTGCTTCTCTCCTGGTCTTGACAAGCTCTCTCCCAGAGCTATCAAATGCGTGTTTGTGGGTTATTCCAAAACCCAAAAAGGATATAGGTGTTTTGATCCAGTTAGACGATGGTATTATGTCAGTGCAGATGTCACCTTCTTTGAGTCCATTATGTATTTTTCTCCTACAGGTGACAGACTCACTCACTCAGAGGAAGGAGACGATATCTATGTGCCTCCTCCTCCTCCATCTATTCCATGCTCTACTCCGACACCACCACCACCACCACGGCCTACTCCACCACCACCACCGCCACCATCAGCTACTATTTTTTATCCTCAAGTCTATCAGCGTCGGCCCTCTGCTCATGTGCCTCCTCCATCATCCAGCACGCCCGAGGTATGTACTGATCATTTGAGTTCTTCTGATGGCACGGGTGATTTGCATGCGCAGATGAATATACAGGGTACAGATGGTACTTCTACTCCTCCAGTTGATGACCTAGATATCCCTATTGCACATCGAAGGCAGAAGCGTGCGCGGACGATGAATCCCAAATATGGGATGGAGTTTGGATCTCAGGCCTCGTTGGAGTGTTTATCCCCGGACTTTCGCCAGTTTGTTGTTGGGTTATCGGCAGTACATATCTCACGGTCATATCAGGAGGCACTACAGAGCAGTCCGTGGCGTTTAGCTATGGAGGAGGAGATGGCGGCGTTACAATCGCGTGGTACGTGGAGTATTGTGCATCCTCCGCCTGGTGCGTCAATAGTGGGCAGCAAATGGGTCTTTACTGTTACGCATCGGGCTGATGGTACGGTTGATAGATACAAAGCCAGGTTGGTTGCTCGTGGGTTCACCCAAACATATGGGGTGGACTATCAGGAGACGTTTTCTCCAGTAGCACGTCATTCTACCTTACGGATTCTCATTGTAGTTGCTGTTGTCCGTGACTGGCCCCTATTTCAGTTGGATGTCAAGAATGCTTTCTTGTATGGTGACTTGCAGGAAGAGGTTTATATGCAGCAACCACCAGGGTTTGCTGCTGAGGGGGAGTCCAATATGGTGTGCCATCTTCATAAGGCCATATATGGCCTGAAGCAGAGTCCACTGGCTTGGTTTCAGAAGCTCTCGGAGTTTGATTGAAACAAAGGGCTTCGTCAGATCTACAGCAGATCATACTCTCTTTGTAAAGAGAGACCGGCGAGGTACTGTAATCATCTTAGTGTATGCTGATGATATTGTTATCACAGGCAGTAATGAGCAGGGCATTCAAGCAGCCAAGGATTTTCTTAGTGAGCAGTTTGTTACGAAGGATCTGGGTACACTTCGTTACGTTTTGGGATTGGAGTTTGCACGAAATGAGCAAGGCATGGTAATGACACAAAGGAAGTATGTTACTGATCTGTTATCTGAGACATGTATGGCAGGATGTAGACCAGCTACTACTCCTATGGATCCTAATGTTAAACTATGATGATGACTCTGAGGAGGTGGACAAGAGACGATATAGAGAGCTCGTGGGAAAGTTGTTGTATGTTACTATTACCCGACCTGATATAGCCTTTGCGGTGAATAGGGTAAGTCAATTCATGGAGCAACCCAGGCAGGCTCACATGAATGCTGTTTGTAGAGGTTTATATTATGTTACGATGTACTGTTATGTATTTCCTATTTATATAACGTACGTCTATGTAATTTACCCAAGGGTTTTCTCCCTATATAAGAGACCCGAGGGCTCTATGGAATAATACATCAGAGAATCGTTTACTCTAACATGGTATCAGAGCCAAAACCCTAACCTAGGGTTTTCTCCACCCCCCCCCCCCCCCCCGCGCCGCCCGCCACCGCCAACAGCCTCCAGCCGGCTCCTCCAGGCCCCTCGTCGCCCCCAGCCAGCCCCTCCCGTCGCCAGGCCCCAGCCAGCCCCGCCGCCAGACCCTTCCGGTCCCGCCGCCAGGCCCTCCAGCCCCTTCTAGGCCCCAGCCCCGCCACCGGGCTCCTCCAGCCCCGCCGCCTCTCTTCCGCCGAGGCTTCCCCAGCCTCGCCGCCGTCAGCCTCTCCTTCGGTCGGGCTCGGGTCGATGACGGGTTCAAGTGCATAACGTCTACATATGCACTTGAATCCTCAAAGGTCTTGGTAGACACCAGTTCCTTTGTCTATCATCCCTAGTTGTTCTTCTTCGGCAGTATGTCAGAACAAAAGGTCTATATGCCCGCCATAGGTGCCTTTAAAGGTTCGGCACCAATCGTCAAAATGGACGGGACGAACTACGAACTGTGGGCTATGCAGTTCCTCAGTCTTATGAAGTCATGTGGTAAGAAACATATTCTTACCGAAGATGAACCGCCGGAGAAGACAAGAATATATGCCTCATGGGAGGCTGATGACGCGTATGCCAAAGTTTGGCTGTCAGGAACGCTCACGACGGAGATAGCAAATGATGTCCTTCATCAGCCCACCGCCAAGGCGATGTGGGATATTCTGGCCACGACATACTCTCAGGTGCGGAACGAGACAAAGATGCTGCAGTTGCAGCATGATATTTTTACCACGAAGCAAAATGGGAGGCCTCTTCATTCTCTGTACACGTCTCTTCGTGGAATGTTCGAGAAACTCTATAGCACCATCCCACTCACAGCCACGCCGGATTAGCAGAAGACGTTCTGCAACGCCACTATGGTTGGCATATTACTTGCTGCCCTTGACCCTGAGTACGAGGCAACACGCTCTCAGATCCTTGCCGATGCCACCATTCCACCGATGGAAGAAGTATACAGGAGGCTCAATCGTGTACCAGTTCCATCGAATACAGCGACTCCACCTCCCTCGGCAATGGCAGTCTCCAAAGGACAAGGTAGTTCGTCCCCATTTCGTGGCAGAGGAAGTGGTGGACGTGGCCGCGGAGGTCGCGTACGCTCTACGTGCTCATTCTGTCGTCGTACTGGTCATTCGGAGGATACATGCTATTCCAAGCATGGCTTCCCTCCCTCTACACGTGTCGCTGATCATGTTCAGGGTCCACCAGCATCTACTCCAGATCACAGGTTCGAGGAGCTAGTGGCACGACTTCGTGATATCATGCCACAGTCATCGTCAGAGGGTGTTGACATTTCTGATGTTGCGGCTTCGGCGTCAGCTAGTACATCTGCTTCAGCCAGTGCCTCAGGTAGTCCTTCAGTCTCATATCATAACCATGATCTCACAAGATGGATTGTTGATTCTGGAGCCACCCATCATCTCTGTCGTGAGAGAGATATTCTGCAGTCCTATAGAGCTGTTCAGCCTGGTCGCTCTGTACTCATTGCTGATGGCACTCATTCCCCTATCATCGGTCAGGGGGAGACGGCTTTGCTGCCCTCTATGCACTTACAGAATGTTCTACATGCACCAGAATTCTCTATGAATCTATTATCCATTAGTCAGATTACACGAGATTTGCACTGTCGTGCTATTTTTGACCCATCATCTGTCATTTTTCAGGACATACTAACGGGCAGGGTGATTGGCTGTGGTTCTGAGCACAATGGCCTCTATCGTCTCGTACGGAACTCTTATGCTGGCGTCTCACTGCATTCCCAGGGCTCCGTATCTCCATATACCCGGCATCTTCGGTTTGGTCACCTGCCGCTACAGAAAATACGTCACCTCCTGCCTCAGATCTCTCTGAGTTCGTCATTTCGTTGTGAAGCATATCAGTTAGGGAAGCACCATCGGTCCAGCTTCCCCAGTCGTCAGAGTCGGAGCACTCGCTCCCCATTTGAGTTATTCCACATAGATATTTGGGGTCCCAGTCGTGTCCCAGATCATCAGGGGTACATGTTCTATTTAGTTGTGGTTGATGATTTTTCTCGAGTGTCCTGGACTTTTCTTCTTAAAAATAAATCAGAAGCAGGAAGTGTTATTCAAAATCTTATCAATGAAGTTCAAAATGTTTTTTTATCTACAGTTAAGTATGTGCGTACTGACAATGCTTTGGAATTCTGCAGTCGTTCCCTTGCTCACTTTCTTTCTTCTAAAGGCATTATTCACCAAACCACATGTGCATACATATCTCAACAAAATGGTGTTGCCGAACGGAAGCATCGACACTTTCTTGATATTGCTCGCACATTACTTATTCAGAGCTGTGCCCCATTAACCTTTTGGGGAGATGCTATACTTACAACATGCTATCTGGTTAACCGCATGCCTGCTACTATTCTTGGGGAAAAGTCTCCTATCTCTGTTCTCTTTCCTGACAAAGACTTGTTTACACTTACACCTCGGGTCTTTGGCACTGTTGCATTTGTCCACAGGTTATCTCCAGGGCTTGATAAGCTCTCTCCTAGGGCTATCAAGTGTGTTTTTGTGGGCTACTCCAGGACACAGAAAGGATATCGTTGCTATGACCCCGTTCATGACAAGCACTATGTGAGTGATGATGTTACCTTTTTCGAACCAGTCATGTACTTCTCCCCTGCAGGTGACAGATTGGTCTCCTCTACACCCACGGATTCTAATGTCTATGTCCCTCCACCTCCAAGCCTGGGTCAATCCACTACACCACCACCACCACTTCCACCACCTCCAATTGTACCATTTCCTAAGTTCTATACAAGATGGACAGGCCCTGCTCAATCTACATGCCAACCATCCAGCACGCCTCAGGTATGTTCTGATGTTATCACTAATGATGGGTTAGATAATGCACCGATGCAGGAGCCTTTACTACAGGAGGAGGATCCGCCAGTCACCACAGTGATAGATGATCTTGATAGGCCTATTGCTCAAAGGAAGCAGAGAAGACAATGTGCCTCATATCCTCTTGCCTCCCAGGTCTCATTTCATCGTCTCAATGGGAATTTCCAGAAATTTGCAGCTGTTGTCTCTTCCGTTGAGATTCCACAGACCTATCAAGAAGCCATGAAGATTGATTGCTGGCGACTCGCTATGGAAGAGGAGATGCGTGCCTTACAGTCTTTAGGGACTTGGTCTCTAGTCCCCATTCCTCCAGGTGCGTCCGTGGTGAGCTGCAAGTGGGTGTTTACGGTGAAATATCATGCAGATGGACGTCTCGACAGATACAAGGCCAGACTTGTTGCACGTGGATTTACCCAAACTTATGGGGTAGATTATTTGGATACTTTTTCACCGGTGGCTCGACACTCTACTCTTCGTATCCTACTATCTGTTGCTGTGGTACGTAACTGGACCATTTTTCTGCTTGACGTCAAGAATGCTTTCTTGTATGGTGACCTACAGGAGGAAGTCTACATGCAGCAGCCACCAGGGTTTGCTGCTGAGGGAGAGACTCAGATGGTGTGCAGACTTCATAAGGCTATCTATGGCCTCAAGCAGAGTCCCCGAGCCTGGTTCCAGAAGCTTTCCCAGCTAATTGAACAACAAGGGTTCAGAAGATCAAATGCGGACCATTCACTGTTCATCCAGAAGACCCCTAGAGGTACAGTTGTTGTCATGATATATGTTGATGACATCTTGGTTACAGGAGATGATGCTCAGGGAATTGAGATAACCAAATCCTTGTTGGGAAGCCAGTTTATTACGAAGGATCTGGGCACGACACGATATTTTCTGGGGATAGAGTTTGTAAGAAATGCACAAGGGATGGTAATGACTCAAAGAAAATATATCATAGACTTGCTAGTTGAAACAGGAATGACTGGATGCAGACCGTCAAGCATACCTATGGACCCAAGCATGAAGCTGTACAATGATGATACTGAAGAGGTGGACAAAAGAAGGTACAGAGAGATGGTGGGTAAGCTCTTATACATTACGATATAAGAGAAACTTCAAGTGAGGCAAGATCTCACCAATTTTGTGGCGAGCCATCAATCCCGTCCTACTTTTGATCGTGTAGATGTAAATAATGATACATAAATAATATTTTTTAAACTCGTGAAACCTATTTTAGTCTTTTTATCACATTCTAAATATAGAATGTGACAAACCACATTATCTCCATCAATTGCATTCCATATTTTCAAAATCTAATTCATATTTGTGCACGCAATAGAGGAGGCGGCGACAGCATGCGAAGCGGGTTCGGGCGACTGCATGTGGAGGCTTCGGAGGGGCGTGGCGGCATTCTTCCCTCTACGTCCATTTTGGAGAGCCAGATCTATGTTTTCTCTTCCCCTTATTTTTGGACTCAAAATAATCGAAATAAATCGAAAAATTCATTAGGCGTTGTTTGTTTTTGAAAAAAATCCTCGACCAGATATTGCATTTGCAGTAAACCGGGTGAGTCAATTTATGGAGCAACCTAGGCAAGTTCATACGGATGCCTTGTATATGATATTGAGATATCTGAAGTCCTCCCCAGGCATAGGGTTGCTATTCAGGAAAGATACAGATCTGTCTATTTCAACTTGTGCAGATGCAGTCTATGCAGGATGTCCAAGAGATCGTAAATCTACATATGGATTTGCTATCTTCATAGGAAGCTCTTTAGTTTCTTGGAAAACCAACAAACAGACTGTTGTGGCGAGATCCAGTGCTGAATCCGAGTACAGAGCCATGGCAAAAGCAAGTGCAGAGATGATGTGGGTTAGAGCAGTCTTAGAAGATTTGAATGTAGATGTCTCCTTGCCTATGAATCTCCAATGTGACAATCAGGCAACATTGTTTATTGCCAATAATCCAGCCTTCCATGAGAGGACAAAACACATCGAGGTGGATTGTCATTATACTAGAGACATGATTCAGAAGGGCTTCATTTCTACTTCGCATGTCAGTTCAGAGGACCAGACTGCTGATATATTCACCAAGCCATTGCTCAGAGGACCTTTCCAGAGATGTTCTTCCAAACTGAGCATGATAGATATCTATGCTCCATCTTGAGGGGGAGTGTAGAGGTTTATATTATGTTACGATGTACTGTTCTGTATTTCCTATTTATATAACGTACGTTTATGTAATTTACCCAAGGGTTTTCTCCCTATATAAGAGACCTGAGGGTTCTATGGAATAATACATCAGAGAATCGTTTACTCTAACACTGTTTTTATGATTTTGAGATATATGAAGTCGTCTCCAGGTGTTGGTCTTCTATTTAGAAGAGATACCTCTATATCCGTCACAGGTTGTGCTGATGCAGACTACGTTGGGTGCCCTAATGATAGAAAGTCTACTTCAGGCTTTATTTGTTGGCAGCTCACCAGTAGCTTGGAAGAGTAAGAAACAGACTGTCGTGACTCGATCCAGTGCAGAGTCAGAATATAGGGCAATGGCCCAAGGTAGTGCTGAGATGATGGGGGTTAAATCTGTTTTGACCGATTTAACTATTGAAGTACCTCTTCCTATGCATCTTAAATGTGATAATCAGGCAGCCTTGTTTATAGCCAATAATCCAGCCTTCCATGAAAGGACAAAGCACATTGAAGTGGATTGTCATTATACACGGGACTTGATTCAAAAAGGGCTTATTTCGACTTCTTATGTATCATCAGGAGAGCAGATTGCAGACATGTTTACCAAGGCTCTTGCTAGGGGTCCTTTTCATCTCTGTTGTTCCAAGCTGAGCATGTTAGATATATATGCTCCAGCTTGAGGGGGAGTGTTAGAATAATTATGTTATGGGATATTTACACCCATAACCCTGAGTAATCTCGTAATTACCCCAGGAACCCTCGACAAACACAAATTACATCCAGAACCCTGAATAATATTTAACCTTTACATGGCATAACCCTGTGTCAAGGTCCGTCTCAATTCTCCGTTAATTCTGACGGAAAAGGTTATATATTGACCATTTTACCCTTTGAAAGATATCATATTTATAACATGATGCCATTGATATATCAAACAAACTCTCTTACCCCAACTCATCTCTGACAAGTTACCCCTCATTCTCCTAGTGACCAGCTGCACCTCCGTCTTGGAGCACCTCCGCCGAGGAGCGAGCTGCACCCGCCTGCACCGACGTCGAGCCCCACAACCGAGGACCCGTGCAGCGAGCTGCACCTGCGACACTGGATCCTCACCGTCGAGGAGCCCCCGTCCTCCCCGGCCCCGCTCCTGGAACCCCCCATCCCCCCTTCTTCCCGGCCCTGCCGCCCACCCCGCACCCGACATCGAGCCCCACCGCGCCGCCCAAGCCCCCTCAACCCCCTGCTCGCTGCCCCCGCCTCCTCCCCTCCCGCGCCGCCCAACAACCTCCCCTCCCGCGCCGCCCCACGCCTCCTCCCCTCCCGCGCCACCCTCCGACCCCAACCCCTCCCCCCCCCCCGCACCGCCCCATGCCTCCTCCCCTCCCGCGCCGCTATCCGACCCTCCTCCCCTCCCGCGCCGCCATCCGAAGCCCCCCATCCCCCTGCCCGCCCTCCCGCACCGCCCCACGCCTTCTTCACTGCACACCAGGGGTCCAGCACCTGCCGCCTTCGTCCCTGCCATCCCTCCCCTGCCCTCCCGCGTCGCCCTCGTCCCTGCGCACCAGGGGTCCAGCGCCTGCCGCCTCCCGCCCTTCGTCCCTGCCACCTCTCCCCCGTCCTCCTGCGTCACCCTCGTCCCTGCGCACCAGGGGTCCAGCACCTGCCTGCCTCCCGCCCTCCCGCGCCGCTCCACGTCCCTCCCCTCCCGCATCACCTCACGCCTCCTCCCCCGCTCGGGTAGCCCATCAACTCCCCGTGACCCCCATCAACTCCCCGTGCGTCACTCGTCCGAGTAGCCTCAGCTTCAACACCTCTGCCTTGCAAGCCTCGGAGCCTGCTGTTAGCACTTCCGGCCGTCTGCTCGTGTCCCAACCCGCCACCTTCCATCGTGAAAAACTCCACCGCCTGTGCAAGCTCCAAAACCATCTCCTCTTCTCTTTTATTTATTAATCTCGGTCGTTAGATTACGAATAGGTTAGATTAACTCAACCATCTGGTTGAGTTAATGAATTAAACTAACGAAGGGTTACGAGTGTAAAACGGAATGATTATACAGGGTCTTGGATGAATTTAGTGATTATGGAGGATTTCTGGGGTAATTACACAATTACTCAGGGTTATGGGTGTAAATATCCCTTATGTTATTTAGTTTTAATTGTCCTGTTTCTGTAAATTACCCATAGAGCTTTTCTCCTATATAAGAGAGCTCTAGGGTTTGATGGAATGGTTATCTTTTATTTTTCCCTCAACACATACAAATAATCAACTATGTATTGCGTGTACCTTTCTTCTAGGGGTAGTCATGAGCTGAGAGGGAGAGACTGACAAAGGTAGTACAAGTGGGAGAGGGGAACGTGGGAGAGAGATTGATCAACGTTCAGTGCAGGTAGAGGAGAACTGTTTAGTGGGAGTTGCTTGATGAGGTGAAGGGGCATGGTGGCTCCCGCTAGGAGAGTGGAGGATGTTGAGGCTTGCTTTTGTTGCGGGAGGGGGAGGGGATAGGAGGAAGGGGAGGGGAAAGGAGGAAGGGGAGGGGAAAGGAGGAAGGGGAGAGAGATGAATCATTGAAGGGAAATGCGAGCGGGAAAGGGGAATATTAAAGTTCGATGGAGTATTACCTCCCCACTCATGTTTAATCCCACATATACTATTGTGGGAATTCGATCTGTCTGTGGGGCTATATTAGGAGCCCCACACTCCCTGTACTCATTGAGAAGTTAAATAGAATATCCGACCCTTTGAGGCCTTCTCCCGTTGTTTCATCCGCTCCTTTGGGAGTAGCGTTCCATGTAAAATCCCTAGTGCTCGTGTTTATTCTTTCGTTATTTTTTGCGATTCCCTTCTGCATTCAAGATTTTAACATGGTCTCAGAGCAAGTTGGTCTCTTGGGAAATTTGATTTTGTTATTTTTCAAATTCGATTATGTTGATATTAGTTATCATTATTATTTACTTATTTTCTATTTCAATTGTCCTCTTCTTATAATTTGTCCAATAGGTTCCTCTCCTATATAAGAGCCCTAGGACCTCTCATTTAATTAATTGATTATTTTCCCCTAACATGGTATCAGAGCGACAATCCTAGATCGGAGTTCCCATATCCCACCCTAACCCTACCTACTCGCCCACCCTCCTCTCTGCGCCCCCCTCATCTCCACGCCGCCCCTCCTCTCCGCGCTGCCAACGCTTGCTGCACAACATCTAGGGGGCCTACTGCCGATCTCCTCTTTTCTTCGGTTGTACTTAGGATGCCCGCTGGCGCCCCTCTAGCCCCATGATGAATCCACGATTCATCATCTCAATATATTGATCTTAGCAAAATCCCCAAGTAATCCCAGAAAAATGTCCATAAAATCAATAAATTAACAAAATGACTCTTGTAAATAAAACTCACTAATTATTGTATATTAGATTGTACAAAATAAATTACATATAAAAAGCCGCGAAAATAAAGGAGTTTTATACATGTAAATAACCCAAAACTTCATGTATTTTTAATAATTTCATTTCAACTCCTTTTTAGCTAATTCTTTCTCCAACATGTTCATATCAATGTATATAAAAATACAAAAATATAAAACAAAATTTACCTCAAACAAATGCTCCTAGATCCCAAAGGGAAAAAAACCGTAAGACCAACTTCCAAGCCAAATTCCCGCTCCGTATGAACTCCAAATTCACCAAACTCACTTTTAAAGTTCAAGTTAGAAAATTATCTATCCAACGGAAGTGGTTTCATTAAAATCGGAGCTCATTTGCAAAAGTTGGGTTTTGGGACCTAGATGTACATTGTATACCTTGTATATATTCATTCTTTCTTTAATTTTTATTGTATCTTTCATAATTATTAAAAATACAAAAAATCATACTTGTGTTGTATTTTAATTGTAGTATTTTATTGTATTTTTCCGTTGTAAATATCTCTTATTAAAAAGATAAAAAAATTACATATTAGAAAAGTAAAAAAATGTGTACATGTTGTTTGTTTGTAAATTCTCCACTATTTCTCTTCTTTTTTTTATTTTATTTTATTGTATTTAAAGTAGACAACTTTATTTTATTTATTTATTTATTTTACATTCTCTACAATAGCCACCATTCAACTCATTATACCACCAACTTCCATTCAACCCCACCATTTTTTTAAACCTCCATTCCACTCCATATTCTTCCACCAACCTCCCATTCAACTCCACCAATAATAAAACTTCCCATTCAACACCACCACTTCTCTAACTCCCATTAATCATCTCTTTATAATCATCTCCACATCCACATTTTTTCGCCATCCACCATTCTTATAGAATAAGGAGAGAGCTTGGAGTGTTTTGTTGGTGACAGCGGCGAAGCATCGTCCTCAAGCGACGACCTCCTTCAGGTGAGATCCGTGGAGCTCCGCTTCGCGTCACGAGTTCCCCGTCGAGCTCGCGTAGCTTCTCCAATTTTGTTTCGCCAATTGGATCGAAGCGACGACAAGAGTCCAGCGTAGCTGCTCCGCCAATCCGGCGAAGATTCAGGTAAGTGTTCCTCATCATTTTTCTTGTTGTTTTATTTTATCTAATACCTTATTTTCTTGTTGTCTTGATCACTATTTTTTATCACCACCACTTAACCACATATCATTTATCCCCCCTTACCACCATCTCCATTCTCATCTTTTATTTGTTTCATGTTTATTTTTGTTTTTTTTATTTTTTTTAATTTGTGTTATGTTTTGATTTAAAAAAAACTGCTGTGCTATTTTTTTAATAATTTTTTTTTAAATTTTTTTTATAAACATGAAACAAATAAAAGATGAGAATGAGATGGTGGTAAGAGGGGGGGATAAATGATATGTGGTTAAGTGGTGGTGATAAGAAATAGTGATCAAGACAACAAGAAAATAAGGTATTAGATAAAATAAAACAACAAGAAAAATGATGAGGAACACTTACCTGAATCTTCGCCGGATTGGCGGAGCAGCTACGCTGGACTCTTGTCGTCGCTTCGATCCAATTGGCAAAACAAAATTGGAGAAGCTACGCGAGCTCGACGGGGAACTCGTGACGCGAAGCGGAGCTCCGCGGATCTCACCTGAAGGAGGTCGTCGCTTGAGGACGATGCTTCGCCGCTGTCACCAACAAAACACTCCAAGCTCTCTCCTTATTCTATAAGAATGGTGGATGGGGAAAAAATGTGGATGTGGAGATGATTATAAAGAGATGAATAATGGGAGTTAGAGAAGTGGTGGTGTTGAATGGGAAGTTTTATTATTGGTGGAGTTGAATGGGAGGTTGGTGGAAGAATATGGAGTGGAATGGAGGTTTAAAAAAATGGTGGGGTTGAATGGAAGTTGGTGGTATAATGAGTTGAATGGTGGCTATTGTAGAGAATGTAAAATAAATAAATAAATAAAATAAAGTTGTCTACTTTAAATACAATAAAATAAAATAAAAAAAAGAAGAGAAATAGTGGAGAATTTACAAACAAACAACATGTACACATTTTTTTACTTTTCTAATATGTAATTTTTTTATCTTTTTAATAAGAGATATTTACAACGGAAAAATACAATAAAATACTACAATTAAAATACAACACAAGTATGATTTTTTGTATTTTTAATAATTATGAAAGATACAATAAAAATTAAAGAAAGAATGAATATATACAAGGTATACAATGTACATCTAGGTCCCAAAACCCAACTTTTGCAAATGAGCTCCGATTTTAATGAAACCACTTCCGTTGGATAGATAATTTTCTAACTTGAACTTTAAAAGTGAGTTTGGTGAATTTGGAGTTCATACGGAGCGGGAATTTGGCTTGGAGGTTGGTCTTTACGGCTTTTTTCCCTTTGGGATCTAGGAGCATTTGTTTGAGTTAAATTTTGTTTTATATTTTTGTATTTTTATATACATTGATATGAACATGTTGGAGAAAGAATTAGCCAAAAAGGAGTTGAAATGAAATTATTAAAAATACATGAAGTTTTGGGTTATTTACATGTATAAAACTCCTTTATTTTCGCGGCTTTTTATATGTAATTTATTTTGTACAATCTAATATACAATAATTAGTGAGTTTTATTTACAAGAGTCATTTGTTAATTTATTGATTTTATGGACATTTTTCTGGGATTTTACTCG
The DNA here is from genome assembly GCA_037367405.1 of Ottelia alismoides. Taxonomy (NCBI): domain Eukaryota; kingdom Viridiplantae; phylum Streptophyta; class Magnoliopsida; order Alismatales; family Hydrocharitaceae; genus Ottelia; species Ottelia alismoides. Next base: position 325,377 of record JAZKJV010001458.1, on the reverse strand, counting down.
GGGATTTTGCTAAGATCAATATATTGAGATGATGAATCGTGGATTCATCACCCCCTATACTTAAACTTTGCTAGTCCTCGAGCAAATAAAGAATGAATAAGTTGGGTTAACCCCTGACTGTGCATGTGAAAACAAGACTTGATCTATTCAAGAACTCTCGGTTTTAGAAATCCTAAAATTCTAAGCTGAACCAAGCTCTAGTCAAAAGGTATCCAATTTCCCTAATCATCAGACTCTCTTTGTATACATATATAGTAGGGATATGACTTTAAGTGTTGACCGCAGTTACAAGAGTAGAGTCACAACGTCACCCAAGGTTCCAGTCTAAGAGACTCTCCTAAGGACCCGATCCTCAACACTAGGGAATAAACCATTTCTTGCATCCAATCCACCGTCTCTTTAGTTGTCAGACTTAAAAGTGTAGATGGAAGGCCAGTTGATGGAGGGCATAGGATTGTGTCATTTCTTCTCTCCCTCTCATTGGAACAAGGATCCTCTCAAGTGCCTTATTACTGCATTTTTTCACCGGATCGCTTCTGGTCGTAGGCGATCCAACTCCATATCCTCTCTGCTTGTTAATGGCTTCCAGGTGCAGGGGGAGCGGGATCTGGGAAGGGCCGTCATGGGCTACTTTAAGGAATGGTATGGGCGCAGGACCCCTCGCCGGTGGCGTTGGTCAGGTAGTGGGGCTTCTGTGCTCCCTCAGGCGGATGCTATGCGCCTAATCTGCCTGATATCTTTGGAGGAACTGAAAGAGGCCGTTTGGGCCCTTAATATCGACGCGGCGCCGGGTCCCGATGGCTTCCCTGTATATTTCTATCGGGAGTTTTGGGATGTGATTTCTCAGGATGTTTTGGACGTCGCACGTGAATTTTGTGATGGCAACTACGGGTTTGATAAACTAAACAGGTCGCTTATTGCTCTCATCCCAAAATCCTCGCCTGCTAACCGTATTGAGGACTTCCGGCCGATATCCATTTCAAACACCATCTATCTTATTATTGCCAAGGTTTTTGCTAGAAGGCTGGCTCCGCTTCTTGATTCTCTCATATCGCCCACCCAGGCGGCCTTTATTCGGGGAAGGCAAATAGGTGATTGCTTCGCGGTGGCCTCGGAAATTATTCATGCTTGGCGTCGGAACGACGTAAGGGGGATCCTTTGGAAGATTGATTTTGCGAAGGCATATGACTCCTTGGATTGGAGTTTTCTTTGGTCTGTTCTCAAGCGGCGGGGTTTTCCATCTTTATGGATTTCGTGGGTGCGTCGATGCGTCTCGACGGCCTCTCTCTCGTTAATTCTCAATGGCCGTCTGGTGGGGGGCTCCATCCAGCCTCGCCGGGGGATTCGGCAAGGGTGCCCCCTTGCTCCTCTGCTTTTCGTCCTGGCCGTCGACGTCTTGTCTTGCATGATTCATAATGTGGCTGCGGTTGGATATACCCGTGGCTGTTCTCTTGGGCCCTACCATATCCCGATTATCCAGTTTGCAGATGATACAATCTGTTTTATTGAGGGTGATGCCTCGAATGTGGCAGGTATGGCATCCACGTTGGAGCTCTTCAGTGAGGCGTCGGGTCTTCTTATCAATTACAACAAATCCTCTATGGTGCCTTTCTCCACCCCTCCGGCGGAGGTTGAGGAGTGCATGCGGATTTTGCGCTGCCGGACTGGTTCTCTTCCCTTGGAATACTTAGGGCTCCCCTTGGCGGTTGGGCGTGCGCGCCTAAGCGACTGGCAGGCTGTGGTGGATCGTATGGAAGCTCGCTTGGCTGGCTGGCGTGCCGCCATCCTCTCCCGTGGCGGTCGCTTGATACTTCTAAAATCGGTATTATCTTCTATACCAATTTATTTCTTCTCTGTGAAAGGTATGCCTAAAGGGGTTCGGCGCCGTATGGATTCATGCTTGAGGAGATTTCTTTGGGGGAAAAAGGGCGATGGGAGGAGAGGAGTGCATTTGGTCGCCTGGGATGAGGTCACGCGGCCAAAGGAGGAGGGGGGTCTGGCGGTGAGAAGGCTGGAGGTCGTCAACGAGGCACTTCTTCTCAAATGGGTCGCTCGTCTGTGGGGCAGGGAGGATAATCTTATGATTAATTTCTTGAGACTGGCCGTGGGGGTCGACCGGTTTTTGGGCTTGGATGCTCGCATGATGGGGTCTTCCTCTCAATTTTCTCGTGATATTGGCAGTGCTTTGTCTCGCAACCGCTCTCTTTTTGGCATTACGATGGGGGATGGTTCGCTCATCCGTTTTTGGGGAGATGATTGGACTGGAAGGGGCCCTCTTAAGGATGTTTTTCCTCGCCTCTTCGCGCTGGTGGATGATAAGGACGCTTCGGTGGCCTCTTATTGGGATGGTGTCTCATGGGGCCCAAGATTTGTGGCCAATCTTTCTGATCAGCGGCACCTGGAATTCATGGCTTTGCTTGCGGTTCTTGCGGATGCGCCTTCGCCCTCGGTGGGTCGAGACCACCTGTCTTGGAAGGATGGTTCCTTCTCCGCCCGTGCGGCGTACCGGGCTACTCTTCCTCCCCTGACGATGGTTGATGCTTCTATGCTCCGGGATTGTCACTTTTTTTGGGGTTTGAGGGTCCCCGAACGAATTGGCGTGTTCTTGTGGCTGTTCCGCCGTGGCCGTCTGATGACTCGTAGCCGATGTGCTGTCATTTTTCCTCATGCCCCGTCTACTTGTGGTCTTTGCGATTTAGAGATCGAGTCTATCGATCATCTTTTCTTCCAATGTGTCAGAACTCATGATATCTGGGAGGACCTGGATTGGCTTGACGTATCGGATTCTTCCTCCTTCTGTGATAGCCTGGTTAGCTCTCGGGACAGGGCTAGGATGGACATTCTTACTGCTATTGCCCGGCTCTGGTGCATTTGGCTTGGTAGAAATGAAGCCCTGTTTACCGGGCAGAGATTCTATTTGGACAACGTCCTCATCTCGGCTTCCCGCTTCATTCGTGACTGGTCCGATACTTAGAGAATATTTGATGTAATGGGGGTATCGGCTTGTGATACCTTCGATTTTTTTCACTAGTTTTTACTCTCGTTTCGCATACCCGCTGTAAGTTTTCTCTTCCTTTTTAATAAATGAGGGGCGAGCACCGCCGAGTGCATCCCCCACTTTTGAGCGTCAAAAAAAAAGTGCCTTATTACTCAACGCATTTTTTTTGGTGTTGATCAGTGCGTCCGTCAAGAGAAGTTGGAGCCGTCTGCACTTGTTTTCCTGGGAGTACACCGGGGTGTGTCTTTCTTTAGTATCTATTATACCTTCTACACCCAGACTTGTAGCATTTACGATGCAGAGCCCTTTTTTGGTGCAAGCCCGACTCCTGGTCCTAACAGCGGTGGTCCAAGTGGACACTTTTGAAATGGTTGGGAGCGCTCGCCTTTGGTGGAAGCTCTTTTGATAATTGACTTTGTGGAATGAGAGCTTTTCTTTGACATTTCATTGCTTTGTAGTATTTTTGGCTAGCTCCACTGCTTTTATCAAGAGTTGACGCACACTGATCAACATTTTTTTTTATTTTATCACACCCTGGCACATAGGTAAATATCAAGAGATAGTACAAGAACCATGTTCTCATACTGGCTAAAGATGCTGACACTCAGGTTTCATGAAGCCTTCATTGATTTTATCCCATCCTCGAGCATCATTAAATCAAGTCCAAACTCAAATCTCCCATCCCAGCTCCTCAGGTGAAATTTCAACTCACCTCATCATAACTGCAGTCGTGTATGTGAGGTGCTGATCATATTCTTTAAGGTAGAGACTAAGCATGCAATATAGCACAGAAATCTTTCAAACTAGGGAAATGTGAATAATTAAGTCAAGGACCCTAATGACTAAGGCTGGTTAACTCAAAATCTCAAGAGCTCATAAACCAAGTGTTCTTGAACATCACTAGTCTTGTGTGAAAGTGAATGTGTCAGGGGTTAAACCAACTTATTAGTTAGTTTTTTTAGTGTTTTTTTATGATTTTTTTTAAGTCTGGCGAAGATTCAGGTAAGTGTTCCTCATCATTTTTCTTGTTGTTTTATTTTATCTAATACCTTATTTTCTTGTTGTCTTGATCACTATTTTTTATCACCACCACTTAACCACATATCATTTATCCCCCCCCCTTACCACCATCTCCATTCTCATCTTTTATTTGTTTCATGTTTATAAAAAAATTTTTAAAAAAAATTATTAAAAAAATAGCACAGCAGTTTTTTTAAATCAAAACATAACACAAATTAAAAAAAAACAAAAAAAAGAGAACGAAGGAAGGAGCAGCGGCTACCTCCGCCGCCCCCTCCCTTCACCGGTCACGCCACCGCCAGCCGGCGGCCTTCGCCGCGACCGCGCGCAGCACAGCCGCCAGCGGCGGCGCCGCCCCGTGGCCCCCTCCTCTTCAGCGGCAGCCCTCCGCCCGCTGCTCCAGGCGGCGCCGCCTCCTCTGCCAAGGCGCCACCCTCCCCTCACGCCCCACTCGTCCTCCGCCCGCCGAGCGACTACCGCCGCGCGCCCTCCAGACCGACGCCGCCACCGCCTCCCCGCGCTCGTCGCGCCGCCCGTCTCGCGGCCGCACGCAGCCGCGACGCCGACCGCCATCGACCCCTCCTCCTTTGGGTTCCACCATCGTGACCGCCTGGAGAAGAAGGTCTTTCTTTCCCTTTCTCATTTTTTTAATGTAAAAATTATATTGTATATATTTCAAGTTTCCGTATTTACAATTCAGTCCCTGTATATATTTGCTTTATAATTCTAGTTCCTCTTTTTGCACAAAGACCCATGTGATTGACTAGCAATTTGGATATCTGTTTGGCATCCTTTTATTCAATGAAAAATATTTCTGTGATGAGCAACAAATTATCTACATTTTGACTATTTATTTGGATTTTTAGGTTATATGGGTAATTAATTAAAATTGTTCAACTGAAATTTTGCATAGTTTACCCATTTTGGACTCTTAAAATTATATCTCACACACGGTTGTTCCAAAAAATCCACAAAAATTAGAAATGATGCCTTGAAATGTGAAAACTTACTGTCCAAATTTCACATCCATTGGAGATGTCTTGTGCCTGAAATAAATTGTAGAGTGTTTTTAGTATTTGATTTTTAATTAAATCCACGTACATCTTTTTTACGAAATTTCAAATCTCCTGGATTGTACATCTAAATATCTTTCTGAGATAATTCGCACTCTGATTAATTTGACAATGTGGATTTAATAGAAATTAATTACTCATTGCCACTCTGTTTTCACTAAAAAATCCATAAAAAATTCATAACTTATCAAAAAATTTCAAAAAAATTACTGTAGCTTTCTTGCATCATGTTTTCATTTCAGTAATTTTTTCATAATTTTTGCTTACTGTTTGTGTTAAAAATTGCGAAAATACCCATAAAAAGTGTGCATTTTTCATCATTGCATTTTAACCCCTAAAATTCTAAAAAAATATGTTTTGCATTCATCACTGGATTAGGATTCTAGGAAAAATACGAATTGGCTAAATTGGACTTCTTTTCCATTAAAATTAATTTGGCCTTGTTTGTGTTTTCTAAGTGTCTTGATTCACTTGCATTTGCATTCTTGTTGCATAAAAAAATATAAAAAAATACCGCACTGAAATCTAAAACTTAATTTTCGAATTAACCCCAAAGTTGTTCCTTTGCCTCCCTGAGTTCGACCCCGGACTTGCCCGGGATATAAATTAAGCCGAGACACTCTTCACGGAGATTCTTCTCTCGGTTCTGACTGAATCGCTAAGCACACGTACCACAACGAAATCGAAATAATTACCGTATTTAGCGACTCGTCACCCCACAGGGCACCGCCCAGGCCATAGCCTAGGATGTCTCCAGCCACAACCCGATCAACCCAGGCTGATCAGACCGCAACCCGACTGCCGCCAAGCTTTACTAGGCCCTTCCAGGCCAACGCCGATATCTGTCCCTGCCCTCCTCGGCACTCCAGGCCCTCTCGGGCGCCATCGAGAACCTCTAAGGTTTGAATTGTGTTCTGATTTTGAACGGGGAATGTGATTTCAACCACCAAAATTGCATTTTTCGGCCCTAGCAAGCGCGAAGATTAATGAGGATGGTTGCATGAGTCTACACGTGTAGTCAATCCTCCGTATGTTCGTGGACTTGTTCATACCGGTCTACTCCTCAGTTGAGTTCTGTCTTTGGTCGTCTTATCATCATGTCAGAGAACAAGGGTGATATTTTCTCTTCTGGAGCCTTCAAGGGTTCGGCTCCCATCGCTAAGATGGATGAGACCAGCTATGAGTTGTGGTCCATGCAGTTTCTTACCCTCATGCAATGCAACAGTAAGAAGCACATTCTGACAGATCCAGAGCCAACGGATAAGACTGGGGAAAATGCTTCTTGTAAGCAAGATGACACGTATGCACGTGTTTGGCTATGTGGGACCCTCACCACAGAGATAACCAATGATATCCTGAACCAACCCACCACCAAGGCGATGTGGGACACGGCTTCCACCTATGCTCAGGGAAATAGTGAGATCAAGATCCTTCAGCTTCAGTTTGATATCTATAACGGCAAGCAAAAATCGTCGTCCTTTTTACATGTAGTACTATTCACTGCATGGCATGTTCGAGAAGCTTCATAGCTATATGCCTATTACGACATCTCTAGAGCAGCAGAAGTCTTATAGGAACTCCACAATGGTTGGGATTTTCATGATAAGCCTTGATAAAGAGTATGATGCAACGTATACAACTTCTCACTGGGGCTACCACACCTCCCATGGAGGAGGCCTATAGCCGTCTGTAACATCCAAATCTGAATAAACCCAAACCCAACCCGATTAGGATCCATTTGATCCAATAAAACTATCAATCAATATTAAATCACCTAAATCGATTTATTGATCGTAAATCAAAAGTTATTCGGTTGCAATAAACCAAAAATCGATTGCATCGTAATACATGCCACGGAAAAACTGCGACACAAATTATAAATCGCAAAACAAATCGAGACCATCCAAAAATTCGATTTGACGAAACTAAATCAATGGAATCGACCATTTGTCAATCGGAGGTCGTTTGATATTTTAAAACCGCAAAATTTATTCATAAACAAAAATTTGTATCTCGAGATTTTCGGGGATTCAAACTTGATCCAAAGTATATGAATATTATACTCATATTGATCATCATCTAGAGACAGTCAAAAAGAGATATTTCGCATCAAAATCGGATACTCGAGGAGTAAATACAAGAGACTTTTGTATCTCAAATTAAAGAGGTAAAAAAAAGATATAATTATGACATCTGCAAGCTGACATCAGCAAGCTAACATCAGCTTGCTGATGTCATGGCTGATGACATTCTAAAGTGACATTTGGCTTTATTTCTCAACGATTAAGAACTCTTTCCCTTTTCTTTCTTACTCCCCCATTTTCAGTCATAAGAAGCTCTCTCTCTCTTATATTCCAATTTTCCACCCAAATCCCCCTTCCAATTTCCAGAAAAAGCTCCAGTCGAGATTCCCTTTCTTCCTCCTTTTCTCTCTTTTTCTGCTATTGATTTCTCCATTCTGCAGTTGGGGAAATTGCTTGCAACTGCAGCCCTCATCCAACCGATTTGGAAGCCTTAAGAGCCTTCAAAAATCCCCTGTTGGAGCTGCTCCTTTCTCAAGGAGCTGTTGCCCCAAATTTCCAACACTGCATGCATACTTGATCTTCAATTTTTGGATATCCATGGAGGTACAATCCTTCTTCCCCTCCTCTTTGCTACCATCCATGTTCTTATATAAAATCTAAATTCTATTTAAAAAATAGATTTCTGCGTTGAAATGCATATAGTAGCCTGGAATCAATTTTCATTTTTTTTCTTTTCTCAGGTTATAGTCTCATAATTACCTAGCAGTTAATCCAAGTGGCTTTTATTAGATTTCTCTTTAAATTCTTGGTATTAGGAAATGACATTGTATCCTTCATATGAGTGAGGCACTGTATTGCTGAAAATCTCCATACTAATGCCCCTTGATTGAGGTAATTCAATAAATCTGCCATTATCACTGCCCTCTCCCTTTCTCATCAGGACAGTCAGAACCTAACCTCTACCATATCTAGGAATCCGATCTTTCCCCAACTACCCTTATAAATTTCCATGTTTGTAATTTCTCTCAATTATGGAATTCCAGTCTATCTAATTAAACTGTTGTCCTTGAACGTCATTTTATTATTAGTTTTGACAAATTCCTTATTATTGATGGAATGCTTAGTAGAAAGAACCCCATAGAGAATCTATATGTAACTTGGCAGATTTTTAGGTTGGGCCTTACAATGTTCATTGGCATTCTTGTGGAGTTTATAGTGCTGAAAGATTTTATTTTTCCTAAAATTCATGATTTTGTGTAATTCAGGAGCACATGAAGATGTGCTTTCAAAATTAACTAGGAATGGAGTTAGGTTTTGATTAGGGAGGATGTGGGGTATGTGATTGACTGTAAGAAACTGGAATTTCTCATGTAGCATCTTTAACCAGTTCTAATGTGTTTTTTACCTGATTCTGGAATATTTAGAACTAGAAGTCATTGCTAATCAAATGATTTTGTAAAAACAAACCCTTTCTAGTGTTATATATATGCTTTGTCTTTCCAACAATTAATGAATGAATTGTGTTGAGATTCATAATCGCTGCTCTTGCCTTGTGGTCACCTAATCTAATATCTCACTGAATAACCTATCTTCTAAACATCACAAATGGTGGGTTACTTTAATGCACATTTAAACCATTTATGGCAAGTGATTGATGGTATCTCCGTAGGTATGCACATATAAGTAGCTCATGTATATATACAATTCATTTCAGGCAAGTGATTGATGGTATCTTTTTTTATACTTGCGGGAGAACTGTTTGAAGTGACAATATGATCAGTCATCTATAAAGCAAATAGTGGTTTTGTATTGTGTTTATGTCGAAAGATGACTAAATAGGATATTTCTGCTGAGGTTAATTTGTGAAGTGATTGTACTATTCATAATTATCCAAATATTTTGGCGGACATACCCATGCAAAACCATTATATGAATCAGTGATATCAATAAGATTGTTGACCAAAAGATCTAGATCTATAAAGTTGATCGTAGAAAGGGTTGAGAAAAGAATAAATAATCTAGAAAATGAATGTGACGATGAATGAGTAACGATAATTAATTGTGCCGGTCATAGTGACCCTTACACAAGACCGTGCGAGGGTGCGTCGACCCTCAACTGGGAGGGAGATAGGAAGCCCAATTAGGGCAACGGTCGCCAAGTGCACGTATCTAAGATCCCAGTCCTTTTTTACAGTTTTTTTACGCGAGCTCGCAATGCTTTTACGTCTCGTTAGGATCTTGACTTTTGAACATTTCCGCTGACTTTCTGTTTTAGGGTACCTAGGCCGGGGGTCCCTCGGTTTTAGTTTTTCTTACGAGCTCGTTAGCTTGTGTCGGTCAGACCGATTTCTAGAGTGGCTTTTCCGGAGAGTCTCTCTCATCCATCTCAGTGGCGTAGTTTTAGGATAGACATATCCCTCTCCTAGACCACACTTCCAATTAGAGGGTGAAACGGAAGGGTCTCTTAGGAGACTTCCTCACCACTTGAGTGTTGGTTACCATTCTGCCAATATGCTTGGCAATGGTTACATCTGAATCCTCTATAACTACATCTAAATCAGTTATAATTAAATTTGGAGGAGTTACAATTGAACTTGGAATAAAGCTTAATTGAGTTTGGTTAGTGTTGATATCAATCACAATTGAGTTGGGTTAGAGTTAAGAGCAGTTACAATTGAGGTGACTACAACTAAGATTGGTACGAAATCATCATTTATCATCAATCACTGATAACTAATTGGATCTTAAAACTATTACTATAGATGAAAGATAAGTTAGTGGACGTGTTGGGAACATAGTTAGGATACATTAAACTCCACCCCATACCTACGGAGGCACCCCAAACCCCAACCCTAAGGTACTTTTCTCGCCTTAGAGTCATAGTGTGAGGTCACACTTAGACCTATACCGCAGACTATCCACTAGACTTGATATGTTAAATCATGAATCAGATCATAACCTCATCATTCTCATTATTAAGATCCTTAAACTAGATCTCTAAATAACAAAAGAAAATAACATACACATATCGATCACCAACTAATATATGAAAATGTTATGATAGATATAGAAAGTTATAGGGTGATGGGAAATCATGGGCCATTCATACAAAGCAGCTTGAAAATCATATACAATGCAAGTAGATTTAAATTTTAATTATCATTGTCTTTCTACTTGCTTTCTTTTGGACACACAAGTTACTTATTATTATTTTTATATATGCTGGAATGTATACAACAATCGTTGACGTCCTTTAGTTCTTTGCATGCTTGGCATGCAAATCACATGCGCCGCAATATCTTGCTGATGATTCCAAGCATCCACTGCTATACCAGACGGTACAACTGTTACAGTTTTTGGTTGAATTTTTGTATAGTGTTTCTTTCTCTTCTGTACATTTTAGGATACATATATACACTGTTAGCTTCTGTTGTTACATGTTATATATATATGTGTGTGTGTGAAAATTAATGGAATGCAAATTAATGACACTTCTTGTTGTTGGCTCTGATACCAAACCGAGGAACCCTCGAATCCGGTACCCGTTTACACGGCACTCGCAACGTTAGATTCTTAATTGATCGCATTAGTTGAACTGAAATTGAAGAGAAATTTTTCGCATTTAGCAATGACATTCACAATCAATATATTATAGCCATGGAGCCAACAAGAAATGTCACCAACTTTTCATTGCATCAATTTCCATATAGTTTACATATAACAGAAAGAATATTACATTGTATACATGTCTCCCAAAAAGTGCAGAAGTGAAACAAAAGCATTACATTATTAACTGTACATAAACTACAAAATGTGTACCTTCTGGTATAGCAGCCGATGCCCGGAATCATCATCCAGCTATTGCGATACAGGCGATTTGCCTGCCAAGCATGCAAGGAACAAAGGGACGTCGACGGTTGTTGTGTATATTCCAGCATATATATATATATAATAATGTTGGGAAAATGAGAAAACTTGTTTATTCCATCCGCCCTAGGCTCTCTTATATAGGAGAGCAGCCTATGGGTAAAATACAAAAGGAGTCCAAAAGAAAATAAAAATATAAGAAAAGTACAGAAGTGAATAGTATATCTCTACACTCCCCCTCAAGGTGGAGCATAGATATCAATCATGCTAAGCTTGGACGAACACTTCTGGAATGGCCCTCGAAGTAATGCCTTGGTGAAAATGTTTGTAGTTTGATCCTATGAGCTAACATGGGATGTAACAATAAATCCTTTCTGAATCATGTCATATATGAAGTGACAATCAACCTCAATGTGCTTGGTCCGTTCATGAAATGCTGGATTATTTGCAATGAATAGAGCCGCCTGATTGTCATATTCCAGAGCCATAGGAAGTGGGACTTTTATATATAGATATGCAAGCACAGCCTTTACCCACATCATTTCTGTACTGACCTGGGCCATAGCCCTATATTCAGATTCCGCACTGGACCTTGCTACAACTGTTTGCTTCTTGCTTCTCCATGAGACTAGAGAATCTCCAACATACACAACAAACCCAGTGGTGGACTTCCTATCCTTGGGGCACCCTACGTAATCTGCATCTACACAAGCTGATATAGTAACCTCCTTGCCTTTCTTAAATAGTAGACCCACACATGGAGATGACTTAAGGTACCTGAGTATCATATGTATAGCATCCATGTGTACCTGACGTGGTTGCTCCATAAACTAGCTCACTCGACTCTTAGCAAAGGAGATATCGAGCCTGGTAATAGTAACATAGAGAAACTTGCCCACCAGTTCTCTGTATCTTCTCTTATCCACCTCATCAGTGTCATCATCATATAATTTCATATTGGGATCCATAGGTGTAGTGGCAGGTCGGCAACCAAGCATTCCTGTTTCATTCAACAGGTCAGTGACGTATTTCCTCTGGGTCATTACCAACCCATGAGGATTTCTGGCAAACTCCAGTCCCAGAAAATATCTAAGAACCCCAAGGTCCTTGGTGACAAATTCACGACCCAGCATTTCTTTTGCCCCATGGATTCCTTGTTCATCATCACCTGTAATCAGAATATCGTCTACATACACCATAATAGCAATAATACCTCTGGGTGTCTTCTGTACGAACAGGGAATGATCAACATTAGAATGTATGTACCCCTGTTTCTCAAACGGGTCTGAGAGCTTCTGGAACCAAGCTCTAGGGCTCTGCTTAAGGCCATAGATAGCCTTATGAAGTCTGCACACAGTAGGACACTCCCCCTCAACAGCAAAACCAGGTGGTTGTTGCATGTAGACTTCTTCATGTAAGTCACCGTATAGGTGTGCATTCTTCACATCTAATTGGTATAGCGACCAATCACGAGTAATTGCAACAGAAAGGAGGATCTGTAGGGTGGAATGGCGAGCAACCGACGAGAATGTATCAAGATAATCCACCCCATATGTTTTTGTGAAACTACGAGCAACAAGGCGAGCCTTGTATCAATCAATGCTGCCATCTGCATTCTGCTTAACTATAAAGATCCACTTGCAGCTAACTGTAGACACATCAGCAGGTGCAGGAACAAGGCTCCAGGTGCCTCTGGACTGAAGAGCTGCCATTTCTTCTTCCATGGCCAAGCACCACCAACTATCCTTCAGTGCATCTTGATAATTCCATGGAATATCCACTGCTGACAATGCAACGACAAAGTTCCTAAATTCTCCAGTGAGATGGTCAAACGACACAGAAGATGCTATAGGATATGACGCGCAGCTCCGCTTCTGCTTTCGTAGAGCAATAAGTACATCTAAATCATCTGTCTCCTCAGCTGGCCTCTGTAACACATCCTGCTTAGGAAAATCATCAGATCCATCAATAGTAATATTTTCAGAACATACCTCAGGCGAGCTAGATGATGAGCGGTGACCATAAGCAGAAGCAGGCCTACGGGTATAGTGGAATGGCAATGGTGAAACATGCACAGTGACAGGAGGTGTAGGAGATGATAGCGATTCTAGTGGTGGTGGTGGTGGTGACATGTATATAGCATCAGTAGTATCAGTCTGTCAGAGGAAACCAGTTGATCCCCTGTAGACGAGAAGTACATAACAGATTCGAAAAAGGTGACATCAGCGCTGGCTAAATACCTCCTGCGCAATGGATCATAACACTTGTACCCCTTCCGTGTTCTAGAGTACCCAACGAAGACACACTTGACAACACTAGGAGAGAGCTTGTCAGTCTCAGGAGACAACTGGTGAACAAAGTCTACTGAGCCAAACACACGAGGAGTAAGGGAGAACAATTCTTTGTCAGGAAAAATAAGAGAGAATGGAATCTTCTCACCTAAGACAGATGATGGCATTCGATTAATAAGATAGCATGCCGTAAGAACAACATCACCCCAGAAAGAATGAGGGGCATGACTCTATATAAGAAGCAACCTGTTAACATCGAGTAAATGACGATGTTTCCTTTCAGCAACCCCATTTTGTTGGGAAGTATAGGTACAAGATGTTTGGTGGATAATCCCTTGAGATGAGAAATAACTGGATAGTGTATGAGTACGAAATTCTAGGGAATTATCACTTCTCACAATCTTAACAGATGCAGAAAAAACATTACAAACTTCATTAATGAAATTGATGATAATATTCCCCGCTTCAGATTTTTTTTTAATAGAAATACCCACGACACACGAGAGAAATCATCCACAATAACTATATAAAACCTGTGTCCCTGATGATTAGGAACATGACTAGGACCCCAGATATCGACATGAAATAACTCAAACTTGGAGGTATTACTCCGACACTGACGACTGGGAAAAGTAGACCGATGATGTTTTCCCAACTGACAAGCCTCACATTGAATGGACGTGTGAGGTGAAACCTGAGGTAACACATGACGCAGCTTCTGAAGCGGTAGATGTCCAAAGCGCAGGTGCCATAATTTTATTGTATTTTAGTAGACTACTTCATTTTATTATTTATTTTATTATTTAATTTTCATTCTGTACAATAACCACACATTCAACTCCATTATTCCACCATTTTTTCTAACTTCTAATTCAACTCCACCATCTTATTAACCTCCATTCCACTCCACCTCCATTCCACTCCACCTCCATTCTAACCTCTATTTTTTCCATCTCTTTTTATACATCTCATCCTCCTCATTTTGTACTTGATCCATCTTTGTGTGAGGAGAGCCTAGTTCCCAGAGTTGAATCGGTGACAGCGACGCAACCGCAGCCGAGCGACGACAACCCTCTCTCTGGTGAGATCCGTTGGCTCCTTAGTCAACATCGCAGCCGCATCCACGCGCTGCACGAGCTAGTCGCTCACCGGCGATTCGAGCGAAGACCGTGCTCCTCGTGAGCACTCCCCAGACGATCTGCTTCCTTTGTAGGTAATTTTATTTTCATTTTATCATTTTTTAATTATCTTTGCACTTTTCATCACATCACACCACCACACTTACTCCTCCATTTATCCTACTTTATCATACTCCCACCACCATCACCACATCCTTAGATTTAGTTTTATTTTCTTCTATTTTTTGTTTAAGAAAAAAAATAACAACAACAACAAAGCCTTTTCCCACAATTAAGTAGGGTCGGCTACATGGATTCTTCGCCTCCATTCAGATCTATCTTGGGCCAATTCCGAGCTTACATCCACAAAACTAAGATCCCTTCGCATGGTCTCTTTCCAACACTTCTTGGGCCGTCCTCGCCCTCTCTTAGCCGGCTCAACATCCCAATACTCGCATCTACTAACTGGTGCATTAGCTGATCTTCTTTGCAAATGTCCAAACCATCTTAAGCGGTTTTCTCGCATCTTATCCTCGATCGAAGCTACACCAACTTTCTTTCAGATTGCATCATTCCGAATCTGATCTTTATTTAAGAAAAAAATAAAAAAAATAAACCCTAGAAAACATCACAATATTAAAATAAAAAAATCAAAAATAAAAAAAAGAACAGGAGGTGGCCGGCCCCCCCATCCTCCACCGCCGACCACCCTAGGCACCACCGCCGGCGCGTTGGCCCAGCCACCTGCGGCTGCAGGTCGCACCGTCACCGCGACCAACCACAAGCGGCTGTCGTGCCCCCGCGCGTCGCCGCCAGTTCCTCCCCTCCGCATAGACCCGCCCGCCTATGCGCCCCCTCCCCGCTCCCCTCCGCCTCCCGCAGGTGCGCCACCGGCCGCGCAGCACTGCCACCTCGCGCGCCACCGTGCGCGGCGGCTGACCCCCTCCCACCCTCGATGGTCGACCGTCGACACCCTTCTCCGTACCCTACCTAGAACGAACGAAGGTCTCATTTTTTTATTTTTATGTAAAAATTGCATATATTTCCCATTATGTTTTTGTAATTACAATTTAGTCCATGTACATGTTTTCTTTTGTCAATTTTAATTCTGTTTTGCATTGACAACCCTCTTTTTATGTGTTAATTTGGACACATGTTGAGTATATTTTTATTTAATGAAAAATAACATGATATTAAGCAACTAATTCCCTACCATTTGGATATTGATTTGTATTTTTGTGAGTTATGTACACAACAACAACAACAAAGCTTTTTCCCACAATTAAGTAGGGTCGGCTACATGGATTCTTCGCCTCTATTCAGATCTATCTTGGGTCAATCCCGGGCTTATATCCACAAAACTAAGATCCCTTCATATGGTCTCTTTTCAACACTTCTTGGGCCGTCCTCGCCCTCTCTTAGTTGGCTCAACATCCCAACACTCACATCTCCTAACTGGTGCATCGGCTGATCTTCTTTGCAAATGTCCAAACCATCTTAAGCGGTTTTCTCGCATCTTATCCTCGATCGGAGCTACACCAATTTTCTTTCTGATTGCATCATTCTGAATCCGATCTTTATGTGTGTGTCCACACATCCACCTTAGCATTTTCAATTCTGCTACATTCTTCTATGCACATGTCTATGGTTCACATGCCAACATTCAGATCTATAAAGCATAGCAGGTCTCACGGCTGCTTTGTAAAACTTTCTTTTAATTTTTAAAGGAATTTTCTTATCATTGAGAACAACAGAGGCTCCTCTTCACTTTAACTAGCTTGCATTTATTCTATTAGTAACATCTCCATTAGCTTCCCCATCATGTTGCAGAATAGATCCCAGATATCTAAAGGAATCTCTCTTTTGAATGTTATCGTCATCAATCTTCACTTCGATTCCTTCACCATTGCTTCCATCAAAGGTGCACTCCATATATTCCGTCTTAACCCTACTTATACAAAATCTTTTAGTCTCCAACTCATGTCTCCAAACCTCAAGCTTCTCATTTACTCCATCTCTAGTCTCGCCAATTAACACAATATCATCATCAAATAACACCAAGGTAACTCATCATGAATGTGACTTGTCAACTCGTCCATAATCAAAGTAAAAAGAAATGGACTCAAAGCAGAACCTTGATGTAAACCAATGTTGATGTCAAAATATCCAGTCTTCCCAGACGGAGTCCTTACACAAGATAAAGCCCTATCATACATGTCCTTTATGAGGTTAATGTATAGGACGTGTACTTGTCTCTTCTCCAACACTCTCCACAATATCTCTCGTGGGACAGAATCATAAGCCTTCTCCAAATCAATGAAGATCATATGGAGGTTCTTACTTTTAGCTCTATAAATCTCCATTGTTCTCCTCAACAAATGGATGAATTCAATCGTTGAGCAACCTGGCATGAATCCGAATTGATTTTCTTTTACGTTGGAAACTTGCCTCAACATTCTTTCGATTACACATTCCCAAATTTTCATAGTGTGACTCATCAGCTTGATACCTCTATAATTTGAACAATTTTGAATGTCTTCTTTATTCTTATAAAGAGGCACCACGATACTCCTCCGATCTTTAGGCATTTTCTTGCTTTGCCAAATAACATTGAATAGATTCGTAAGCCAATTCAAACCACGCTCACCTGAAACTCTCCATACTTCTACAGGGATGTCATCTGGTCCTACACCTTTCCTGGGTCTCATAACCTTCAAAGCCTCCGCTACTTCCTTTCTTTGTATCCGTCTATAGCTTGCACGATTCAAGTAACTTTCAGTACAAGCTAGATCACCCAAAGTGATCTCTTTATTTCCTTCTCCAATGAAAAGTTTATGGAAGTACTGCTCCCATCTAGTCTTTATATCATTCTGAGTAACAAGTACATGACCTTCCTCGTCCTTAATGCATCTTACTTGAGAAAGGTCTTTGGTCTTTCTTTCTCTTGCTTTGGCCAACCTGAATATATCCTTTTGTCCCTCCTTAGAGTCGAGATTTTTATACAAAACTTCATAAGCTTTTGACTTAGCTTCGCTTACGTCATTCTTTGCTTCTTTCTTTGCTATTTTGTAGTTTGTGACTGTTTCCTCTGTTCTATCCTTAGACATAGCTTTAAAGCAAGTTCTTTTTATTTTTAGCATCTCTTGCACCCCCTCACTCCACCACCAAGCTCCTTTTGACCTGGAGCTCCTCCCTTTGACTCGTCTAGCATCTCTTTGACTACCTTTCAGATACAAGATGCTACAGCCTCCCACATCTCGTTTGCACTACCGCTACAATCCCAAGATAAGTCTTCTAAAACCTTCTCCCTGAAGCTTGCTTGCTTTTGTGGAAGATTCCACCATCTAGTTCTAGTTATCTTAGAAACCCTCCTTTTCTTTACCAGCCCTTTCATTTTTACATCCAAGACTAACAAACGATGTTGGGTTGTCGAACTCTCTCCTGGGATTATTTTGTTGTCTTTACAACACAACCGATCTCTTCTCCTCAACACAAAGTAATCTGTCTGTGTTCTAGTTGGCCCACTCTTATAAGTGATTAAATGTTCCTCCCTCTTTTTGAAGAGAGTGTTTGCTATGAAAAGATCATATGCCGTTACAAAATCCAGGATGGCTTTCCCTCTTCATTTCTCTCCACAAAACCATGTCCTCCATGAACACTAGCATACCCTGAATCATCTTTTCCCACATGTCCATTAAGATCTCCACCGATGCAAATCATCTCTCTTTGTGAGATTCCTTGTAGACTCTTATCCAAATCCTCCCGAAAAGCTTGTTTAGTCCTTTGATCTAAACTAATTTGCGGTGCATAAACTAAGACAATATTCAAAACTTCTTCTTCAAGCACCAATTTTAGCAAAATAAGTCTATCCTCGAATCTTTTCACCTCAACCAGACAATCCTTTAAATCCTTATGAGCAACCACTCCAACACCGTTTCTACCATTATCTTTACCTGAGTACCAAAGTTTAAAGCATGTCTTCTCAACCTCCATTGCTTTCTCTCCAACCCATTTAGTCTCTTGAAGACAAAGTATATCAATATTCCTTCTTTCCATTGTATCCACTATCGCCATCAACTTTTCAGTTAAAGTATCAACTTTTTTCGTCACGAGGTATTATTCATCACACCATGTGTGCTTACACATCTCAACAAAATGACGTTGCTGAGAGAAAGCATCGTCATCTTCTTGATATTACTCGAACCCTTCTTATCCAGAGGTGTACACCTATTTCTTTTTAGGGAGATGTCGTCCTTACATCTTGTTACCTTAAGAATCGTATGCCATCTTCGGTAGTTGGTGAGAAAATTCCTCTTTTATTGTCTTTCCAGACAAGGAATTATTCTCACTTACTCCTCGTATTTTGGTGTTGTTGCATTCGTTCACCAGTTGTCTCCGAGACTTGACAAGCTCTCGCCTAGGGTTATCAAGTGTGTTTTTGTTGGTTACTCTCGGACTCAGAAGGGATACCATTGCTATGATTCTATAAATAGGAAATATTTTGTCAGCATTGATGTCACATTCTGAGTCTGTTGTGTACTTCTCCCCTGCAGGTGACAGGTTGGCCTCATCCACATTAATGAAGAGATCTATGTTCATCCTCCTACTCCGAGTCCATCGACGTTCATCCCCGTTCCTGTCATCACACCAACATCACCACTACCACCACCACCACAACCAACTGTTTCACCCTTACCTAAATTTTATACTCGCCGGTCGGGTCCTGCTCGTGGTGTTCATCAATCGTCCAGCACGCCTCAGGTATGTCCATATATTATTGCTAACGATGGGTCAGATAATGTGCAAGTGCAGGTTCATCGTTGCAGGAGGAAAGTGAACCGACGAGTACTGTTGTTGATGATCTAGATGTCCCTATTGCTATACGGAAGCAGAAACACACTTGTACATCATATCCTCTTGCTTCACAGGTTTCCTTCCATCGTCGCATAGGTGACTTTCAGAGGTTTGTTGTGGCTTTGTCTGCCGTGGAGATACCACGGAATTATCAGGATGCCTTGAAGATTGCATGTTGGTGTTCTGCTATGGAGGAGGAAATGGCCGCTCTACAGTCGCGGGGTACATTGAGCTTGGTTCCCCATCCCTCATGAGCATCTGTCGTTAGCTGCAAATGGGTGTTCACTGTTAAATATCATACAGATGGTAGTCTTGACCGTTACAAGGCAAGGCTAGTGGCGCGAGGTTTCACTCAGACATACGGTGTGGATTATATGGACACCTTCTCTCCAGTTGCTTGTCATTCTACTCTTTGTATTCTTCTATCCGTTGTTGTGGTACGTGATTGGCCCTTGTTTCAGCTTGATGTTAAGAATGCCTTCTTGTATGGCTATCTACAGGAAGATGTCTACATGCAGCAGCCTCCGGAGTTTGCTGCTGAGGGGGAGTCACATGGTGTGTAGACTTCATAAGGTGATATATGGCCTTAAACAAAGCCCAAGAGCATAGTTTCAGAAGCTTTCTCATCTAATTGAACAACTAGGATTCAAGAGATCAAATGCGGATCATTCGTTGTTCGTCCAGAAGACTTCGAGAGGTATGGTTGTCATCATGGTGTATGTTGATGATATATTGGTTACAGGGGATGATACACTTGGGATAAAGATGACAAAAGCTTTTATGGGCCATCAGTTTGTCACTAAGGATATTGGTACTCTACGATACTTTCTGGGGTTGGAGTTTGCCAGGAAAGCGCAGGGTCTTGTAATGACCCAAGCTGAGCATGATTGATGCCTATGCTCCATCTTGAGGGGGGTGTAGAGATAATTACATAGTCTATGTATTGTTTATGCTATTTTTATTTTCTTGGTTGCACTTTATGTAATTTACCCATGGGCCGTCTCTCTATAAAAGAGCCTAGGGTTCTTTGGAATAATATGGATTACTTTTCCTCTAACAAGAAGGTTAGGAATTGACGATGACAAAGATGACAACGCAGTTTTTATTAATTCTTGTGTAAAATAAAAATCAAATGATGATAGAGGAGATGATGACGATTCAGTCAGAGGTAGGGATGATGGGCAAACATATTTGGGAGCAGATGTCAATGGACCACATGCAATGTAATTAGATGGAGGGTTACAAGTTGGTCGTGAATTTATGGTAAGATGTACTAATGCACATGGACAATTTCTCACAAGTCCAAGTCCGGGTTTTGTAGAGCCTATGAATTATGTGGGTACCATGGCTATGGAAATGATAGCTACATGAAGGATTTGATATCTTCTGTTGGTTCATTCAGTAGGAATCTAGAAAAATTACATCCCAGCAGTGAAAACACAAGTGCTTTTGGTGCATATGGTCACATAACAAAAGATTATATGATCTGTTCCCTGAAGTCTATCGTGCTCCTCCTCCCAGACTCCTCCGTCAAATGGGTATGTCTACAACTTCGACTACGATCGTCAAAACTATTAAGGTAGATAGAAAAACTATCTTAATACTTAATCCCAAAATCAAAGCGAAACAAGCATTTTCAGTGGCGATAATTATGTATCTTTCCTGACTTTTTCCTAGCATTGCATTGCCTCCTCCTCCCGATGGACTACCGCCATCAGTGGGATTATTTCTGACTATGTCATCATCATGATACGGTTTTCAAGCTCCTTAATGTTCCCATCGAGCCCTAGTGATATTGGCTCCAACTATGGTACAGCTGCTATTTATCCTCGCATTAAAATCCTTTCATATGTAGATGTACATGAATACATGCTACACATGATGGATTACAAGGCTATCCACTCTATATGTCATTTGATAATTATTAATTTTTTATGACTACATATAGTTAATAATGTCAATGTGACAAGAGAAACGAGAAGTTGGGGATATGAACTGCTACACAACTCTTGGTTTCGATCGTATTCCGGTAAGATTTTATTCTATTATTGATTTAAATTTAGATTTATATCTCCTTGTTTTTAAAACATGTTGCAGGTTGTCATTCTTTTAATGAAAGGAGAAGTCTGTATTATGTTATTCCACTAATTTCATTATTTCCTTCTTAAGTATATTATTCTGTATACAGAATATTATATGACCTCTTTGATCTGTAAAGAATATTCTAAGGATCCAGAAAAGGATATAGAAAATACAACAGGCCAAGATCCTTAGTAATAAACAACTTCTATAAGGAAGTCTTGGTCTTTAGGATCCATGCACTATTATCATCGTTGATAATGGTATTATCAACATAGAAAGCAAGAATAATATGTTCTCTAGCCGGTCATCTGACTAATACATAGTTTTCGAGCTGCCTTTATCTCCTTGTGCGTGAGTTGCTTTAGGCCACTCATTCTTGCCTGAGTCATTTGGCATTTACGTAATGATGTAATCTTTATGTAAGTACCGTATTATATTGACAATGTAATTCATCGTGTCAATGCCATGGCTCTTTTTTCTGCATGGTCTCTGTAAATCTACTTTAGGTTTTCATATAATTTTGGTGTATCTCACCTCGAGTTCACTCATTTTCCTTTAAAACAAATGTTGTGAAACCAAAATGTTGTTGAAATTTAGCCAAATTTCGGTAAAGTTTTAATCCATATTTATTATATATATAGTAATTGAAGAATGTTTTCCATTAGTTTGCTATTAATGATGAAGAGTGGATCAATCTGTGCATGTGAAATTAAATGAGCTTGATTATTTCATCATTTTTTAGTTCTATGTCCATTCTGTCTCCATCTTCTCATATGTTTCTGCTTCTCTTTTTGTCAGGTTGCCTTAGAAAATGCGACGGAGAAATGTAATCTGGTGGTTAGAGTTCAGTTCAACATCCATGGAATCATCACTATCAAATCTGCTTCAGTAAATCTCTTTTGTCCTATTTCCTCACAGTGTTTTTTAGAATACGTAAAACTTGCTTTGGTTATTTCTTCTGAAAAAAAAGATAACTTGAGTCACTTCATCCTATTTAAAAACGCGCCTCGAGGCTATAGCCTCATTCAACCTCAATGAGGCGTGCGCCTCGAGGCTTACGCCTGGAGGCGCTGCCTCATGAATGGGCTGATTTTTTAAATTTTTTTTCTGCAATTTTTTTCCTTTTCTTTTTATTGTGAGCTTTTCATCTTTCTTAGACATGTATTTTCAAGTCTTTAAGCTCGTGATTCACTAAAATGTATTTTTTTAATTTATTAACGTATTAAGCTTATTTTTACTTTGTTATGCATGTTTTTTATAAATCAACATGAACAAAAAATTGAACCTTGAGTGATTAAATCTATGCCTCTATTCTTTAGTATGAATCAAGCATAAATGCTTTCTTTATTAAAATGTTTGGATGCAAGTCCCCTACTTTGACCTAAATGTTGAAAAGTATATTTTTTGTAAAATTGCCTCATCTTTTCTTCTATTCAATCAAGACTAAATTAATACACACCAAATCATACATGAACAAAGATGATCATAACATGCAATATTCAAGTATTTTATCCCACAATCATTATGGTAAAGTAAAAAGTGATCACATATTCACTGCTTACTCTCTTATCGTTCTCAATTGATTAACACATATCTCACATAATTTGAAAATGATAGGTTACATCTAGTCCTTTTAGTTAAATTTTATTCAAAACTTTAAATTTTGCGGAGAGTTACCCTTTATTGTGCTTACATATCCATATTTACTTGACTCCTTACATATTTAGAGTTTGAAAAAAAGAGTTATATAACAACGCCTTTTCTAAGGCAACCATGATGTTAGCCTTAAAATATCATGGAGTTATATATTTAATCATAAATATTTAATTTCTAGAACTTGAACATTGTAATTACGATTAATTATTATATTTTATGAAAAATTTGCTTTCACAAGTGAGGCTTACATCTCGATACGCCTCGAGGTAAGCCTCGAGGCAATACTAGGAAAACGCCTCGATACGCCTCACGCTTTTTAAAACATTTATCCTATAGCTTCAGTCAATTACAACAACTTTAAAGCGGCTAGAGCCTTTGAGCTCTTCTGAAGAGGCCAGTCAAAATCCCGACTCTCCCACCAATGAAAGTTGCCCGGCTCGAGAACTAGGACATTCACCAGAGATGCAAATTGAAGAAGATATGGCTGCAGTATGCTTTTATTTTTCGCTTGTTTCTTCATGCTAATACATGATTTTGTTTAATCTCTACCACTTTATAATATGTATAATCACTATCTCTTTTTTTTGAATTTTTGTGATTTGTCTCAAATAAAAAGATGCATTCTATTTATAGTTGTTTTTTTTCACATTATTCTAGTTATTTCGAATTGAAGAGCAATGAGAAGACTCGGTTTCTTTCTTTTTTTGCGAAGTACTATTCTTACTACACTTTCGAAAACTATGGAGGAGTTGTTGATTTCTTAACGGTTTGATCTATGCTTGGAAGAATAGAATAATTTAAACATTGCATCTTGGTTTCTTGTTAATAATTATAACATTTAAAATGCGCAATTCTGTTTATTTCTTGATTATTATATTCTGGTTAGATGAATATAGAACCCATACTTATTTGATAGGAAAAAATAGAACCTCCCTGTCTGAGAGACCTTTAAGAAAAAGCATATGCGGTTCTCACTCTCTTAGAGGAAGTTTTCGATGAAAAGAATCCTCAGTGTATGTTTGTTTCTCAATTGTTTCTCATGCATGATTTCATAGCCAATATGACCGATGATTGGGACTATGTTGTAGCTTTCCATCTATTCAACATACATTAAGTGTATATACACAGATAATTGTGTGTTTTGGTGACTTTAGCCCATGCATCAAGGTATCCCACACTAGGTTGGTAAATTTCGTGGAGGAACTGTCCACATAGTGAAAACCGATCGTTGTTGCCTAAGGACGTAGCCCAGTTATGTGTTAACCTTGTAAATCCATGTGTTTGTGTCTTGCTTGTTTGATTGTGTTTGTGTGTGTTTGCTTCCGCGATCAGCAACAAACTGGTGTCTAAGCTTCAGGTTTTGTCAAGATCATTGTTGACTCGATTTTTCGCGGTTTAAAAAGATGATTTTATCATGTCGTTGTGTTACCACGAATAATCAAGGTCAAACAAATAATATTACAACTAAAAGCATGTTGAAAGAGTATGAGTTGTATAGTGCAAGTAGAGGTTCGAATCCACAGGGACTTGACAAGTTCGCAATGTAATCAAAGATATATATATATATATATATTTGAGGTTGATAATTTTCTTTCGTCTAAAAGCAATGCAAGAACACAAGGATGTAACTTAGAGATTAAAATAAATTGAGGGCTGAAATGTAATTTAATAAACTTATCTAATTATGAAACTGATATGAGTGAAATTGCAAACTAATAAGGATGTGAGTGAAATTTTCGCAATAAACAAAGTTAGAAGAGGATGAATTACACTAAAATCAGAGAGACTTTTGCCATTCACGAAATAGTCCAAATGTAGGAGTTTAAAAAAATTATAAAGTAAAGAAAGTGATCTCTTCTCTGCAACGAGCTTGGAGCCCTTGAAATGAAGGAGAAGACGTTGTTGTTCTGGGCATTTGCAGAGGATCGCGCTCGATGGTTGAGAGGCGTGCAATGTGGTTGCGAGGGTTTGGCAAAACGTGCACTAGCAGCCGTGCACACGGCAACAATGGAGGACTAGAGCAGGGGTTCACGCTTTGGAGACTGACGAAGATGGCAGTGCGTACGACCTGTGCACAGGCGGCGGACGACTTGGGCAGCGGTTGGCAAGCGACCCAGGCACGGGCTAGAGGTGTCGATTGGAGGCCGCGCGCTGGAGTGCGCAGTGGTGCGCGGCCAGCACTGGAGAGCGCGGGAGGTCGCTGCGGAGTGCCCGCAAGAGAGCACGGGCAGTGGCCGCTTGCTAGAGGGTGGCTGAAGCGCGGGGGCGCACTCAGGGAAGCACGGTGGAGGAGAGTAGCGTGCGGCGGCACGCAAGGGTCTCGCAGGAGTGCTCGGCGTGCACCGCAAGCTAGAGGGCGTCCAAGAAGGAGGAGGGGAGTGGCACACACAGGTGGGGTGCGCAGCTACGGGAGAGTGGCCGACAGCGGGCTGAAGGAGCACCGTGAGGAGGAGGATGGCGTGCTGGAGGCGGTAACCAGACGGAGGCTAAAGCGTACGGTTGCGGGTTGGGAGACGCACCTGCTGGCTGGTGGTCGCGCATATAGATCCACGCGAGGGTGTTGCTATACCTTCAACTGCATGAAGAGAAAAGGACGAGAGGGAAGGATCGAATAATAGAGAAAGGGAAGGGGAGTACGAATGCATGAAAAAATATGGGAGAGTCCAGGCCATCCGTGAGTGACAAAATGAGAATCCTTTTTATAGCCACATCATGCGGCTACTTACATGTATAAAGTTAAAAGTAAATGCATGGGTTTTTAATGTCTTGCATGGGAAAGGTATGAGTATGGGGGAAAGAGAGAATTTAAGGGGGAGAGTATGCATCGGGAAGGCAATGAGTTGTACGTAGGAGGCTATATCCATGATATAATGAGTGGGAAATTTACACTATCCTCCCTCCCCTTTTCTTTCCAATAAAAAGTGAAGCTTTTGTAGAGTCAAATCAATGTGTTAGATTCAATGCTATATATACCCAATACACTTTCATTTTTTTCTCTTACTATGATTTGCTTAGTTCATGTAGATAATTAGTTAAGTTTTATTTAGGTAATTTAACAAGAATGATTAGAAATCATAGAATTGTAAAATATGTAATCGATATTTTTGAAAACATTTTACTCGGTTATAAAATCATGATCAGTTGATTTATGCAGAGATTTTAATTGATTGTGTGCAATTATGGATATTTTCGCTGCTGGATGTAAGGAATATAGATTATGTGAATTTGGAGTTTATAGATCAATCATTAAGGTTGTATATCACATAATTTGATCATATTATATCTGTATATATTGTAATCATTACAACCCCATACTTAAGTCTTGCTAGTCCCGAGCAAGAATAAGATATGAAATAATGAAGGACAAGAAGAATAGCCAAGATAGATCTGGTGAGGGTTTGCAGCAGACATACCCACAAAGTCTTCGAGTTTTCAGTTCATAACCACACAAATACACGGACTTCAGTAGAGTTTATCCATGGATTAATGATTTGTTCGAATTGTCGACTTGACTCGAGTTTTGTAGTTTCAACAGCCTCTCAGTTCCAACAAAATCAAACATGGTTTCAGAAGGTCGATCAGGTCAACTCATCCCTAAGAAACAAGCATTCTCTTTGACTTTGAATGCATATAAACAGTGTTAGTGATGTTTTAGCTTTCGCGAGTCAAGAGAACGAGCTAACAACACAACCTATCAAGCTACCGAATGATTCCCTAGTCATATAGCTTCAGTCTTCACCTGAATTCGGGCATATTCTCTTTTCACCCAAGTATGTCAGCATAAAGAAATAGGTCATAATTCTTTGGAAAATGGGACTTAATTTTCGAGGTTTTCCGTAGATCGCTTTGGTCCGTTGCTCTCATTTCTTTCCTTTTGCAGAGCATAACCCTGGGCCTCTTTTAAAAATTTAGGTAGCATCATTGGACTGTTACCACGGCTTTTTTTGGTGGAGAAGGGTTATTTGGTGGTCTTCTTTCCTTACTTTTGCTTCGCACATCTTTGCATGATTGGTGGTTTTTGGCATTTGTATTGTGATATGCCTTATTATGATGTTTTTGTTTTGGGTTTGGTATCAAAAGGTAGTATCGATTAAATATATTGGCTTTGGAGGCACGATACTGACTTATTTGCTGACACACTTAGACTAGAGAGATCATGTTGCCCCTGAGTCAAGTTCCTTCATTAGCTATAGATAAGGTTCAGGAATTGGCACAACCAAGAGGACAACTACTCACCTTAACTAGATGGTTTAACAACGGGTTTTAGTCTTTGACCATTGACTATAAAAGTGGCTTTAGTGTTTGGGTCAGTAATTTCTATTGAGCCATTATCGAATACTTGAGTTACAATGTATGGTCCTTTCCATTTCGATCTCAGTTTTCCCGGAAATAACTTTAGTTTTGCATCAAATAGCCATACTTTTTTATTTTCTTTGAATGTTTTCCTCGAAATGTTGGCATCGTGCCACAACTTGATTTTCTCTTTGTATAGCAGGTTGTTATCATAGGCTTGTGATCTCAATTCTTCTAGTTCAGATAAGTCCAATAGTCTTCTCTTCTCAGCCTCATCATAATCCAGATGGCATTTCTTGATTGCCCAAAGTGATTTGTGGTGGACCTCTACGGGTAGATGGCACCGCTTTCCATAGACCAACCGATATGGGCTCATACCTAAGGGTGTGCGGAAAGCGGTGCGGTAGGCTCAGAGAGCAGAAGGTAAGTGTTGAGACCAATCTTTACGATCAGAGCGGACAATTTTCTGGAGGATGGTCTTAATTTCTCGATTCGACAGCTCAGCCATTCCATTTGTCTGGGGATGATAGGCGGTTGAGACACAATGTTCGACGTCATTCTTCTTAAGTAGATTTTTTACTGAAGCATTCAGAAAGTTGGTGCCTCCATCACTAATGACCACCTTAGGCAATCCAAATCGAGAGAATAGGTCGTTCAAGAACTTGACAACGGTTGTGCTATCAGCAACGCGAGTGGGAATGGCCTCTACCCAACGAGAGACGTAATCAACAGCGAGAAGAATGTATTGGTAACCGTGTGATGTGGTAAAAGGTCCCATAAAATCTATACCCCAAGTGTCAAAAATTTCAACCACATGTACTGGTTGGAGGGGCATCATGTTACGACGGGTCATTGTTCCATTGGTTTGACATGCAGGACGGGCTTGAGCAAAGTGATGAGCATCTTTAAATATCGAGGGCCAATAGAATCCACATTGTAAGACCTTAGTTGTGCGCTTCCCTGAGTGGTGTCCTCCACACCCAGAAGTGTGGCAGTGAGTTAGGACATCGTTGACTTCAGATTCAGGGATACATCGTCTCCATATCAAATCAGTGCCCTCTTTGAAGAGCAAAGGATCTTCCCAGTGACAATATCGGGCTTGGACCTTGGTTTTGTCTCTCTTATGTTTCGGTCAGTCATCAGGAAATGTGAAAGTGACAAGGTAATTTACGATGCCTGCATACCAAGGGAGTTGAGAGACAGACATTATATTCTCATCAGGAAAACTTTCAGAAATTGGGACCGCGTTATCGGCTGGTGAAGATGATGAGGGGAGCCTCGATAAGTGATCAACCAAGGTTGCAAAAGTCGGTAGTCGGTACTCGGTCGGTTGGGTCACTGACTAAGGATTAATCGGCAGTCGGGCGACTAATCGGATTTAGTCGGACTTTAATCAACTTTGAATTTTATAATTATTTTAAATATATAACTCATTTTTATACATATATTTACATAGATTTTGTACATTTATATACTACCATAATAAAATAAAAGAAAATATTGAATTTAAATAAAACATTAGGCATATTATACTAAGTTTGCTTATGAAAAAAGTAAAACATTAAAAAAAATACGGTATCTCTGAGCGAAAATTGGTCGATTAGTGTACCTAGTCGCAATTAGTCGGTATCGGTCGGCCACCCCACTGACTAGACTAGTCGGACCTACTAATCGGGCCAGTCGGGCGACTTTTACAACACTGTGATCAACTACGACATTCTTTGCTCCTGCTTTGTCTCGGATTTCGAGATCAAATTCTTGTAGCAACAGTACCCATCTAATCAGTCTAGGCTTGACATCTTTTTTTGTGAAGAGGTATTTGAGAGCAGAGTGGTCTGTGTAGATTATGATATGAGTCCCTAAGATGTAAGATCGAAATTTCTCTAGTGAAAATACCACAGCCAGCAGTTCTTTCTCAGTCACAGAGGAGTTCTTTTGAGCATCATCCAGAGTTTTGCTGGCATAGTGAATGGCATAGGGTTTTCCATCTTTTCTTTGACCCAATACTGCCCCCACAACATAATCAGACGCATCACCCATGATCTCAAATTCACAGTTCCAATCAGGGGGTTGTAGTATGGGTGCTTCAGTGATGATTTTCTTCAGGGTTGTGAAGGATTCAAATGCGTCCTCAGTAAAAGTGAAGTCTTGATCTTTTTCCAGTAATTTTGTGAGAGGGCGGGGAATTTTCGAAAAGTCCTTGATGAAGCGGCGGTAAAAGCCGACATGACCTAGGAAGGATCGAACACCCTTTATGTTCACTGGTGGATTTAAATGGGTGATTGTCTCAATTTTAGATGGATCCACTTCCATCCCTTTCTTTGACACAACATGTCCTAACACAATCCCTTGTTTTACCATAAAATATAATTTCTCCAAAGATAGTATCAGGTTCACTTCAATGCATTTTTGGAGGACTCTATCCAAAAATCCAAGTGTTTCCTCGAAAGAGTCTCCAAATATAGAGAAATCATCCATAAATACTTCCATAAAATCACTGATCATATCGGTGAAAATTCCCATCATGCATCTTTGAAATGTTGCTGGGGCATTGCATAGTCCTAAAGGCATGCGACGGAAGGCATATGTTCCAAATGAACAAGTGTAAGTGGTTTTATCTTGATCTTCAGGTGCTATGGACACTTGGTTATAATCGGAGTATCCATCTAAAAAGAAGAAAAATTCTTTTCCGGCTAGCTTCTCAATGATTTGGTCAATAAATGGTAACGGGAAATGATCTTTTCGGGTAGCCTTATTGAGTTTCCTATAATCTGCACAGACTCTCCAAGATGTGGCTACTCTGGTGGGTATGTCCTCTCCTTGTTCATTCTTGACAATTGTTAATCCAACTTTCTTGGGGACAACTTGGAGAGGACTGACCCAAGGGCTATCAGCAATAGGATAAATGATACCCGCACTTGCCCATTTATAGATCTCATTCTTCCCATCCTCTCGTAGATTGGGATTCAGCCGTCTTTGCATTTCCCGAGAGGGTTTACAATCATTTTCTAGATATATGTGATGAGTACAGAATGTTGGTCTTATTCCTTTTAGATCCGTTATTTTCCATCCAATGGCCTGGGAATTCTTTTTCAAAACTTCCATGAGTTGACTTTCTTGCATATGATTTAGGTTGGCATTGATAATGACTGGTAGAGTCTGCGCATCATCCAGGAAAGCATACTTGAGATCTTTGGGTAGTTATTTCAATTCAACAATGGTTGCTGGTGGAGTTAGAGTTGTAGTGTTTCCTGAATCTATTACAGAAATGGTCTCAAATGGTGGTTCCATCATGGGCATGATCATGATTGAGGTCAATGTGAGTTCAGAGTCTAATGTGTCCCAAGCATTATCAAGCTCATCAATTTCTTATCCGGTGAGAGGGTATGGTGGAGCTTCCAGTGCGAGATTCAGATTGTATGTGGCAATTTCATGAGAAGTATTTTTGTAAGTGGATCTAGAGGTGTTCAGACTAACCTCTAAAGGATCTTTGGTGAGATGGATGGGAGCAAAGTCAGTTTGTATGTTGAGAACAACACATCTTTCTATCCAACCACAGTCTCAGAGTCAATAGAATTGGGTATGATCAGCTCAATAGGGACGGTTTTGCCATTGATTGAAAATTCAACTTTGCCCCCCTCATAATCAAAATGTGTCTTAGCTGTAGCTAGGAAGGGTCGTCCTAAAATAATGGGTGTTTCACTCAGTGTGTTGGGGGAATCCATATCCATAACAACAAAATCCACAGGAAATTTATGTCCTTCTACTGTACTATAACATCTTCAAGAAGTTCTACTGGTCTCTTCACAGTGCGATCTGCCATTTGTAAAATCATTGAAACAGGTTTCAGCCTCCCTAAGTCAAAATGTTCTAGGATGACGGTAGGAAGAAGATTGATTGAGGCGCCATTATCTAATAAGGTGCGTTCGAAGGTCAACTCACCAATCGTGCATTTAACCAAGGGTGCTCCTGGATCTTTTTTTGGGGGGCAGGAATTGGGAAATGGCATTTGATGTGGCTTGGGGAAGCACATACTTTTCTTCTTGGGTTTCCTTTGTCTTTTCTCTTGATTTCCTTTTTGGTGTGCATTTTTCCTTTAAGAAGCGGGAGAAGGTGGGGACTTGTTCGAGGGCTTTTAAGAGCGGGATTTCAATGATAATGTTCGAGAACAATTTTTCTATCTGGATCGATGGTGGATGATCGAGGTTTTCTTCGGTGAAGAGCTCTGGGAAAGGGGATGGTTATGGTCGGGGAGGAAGGAGGGAGCATGGTTGTCTCAGCTAACTTCTCTTCATCATAAAGTTCTTCCTCAATTTCGGCTTGATCCTCTGTAGCCTTTGGTCTGGTGAAGGCAGAAGTGGTTTTCCCATTTCTTAAAGTGACAGCATTAGCAGATTGGTTTTGATGGGGTGGGGTTTTGAAGTTAACTTGATTTCTAGGTGCTTGTTGTGGGTTCCCTTGATTTGTCCTAGAAGATATAAAAAATCCTTGATTCTGGTTTTGAATCAGGTGGTGAGGTGAAAGATCCGGCAGGTGGTGGAGTTTGAAGTACTCCAGATGAACTAGCCTTGTTGGTGTTGGGATTGGGCAGCAGTTGAGGTGACAAGGCTGGGATGTATGACCTGATCTCGGTGAACGGGCATTCTCAGAGTTGGCTTTTTGTTGAGATTCAGTGGCCTGTTGTTGAGCTATAGCTAGTTGTTGTATTACCTGAGCCAAGGCATCGAAGTTTACCGCATTGGTGGAGGGTTGAGTCACGGGCGGTGCTATCGGTTGTCTGGGTTGGGTGTGATTTTGTAAATGATAGTTGTTCTGTCCATTCCACCCAGAATTTGATTGTTCTCTCCATCCTATATTGTGGTTGTTTGAATATGCTCCTCCTTGATTTCTCTGCACCCAATTAACAGTCCCAGGATTCATGTCTTGATTATGGGTGAATGTGGTATGGTCAACTTCATGGACGGTGAGATTATTCATGGCCAATTTTTCTATGGCTTGAGTCATGAGGTTTATTTGTTATGAGAGGGTTTCCCATTTATCAAGATTCTCTTTGCTAGATCTCTCATGGTCAATGATATTGACTGTCCTCGTGTTTCCACTGTATTGTTCAATTGAGGAACTATTCACCGAATTGTCAGCCATATTTTCAAATAAAGTCCAAATAAAATGCTCATCACGGCTGATGTAATTTCCATTGCATAAGCCATCAATCACTCTCTTAAATGAAGTATCCTTGCCCTCATAAAATATCTGAACTAACTTCCATTTGGGGATGGCATGATGAGGGCATTTCCTTTGAAGTTTCTTAAACCGTTCCCAGGCTTCATGAATGGAGTCTCTATTTTTCTGAGTGAATGACGATATGACTTGTCTCAGGGCATTTGTCTTTCCTATTGGGAAGTATTTCTTGATGAATGCCTCTCTTAAGGCGTCCCAGGAGGTGAGTGGAGTTCTATAATTTCGAAGACATTAGAGTGCTTTGTCTTTGAGTGAGTGGGTGAAGGCTTTCATGTAGATGTATTCTTTTTCTACCCCAGGGATACTCATTGTGTCACAAGCAGATCGGAAATCTTGGATGTGGAGGAAGGGATTTTCAGAGTCATTTCCCTAGTATTTTGGGATTAAGGAGAGTGATGCGGGCTTTATTTCGAAGTCCCCTACTTCAGGCGGGATTTGGACCCAATGAACTAAGTCTTCTGCAGCTGGGTTGTAATGTGTGCTTATGGGCGGTGGTCGGATGAGAGGTGCTATGGTGTGGCGGATTGTGGCATTTTCTTCTCTCAGCAGTTGCAGTTGATTTAGGATGAGATCCATGGGGTTTGGTCTTTCTTCTCCCATGTCTCCAAGGTCAGGTGAATTCTCAGATACCTCAGTTGAAGTGGATGGGTTGGATTTTCTTTTATAAATCGGGTCATACTCTAATGGTTGTTGCAATGGATTTTTCAGAGACCTACGACCAAGCATAAACAACACAATACACCAGACAATTTGTTGATTCACCAACTCACACAAAAATTACCGCGGAAGCGGTTATCTTTTCGATTTTAGTTTAGTGATTCAACAAAAGTTTTCAAAGATATTATGGTCCTTAAGGGTGCGTTTGCTTGGCGGGTTAAGGCGGGTTAAACTGGTAAAGGGTAACCCGTTTTTGGATTTTGGTGTTTGGATAGAGGGTTAAACTGGGGGTGGGTTAGAAGTAGGTTTAGGGTGATATGATTGTATTGAAGTTTGAAAAAGTAAGTAGTTATTGTGATGTGATTGTATTGAAGTTTGGAAAAGTGAGTAGAAGTGGAGTAGTTTATAATTTTTATATGATATGATGGTATAATGTATTATTTTTTGATAGGATTGATGATGTAAAATTGATTTATTTAATTTTTTTTAAAAAAATAAAGTGGGGCCCATGGGGAGAGAGAGGGATGTGGGTTAAGGGGGTAAACTCCCCCAAGGGGAGGGTAACCTGGTAGCCAAACGCTACCTAAAGATGAGGTGTGTGTGGAAGATTGTGAGAAATCGATGTCCTAATCCGGTTGGGGGATCCAGGGTGCGGTACTCAGATCGTGAGATCCGCTCTTCCCACAAGAACCTGTTTCCAACGTGTCGATGAGTTACGATTTCTCTCTGCAATCCCACGTAGCACCAGGGATTTTTATCTCTATCCAAGGGTTCTATGTGCTCGTGATTTTTGTGTCATACACATGCATCAAAACAAACATTCAGAAATTTTTCCCGCTTTTTGCTCGAGCCACTGCGGTGGCTTTTCAAGCTTATCTTTTTAGCGTGATAAAGCACGTTTTGGTGATCTTTTTAGGTGAGCAGAGGGAGAAGACACAGAGATGATGCAAAGAAGAAGTATTTTTCAAATTCTTTTTGGTTTAAGTTCAGAGCACAAACAAATTCAGAAACTTTTAAAACCTAAGATGCCTAAGAGAAAGAAGGACTCACAGTGCCTGCACTTCTGGCGCTAATCCATAATATTTTGTCCTGCTGATGGCGAGCTTTTCTGAGAAAGGGGGGAGGGAAAAATATTACAAATTACAAGTTTGCGAAACATGCATAAAAGACAAATGATTTTTTTTCTTTTAGAAGCCTAAGTACCTGCAAAACAAGAAAATGCGCGGATTAGATAATTGAAACTAAGTTAAAATGAAGAAGAAAAATTGCAAATGTTGCCTAATCCCCGGTGATGACACGCCTGATCACTCAGGTAAAAGGTAATCAAGGGTCGTTGCGACCCGAGTAACCAAGCGGTGTCAATCAAGAAAAATAGACCACCAAATCGGATAAAAAAATCAATCAAGCTCAAATAGCGGTCTTGCTATTATTTTAACCTGGTATAGCGACCCGGGTCGGACACAAGGAGCACGTAATGGCCTTGCGGCCTACGAAGTTGTCTAAAGAATCGAAAAAAAATACAAGGAAACTATTTTTGGTGGTTTTTAGGTTTTATAAACTTTTTTGGATTTTTAATTAATTAAGAAAATAAGGAAAACAAAGAAACAAGGCAATTCAACAATTTATTTAATGCATCAAAAATCAAGCAAAAATGCAAATAAAAATGTTTTTATGCTTTTTATGATTTTTGGTATTTTTCTGATTTTTACTTAATTTTCTAAAAATCCAACAAGGCAAGAAAACAACAACAATGTCCAGCCAAGCTTGAGGGACTTAGATAAAATATCTAAAAATCCCCAAAAAGCCTGGAAGTAATTTTCCTGTATAGTAAACACTACAAAGAAGATTTAGCCACTGGATTTATGATTTTTGGATTGTTAGATTAATTATTAGAATTTTTATAGGTTTTTAGGTGTTTTCAATTTTTATGAGTTTTATAAAATGAAAAATGACCAAAATTGGTCAGAAAATCAAACACAACACAAGAAATAGTAGCTAATTTTTTTGTAATTTTTAGATGAGTTTTACTATTTTTTGTGAATTTTTAAATCAAACAGTAACGAAAATGGTTGTTTTTGATTTTTCAAAAATATCAAATAACAACAAAAATGTCTCCAAAAATTCTAGAAAATTTTACAACATGGCAGGAGCCAGGTGTCCAATTTTCATTGAATTTGGAGTTGATTTGCTATTTTATTCAAAAATTAAACTTAGGTACATTGCATAGGGACCTGAATGTAAATACCCAAAGCTTCAGGGGGTCCGGTGCAATTTTCCCACGAAATCACGCGCGCGGCACGTGTCTGGGCCACACAGGGACCTATATTCAACGAAAACAAGGTTTTGGGACTATTTGGTAACAGGTACCAAAAGTCCGAGGACCTGTTCGTAAAATACGCACAAATAAGCGCACATGCACAAATCAATCCACGTACAGGGGTATAAATGTAATTAACTGAAAAGTTTCATTCATTTCATAACAACCTGGAAATAAAGGCCTAAACATGCAATTAACCCAACAGATCACGTGTCGATGCACGTGACAGACTACGCACAGGGGTATACATGTAAATACCAAATAAAACAGGATCCAGAGTGCAATTTACCTAACGTAATTAAAATGCGAAAAATAATTACAGGACTAAAAGAAAACACAGCTAAAACTAAGGGCCTAAGGGATAAATTACCCTTTATTACGCAGGCCGACGGATGGGTACCACGTGGTGGATCGAACGGTCGAGGACGAGAGGCACGCCAACGCTGGACCCCTCGGGCTGATCGGACGGTTAAGGCGTCGCCACGTGGAAGATCGCACGGTGGAAGGGCGCTGTGGCTAAACCTCGGCCATCGGACGGTGGAGATCGCTCCTCAGATGGATCTGACGCTGCTAATCGCTCCTAAGATGAACGGTTGTGATGACAATTGGAGCTGGGAGTCGATCTGACGGTCCTGGAGGGTGGTGGACGAACTGGGGGCCGGCGAACTTCGCCGGGGCTGGTTGTGCTCGGTCGTCCTCCTTGCGGCCCGCTGAAGATCGGAAAAGAAAGCTGCGGGCCCTCCGCGTCGGAGGGTGCCCTCCGATGACTCAATGGAGCCCTGTGGAGCTCCGGCGAGGTCGGCGGAGGTCAAGCGCCTGCTCCTGGATGGTCAGACCCTCAGATGGGCTCGACGATACCTGCAAAGCACAGCAAGATGCTCGCGGGTCGAGGGCAAAGTGCCTCGACGCTGTGAGAGGGGGTGAAGGTGACTGGTGAGGCGGAGCGGTCGAGCTCCGGCGAGGGGTGGACGGAGGAGCTCGAAATCCCAGCTCCTGTGCGAGCTGGGTTGAGTGGAGGGGCGAAGAACGTGCGCGGGAGGAAGGCGATGATGATGGTGCGTTTCGATGATCGAGGTGATGGGTGACGTGACCGGAATCAGAGGTGGACGACGATGGCGAAAATTGGGGTTAATCGAAAATTAAAGAAAAGGGGAAAGAATCTAAGCTACCTGGGTGAAGGAATCGACTGTAGGCGAGCAGCTGGTGCTCTAGGTCCTAGCCTCGCGGGTCGTCGTGACCCGAGGCTCTGGCGCTACCTCCCGGCGGCGCACGGCGGAGCAAACTCGCCGGATCAGTGGTTCCTTGCTCCCTCCTCGCTGCGACACCTTCTGGAGCAAGCTGTCACTCTCGCCAAGACGGTGGAGGTCACTGGGTGGTGAACAAATGAGCCAAAGATGCGAAATGAAGTGGCGGAGCTCAACCTTTATATGGGTGCAGGTCCGACAAGATTTGATTGGGTAGGGCAATGTGGAGCGCGGACCCCGAGGCGGGTGTGCCGGCGAAGGTGTCGGATGTGAGGTGAGTGACACGGACCCGGGGTTTAAGTGTGAGGTGTTCGGGTTTAGGCGCAATAATCGGGAGAAATCGGGTCGCCCGCCTAATACCCGTGAGAGGTGGTCCTGGGGGGGAGTTGACCGGGCGGTCAACAACCCCCCTGGACCAATAGGAGGCTGCCACCTGGAAAAGATTTAGAAATTAAATTAAATATAGCAAATGGCTGATTTAATTAAAACTCAAAACATGAAATATTTTTGTTTTAGTATTTTCTATTTTTTATGATATTTATTTAATTTTTCAAAATAAAAATAGGGTACTTACAATATAGTACTATACATAGGTATATATACAATATAGGATTTTTAATTTTGATTTTTAATTAGTTCTGTTTATACATTTTTATTCCTATTTTATATTTTATTTATTTATATCATAAAATTAGGAATAAAAAGATATTTTTTTATTTTTATTATTTATATACAAGGGTCAAATAAATATATGTACATGTATCTACATGGTATATTTACAATGTGATTTTTAATATTTAATTTTGTTCTTTTTATTTTGTTTTTGTTTTAATGGTTTTTATTTTATTTATTTACAACATAAAGGATAGAGTATTTACAAAATATTTGGAAATTAATTTTATTTTTTTATAAGGTTAAATAAATACAGATGAATGGGCTATGTTCATGATGACTATGTACAAGTGATTCTATTTTTATTGTCTTTTTTGATTTTTCAATTTTTATCTTGATTTTATATTTATAAATATATACAAGTATTTACAAGCCTATTTTAGTCTATTTTTGGAGGAAAATATTTTTATTATATTTACAGGTATAGTTACACGCATGAGTCCCTATCTCCCTCTACTTTGGCTTTTATGCGGTCAGGCCCATGCTGAGCCCTCCCTTGGGATTGGGTTGCTCAATATTTATTCTAAATATTTCCCTCTTTTTCTTTTTACTCTTTATTCTTTTATTTTTGCACAAAAACATGCTAATTATTAGTTTTTACATCAAGCATGATTTTGGTAATTATTTGTATTTACAAACATATACATGCATTTGCAAGGGTTTTTGTAGCTAAAATATAAGAATAAAGAGTGATGAATGGGTATTCATCACCCGGCAATGGCGCCAAAATGTTGACTCGATTTTTCGCGGTTTAAAAAGATGATTTTATCATGTCGTTGTGTTACCACGAATAATCAAGGTCAAACAAATAATATTACAACTACAAGCATGTTGAAAGAGTATGAGTTGTATAGTGCAAGTAAAGGTTCGAATCCACAGGGACTTGACAAGTTCGCAATGTAATCAAAGATATATATATATATTTTTGAAGTTGATAATTTTCTTTCGTCTAAAAGCAATGAAAAACACAAGGATGTAACTTTGCAGAGGATCACGCTCAATGGTTGAGAGGCGCGCAATGTGGTTGCGAGGGTCCGGCAAAAACGTGCACTAGCAGTCGTGCACACGGAAGCAATGGAGGACTGGAGCAGGGGTTCACGCTTTAGAGACTGACGAAGATAGCCGTGCGTACGACCTGTGCACAGGCGGCGAACGGACTGAGCAACGGTTGGCAAGCGACCCAGGCATGGGCTGGAGGTGTCGATTGGAGGCTACGCGTTGGAGTGCGCAGTGGTGCGCGGCCAGCACTGGAGAGCGCGGGAGGTCGCTGTGGAGTGCCCGCAAGAGAGCACGGGCAGTGGCCGCTTGCTGGAGGGTGGATGAAGCGCGGGGGCGCGCTAAGGGAAGCACAGTGGAGGAGAGTTGCGCGCGGCGGCGCGCAAGGGTCTCGCAGGAGTGCTCGGTGTGCGCCGCAAGCTAGAGGACGTCCAAGAAGGAGCAGCTGCGGGCTACGGGAGAGTGGCCGACAACGGGCTGAAGGAGCACCGCGAGGAGGAGGATGGCGCGCTGGAGGCGGTAACCAGATGGAGGCTGAAGCGTACGGCTGCGGGTTGGGAGACGCACCTGCTGGCTGGTTGGTGGTCGCGCATGTAGATCCACGCGAGGGTGCTGCTATACCTTCAACTGCATGAAGAGAAAAGGACGAGAGAGAGAAGGATCGAATAATAGAGAAAGGGAAGTGGAGTACGAATGCATGAAAAAATATGGGAGAGTCCAGGCCATCCGTGAGTGACAAAATGGGAATCCTTTTTATAGCCACATCATGCGGCTACTTACTTAGAAGTAAATGCATGGTTTTTAATGTCTTGCATGGGGAAGGTATGAGTATGGGGGAAAGAGAGAATTTAAGGGGGGGAGTATGCATGGGGAAGGCAATGGGTTGTACGTGGGATGCTATATCCATGATATAATGAGTGGGAAGTTTACACTATCCTCCCTCCCCTTTTCTTTCCAATAAAAAGTGAGGTTTTTGTAGAGTCAAATCAATGTGTTAGATTCAATGCTATATATACCCAATACACTTTCATTTTTTTCTCTTACTATGATTTGCTTAGTTCATGTAGATAATTAGTTAAGTTATATTTAGGTGATTTAACAAGGATGATTAGAAATCATATAATCATAAAATATGTAATCGATATTTTTGAAAACATTTTACTCGGTTATAAAACCATGATCAGTTGATTTATGCAGAGATTTTAATTGATTGTGTGCAATTATGGATATTTTCGTTGTTGTATGTAAGGAATATAGATTATGTGAATTTGGAGTTTATAGATCAATCATTAAGGTTGTATATCACATAATTTGATCATATTATATCTGTATATATTGTAATCATCAATCTTCCAATAAGATGGTGTCACACAATCTGGAGATCAAGAAGTTTACATGAAAGAACGGATTCAGTATATGACAGATCAAGATGCACGCTCTTCTGAAGCAACAAGGCATCTGGGTGATGTTGGATTAGGAGCGGGTGAAGGCACTCGAACCCTCTGAGTTGGCACTCGAGAAGCGGGGTATTCCTTTCTAAGTTCAAGTGCAACCAGCTCAAGAAGAGGGGGAATAAGAGGTATAGAATTTTGGGAGCTCAACCAGTGTAGCTGAGTCTCCCGCTGCAAGCTTCATGAGATGTAACCTGGATACCATAAGCTTTTGCTTTATTTGACTATATACACTCCGGTGGGGTTATTAAATTTTCAATCCGACCCACCACTTTTTTGGAGTTCTTTTTGCATTTTTTTTTCAAGTGCATCTGTACAACATATCTACATGGTGCAACATATATACAAGAAATTTTCCTCTTGAGCCAGTAGACTATCCCTCTTTTGAAGCTTTATTGCAACCCACGGCTTCTGTCTTTAGCCTTCATCACCACTAGACCAAGTTGAGGCGCACTTCTTTCACTAGAAGAAGAAGAGATGTTCCGCTTAGAAGTACTACCCTCATATGCTACCCCAAGCCAAAGGAAACTGCCTCCTCACCACCTCATTCGTGGAGAGCTATGTGTAAAGTGTTGGTGCAAGTCAAGCCATTGTCTCTAAGAGTCATGCGTGTGTTGTTAAGTGCTCTACTAAGGCTCATCAAGATGACATATGCTCATAGCCTAGTGGACTCAAAGAATTAAGTCCTTATGGATCTGAAAAGCCTTAACCCTAAGCCCTATAAGGTTCCTCTTAGAATTAGGTGGATTAAGATCTTAATCAAGCTCCATTTCCCAATTTAATTCCGGGCTAGTTTAAATGTCAACTGTGATCCAGGAAAAACTATACAATTATTTACAAAGATGTTATTTACAAATATGCAAAATTTTTGAAAAATGTTTTAAAATCATGAATGGATGAATGCATGAAGTGCAAGTTTTGCAAAAGTATTTACACACATTTACACAAGATTTTTGCGAACTTTTGATTTTCAAGACATTTTGGAAAAATTTTGTACTACATATATAATTTTGATAAGCAAATATTTACACAAACTTTACACAAAAGATTTTTGAAAATATTTTTACAAAAATAATTTTGTCTACTAGCTATATATGTGCAAATAAAAGAATGATTATTTAGAGGATTTTTTTTTAATTTTTGTGGTTTTTAAGGTTTTTAGCCATTTTATTTATTAACACACTCACACAAAGTACGAGTTATGGCTAAAGTATATATGAAATATATACACCCCCCCCCTATACTTAGCTCGAACGATGTCCTCAGAGTGATCAAAAGCGATGAAGAAGACATAACTCGTGCTTAGTAAAGGGAAGTGAAAAGGAATGGCTAGATATAGAGATGAATGAATGAATAGAATGAGGAGAACTCGATGGTTTCCCCCTATACTTAGGATCAAATAATCCTAAGTATAGCAAGCTGTACATGAAGGGAAATCCGAGTGAAGGATGTACAGAGTCTGCCCCCCCTATACTTAGGGTAAAATATCCCTAAGTATAGGCAACAAAACAGGGGTAGAAAGAATGAAAAGGATACCCACAGGTCCTACATCCCCCATATACTTAGGGTAAAGTACACCCTAAGTATAGCATAATCATAAGATGAGAAAAGGGATGTGGGACTAAAGAATAGGGTGATATGGACAACTGGATCTATATAGGTCGGAAGAACGGTGATAATCAGGCGTGAGATGCAATAGATATGAGTCAAGAGACCACATCTCACGCAAAGTGAATAGGGGCAACATTTACGACCCGCGGCTCATGATCTAGAAATGGTTTGAGCCGCTGGCCGTTCACTCGAAAGGTACTCTCAGAAGACAACTCGGATATATCAATGCTACCGTTGTCGTGTACCTTTTTCACAAGATAAGGTCCCTTCCATTTGCTTTGTAGCTTCCCTGGAAATAGACGAAGCCTAGCATCAAACAACCATACTCTCTGTCCAGGCTCAAAATGCTTGTGGCTGATATGAGAATCATGCCACTCTTTCTCTCTCTCCTTATACTGTAGTCTGTTTGAGAAGGCGGTGTCACGGAGCTCCTCCAGGGCTGCTAACTCTGCCCTCCTCTGGTCTCCTACACTATCTGGATCCAAAATTATATCTGTGACTGCCCAAAGTGACTTGTGCCTCAACTCAACAGGTAAATGGCACGGCTTGCCATAAACTAGGCGAAAGGGAGATGTGCCCAATGGTGTCTTGAAAGACGTCCTATATGCCCACAAGACTGAGTCCAAAAGCTGTGACCAATCCTTTCGGTCAGAGCGGACGACTTTCTGCAAAATAGTCTTGATCTCCCTGTTCGAGACCTCGGCTAGACCATTCGTCTGTGGATGGTATGGAGTGGCAACTCGATGGTGTATGCCGAACTCACTAGCAAGTGCCTTCACCTGGTCGTTGATGAAATGAGACCCCCCATCTGAAATCAATACTCGAGGTACCCCGAACCGCGTGATGATGTGCTTCCTCAAAAATCTGCAAACTGTCCTGGCATCAGCGGCTCGGGCGGGGATAGCCTCAACCCAACGACTAACATAGTCAACGACCAACAAAATGTACTCAAATCCCTGACTCTTAGGGAATGGACCCATGAAATCGATGCCCCATGCGTCAAAAACCTCACAGAAGTGAATGGGCTGCATTGGCATCATATCTCGTTGTCCACAAGTGCCCATCCTCTGGCAGTCAGTACACCTCTTCACGAACTCATCAGAGTCCTTGAAGAGGGTAGGCCACCATAAGCCAGATTGCAGCACTTTCTGTGTCGTCCTCCTCCCAGAGTGATGTCCTCCTGCCTCAAGCTTGTGGCAGTAAGTGAGGACGCTATGGTGCTCATCCTGAGGAATGCACCTACGCCAGACGCTATCCCCTCCTTCGTGGTAAAGGATGGGATCCTCCCAGTGGTAGGACTTGGCCTTCGCGAGGAAGGTCTCAAGCCTCTGTCTGGGCCAACCTTGTGGGACTCTCTTAGCAACAAGAAAGTTCACAATATCGGCATACCACGGGAGTGAGGTGATAGCAAGGATCGCCTCATCTGGGAAGGTCTCACAAATGGGATCAATCTGCTCAGACTCCTCAGGCTGCTCTAAACAGGAGAGATGATCCGCCACCACATTCTTGACTCCAGGCTTATCCTTGATCTCAATGTCGAACTCCTAGAGTAGAAGGATCCATCTAGTCAATCTGGCCTTGGCATCCTTCTTTGCCATGAGGTATCGGATGGCGGTATGATCAGTATACAAAGTCACTATAGACCTAATGATGTAAGATCTGAACTTATTTAGGGCAAACACTACTGCTAACATCTCCTTCTCTGTGACTGTATAATTCCGTTGGGCGGAATCCAATGTGCGGCTAGCATAGTGGAAAGCAAATGGGACTCCATCCCTCCTCTGTCCCAGCACAGCCCCCACGGCAAAATCGGAGGCGTCCGTCATGATCTCGAATGAGAGACCAATCTGGTGGCTTCAGGACAGGAGCCTCAACAATACAATGCTTGAGAGTCTCAAACGACGAAAGACACTTGTCATCGACAAGGAACTTGGTGTCTTTCGTCAGCAAGTCAGTCAACGGCCGGGCAACCCTACTGAAATCACGAATGAACCGCCGATAGAAACCGACGTGCCCTAGGAAAGACCGTAACTGCCGCAAGTTGGACGGTGGTGTGAGTTTTCTAATGACATCAACCTTGACCGGATCAACCTCCATGCCCCTGTTGGAGATGATGTGGCCAAGCACCGTCCCTTGAGTCACCATAAAGTGACTTCTCCCAAGAAAGAATCAAGCGGACCTCAATACATCGCTGAAATACTCGGTCTAGGCAGTCAAGACAGGAGTCGAATCCGTCGTCGTAAACCGAGAAATCATCCATGAAGACCTCTAGGCACTCCCCTACCATGTCCGAAAAGATCGACAGCATGCATCTCTGAAAAGTCGCAGGGGCATTGCATGGCCCAAATGGCATGCGTCGGAAGGCATATGTGCTGAAGGGACAGGTAAAGGTGGTCTTCTCCTGATCCTCAGGAGCGATGGCCACCTGGTTGTAGCCCGAGTACCCATCCAGAAAACAATAATGGCTCTTCCCTGCCAGTCTCTCGATAATCTGATCAATAAAGGGCAGGGGGAAATGTTCCTTCTTGGTGGCCTGGTTGAGTCTCCTGTAATCAACACAAACCCGTCAAGAAGTGGGTACTCGTGTAGTAATCTCCTCTCCAGACTCGCTAATCACTGTAGTGATGCCCGTCTTCTTGGGCACAACATGCAAAGGGATGACCCACTTGGAGTCGGAGATGGGATTAATAAAATCGGCGCTCCACCATTTCGAAATTTCCTTCATGACAACCTCTCTCAGATTTGGGTTCAGCCGCCGCTCGAACTCACGCGACGGTTTCGCCTCATCCTCGAGATAGATATGGTGGGAGCACAGGGCCGGACTGATCCCTTGGAGATCTGCTACGCTCCATCCTATTGCCTTGCGGTTCTTTTCAAGAACCCCCATCAGACGGGATTCCTGCTCTCCAGTCAAATCGGCTGAGATAATGACTAGGTACATCTCATGCTCACCCGCAAGGAATCTATACTTCAACGACGAAGGAAGTGGCTTCAGCTCTGGACAGCTGGGTGCTGGCAAATATGGCTTCGAAAGAAGTCGCGTGTATGCTGCCAAACCTGCCCGGGAGACTGAGAGCGTACTCTCGCAAACTGGATCTGAAAAAGGTTGCTCAACTGAACTGTCTCTGATCTACTCGGCATCTACCTCCTCCTCAGCTGTAGGCTCAGTGGAAATCAGGTCTGGCATATAATCATCACAATCTGCACACTCAGACTCTGACTCCGAGGGATCTGCATCACACAAGGTGGCATCAGTACCACCATTGTCATAAAAATCTGTGTCGCGGTCGAGAACATGCTCTGCTGCCTCTAAAGTATCCTAAACCAGGAATGTGCTCTCCAAGATCTCCTCTGCTATCATCTCTGCATCAGCGGTGTCTGAAAATGAGAGGATGGCCTGTGCTGATGGGTCTGCCCAAACTGCCTCATCGTCTGTGATCACAAAGTCACAGTGCTGGTGGATGT
The DNA here is from genome assembly GCA_037367405.1 of Ottelia alismoides. Classification (NCBI taxonomy): domain Eukaryota; kingdom Viridiplantae; phylum Streptophyta; class Magnoliopsida; order Alismatales; family Hydrocharitaceae; genus Ottelia; species Ottelia alismoides. The sequence goes on along the minus strand of JAZKJV010001458.1, from coordinate 280,450 downwards.
CTAGCCCTGCATCTGTCAGTTGCTCTATATCTGAAGTGGTCTCTGAGCATGATCTCTCTCTGGCTATGCTGTCCTCGACCGTCTCTATTTGTACACTTTCGCCCTCAACGCGAAAGTATACCTTCCCGCTATCATGATCAGTCACCACCTTGGCTGTGGCCAAGAACAGACAACCTAGAATGATGGGGGTATCGGTCACTGAATCAGGAATCTCCATGTCCAACCCTACGAAGTCCACAGGGAATTACAGACCCTGAATAGTGACGACAACGTCTCGCAACAACCCCTTCGGCCTCTTAACAGATCTATCAGCAAACTGAAGGACTGTCCTGCTCTGTCTAAGAGTGCCCAACTCGAAGCGGTCGAGAAGGGCTGCCGGAAGGAGGTTAATCGACGATCCGCTATCCAATAGAGTACGGTCGAACCTCTGCTCACTGATATGGCATCTGACATAAGGGGCTCCTAAATCTGGCCTCTTGGCCGGCAGACGGTTCTGGATCGCAAAACACGTGGCTTTCGTCAGCACATGGATCTCAGAGTGGTGGTTCCTCCTCTTCCTCCTAACTGTGGTCCTGTCTCTCAACGAACGCTGAAGAAGGGGAATGTGCTGCAAAGCCTCCTGAAGAGTCAGCTGTATGTGAAAACGATCTATCATCTGCTGGCTGAACTCTTCATGTTCTCTCTTTTTTGGATTTTCTGTTTTCTTTCCCTTCCCCATCTGAAGGGCTCTAGGGAAGGGGATCACTGGGTCCTTCTCAGATGAAGGACTAGGAAAGGATCTAGGCGGTTCGACGACCGGATCCACGCATACATCATGCACCACAGTGGGACCAGAAGAAAATAAACCTTTTCCTTTATTCACAGAACTGTTCCAAGATACAGGTGCAGAAGAAGGAAAAACAACATGTCTCTCAGAAGTATGGGTGGTCTCAGTACCACCATCAGCTGGCTCGGCTGTAAAACTCGCGGCCTCAGTACCGCGCTCTGGCTCGGCATCGTGGGTGGCCTCAGTCCCACCTCCTCGAACTGGTGAAACGGCGGCCTCAGTACCGCCGGTGGAATCAGCATCCTTGGTGGCATCAGTACCACCGTCATCATCCTCCTCGTCGGGCGCTCTAGGTGGATCCTCATGATGTAGCTCAGACGAGGCGCCGCCTGCTGGCATCCTACCGCTCCTAAGTATGACAAAATCAGTATCAAACAGATATCCAGTCATATCACCAAATGCATTACTAGGAGTAGTATACTTAGTACAAGCTACCTGCTCAAATTTCCGCTTCAGGTTATTGGGGTACGGCTCGATCTGGGCAGGAATGGCGGCCTTCCTTCTCACTATGTCCCGATCTCCTGGCGGAACTCGTCCATCTCCCGTCTGAAAGTAGTCTGCTAATCCGTGAGGAGGCGGGCTATGTCATCCAAGACAGGGTTCTCATGGGAACCCGACGGGTAGCCTCTCTGGTAGTGAGGCTGCTGGATCTGCTGTTGTGGCTGAGAGGGGTAGAGGTGATGCTGCTGTTGCTGCTGGTGAGGCTGCTCTCGCCTCCAAGACTGTCCCTGCTGATAGGGACGAGGACCATAGGAAGACTGCTGCTGCTGTGGTGGTGGGTACACTGGGGGCAGCTGCTGCGGCTGGTGATCTCTCTGATGGCTGTACTGGCCACCCTGTCCTGACGGCTGCTGCTGGGGCTGGGTACCTCCGTTCCCCCACCGGAATCCGGGATGGTCTCATCGGATACCGGGCTTAGGGCGGTCATACAAAATCCCGTTGACATCCATCAACGGCTCTGCATCGTACTGGGTTGGCGGGAGTACTGCCAGAGGCTGATCCGGCTCATATACCACCATCTGTAAGTCTAGAGATGGTGGTGACTGGTAGGTGGGCTGCGGCTGCTGGTAGCCTGGTACGGCTCCGCCTGTACAAGGTTAACCTGTCTAGGCTGCTGGTGTGAGCTGGAGCGCTGGGACGAGCTGTTGCTGCTGCTGTGATCGCCTCGCGGCAGAAGACGGGGTTGGGAAGCCGTCTGTGCCTCCTGCAGACACATGAGCTGGGTCTTCATGTCGCTCAGAGTCTGTGCCATCTGCTCCATCTGAGTGATGCCCTAGCACTACTTCTTCTCAATCAGCTCCATCCGATCCAACTTCTCACTAATGATGCCCATGTCTGCAGCTGTGGACTCTGCCTGTGCTGCTGCTACTGCGGACGAACTGGAAGGACCGGCGTCGACCCGTGCTATCCTTTGGTACTGCACGGGTCCTGGCTGCTGGGGTCTGCCTGAGCGTACAACCGGGTCTGGGACATCACCATGTAGTTCTCGGCCATCTCCTCGTAGATGGCCCAGACCTGGTCGTGATCCTTGGCGAAGTAAGACCCGCCACAAGAAGCGTTCACCAAGCCCTGAAGCTCTGGTGTCAGCCCGCTAAAGAAGTTTTGAACAAGGTTCGGCTTGGAAATGTCGTGGTGCGGGCATCTGTCGGTCAGCTCTCGAAACCTCTCCCATGCCTCATGGAACTGCTCGTTGGGGAGCATGGAGAAGTTGCTGATCAGGGCTCTCGCTGCATTGGTCCGCCCGAGTGGATAGTACTTATGCAAGTACTCGGCGCCAAGGTTGCAAAAGTCGGTAGTCGGTACTCGGTCGGTTGGGTCACTGACTAAGGATTAATCGGCAGTCGGGCGACTAACCGGATTTAGTCGGACTTTAATCGACTTTGAATTTTATAATTATTTTAAATGTATAACTCATTTTTATACATATATTTACATAGATTTTGTACATTTATATACTACCATAATAAAATAAAAGAAAATATTGAATTTAAATAAAACATTAGGCATATTATACTAAGTTTGCTTATAAAAAAAATTAAAAAAAATACGGTATCTCCGAGCGAAAATTGGTCGATTAGTGTACCTAGTCGGAATTAGTCGATACTCGGTCGGCCACCCCACTGACTAGACTAGCCGGACCTACTAATCGGGCCAGTCGGGCGACTTTTACAACACTGCTCGGCGCGGAGCTGCTCCCAAGTGTAAACAAACTTCCCCAGATGTTTCAGCCAGGTGGTTGCTCTATCTGCCAAAGAGAAGGGGAAGGCAATCATCCGTATCGTGTCCTGGTCCACCTGACGATCGTGGACAGTACTGCAAATCATCTCAAACTCCTGCAGGTGGAGATGAGGCTCCTCAGTAGCCAAACCGTGAAACCCGGGAAGGAGCTGCAAAGTGTTCGGGGGGAACTTGAAGTCCCACACGATGGCTGGTAGCATCAACCAACGGTGTGTCAAAGTCGACCCGGGATTGTGGTTCTCCCGCATCGATCTCAGTGGTGGTGCTGCTCCTCCTGCTCCGCCTGCTCTGCCTCCTCCGGCTGCAAGATCGTCGGGTCCTCCGGCTGCAGGATCGACGGGTCCTCCTCCTCCGCGGTTCTCGCGGTCGGCTCTCAACTGCTCAAGCTCTCTCCTCATGTCCATCATGAATGCCCCCTGATCCCTCAACTGCTGCTGTACTGACTCGAGGGAGGCGATTAGGGTGGAGTTGATCGAATCCTGGTCCAGAACGAAATGCTACTCTCCTCGTGGACCTCCGGTACGATCATCAGAACTGTCGGCCATCGTCTCTGAAAAATCAAAACAACCGAACTCAGGTTTCGATAAATCATCTGTATGTCTCTCCTTTGGCACTGGTATCTCTGAATCAGAAGAAGAAGGGTGGTCGAGGGGGAACCGGGCGGAGTCGTACTCGGGTTCGGAGAGCGGGTCTGAGCTCCCACGAACCGACCTAGATGAATGGACAGGAGTGCTAAAAAACGGTGCAGCCAGAGGCTGCCTAAGAGACCTCCTGCCCATCATCGTGATCTGGCGAGTAAGGCGGATGAGATCTGGAAAAACTATGATCGAAAGCAAGCACCCAGTTCACCAACGCAACGCGAGCTGAAGATCGTAAAGGCTTGGTCAAATTATCTTGTCAATTTTTATTTTGGTGAACAATCAAAATATAAGAGCGATTACGTGACCTGCTGGGATATCCGATACTCTCCCAACCGACTGTCCCGCACAGAAGAGTCGGTAATCAGTCGAGATGAGTACCGGAGGGCTTTACCTAGTGTACGGGTCACTCTCTCGCACAAGCAAACCAAGCAATGAGGGGGTTGCTCTCCCCAAGACAAATTTTTAAGTCAGGTGTCTTTTAGGGTCGATAGTTTTAGCAGTCCCAATTTTATGGTTTTTTCTTTTTTAGATATTTTTAATGCAAGCAAAAACGCCTAACGAATTTTTCGGTTCTCCTGGTTATTAAGTCAAAAACAAGGGGGAGAAGACGAAAAAGCCGATGCGCGATAAATCAATGATGCATGCAGAGATAGAAATGCGTACCTAACTCCAGTAGTCTACATGCAAGATGATCCGCACAGAATTTAAAGACAGAAATAAAACTACCTATATGGTGCAGCGGAAAACCGAGTCCTAAGCAGGCAACTTCTACTCGAAAGCACCGTCTAGCTGGTCACTCGCCCTCGATCCAAAGAGTCCGGTCTAGACCCAGCCCTCCTCTTCTCGACATGTCGAGTTCAGGAGTAGCGCTTGACGGGGCAGGCTCGCGGCGCGTAGGCTCTAAGGAAAGCGACTCATCTATTTTTATTAATGATTTATTAGTAGGTCCAATTAACAATCTATAGGTACGAGCAGTCTATTAGGTGTGTGGATCCTACTGAGTACGGCACAATCAATCAGAAATTCCTAAGGCTAGGGGCTCGATAAAAACCGCGTAAAACCGTAAAAGGCAGCGAAAAATCTAAAACCGCGAGAAAGCCGCGAAAAATCTAAGCTAGTCAAAAGGGTCCCCCGAGCACACCGATGCTTGGCGAAACAGACCCGAAAGTCCAAGTCTCTGAGTGTACCTGTATTATTACAACAGTTCAAATATTGCTGAAATAAAACCTAATCTAAACTAAACTACTCTGCGGCTATTCCGCGGCTCCCGCTCTCGTGCTCGCTCCTCGCGTCCTTCTGCGGCTCTGTGAAGAAGAGAGTCGCCTCCGGTTCCCGCGGTTGCTCAGCTTCCGAAGAAAGCCGTCTCGGTCCTCGGGCCCTCGCAAGAAAACAAATACAAGAGTGATCAGACCAAATTATTTAAACCGTTATGCAAATAAATGATATATACAAAATATGCACAAAAAGCCGCGGAAAAGAAAACCGCGGAAAAACTCAAAAACCGAATACTAAGCCGTGCTCCCCGGCAGCGGCGCCATTCCGATGACACGCCTGATCACTAAGGTAAAAGGTAATCAAGCATCGTTGCGACCCGACTAACCAAGCGGTGTCAATCAAGAAAAATAGACCACCAAATCGGATAAAAAAATCAATCAAGCTCAAATAGCGGTCTTGCTATTATTTTAACCTGGTATAGCGACCAGGGTCGTACACAAGGAGCACGTAATGGCCTTGCGACCTTTTTTCAAGTAGTCTAAAGAATCGAAAAAAATACAAGGAAACTATTTTTGGTGGTTTTTAGGTTTTATAATTTTTTTTGGATTTTTAATTAATTAATAAAATAAGGAAAACAAAGAAACAAGGCAATTCAACAATTTATTTAATGCATAAAAAATCAAGCAAAAATGCAAATAAAAATGTTTTTATGCTTTTTATGATTTTTATTGTTTTTAATGAATTTTTGGTATTTTTCTGATTTTTATTAAATTTTCTAAAAATCCAACAAGGCAAGAAAACAACAACAATGTCCAGCCAGGCTTGAGGGACTTAGATAAAATATCTAAAAATCCCCAAAAAGCCTGGAGGTAATTTTCCTGTATAGTAAATACTACAAAGAAAATTTAGCCACTGGATTTATGATTTTTGGATTGTTAGATTAATTGTTAGAATTTTTATAGGTTTTTAGGTGTTTTCAATTTTTATGAGTTTTATAAAATGAAAAATGACCAAAATTGGTCAGGAAATCAAACATAACACAAGAAACAGTAGTTAATTTTTTGTAATTTTTAGATGAGTTTTACTATTTTTTTGTGAATTTTTAAATCAAACAGTAACGAAAATGGTTGTTTTTGATTTTTTTAAAATATTAAATAACAACAAAAATGTCTCCAAAAATTCTAGAAAATTTTACAACATGGCAGGAGCCAGGTATCCAATTTTCATTGAATTTGGAGTTGATTTGCTATTTTATTCAAAAATTAAACTTAGGTACAGTGCACAGGGACCTGAATGTAAATACCCAAAGCTCCAGGGGGTCCGGTGCAATTTTCCCATGAAATCACGCGCGTGGCGCGTGTCTGGGGCACACAGGGACCAATATGCAACGAAAACAAGGTTCTGGGACTATTTGGTAACAGGTACCAAATGTCCGAGGACCTGTTCGTAAATTACCCACAAATAAGCGCACATGCACAAATCAATCCACGCACAGGGGTATAAATGCAATTAACTGAAAAGTTTCAGTCATTTCATAACAACCTGGAAATAAAGGCCTAAACATGCAATTAACCCAACAAATCACGTGTCGATGCACGTGACAGACTACGCACAGGGGTATACATGTAAATACCAAATAAAACAGGATCCAGAGTGCAATTTACCTAACGTAATTAAAATGCGAAAAATAATTACAGGACTAAAAGAAGACACAGCTAAAACTGAGGGCGTAAGGGATAAATTACCCTTTATTACGCAGGCCGACGGATGGGTGCCACGTGGTGGATCGAACGGTCGAGGACGAGTGGCACGCCAACGCTGGACCCCTCGGGCTGATCGGACGGTCAAGGCGTCGCCACGTGGAAGATCGCAAGGTGGAAGGGCGCTGTGGCTAAACCTCAACCATCGGACGGTGGAGATCGCTCCTCAGATGGATCTGACGCTGCTAATCGCTCCTCAGATGAACGGTTGTGATGACAAACTGGAGCTGGGAGTCGATCTGACGGTCCTGGTGGGTGGTGGACGAACTGGAGGCCGGTGAACTTCGCCGGGGATGGTTGTGCTCCGTCGTCCTCCTTGCGGCCCGCTGAAGATCGGAAAAGAAAGCTGCGGGCCCTCCGCGTCGGAGGATGCCCTCCGATGACTCAATGGAGCCCTGTGGAGCTCCGGCGAGGTCGGCGGAGGTCAAGCGCATGCTCCTGGATGGTCAGACCCTCAGATGGGCTCGACGGTACCTGCAAAACACAGCAAGACGCTTGCGGGTCGAGGGCAAAGTGCCTCGACCCTGTGAGAGGGGTGAAGTTGACTGGTGAGGCGGAGCGGTCGAGCTCCGGCGAGGGGTGGACGGAGGAGCTCGAAACCCCAGCTCCTGTGCGAGCTGGGTTGAGTGGAGGGGCGAAGAACGTGCGCGGGAGGAAGGCGATGATGATGGTGCATTCCGATGATCGAGGTGATGGGTGACGTGACCGGAATCAGAGGTGGACGGCGACGGCGAAAATTGGGGCTAATCGAAAATTAAAGAAAAGGGGAAAGAATCTAAGCTACCTGGGTGAAGGAATCGACTGTGGGCGAGCAGCTGGTGCTCTAGGTCCTAGCCTCGCGGGTCGTCGTGTCCCGAGGCTCTGGCGCTACCTCCCGGCGGCGCACGGCGGAGCAAACTCGCCGGATCAGTGGTTCCTTGCTCCCTCCTCGCTGCGACACCTTCTGAGCAAGCTGTCACTCTCGCCAACATGGTAGAGGTCACTGGGTGGTGAACAAATGAGCCAAAGATACGGAATGAAGTGGAGGAGCTCAACCTTTATATGGGTGCAGGTCCGGCAAGATTTGATCGGGTAGGGCAATGTGGAGCGCGGACCCCGAGGCGGGTGTGTCGGCGAAGGTGTCAGATGTGAGGTGAGTGACACGGACCCAGGGTTTAAGTGTGAGGTGTTCGGGTTTAGGCGCAATAATCGGGAGAAATCGGGTCGCCCGCCTAATACCCGTGAGAGGTGGTTCTGGGGGGGGAGTTGACCGGGCGGTCAACAATCCCCCTGGACCAATGGGAGGCTGCCACCTGGAAAAGATTTAGAAATTAAATTAAATATAGCAAATGGCCGATTTAATTAAAACTCAAAACATGAAATATTTTTGTTTTAATATTTTCTATTTTTTTTGTGATTTTTAATTAATTTTTCAAAATTAAAATAGGATACTTACAATATAGTACTATACATAGGTATATATACAATATAGGATTTTAAATTTTGATTTTTAATTAGTTCTGTTTATACATTTTTATTCCTATTTTATATTTTATTTATTTATATCATAAAATTAGGAATAAAAAGATATTTTTAGTTTATTTTTATTATTTATATACAAGGGTTAAATAAATATATGTACATGTATCTACATGGTATATTTACAATGTGATTTTTAATTTTTAATTTTGTTCTTTTTATTTTGTTTTTGTTTTAACGGTTTTTATTTTATTTATTTACAACATAAAGGATAGAGTATTTACAAAATATTTGGAAATTAATTTTATTTATTTATAAGGTTAAATAAATACAGATGAATGGGCTATGTTCATGATGACTATGTACAAGTGATTCTATTTTTATTGTCTTTTTTGATTTTTCAATTTTTATCTTGATTTTATATTTATAAATATATACAAGTATTTACAAGCCAATTTTAATCTATTTTTGGAGGAAAATATTTTTATTATATTTACAGGTATAGTTACACACATGAGTCCCTATCTCCCTCTACTTTGGCTTTTATGCGGTCAGGCCCATGCTGAGCCTCCCTTGGGATTGGGGTTGCTCAATATTTATTCTAAATATTTCCTCTTTTTCTTTTTACTCTTTATTCTTTTATTTTTGCACAAAAACATGCTAATTATTAGTTTTTACATCAAGCATGATTTTGGTAATTATTTGTATTTACAAACATATACATGCATTTGCAAGGGTTTTTGTAGCTAAAATATAAGAATAAAGAGTGATGAATGGGTATTCATCACCCGGCAACGGCGCCAAAATGTTGACTCGATTTTTCGCGGTTTAAAAAGATGATTTTACATGTCGTTGTGTTACCACGAATAATCAAGGTCAAACAAATAATATTACAACTACAAGCATGTTGAAAGAGTATGAGTTGTATAGTGCAAGTAAAGGTTCGAATCCACAGGGACTTGACAAGTTCGCAATGTAATCAAAGATATATATATATATATATATATATAATTTTGAAGTTGATAATTTTCTTTCGTCTAAAAGCAATGAAAGAACACAAGGATGTAACTTTGAGATTAAAATAAATTGAGGGCCGAAATGTAATTGAATAAACTTATCTAATTATGAAACTGATGTGAGTGAAATTGCAAACTAATGAGGACGTGAGTGAAGTTTTCGCAATAAACAAAGTTAGAAGAGGATGAATTACACTAAAATCAGAGACTTTTGCCATTCACGAAATAGTCCAAATGTAGGAGTTTAAAAAAAAATATAAAGTAAAGAAAGTGATCTCTTCTCTGCAACGGGCTTGGAGCCCTTGAAATGGAGGAAAAGACGTTGTTGTTATGGGCATTTGCAGAGGATCATGCTCAATGGTTGAGAGGCGCGCAATGTGGTTGCGAGGGTCCGGCAAAAACGTGCACTAGCAGCCGTGCACACGGAAGCAATGGAGGACTGGAGCAGGGGTTCACGCTTTGGAGACTGACGAAGATGGTCATGCGTACGACCTGTGCACAGGCGGCGGACGGACTGAGCAACGGTTGGCAAGCGACCCAGGCATGGGCTGGAGGTGTCAATTGGAGGCTACGCGTTGGAGTGCGCGGCCAGCACTGGAGAGCGCAGGAGGTCGCTGCGGAGTGCCCGCAAGAGAGCACGGGCAGTGGCCGCTTGCTGGAGGGTGGCTGAAGCGCGGGGGCGCGCTAAGGGAAGCACGGTGGAGGAGAGTAGCGCGCGGCGGCGCGCAAGGGTCTCGCAGGAGTGCTCTGCGTGCGCCGCAAGCTAGAGGACGTCCAAGAAGGAGGAGGGGAGTGGCGCGCACAGGTGGGGTACGCAGCTGCGGGCTACGGGAGAGTGGCCGACAACGGGCTGAAGGAGCACCGCGAGGAGGAGGATGGCGCGCTGGAGGCGGTAACCAGATGGAGGCTGAAGCATACGGCTGCGGGTTGGGAGACGCACCTGCTGGTTGGTTGGTGGTCGCGCATGTAGATCCACGCGAGGGTACTGCTATACCTTCAACTGCATGAAGAGAAAAGGACGAGAGAGAGAAGGATCGAATAATAGAGAAAGGGAAGTGGAGTACGAATGCATGAAAAAATATGGGAGAGTCCAGGCCATCCGTGAGTGACAAAATGGGAATCCTTTTTATAGCCACATCATACGGCTACTTACATATATAAAGTTAGAAGTAAATGCATGGTTTTTAATGTCTTGCATGGGGAAGGTATGAGTATGGGGGAAAGAGAGAATTTAAGGGGGAGAGTATGCATGGGGAAGGCAATGGGTTGTACGTGGGAGGCTATATCCATGATATAATGAGTGGGAAGTTTACACTATCCTCCCTCCCCTTTTCTTTCCAATAAAAAGTGAGGTTTTTGTAGAGTCAAATCAATGTGTTAGATTCAATGCTATATATACCCAATACACTTTCATTTTTTTCTCTTACTATGATTTGCTTAGTTCATGTAGATAATTAGTTAAGTTATATTTAGGTGATTTAACAAGGATGATTAGAAATCATAGAATCATAAAATATGTAATCGATATTTTTGAAAACATTTTACTCGGTTATAAAATCATGATCAGTTGATTTATGCAGAGATTTTAATTGATTGTGTGCAATTATGGACATTTTCGTTGTTGTATGTAAGGAATATAGATTATGTGAATTTGGAGTTTATAGATCAATCATTAAGGTTGTATATCACATAATTTGATCATATTATATCTGTATATATTGTAATCATCAATCATCCAATAAGATGGTGTCACACAATCTGGAGATCAAGAAGTTTACATGAAAGAACGGATTCAGTATATGACAGATCAAGATGCACGCTCTTCTGAAGCAACAAGGCATCTGGGTGATGTTGGATTAGGGGCGGGTGAAGGCACTCGAACCCTCTGAGTTGGCAGTGCATGAAGAGAAGGCACACTCGTCAATCATGTTGTGTTTGGCAGACGAGAATATCGTGAAGGTTGCTGATGAGGATTCCGCAATCGGTCTGTGGTTGAGACTCAAAAGTATGTATATGACGAAGTCTCTGGCCAACAAGTTGCTCTCGAAGCAATGCATGTTCTCTCTCTCTCTCTCTGCATGCAGGAAGGTACATCTCCTAAAGAACATTGATTATTGATGGATTTAAAGAATGTAGATGTTAAGCTTGAGGATGAAGATGTTGCCTTGACTGGTTTCTTTCCCATTGTTGTTGGAAAATTTCGTTCAATCATTTATTGTGGGAAGACAATCGACAACCCTAGAGGAAGTTCGCGCAAGTCTACATACATGTGAACTTTGGCATATGGCTACTGAAAAGCATGACTCTATTACTGCAGGTTTGGTTATGACTCATGAGAAGATTCATGCTAGTTCTGGTTATACGAAGAAGCGAAAGAAGAAGTCCAAGTCGAAGAATCACAATGCTAGGAACATATGCAATTACTGTAAGGAACCTGGACATTGGAAGAAGGTCTGATCAAAGAAGAAAGGGAAAGCCTCGATTGCTATCGTGGCTCATAGAGGTGCGATTCTAAAGATGATGTGGTTCTCACCGTCACAGATCAGAAGACGACGAATAGTATATGGATTCTTGATTCATGTTGTTCTTACCATATGACCCTAATGAAGGTTGGTTCTGTACCTATGAGAAGATAAAAGGTGGTAACATCATCATGCAAAATGATGTAACGTCAAGATTGTAATGATCGACTTCGTGAAGGTTAAGATGCATGATGGAGTCGTGAGGACGGTGACAGAAGTACGTTATGTTCCTAATCTGAGGAAGAACCTAATATCCCTTGGAGTCCTGGACTCTAAAGGATATAGGTAAAATGTTGAAGGTGGAGTCATGCAAGTTGTTAAAGCCAGGGTTGTTGTCATCAAGGGTAACAAGCAAAAGACCCTATATGACATGCATGGGTCTACAGTTACAGCATCTGTTGCAGTGTCATCTCAAGCCGTGAGATCAGAGTCAGACTTGTGGTATATGTGGCTTGGACATATCAGTTAGATGTGGATGAATATCCTCGGTCAGAAGGGTCTTATCGGGGATCTCAAGGGATCCAAGCTGGAGTTCTATGAGCATTAAATATTCGGGAAACAATACAAGAAGCAATTCCATAAAACTATCCACAGGACAAAGGAGACGCTTGACTACATCCATGTTGATTGTTCACGGGTCCCATCTTTGGGAGGTACCATATATTTTTTGTCCGTTATTGATGATTACTCCAGGATGGTGTAGATGTACATGATGAATGACAATAGCGAGGTATTTCTGACCTTTGGGCTGTGAAAGATCTTGGTGGAGAACTACTTCTAAGAACGTGAAGTATCTTCGTACAGATAACAGGCTGGAGTTTTGTTCATCAGAGTTTAATGAGTTATGCAAGGAGGATGGTGTTGTGAGATATCTCACTGTCAGAGATATGCTACAACAGAACGGAGTAGCAGAATGAATGAACATGACGCTTCTGGAGAGTGCACGGTGCATGCTTTCTAATGCTGGACTTAGGAGAACATTCTAGACTGAAGCTGTGAATACAACGTTTTACTTGGTGAAGCAGAGTCCCGTACCCGCCATTGATTGCAGAACACCCATGGAGGTATGGTATGCTAATCATGCTAATTATTATATATTACAAGTCTTTGGTTGTGCTTCCTATTGTCATGTTAGTGAAGGAAAGTTGGAACCAAATGCAAAGAACGGATGTTTACCGGTTATGGTGCAAGAGTAAAGGGGTAAAGAATATGGTCCCCGTCTGAGCATAGAATTATTCTTAGCAGGAAGTTAGCTTTGATGAGAATTCCATGCTTTACTCGAGTAATGAGTCTGTTGATGTATGGACATGTGATGATGTGCCCGAACATAGGGAGTTCGAATCGATGCCAAGTAGTGATCATGTAGTTGATCACACCACTCCTGATTAAGCTGTTGCTGAACATCATGAAGCTGAGTAACCAGATGAGAGGCAACCAAGTGTTCCTGATCTGAGGAAGAACATGATATCCCTTGGAGTCCTGGACTCTAAAGGATATAGGTGCAATGCTAAAGGTGGATTCGTGCAAGTTGTCAAAGCCAGGGTTGTTGTCATCAAGGGAAACAAGCAGAAGACCTTATATGACTTGCATCGGTCGACAATTATAGGTTCTGTTGCAGTGGCGTCTCAAGCTGTGAGATTAGAGTCCGAATTGTGGTATATATGGCTTGGACATATGAGTTAGATGTGGATGAATATCCTCAGCCAGAAGGGTCTCATTGTGGATCTCAATGGATCCAAGCCGGAGTTTTGTGAGCATTTGGTATTCGGGAAACAATACAAGAAGCAATTCAATAAAGCTATCCACAGGACGAAGGAGACGATTGACTACATCTATGCCGATTCTTGGGGACCTTCACGGTCCCATCTTTGGGAGGTACCACGTATTTTTTGTCCATTATTAATGATTACTTCAGGATGGTGTAGGTGTACATGATGAAGCACAAGAGCGAGGTATTTCAGACCTTCATGCAGTGAAAGATCCTGGTGGAGAACTAGACTTCTAAGAACGTGAAGTGCCTTCGTACAGATAACAGGTTAGAGTTTTGTTCATCAAAGTTTAATGAGTTATGCAAGGAGGAGGGTGTTGTGAGGCAACTCACTGTCAAAGATATGCTACAGCAGAAGGGAGTAGCAGAATGAATGAACGTGACGCTTCTGGAGAGTGCACGGTGCATGCTCTCTAATGCTGGACTTGGGAGAACATTCTAGATTGAAGTTGTGAATACAACGTTTTACTTGGTGAATCGGAGTCCCGTACCCGCCATTGATTGCAGAATACACATGGAGGTATGGTATGCTAATCATGTTGATTATTATATATTACAAGTCTTTGGTTGTGCTGCCTATTGTCATGTTAGTGAAGGAAAGTTGGAACCAAGTGCAAAGAAAGGATGTTTACCGGTTATGGTGCAGGAGTAAAGGGGTAAAGAATCTAGTCCCCATCTGAGCATAGAATTATTCTTAGCAGGAAGTCAGCTGTGATGAGAATTCCATGCTTTACTCGAGTAATGAGTCTGTTGATGCAGGGACATGTGATGATGCACCCGAATTCGAACTGATGCCAAGTAGTGATCACGTAGTTAATCACACCACTCCTGATCAAGCTGTTGTTGAACAACATAAAGCTGAGCAACCAGATGAGAGGCAACCAAGTGTTGTTATTAATTGGCCCTGTAGAGAGATACATCCACCACAGAGGTACGGATTTGAAGATATGGTTGCATTTGCAGTACAGGTTCGGGAGGAGGCAGAGCCTACAGAGCCCTCCAATTACATGGAGGCAATAGTTGGGGCAAAATCTGGGCAGTGGAGTGTTGTTATGGGTGAGGGGATGGAGTCTCTTCACAAGAATCAAACATGGGAGCTTGTCAAGTTGCCAAAGGAGAGGAAGGTTGTTGGATGCAAATGAGTCTTTAAGAAAAAGTCAGGAATCTGAGGCAGTGAAGGCATCAGATACAAGGCACGACTAGTTACGAAGGGTTACCATCAGGATGAAGCTATGGATTACAACGAGATATTCTCTCCCATTCTTAGGCATACATCCATCAGGATGCTACTAGATCTTGTAGCATATCGAGTCTTAGAGTTGGAGCAGTTAGATGTGACTACATCTTTCTTGCATAGTGAACTCAAAGAAGACATTCTTATGAGCCAGCACAAGGGATTTACATTTCAAGGCAATGAAGACCATGTGTACAGATTGAAGAAGTCATTGTATGGGCTTAAGCAACTCCCGAGGCAGTGGTACAAGAAGTTTGGTAGGTTCATGAAAAATCATGGATTCAACAAGAGCCCATATGATTGTTGTATTTACCACGACAAGGTGGAGGATGGCTCATTCATCTATCTGTTATTGTATGTCGACGACTTGTTGA
This sequence comes from Ottelia alismoides, assembly GCA_037367405.1. Lineage (NCBI taxonomy): Eukaryota > Viridiplantae > Streptophyta > Magnoliopsida > Alismatales > Hydrocharitaceae > Ottelia > Ottelia alismoides. The sequence continues at coordinate 265,398 of JAZKJV010001458.1, read as the reverse complement.
CTGCTGCCAAGCAGAAGAGTAACATAGATGATATGAAGAATCTTCTTAGTTCAAAGTTTGACATGAAGGACCTTCGTGCAACGAAGAAGATTTTAAAGATGAAGATCATTATAGATCGTGCATAAGGGAAACTTTTCTTATCTCAGAAGAACTACAACGAGAAATTTCTAGTGAGATTTGGGATGTCTACAACCAAGCCTCTAGGTACTCCATCTGCTGCAAATAATTATCTCTCAGACCCCGTTCGGCTACCAGTTTACCTACGGGTTATGGGAGTATACCCCCCTTATCCCACACCCCCTCTCTCCCTACGGGCCCCGCTTTATTCTTTTTTAAAAAAATTAAATAAATCAATTTTACATCATCAATCCTATCAAAAAATAATAAATTATACCATCATATCATATAATTATAAACTACTCCACTTCTACTCACTTTTCCAAACTTCAATACAATTACATCACAATAACTACTCACTTTTTTAAACTCCAATACAATCATATCACCCCAAACCCACTTCTAACCCACCCCTAGTTTAACCCTCTATCTAAACACCAAAACACAAAAACGGGTTACCCTCTACCAGTTTAACACGCGTTAACCCGTCAACCAAATGCACCCTCAGTTTCTTCCGTACCTTACTCAGGCACATAGAATGGACACATGCCATCTGTTCCCTATGCCAGTGCAGTTGGGAGTCTTGTGTATGCCATGTTATGCATAAAACCTAGCATCACTCATGTTGTAAGCGTTGTTAGTGGATTTATGGGCAACCTAGGGAAGGAGCATTGGCAGACAGTAATGCAGATTTTCCATTATCTGAGAGGAACATCAGACATTGGCCTTATCTAAGTGATTTGTAGTACTTGGTTGCTGGATATTCAGATTCATACTATGTTGCAGATGTCGATGGGAGGAGATCAATGAAAGTTACATCTACATTTTGAAAAATCGATCATCAGTTGGAAGGCTATCTTACAACCATCAGTTACTTTATCTACCACAGAGGCAGAGTATGTGCCTTTAACAGAGGATTCGAAGGAAGACATCTGGCTGAAGGGCTTAGTTGGAGATCTTGGTCTACAACAAGATCAGGTTATAGTATAGTGTGGCAGTCTCATTGGGATATGCTTAGCTAATGATCGGGTTCATCATGAGAGGACCAAGCACATAGATGTCAGATGTTACTTCATTCATTCGGAGAAGATGATCAAGGTGAAGAAAGTCAGCACAACAGATAAACCAATCAATATGTTCACAAAGGTAGTTCTTGGGAGTAAGTTCAAACACTATTTGGACTTGCTCGATGTCGACAGTTGGCAGTAGCCCCAAGGAGGGGCTGGTGGTGGCGCGACGAAGATGGGAAAAGCTTCTCGGAGGATTCAATTCAAGGTGGAGATTGTTGATATGCCTTAAGTTCTAACTATCTGATCCAGGTTGAAGAACCCCGTATGCTCCCCCCTCATGCCGTTCCATACCCCAACAAAATGAGGGTCTCGTTGTTCGGTCAGTGAGCCTTGGGGGGTTTGGGGGGAGCATGTGCGCTCCTCCCTTGTTGGGGTGTGGGGGCAGCGCCCGCGATGAAAATTTTTAGGAGCGGTTCTATTTGTATTCGGATATATGGATCAGTTTGTTTTCAGGGATCCTTCTGTACGGGAGTACTATATAAACTTCATAGGATTATGGCTCTCAGTATTCTATGTATTCATTCTTTTTCCACATAGTGAAAACTGATCGCCGCTGCCTAAGGATGTTGTCCAATTACATGTAAACTTTGTAAATCCGCGTGTTTGCGTCTTGATTGTTTGATCGTATTTGTGCGTGTTTGCTTCTACGATCCGCAACAATACTGAACAATATCTTTCTGAGGACCTTTCTATGACAGCACATTACCTTGCTATGGATCTTTTATTTATATTATTAAAATCTCCCCCTGTTCATTGCATCTCTGCCTCTATAAATTCTCCTTGTGCATATCAAAGCATTATTGAAAATTTAAACAGAATAGGAAAAGATTCATCCATGCATTTTTTGTGGGAAATTTGTAACTCACAAGGACTTTCGAATATTGTCACATCCATGCTAACCTTCCCTAGCTTTAATATGAGGAGATAAACCTCTCACTGTGCAGTTATACAAAGACTTTGAGCACGGAATTCTTCCTGATTCAGCTCAAATGGATATTTCTCAAAGTACTTGTTCGGGTGCAGCATGCCAGACTTATGGAACTCAGAGGTAAGTTTACTCTCATCAAATAATGTTGATACTCTTTGTCCTTGTAACTTTTCATTATGCAACTCTATAAACTTACGGCCTTTTGGATATAAACAGTTTGCCCTGTGCACACCATGTGCTCAATAGTGATTTAATTCCTGGAAACCAACGACCTAACATAAACCTGCCCAAGCAATAAAAGAGACACGGTCACCAGCTGCTTCAGAAGAAATCAGTCACATGTACGCAGAGATGATTGATGTGAATGATATTGTCATTCATTGTGTATCAAACACGTAAATTCAATTTTTTTATTGGGAAAAAGTGCAACCATCCTTTATTTAATTCTGATTTTAGATTTCCAATTTGTGTAGTATGCCTACCACCGAAAAGACCAGGGTTTAAATCCTTCTTTGTGAGGGTTACGTTAGGTAGTCGACAACCAGTATAAAAAGTAGTGAAATCTTTCAGCATGGATTTGAGCAAAAATCCATGTAGCCGATCCTACTTATAGTTGGAGAAGGCTTCGCCATTTTAGATTTCCAAATTCGTTTGTTGGAAAAGCATAGGACAATTAGCTAATATTCCAGTGTTTGGACGATTTTTATTTATCTTTCATACAATGCATGCGTTTGAGCAGGTTGAAAAGTCGGAAATCAGGAAGTGCAGAGAGACATGCTTTAGTTGGTAGCACATCATCCATGCAACCCCAGAATCCACATTTTGATAGTAAACGAAAATACTAATTTTCACCATGGACATTTGTGTACGGTTTTGATTATTATCTGTGAAGAATAAATTTCATAAACTACCTGATTTTAGCAATTATTTTAATTATGTCAGTTTAATAGATTATTTGTTGTAAATGAACTAAAATTATGTAATTGCTAGCTAGCTCTATTAATCCGGTCTGCTCCAGGGCATGGCTCCTTTGGGAATGCTACATTGTTGTAAAAAGCATATCGGAAAGTAAGGCATAAATCAAACATGCATGGTTTGGAGGCATAAATCAACAACGTGCTTTCGTAGCGGTGGTCGATTGTGCATACGCATCCGTATCTATATAAGATGGTATGTATCTCCAATAACCGGCTCCTGAGAGGAGACAATAGTGGCTCGTGTCTCAACAACTGGTATCGGAGCTGGGTTCAGCGTTGTTGAAGGGACACGACGTGGCAGATCAGAATGAGGATCGACGTCGACGAAACGACATGATGCAGTAGATGCGCAATCCTCAGAAGCTATGATATGGCGGTCTCTTGGATAAATCGACCAGAGGCATTGGAGAATTATGCTAGCGACAGCTGGCAGGAGATCGTGCAAGGTGGCACATTAACATCACCCAGTGGTGGGTGCATCACCCAGAGGCAGTGAATTCCTGCTAACAAGACTTCCAAATGACGACGATGTCTCGACGTAGAACCAAGACAATGAAGAGATCGTGATGGAATTCAACTCAAGAGGGAGATTGTTAGAATTATGGTCATAATAGGATTGGGAATCTCAATGGAATTGAACTCCTAATCCTAATAATATTTTATTTGTATTCTATTTATAGTTCTATTGGGAATAGAACTATTATATTGTAACTGGCTATATATAGAGGGGATGGGAGGCATTGCCTTCATACCACCACAAGAACAATGTAACCTTAGAGAGGGAGAGGGAGAGAGAGAGGAAAGAAAGAGATGAGAGAGCGAGGGAACGGAGAAAGTTGTACTCGTTCTAATTTATAACGATCTTTCTTCCGGTGGTTGTGAGACGCGACTGATCACCGTTATAACTTGTTGTTCTTTTCTTCACGTGCTTTCGTGATGGTGGTCAATTGCGCATACGCATTTGTATCCATATAAGGTGGTTTGTATCCCCAACAATCGGTATCTGAGATTAGATGATACCGGCTCATGTCTCAACATCTTGAGCATAATATGTATAAGGTTCACTCATAATTGGGTTGCATCCTCTGTGGCGTTGTGCATCTCTCTTGAAGGTTGGAGAGAAATAGTGCTAAGGATACTTGTTGAGATATTGGTTATCTTTTGTTTCTTTTATATATTCTCTTATATTTCCATCTACTTTGTGTAATTTTCCGAACATTTTTCTATTCTATATAAGAGAACCCTATGGCCTCGTGAATAAGCAATTCATTGTTTTCTCTCGATATGGTATTAGAGCTACGGTCCTAAACCGGAGTTCTCATACCCCACTTGTGCCCTAGCCCCCACCCGTCGTCCTCACCTTGTGTGTCGTGAAATGCCACCGACCACCTCGCATGACGCCCCCTTGCACACCACCGCCTCGTGCTCCAACCACTGCACATTGCTACATCCCTTCCAAGCCCTTCTCGTGGTCAACAGTGGATCCACATGAACCCCTACGTGCCACCGCTAGGCCGTCATAAGAGAAACTCAGTCTCTCCAACGCCAGTCCCTGTGGGCAATTCTTCTCTTCTCCGTCATCGACCTGCAGTCCAAAACATGCTAAATTTGATCAAAAAAGTGATTTTAGATAACTAAATAATCTTTTCCAGCCCTAGTGCAGATCGAGGATTGATGAGGATTGTTGTGTTAGTTTACACGTACAACCAATCCTCCATATGATCTTGTAGGCTCGTTCGGATCGGTTTACTTTCCAGTCAAGTTCCGTTTCGACCTTCTTTTCATCATGACAACAAACAAGGTTGATGTCTTCCCTTCCTCCGGTACATTCAAGGGCCTGGCTCTCATCGTGAAGATGGATGAGACCAACTGAGTTGTAGTCCATTTTTTACCCTTATGTAGTGCAATAATAAGGAACACATTCTGATAAAGCCAGAGTTGACGGATAAGACCGGGAACAATGCCTCGTGGAAGCAAGATGACATGTACGCGTGTGTTTGGCTCTCTTGGACTCATACCACAGAGATCCCCGACGTCATTGTGAACCAACCCACAACCAAAGCGATGTGGGATATTCTAGCACATGTATACGCAAGCGAAAATGAGGCCAAGATTCTTCAGCTATTGTTTGATATATACATGAGCAAGCAGAATGGTCATCCTTTGCGTACATTTTACTCTTCACTTTGCGACATGTTTGAGAAGCTTCACAGCTTCATATTTGTGACCACTTCTACGGAGCGACAGATTGCATACATGAACTTGGACATATACGCACCAACTAGCCGATATATGGACCTTGGTTATGCCTTCAACCAATTGGTATGTCTAATGTGAATACTCAGACATATAGATGTATGTATGTCTCTGGTCAAAGGATGTATGCCTGATCATGACAATTTCGATTCATGTTTTAGTTTATCTCGACCTCATCAAGTCAACTCTTTGACTTTGACTATTCTGACACTTCTGAATAATTATTCCTATGCAGAGGACCTGCATCAAGATATCGATCGGAAATCAGTCTTTAGAGAAAGATTCTCATCTCTTTCTCAGACTGTTGACCATTCTTGAATATCATATGTAAAATTCAGTTGTGTCCTCCCAACTGTATGGTATTAAATATGGTCATGGTAAATAAACCTAATTGTATAAAGGGGCCTTAATATTACGTACATTCACATTCATTTCAGATGGACGCGACAAAACAATAGCTTTTATTGCATTAATGAGTCGTCAAGAGCTTACAAGTTCAACATAGATCGTATTACTCATATGATCTTATATGTACACCAGCACGTCGATGTATAGATATTGACTAGATTATCAATCTAGTGGTCTGCCAAATATACATAACTAGACATATAGTTATACATCTCTTTGGTCAGAGGATGCATGTCCATATCGTGACAGTATACGACCTAAGTCTTGGTTATGTCGATCTCGTTAAGTCAATTCTTTGAATTAACTCATCTGATACCTCCAAATATATATTCCTATGCAGAGGACCTACATCAAGAGATCGGTCGGATGCCAGCCTTTGGAGTAAGGATTACCTTCTCCTTTTCAGGCTGGAGATCTTTTCTTCATAGTCACTTGATGGTGTGGTTGAGTCTTCAATCTACCTCTTTGCATGTTCGACCATGCTTCAGCCTTTATGATCCAACCTTTGGATCAACAGTTGTATGATATCAAGATCGTTAAGATACATAATCCTATTTGTACTGAGGAACACATTAAGAAATGAATGCAGATAGACGAATTGTAATCTTAGAAAGGGAGTGAAAATCAATAACTTTTATTGCTACTCGATTACAATAATATTTATTGTAGAAATCTTTCGTCCAGGACCCAAATGTCTAACAGACGAAGCATGTCGAGAGCTTTTCATGTACACGCTATCGAAATTTCTTCAAAGTTTGGAAGGAATGATCATGCTAACCATAAATAATTTAAACCAGCCATCAATCGTTATACGTTTATACAAGCCAAATGTCAGATATGCTCCATGGGAGTATACAACTTACATGCTCCCAACGTCCCAATCTTTCATATTTTTCTACTTTTTAAAATGAAACTTAGGGGTATTTAGATTATCATACATATTTTATTATGGTGTCATTCCAATTTTAACTTAATTTGAGACTTGTATCCCTTCCATCAAGTGTAAAAGACCCGTTGTATTATTCCGTGCCCAGTTTGTATTCTTTAGGAGGAAAGCATGCGGAGTTATCTTTGAGATTGCAATGCCTTTTCCACCATGGTGGTCCGTAAAAAACTGACTTCTTTGTTATAAAATTACAGTTTTATTGGTAATTTCGTTGATTTCATAGAATAGACCCTGGTGATGAGCGTTCATTATCAACAAAAGATATGAATTAAATCTTCGACAATACTGTGAAATAACTATAGTCTACATGTTTGATTTATTTAAGGATTATAAAGAGATCGCGCTCTGCAAGTTCCAATAACAGTTAATTAGAAAATGGTACCATTAAAATAGTAAAAAATATTTTGTATAGGTTGGATTTTAGGTATCAAAGCGATACACTGTTTATAAAGAACTATTACTATCCCCCATTATTTGAGTTCTTGCCTAGTAGAATATCCGAATATTTTCCCATCCCTGACTAGTACTTTTCTGTATATAACTAAAAGATTACATGAATGTTTTTAGGTGGGTGTGTTTATCTTATTTTTCCTAGCGTCATTATGAGTTTGTTGTGATACTTGAATTAGATGAGATCGAGATTTCCTCATTTTTATTCGTTTAGTTGTTTGGAATGCAATCCTATAGGGTCTGTTCGTTTGGGGGTTACCCCTCAAAATCCATTTCTCTATCCTTTTTGTGGTGCTCACTCTCTCTCCAAAAAAATATATTATACCATCATATCATCTAAAAATTATAAAATACTCAACTTCGACTCATTATTCCAAACATCAATAGAATCACATCACAACAATTACCCACTTTTTCAAATTTCAATACAATCATATCACAATAACTACCTACTTTTTCAAATTCCAATACTATCACATCACACAAACCCTCTCAACTCTAGACCTGCCAACAAAACACCAAAACATAAAAAACGTTATCCCCTAGATAACCCACGAACCAAACGCACTCATAAGGTGTTGGTACTTTTCAAGCACGAGATCCTTAGAGTGCGTTTGGTTCGGGAATAAGCAGGAATAAGGATGGGGAATAAGGAGAATAAGGGTTTATTCTTTGTTCGGCTGGAGGGTAGGAATAAGGAGAATAAGGTGAAACAAAGGTAGGTAAGGTGGGATAAAGATAAGAATAAGAGTGAAATAAGATGGAATAATGGGGAATAGTCGTACTACTGGGAACCGTGTCGGGAGGAGAATTGGCCAGTTATTCCAGGGCATGTTCTCCAACAAACAGGTCCTTAGGGTTCGTTTGGTAACGGATTACCTTGGGGTAACCTAGTTTACCCCTCTGATTCTTGGATTGAAATTCTATCACACATCATAGTGACATCACACCACATTATTTATTCCAACCCTCTCTAGCCCTATAGCCACCCCAAACACCTAATATTGAAATCAAGTTACCCCAACCCACTCCAACCCAGTAACCAAACAGACCCTTAGATTTTCACGAACACTTTTTGTCTAAAGAGGGTTGCTGTCAAAGTTTAGATACCAGTATTCCCGTTTTATGCATCCAACTTACATATGGATTGTTGCTATGATTTGGCCAGCACTTCTACTTCATTGGTGAAGTTGTCGGAAGAGGAGGAACAGAAGCTTCTTCGAGATTAGACATGGCACAAGCAATGAGGAACAAGTCCAAAGCACATTCAGGTTGAGAAGCTTCATGGTACAGTAGAATATCTTTTTGGCTTGCAGGAGAACAGTCGACAGTAAAGCCATTACGGTTCCCTACCACAGAAAACTATCATAATTTTACAGTACTCTTCCCTGCCATTTTGATCTACTGTAGAGCTCACTGGGTTATGATTTTTCTTTGCAGGCCACAGATTTAGGAAGAACAATCAGATGCCTGACCATTCGCCATTCTGGACGTCTGTTTTCGTTGGATGAGTTGTTTGTGTGTATAGAAACTTTGATCCTAGACATGTAGGCATGCATTTAATTCCCTGTTACTCTTTTGCAAACGCTGCTAGTATCATCTGGGAATTTATCTATACATAGCACGAAATTTGACTCGCTCGAAGAAAAATGCATTGCGAAGAGAACTGAGTAAACAAGACGGATTTTCCTTGCAGCATGATACATTTTAGGTATGAAACCAGATCAAATACGTTTCAGATATGGGTATTTGTCATACATATGTCCACTTCAAAGCTATTGAAAAAAAGGAACATGGAAACAAATTGGATATGAATTTGGGAAGTCATATTTTGAGTTGTTTGGAAACTGTTTTAGATATTCATCGAGTGTGAAATTGATTAAATAAAATATCCAATTCAAGTAAAAATGAGTATAAAATGATTTAAATGAGTATATACTAAGATAAGTATAAATATAATACTAACTATAATACTAATAGTGGGAGATGTGGTGATGATAGAGATTTAATGTGTATCACGCGGATTGTAATTGATGTCTTGTTTAAAATTCGAGAACTGTCACTCTTGGAATACTGGAGAAAAGTTTATGAAAGTTATACTAATCTGCTAATCTTTAAGGCCCTGTTCGTTTGGGTCATAAGGAGGAATGGAATAAGGGGAATAAGCTCCCAACACGCTTCCTCGTGGTACGACTATTCTCCATTATTTCATCTTATTTCACTCTTATTCCTATCTTTATCCCACCTTACCTACCTTTATTTCACCTTATTCTCCTTATTCTTATCCTCCAGCCGAACAGAGAATAGACCCTTATTCCCCTTATTCTCCATCCTTATTCCTGCTTATTCTCCTACCGAACGGGCCCTAAAAATTAACTAATCTGCTAAGAAAGAGAGATGTCCTTATTTCTTTGTGAGATCAACTAATCTGCTAGATTTTTAAATTCGATTTTGAAAATTCAGAAGAGAGGAAGGTTTTTTTGGAAAATATTTAAAACTAATCACAAAGTTGAGTCTATAGTGGACTGAGTAAACAAATTGTATGATAATGGAGATGAACTATCACTCTTGGAATATTAGAGGATTAGGTGGTTCACCCAAATTGTTAGGATTAGAGTTATATCAGGATTATGAATCCTAATGGATTGGGACTACTGATCTAATAGTGGTTGAGTTGTATTATATTTATAGTCCTATTGAAAATAAGACTATGAGGTTGTAAATGAGCTATATTATTTTAATGGCATGGCAAATATTATTTTAGATTTCAATGGTAATCTACTTGCGGACCCGATCAAAAACCAGCATGTCCTCTCCATTCCAGAACACCTGGTTGCGTCAACTTTAGACCCTGCAGATGAAAAAACCTATTGACATTTATGAGGTTGAATCCACTATCAGAACCCAAAGCACTAGGACCTGATGGGATAATTATAGAATACATAAGAGAATTCTCGACCTCCATCAAAGAGATCTTTATGAATATGATGGTTTAATTCCATAAGGGTTCGACCCTACATCATGTGAGGCACATCAATAATGCGATCATCGCCTTAATTTACAAGAAAGTTAATAAATCAGAGATAGAAAATTACAAACCTATAAGCCTCATCAATCTTCCATTTGGTTTCTTTCCAAGATTTCGACAAATCAATGGGCAAAATTACTTCGATTGACTATTTCACCTTCACAATTTGCATTGTTAAGGAATCGATCCGCAGCAGACGAGTTTTTGATTGCAACATCGATAATGGAGAGTTGAACTCGAACAAATACGAAAGCCATTATTCTTAAAATAGACTTTGCATAGGCCTTCGACACCCTAAAATTGCCAGTCATTTTTGAATCATTGTGGGCGGATAGGGTCCCATCGAAAATTTATTGAATGGGTAAGAGCAATATTCGAAACTTTAAGATATCTTTCGAACTGAATGGAACTAGAGGGCTTCTTTAAACCTGAAAGGTTGGTGAGACTGGGGGACCCACTCTCTCCTTTATTATCCATACACGCAATGTCAATCCTTGATGGGATGCTCCGCAAATTATCTGGAAAGGGAGTTTTTTGTGGATTTAGCAAAGATTGCCTTAAGGGAATGATAACCAATGTTCATTCCACTGATAATTTGATTTTCCTTGATATATAAGAATCAAGTGCTTAAAATGTCATAACAACTCAGAACATATTCTCAAAATCTCAGGATTGGAGATAAGGAGGGGTAAGGCCTTGGACGACCACATAGTGCATGCTCAGAATGTAGGCAGGCATTTGGCGATCACTTGTGCTCGCCTGCATGACCTTGCATCCATGCAATCAACAAACACAGTTTGGGCGAGCACATGTGTTGGCGTGCACATATGCTCAACCTGCCTATGTATCAACAACAAAAATATATAGGTCTGGCAGGCTTTCGACACCCCATTGAACCTGCACAACCTGCTTCGAAACCATTGCAGGTATTTATTAGAGTTGAAATCCTACCTATGGTAACTTATAAAGATCACACTTCTTGTAATACCTGTAAAATATCCTTTGAAGATATATCATGTATAAATAGTATAGTGAAATGCCTTGAAAGAATTAAAACTTTCTATTAAGAATATAGATGTTCTAATAGTTTATATAGATTTAAAAATATCATCTAAACTAACAAAACATAAAAGTTCCTACAAGTTTAAAACATGCTAAATTCTAGAAGTAATCATCCATGGAGTGTGGTTCATTTCTTCTCGAATCTAAATATCTTTGAAATCAAACTTTGTTTTGATATCTTCTTCTCCTTTTCCCTCTCCTTGAACCTTGCGTACAAGTGTAATTCTTCTTCTCATCAGATTCAATCTATTCACATTGCGATGCAGGCTTTTGTGACCTATAAGTAAATGGTATATAAGAGATTTGTGTGAAATTAAACAATTATGAATCTATTACATGTTATAAGGATAATTCTTACATATAACTCGTGAAATCTTTATGCAGCTTCCTCACCTTCTCTACCATCATCATCTAATACTCCATAGAAGGAGTTGGTGGTTGCGATGACTAGGGATGTAAATATGATGAGCAGAATATGAATGATGGTGGCCGTCCACATAGTATGGAGGAAGACCACCAAGCGGTTGCTTCCTGTCGGCAAAACCAGCATCCCTCTCATCCAAAACTTATAGTAATTTTTATCATAAAAATCTATATTTAAATGTAAATTAATCAAATATAAAAATTTTAATATACCTATTTCCAAATAGCTTTATCAAACAGTGCCTAATCCGTCTTAGGAGTCCCAGCCCATTTCTCTGCATTAAGAGCCAAATGCCAGTCATGAAACACAAGTAGAAAAGGATTATAAAATATTATTTTTTAAATAGCTTTCAGCTTATGTTATTAAAAAATACTAACCATTATTTCTCCCACCTCAGTAGTGTACCATCGAGACTCTCCCTCCTTCCCACTCGTGTGGATCCTAGTCTACCATTCCTGAACAAATGCCTCTCTTTCCAACTTAACCGCATAAAAAGGAAGTTAAAGTTCATTAGAAAAAAATTTTATCTACCACAATTTAGAGACACAGATAGAGGATTAAATTTATTAAAAATACCAACTCAATAAGGAGAAAGTCAAACATTGACATGACAAGCATATCAGAAGGAATACTTTGAGAATGATCAGAAGGTGTGGTTATTTGATGTAAAGTTGAAGATATTTTCGAGAAAATTGAAGAGTAAATGGACTGGATAGTTTATAGTGAAGATTGTGTGTGACATTGGTAGCATTCTGATATATGAGTATTCATCTGACGCACAACCGATTGTAGTCAATGGACAGTTGCTGAAGCTGTATTTAGCGCATGCCACATTCCTTTCCGTTGTTAATTCCTTAGAGGTGGCACCTGAAGAAGATCTCCAAGCAGCAACAGAATATTCAGACAATGCTCTAACCAAAAATATTTTTCTTGATTGATTCTTTTTCATTCTTTCATTCTTATGTATTCTTCATTCATCCCTTTCATCAGTGCTATACTTAATATGACCAGATCCTAAGTTGGGGGGATTAGTACCTTGAATTATTCTTTATTGTTCCCTCGCTTCTCTTCTAACTTGTTGATATTTTTCTATACGTAGAGATATTTTAAACTACAAATAGGGAGAGACAAGCTGAGTCAGTAATTTCATAAATTCTAACCCTCGATCATCCATGCTTGTATACAGTCTGCTATACTAGGATTAGATATCCTAAGTATAGGGGGACGATAGACTTTTATTGTATTATTATTGAGTCTTTGTAGTATAGACTTTTATATATTTAGCATGAGTTATTCCTTTCTTTGTTTCTCCTTGGACACTATGAGAACATATATGGAGCTAAGTATAGGGGGGTCGTGTGTGTATAAACGTTAGCCATAACTTGTACTTTCTTGTACTTTCAATAATATGGTTATCATATACAATGGGCAAGGGTATACGAACAAGTATAATAAAGAGAAAAATCTTGCGTAATCTTTTTCGGAAAAATATTTGTTAAAATTGGTTTAAAACTATTTTGTAAATGATTTTGAAAATGGTTGTAGAATTTTTGAAAAATCTTTTGAAAACCTTTGAAAAATCTTTGCAAAATATTTTCAAACCTTTAAAAAATATTTCTTTCTAAATGTTTGTAAAAATTTTGTAAAAACTATTTGTTAATATTTGTGAAATTGGTTGAAAATTATTTATAAAATAAGTTTTCAAAAATGTTTGTAAAATGTTTTTCAAATTTTGAAAAACTTGCATATCCAGTACAGTAAAATTTTCCAAATAATCTCCTTGTAAATAAAACTCTTGTATAAAACTTATATACACATGTATATAACACCAGTAAATGCATTCAATTCACTAACATTTTTAAAAATATCCAAAATATTAAAAAAACAAAATTCATAAAAAGTTGCATAACTTTTTCAAAACAATATAAAAAATTCAAAACCAAAAAAATCACTTCACAAAAATATTGTTGCATTGCATTCACATTTTTGAGTGATTTTAACATTTGAACTAGTTTGGAATAAAATCTGAAGATTGGAGCTTGGTTCGAACCTTAATCAACTTAATTTCACATGAACATTGTAGGAACGGGAGTTAAGACCTTTCACGACAATGAGACTTAATTCTTTGAGTCCACAAGACTATGTTCAAGTGTCATCTTAATTAGCTTGAGTAGAGTATTTTGAAGCACGCACATGACTCTTGAGGACAATGACCTAACTTGGATAAGCACTCTACACTGAGCTCAACTCAGATGAGGTGTCGAGGGCAGAATTCTTTAGCTTCTGAAGCATGTGTGTGGAACACATACGTCGTCCCAATAGGAGGCTAGTGCACACGAACTCGATCTAGTGGCATGGACGTCTAAAAACATGATGTTGTGGATTGCAATAAAGCTTCAAAAGAGGGATAGTCTACTGGCTCAAGAAGAAAATATCCATATGTAAATGTTGATGTATATAATATAAAAAAATGTATGAAATAAAGGCTCCAAAAAAATTTAGCGGGCAAAAAGTCAATGGAAAATCAATCCCGTCGAAGTTATATATCAATAAGCAAGGTTTGCACTTCTAAGTGAAAGATTTCAAGGTTGCCTGCAGCATGAGACTTGGCTACATTGGTCAACCTCCACTGGATATGTGACTACACTAGTCATAGTCCATTCTTCTTCTCAACCCCGTCTTCTTTAAGTCGATTGTACTTGAACTTAGAAGGAAAGAGTAACTTGATTGGGGAAGGCTTACCTTGCTGAGGAGGATTGTTTATTGATACTTCCGATGAAGAGAGGTACATTTCACATACATTGTACAAGTGAGACTCAGAGTCATAATGGTTTGTCTATGAAACGACTTATTCTAACCTGACTATTGAGGTAAACTTAACAGAGGATTGTAAATCTTGAGGATGTTAAGCTTTAAATCTTATTCTCAATAAGGTTTCAACACATTAACAATCCAAAGCTCTTACTAAGCTCCAAACTTTAATTTTACGAAGATAAGTTTAAAAGTTATTTTGTTAATTAAATTAACAAAATGGTGCACAGGGGCACGAATGCAATTACCGAGACCTGGGAGGGTTATTCTACAAAATCCAAGGAGCATGTGCGCAGCACGTGCCCTTGGTGGCAAGGGTCCTCTGGTGAGGGTGGCGAAATCTCCATGGCTTCCTTGCAAAAGACCCCTCCCGGCACGTGCTCCTCACGTGAGGAGGGTCTCGGGTCAGCCTCGATGGCGAGGAGGAAGAGACGGTGAAGCGAGGCTTCAACAGGGCTCCTGATGGTTGCGGGGGCAGCTAGCTTTTGGAGGCTCGGGAAGGTGGCACTTCTAGTTGATGAAGGTGGTTGGAAGAAGGTAGTGATGAAGATCGTCTGGGAGCTCCTAGAGGGAGGTCGGTGACGAGGGGCATCCAGAGTTGGAGCGAATCGAGCCTTAGGAGGAGGAGGAGGAGGAGGGCTCTTCGGTTGGAGGAGTTACTCAGTCATGAGGCAGAGCAGATGCCCTTGCTACAGGAGTCGGTGGAGTGGTTCCTTGTCGGTGAGGCATGGTTGGTGATGGTGGAGGGCCCTTGGGAGCAGGAGCAATCAGTCAAAGGGCAGTGACAGCGTCGAGGCTCCCAATGTCACAGAGGGCACAAGTGGAGCAAGGTGATGCGAGGGGGATGTTGCGAGCATGAGGAGGAGTCTTCTAGAGGAGAACCCTTACATCAGAGGGGCTCTTCTAGGTTGTCGATGGTGTGCTACGACTGAGTGGTGAAGGTTGCGTTGGAGGTGCATGGAGATCAGCGTGGGAGGGGGGCAGAAGCAGTGGAAGATCGAGCGAGAGCGGAGCCTAGAGGTTGGACATGGAAATGAAGAGATGGAGATGGTGCATGGGTAAGGGAGAAGGGTTGCATGGGGGTACACAGCTTGATGACGAAGATGGTCGGAGCGGGAGCTGCTGGTTGGTGTTGCGACGAGGTGGAATACCTCGGATCATGCCGTACGTGAGGAAGCTTAAGAAGTCGGGGATGTTGTCATTGCTTGAACCCAGAGTTCCTCTTTCCTATTGGGTAATTGATGGATAAAGTGGAAGTGAGCTACAGTGATGGGTTTTATAGGGATGGAGGGAGCAGTCGATTTGGAAGGGGATCAGGGATGATCGGGAAGATGAGAGGCAGAGACCGATTCGATTGAGATTTGATTGGTGCGGGTAGTGACTGATTGGAATCAAATTTGAGAGGAGATTGGATTGCAGCCAAGGAAGGAAGGCGGTGATGGAAGGAGTGGCGTTGCTGACCAATTAGGATAGTGAAGGTGATGGAGAGGTGAGGATCGAACAAGGCAATGTGATCGGTAAAGAGCTCTAACGACAGTTGTCTTTGGAAGGAGATTGGCTGATGGCATGGGGAGGCAGCGGTGGTGTGATTGGCGGGCGATGGTGTCGTCGCCACCAAAAAGAAATGGGCCTCGTGTGGTTAAGTGGGAGGAAGGAGATGGAGCAGCTGTCGTCCATTCGGCCGAGATCGGATGAACAGATCGGCGACACATGGATTTATTTTATTTTTATTTTTAGTTTTAGTTAGTTTTTATTTAAAAATATATTTTTTAAGAAAAATCGGATTTTTAAAATCCCAAAAATGGGTGACGTGTGGCACCTCCAAGAGTTGCCAGTGTTACTCCGATAAAAATCAAAAAATAAAATAAAATAGAAATAGAAAAGAAATAGCAAACAACTTTGGATAAAAAATTTTCTTAACAAAAGTTTCTCATCTTGAGGAGATCTACAACTTTCATGAAGAAACCAAAATAAGTCATTTGCACAAAGTCATTTTTGGTGGTAGTCTATGTACATAGAAAACCTTTTTTCAAAATTCTTTTTGATTTTAGAATAAGATAAAAATGGGAATAATACTATAAAATCCAAACAAATATTTACACATATTTTTGAAATATCTTTAATAACTAAGAAGATAAGAAAATAAAATACATTGGACTTATTGTACAGACTATTAGTGAAGACTCAGACTCAATTGATTTCTTTGATTTTGGTTTATTTTGAATTTCAATTCTTGGACATTTTTAAAAAAACTTTTGTCAAAGAAGATAAATGAGAAACAAATAAAATAAAAAAAATTAAATATGTACATAAAATAATAGGTCAAAATGGGTAAAATACATAATGTACAAAGAGGCCCAAAACTCAACTTTCACATATGAGCTTTGATTCAATTGAACTTGGTCTTGTTTTGAAGATAATTGAATGTACATTATTTTAATAGTGAGTAGGATTAAATTGAACATTGTATAAGGAAGATATCACATTTTAGTCTAATCATCCTGAAATTAGGGTGTGGGTTTCTCGTATACTTATTTTTGTCAGTTTTTTTTATTTTTTTATCTGTGTCAGTAATATGTATACAATAGATGTGGGTTAGGATTATTTGGAGTTAGCATGAATTAATTAAAAAAACAGAGAAGTTGGCTTATTTTACAGTTCATTTGGGCTGAGATTTTTAGCTTCTTATTTTACGCAATTATGCATGATAAAATGCAATTATTAATTACATATGCATGAATGTTAATTGTGTAAGATAATTGCTAAAATACAGACGAATTTTGGGGAACTGAGCTTAATTAATCTCTTTTGGAGTGATGAATCATAGATTCATCAACCCCCTATAATTAAACCATGCTCGTCCCCGAGCAACTAAATAAATGAAATGAGGTGAAATGAGATTGGGTTCCATACCAAGACCTTGAGAAAAAGGTGAAAATGGAGCTAGACCTGACCTTGGGTTAGTGTTTTGGTGGAACTTCTATAAGAATAAAGATTTTAAAATCAACAGCTCCCAAGTTCTACACATCATTGTAATAGTTTCGGCCTAGAAGTCATCTTAGATCAATCCTCTTCCCAAAGCATACCCCATAAACATTGAGCAATTGTCTCATGTGTGTGAAAGGTTTTAGCTCTTCATAACAAGGATGTTGGACTACCATGCTAACCTCTCCTCCAATAACTTGTCCTCGGGGTGTTAGGCATTTCCTTCTAAGTTTAAATGTGAAGTGTTCACAATCCAAAGGGAGAGAAATTAGAAGAAGGAGAAAAGAACTGGAGGGTGACGAGTGTAGTCACCTCTCCTTATGAAGTCGGGCAGTTTAGCCAAGTCTCCACCACGATTTGCATATTGTTTTGGAGCTTGGATCTTTTTGGTCAAATTTTTATTTGGTAGTTGGCTTCTTTTTGTTTGGATTTTTTGTTGCTCTGCAATTGATCTTATTGTGCCCCTACAGATATGGAATCTTTCTTTCCGCACATGTTTTGGGGACTTAATAAAAATTGTGCTCAACCGTCCGTCCGTTATCCGAAGCTTTATTTCAATCCGTACTCCGATCTTTAGATATCTATGCTACCAGAAAAGAGACTCATACAGTCGATGAATCTGTGATTCATCACTCTAAAAGTTGAAAATAGAGCTTTGTTCCCGAGTAATTAGAGGCATATATTTACTTATATTTTGTAATTAGCATTCATGCATGCAAGCATAATATCTGCATTCTAGCATTCACATTGCATAAAATAAGAAGCCCATTTCACTTGTAAATATTCACCTGTATATTTACCATATTTCACCTATTTGTGTATATTTTATACTAACTCCGAATCCAATAAAATCAACTCCATAGTGTATATATTATTAATACTAATTAAAGAAAAATATCAAAAAAAAATATTAACTTATAAAATTGACCAATAAAACCACAATCCAAGTTTGAAACTAGGAGCCTTAAAATGCACATATCTCTCATACAGTGTCCGATTGAGGTCTACACACTTTTAAAGTAATATACATTCAAAGACCTTCGAAATAAGACCAGTTTCATTAAAATCGGAGCTCGTATGCAAAACTTGGATTTTGGACCCCTTTTGTATATTGTACATATTGACCGTTTTACCCCTATATTTTATCCTTTTATTTTCTTCATTATTAAAAATCCAAAATTGTAAATATTCTCCTCATATTTTCTCTATTTTTTATTTTGATTTTTCTTATTGAAAAATGATAAAAAAATTGCAAAAGGAAAAATGTGATATTTTATACCTATAAGGTACCACCAAAAACTACATTTTGTACAGATGATCTCATTTGATTTTTGACTCTTCACAAAAGTTGTAGATCTTGTCGAGACGAGCAATCGTGTTGACCACTTTTTGATTTAATCTCTTTTGTTATTTCTTTTTTATTTATCTTTGCATTTAACTTTGGATTTTTCTGAGAGCGACACGTGGTGGCTCCCGAAGCCGCCACGTGTCAACCCCATGATTTTTGCTACTAATTAAGTAAACACCACATGGTCGCATCCGAGCGTGCCAAGTGGCACCATCTCATCCCCCATCTACCCATTCCACCCCACTCTCCCTTGACTTGGGGAGGAGAGAACTTCGACACCTCCAACTTCTACCCCATCTCCTCCACCTTCTCCATCTCTTCTCCAACCGCCTCCTCCTCCTCTTTATATCCTCTCCATCTCCCACATTCATCCCCATCCGCCTACTGCAAGGGAAATCCCCGAGCTCCCTATCCATACTCAGTGACAGTGAGAGTGAGACCAAGGTTGAGCAAAGACGGCCCCTCTGGCGAGATCCAAGGGATCAAGGTCCCTTGCTGCAGCTCAAGCGTGAGCTGCTCGAGCTCTGCATTGCCACTGCATCGAGCAAAGACCTGAGACTCCACTCAGAGCCTCTTCCCCAGGCATCCGACTCCATCTCCTGGTAAATTCTTCTTCTCTTTTCTTCCTCTCTTCTTCTTCCTCTTCAACACCCATTCTCTCTCTCCTCGATTCACCATCTTTTGTCCATCAATTCGCAAAATCGATCGCACTTCAACTGACAAATCACAAGTTGCGAACGCAATGGTGATTTTTATTTATTTTTTCGAAGAATTTTCGTTAATCAATTCATCGTTTATTTGCGCCAACTAAACAAATGCATGAGGAACAGGGGAGATGGCAAAACTCCCCTGTTCTGCCCTCCTCCACGTCTCTCTCCCTACTTCTTCTTCTTCCTCTCCTTCCTCTCTCCGCTCTAACCATCGCCGGTCCTCCCCCATCGCCGCGCTGCCTCCTCTGCCCCGACGACCCTTGGTCATGTGTCGGCCATTCTCGTGCGCGGCACGCCGCCTCCCCTCCTTCCAAGCCTGCTGCCCACCTCCGCGGGTGAGGGCGCCCCTCCCAGCAGCCCTCCAGCAGCCGACCGCCAGCGAGTCGCGCCCTCCTCGAGCTCCGCCAGCAGCCCCCTTCGGTCGCGCATCGTGCATCGCTCCAGCGCCCACCGGCCCTTCGCGGCCCTTCACCCCCCCCCCCAGCCGGTCTCCGCGACCTCCCGCCGTGCGCGCGCCCCCGCGCCTCCATCCCCGCCCCGCGTTCTCCATGCGCACCTGCGCGTCGCCCATCGTTGCAGCCACCTGCGGCCGAGCTCCAACGTCGCCGACCTCGAGCTCCGACCGCATCCCCACCTCCTCGACTGTGGCCAACTCCACCATTGGACATGACCTCGCTCCAGAGCAGCCTCCTCCAGTGGGTGCGCCGCCTCCATCGTGAAGCTCCAAGTCCCCTGTTCAAGCCAACAAAACAGAGGAAGGCTTATGGCATAATTGGGCATTTGCAAAGGGGACACTTGACATCCCTTGCAAGTTATCAAGGAAACTTTTACTTTCCGGTAATTTCATTCAAGTCCCCGTATTGCATCCATAGCATTTGTCATTTATTTTCTTTGCACTCATACCCCTTCATTTGCACGTTTATTTTGTTGCCATTTTGTCATCCATTTTTAATTCCGAAAATTGCATTGTGTAGATTAACTTGTTCTCTTTCATATGTAATACTTGTTTAATTTTTCTGGTATCAGAGAATTTTATTATTATTAAATTGGTGAAATTTTGTCATATTTTGCCCATTTATACCTCTGAAGTGATATTAATTTCTCTGTGACTCCAAAAATCCCCAAAAATTCACATTAGACTGAGGATACTTAGCTTTACATTGTGCCCAAAAATCACCTCATTTGCACGCATCGCGAGACCTAAATAAATCATTTAGTGATTTCCTTAATTAAATTTTAATAGGTCCATTTCACATAGAAATTTAGGTTGACTAATTTTCCTGGATTCTCCACACTTAGATCTATCTAGGATAATTTTGATATCTGAAAATAGTTTGATTTGGTATTTATTAAAATTAATTTGGTCAAAATCACCTTGCATTCATTTTCAATTCATAGTTAATTCATTTAGTGTCGGAAAATTCTAAAAAATTAGAGGACCTTAATTTCATCCCATTTCATAATCTGGCCAAGTTTCATAATTTCTGGACTTAATTTGACCATCTTTCTGATTTAACTTGTAAATTGGCCTGATTTTTGCATGGGTCTTGCAAAAATATACTAAAAAGACCAAAAATATCATTCCCTGAAAATCAAACATTGGATTTTGCTAAAAATCTATCTAGGGAGACAGTTGCCTCCCTGAGTTCGACCTTGGACTTCCAACCAAGTAAAAAAATTGCCACATCTAATTAACTTGACATTAATTGAAAGTGGTTTTTGATCTTCTCTCATTATCCGACTGCAACGAACATTGTTAATTAATTTGAACATTAATTTGCTCGAATTAACAAGGGTAGTGGGAGTCATTTCAACAGTCTTCCAACACCCTGTCTGAATTGAGCTAATTGCATAGTGTGAGAGTACAGATTAATTCCTTATTCAAGAGTTGTACCCAGAATGAGGCGACTAGGTTAGACACTAAGAGTTAAATTCTGCACATTGTCATGTGGAACTCGAAGAATTAAGTTAAAGAACTGAAGCTTCTAAAATCCTTTTTCTCGATGAAGTTCCTCTGAAAATTAGGTGGATTAAGTTCAAGTCAATACCACTCTCAATTTCTGCTCATAACCCGGTACAAAACCAAAGGGCTTTTCACCAATGCAGATGCATGTAATGTTGGATGAAGTGCAAATGTATGGAATGCAGACAATTTTTTAATGAGATTTTTACTACAATATTTGTTTTTTTCATTTCATTTTTTTTCAAAAAGTTTTCTTTTAATGCAAAAAATGAATAAGAAGCCAATTTTCAAAACTTTGGTTGCAAAACTCTTTTTTTTAGATTTAACAAGTTAGTTACCCACCCCGTAAGTAAAATGTGGACTTACATGATAGTATGAACTATGGGTAAAATATATACAAAGTATATACATACTCCCCTATACTTAGCAAGTGTTATGTCCTCAGAGTACAAGAAGTGCAGAGAAGACATAGCTCGGGCTAAGCGTAAGAGAATGAAAATAATAGAAGTCAACCGCCCTCCTATACTTAGGTTGTGGACAGTGTAAGTATAGAAGAAGAGCGAAAATGAGGCGGACAAATGGAGAAGTGAATGAGGAGAGTATATACAGCATGCATCGGGTCCCCCTATACGTAGGCTCTAGTAAGACTAAGTACGGAAGAAGAATGGGGGTCCGATGAGATCTGAAAAATAAATAAGGAGAATGTACACTTGAAATGCTTGAAGAAGAAAGATGATCTGTACAGCTTGCTCTGACTGCTTCTCTTCATGTAGGGTGGCCTGGTGAGTCTTCAATGTGCTCGCTTTGCATGAAGCTGATGACCTAAACTTGAACTAATTGTTCTTTAGAATCTACATATGGCTTCAACAATTTCTCGTTCACTGGAAAAGGTTGTGCACCGTCTTTGAGCTAAGAAATATCAATACTTCCATTATTGTGTATGTCTATGACAATGTAGGGACCCGCCCATTTAGATTTGAGTTTCCCGTGAAAAATATTTAACCAGGCATTGAACAACCACACTTTCTACCCAGGGACAAAGGTCTTATGTCTTACATGTCTATCATGCCATCTCTTGACATTTTCCTTATAGATCACACTATTATCATATGCCCGATTTCATATTTCTATTAGCTCATTCAGATTCAAGTCACAGCACAGTTTTCAAATGTAACAACTCCAATTAATCTTCTTGATCACCCATTCCGATTTGCGAATTAGCTCTACGGGAAAATGGCACAGCTTGTCATAGATCATTCTAAAAGGTGAAGTACCGAGTGAAGTCTTGTAGGTTGTCCTATAGGACCACAGAACCTGGTCAAAAAGCCGGGGGACCCACTCTCTCCTTTATTATCCATACACGCAATGTCAATCCTTGGTGGGATGCTCCACAAATTATTTAGGAAGGGAGCTTTTTGTGCAATTAACAAAGGTGGCCTTAAGGGAATGATAACCAATGTTTACTTCGTTGATGATTTGATGATTTTCCTTAAATATAATTAGAATAAAGCAGCTAAAAATGTCCTAGCAACTCAGAACCTGTTCTCAAAAATGTCAGGATTGGAGATGAGGGTAAGGCCTTGGATGACCACATAGTGCATGTCCAGAATGCAGGCGGGCACTTGGCGATCACTTGTGCTCACCTGCATGACCTTGCGTCCATGCGATCAACAAACACGGTTTGGGCGAGCACATGTGTTGACGTGCACATGTGCTCGACCTACCTGTGTATCAACAAATATATATAGGTCCGACGGGGTTTCGACACCCCATCGAACCTGCACAACCTGCTTCAGAACCACTACATGTATTTATTAGATTTGAAATCATACTACTGATAACTTATAAAGATCACACATCTTGTAATACATGTAAAATATACTTTGAAGATATAACATGTATACATAGTATAATGAAATGCCTTGAGAGAATTAAAACTTGCTATTAAGAATATAGATGTTCTAATAGTTTATACAAATTTAAAAATACCATATAAACTAAACAAATATAAAACTTCCTACAAGTTTAAAAACATGCTAAATTCTACAAGTAATCATCTATGGAGTTAGATTCATTTCTTCCCGAATCTAAATATCTTTGTTATGATATCTTCTTATCATATTCCCTCTCCTTGAACCTTGTGTACATGTGTAATTTTTGTTCTCATCAGATTCAATCTATTCATACTGTGATGCAGACTTTTGTGACCTATAAGTAAATGGTATATAAGAGATTTGTGTGAAACTAAACAATTATGAATCTATTACATGTTAGAAGGATAATTCTTAATATAACTCGTGAAATATTTATGCAGCTTCCTTGCCTTCTCTACCATCATTGTCATCTGATACTCCATAGAAGGAATTGGTTGTTACGATGACTGGGGTTGTAAATGTGATGTCTAACCATAAGCAGAATATGAATGACGGTAGTCCTCCGCATAGTATGGACAAAAACCACCAAGCGATTGTTTCCTGTTGGCGAAACCAACATCCATCTCCTCCAAAATCTATAATAACTTTTATTTTAAAAAACTATATTTAAATATAAATTAATCAAATATAATTTTTTAATATACTTATTTCCAAATAGCTTTATCAAACTGGTCCTGATCTGTCTCATGAGTCCCAACTCATTTCTCTGCGTTAAGAGCCAGATATCAATCATGAAACACAAGTAGAAAAAAATATAAAACATTATTTTTTAAATAGCTTTTAGCTTGTATTATTGAAAAATACTAACCATTATTTCTCCCACCTCAGAAGTGTACCATCGAGAATCTCCCTCCTTCCTACTCGTGTGGAATTAGACTACCATTCCTGAGCAAATGTCTCTCTTTTCCAACTTAGCCGCATGAAAAGAAAGTTAAAGTTAATTAGAAAAAAAGTTTTATATATTACAATTTGAGACACAAATAAAGGATTAAATTTATTAAAAATACCATCTCAACTCTTATAACAAACTCAACATCAGAAATAAAGGCTTCACAAAAAATATAAGGAGGAAGTCAAATGCTGGTACGATGGGCATATCAGAAGAAGTACCTTGAACATTGTCAGAAGGTGCGGTTATTTGATGCAAAGTTGAAGATATTCCCGAAAAAAATTGAGAGTAAATGGACTAGACCATTTATAGTGAAGATTGTGCATGACAATGGTAGTATTCTGATATCTGAGTTATCATCTAACGCACAATCGGTAGTAGTCAATGGACAGTTGCTGAAGTTGTATTTATATCATGATACAAACCTTTCCATTATCGATTCCAAAGAGGTGGAATTTGAAGAAGATCTTCAAATAGCAATAGAATATTCAAACAATGCTCCAACTAAAAATATTTTTCTTGATTGATTCTTTTTCATTCTTTCATTCTTCTGTATTCTTCATCCCTCCCTCCCTTCAGTCCTATACTTCAGATGACCAAATCCTAAGTATTTGGGGATTAGTACCTTGAGTTATTCGTTATTGTTCCCTCACTTCTCTTCTAACTTGTTGATATTTTGGCTATACTTAGGGATATTTTACCCTACGTATAGGGAGAGATACGCTGAGTCATTAATTTCATAAGTTCTAACCCTCAATCATCTATGCTTGTATACAGTCTGCTATACTAGGATTAGTTGCCACTAAGTATAGGGGGGACGATCAACTTCTTATCGTTATTATTATTGAGTCATTGTAGTATAGTCTTTGATATATTTAGCATGAGTTATGTCTTCCTCTGTTGCTCCTTGGTGTGTGTGTGTGTGTGTGTGTTTGTGTGTGTCTATATATATCTAGGTGTGTGTGTGTTAGCCATAACTCGTACTTTCTTGTATTTTAATAATATGGCTATCATATACAATGGGCAAGGGTATACGAACAAGTACAAGAAAGAGAAACCCGTTGCGCAATTATTTTTGGAAATAATTATAAAAATTGGTTTGAAACTATTTTGGAAATGGTTTTGAAAAATGGTTGTAAATTTTTTTGAAAAATCTTTTGCAAACCTTTGAAAAATCTTTCTAAATATTTTCAAACCTTTGAAAAATATTTCTTTCTAAATGTTTGTAAAAAAAGTTGTAAAAAATGTTTCTCAATATTTGTAAAATTGATTGGAAATTATTTACAAAATAAGTTTTCAAAAATTTTTATAAAATATTTTCAAATAGTTTTGAAAACCTTGCATATATATTATTGTAAAATTTTCCAAATAATATCCTTGTAGATAAAACTCTTGTATAAAACCGGTATACACATGTACACAACACTTGTTAATGCATTCAATTTACTAACATTTTCAAAAATATATAAAATATTAAAAAATCAAAACTCAAAAAATTTCAAAACTTTTTCAAAACAACATAAAAAGTTCAAAATCATAAAATTGACTTCACAAAAATATTTTTGCATTGCATTCACATTTTTGATTGGTTTTAACAATTGAACTTGTTTGGAACAAAATATGAAGATTGGAGCTTGGTTAATATCTTATTCAACTTAATTTCACACGAACCTTATTAGAACTGGAGTTAAGATTTTTCATGATAATGAGGCTTAATTATTTGAGTCTGCAAGACTATGTTCACATACCATCTTAATTAGCCTAAGTAGAATATTTTGAAGCACACACATGACTCTTAAGAACAGTGGCCTAAAATTGGACAAGCACTCTGCATTGAGCTCAACTCATATGAGGTGGTGAGGGCAAAATTCTCTAGCTTGAGAAGCATGCGTGTGGAAACAAACATCTTCCCAATAAGAGGCTAGTGCACCCCAACCCGATCTAGTGGTCTGGATGTCTAAAAACATGACGTTGCGGATTGCAATAAAGCTTCAAAAGAAGGATAGTCTACTGGCTCAAGAAGGGAAATTCCATAAGTAAATGCTGATGCATATAATATAAAAAATGTATTAAATAAAGACTTCAAAAAAATAGGCAAGCAAAAAGCTAGTGAAAAATCAACCCCATCGAAGTTATATATCAATAAGCAAGGCTTATACTTCAAATTCAAAGATTTCCAGGTTGCATGCAGTTGGAGATTTGGCTACACTAGTCAAGCTCCACTAGATATGTGACCACATTGGTCACAATCCATTCTTCTTCTAAACCCCATCTTCTTTAAGTCGGTTGTACTTGAACTTAGAATGAAAGAGTAGCTAGATTGGGAAATTAGGCTTTTACTTTGTTGAGGAAGACTATTTCTTGATACTTCTGATGAGGAGATCTACCATTCACATACATTGTACAAGTGAGACTCATAGTCATTACAATTTGTCAATGAAAAAACTTATTCTGACATGGCTATTGAGGCGAACTGAACAAAGGATTGTAGATCTTGAGGGCTCTTAAGCTTTAAATCAAGGTTCCGACACATTAGCAATCCAAAGGTCTTACTAAGATTCAAACTTTAATTATATGAAGATACATTTAAAAGTTATACCATTCTAGTTCTTTATTTTCCCTTTCTTTTATTTTCTCTTTTGCATCACTTATTCTCATACTAAGTGTCTGTTAGGGACTAGGAAAGGTACGTATAGGGGGTGATGAATAGCCATTCATCGACCTTTATTCTTCCATTTTGGCTTCAAAACTCTAGTAAAACACCTGTAAACACACTAAATTGCATGAATTAACATTTAACATTGATATGTAATTAATATATAAATATATGTATTTAAAAGCAAAATAAAAGAATAAAGAAAAGAAAAAAAATAAAGGAAGTATCAAAGATACTAACTGATCCTAAACCCCAAGACCAAGTCAAATATTGACAGGTCGATTAGGAATAAAGTAAGGGAAGATAAGAGCAAAATGTTGTACAACTTCCACAAAAAACCCTAATTCATTAATGTACAACATATACTATATATAGACAATATTACACTATTTTATTCTATACAGTCCACACCTTAAACAATAAAGTTGTCAGCATAAAAGTTGAACGATGATAGAAAATTAGAAAAATGATAGCTAATAAAAATAATTCACAGTGCACATGGTACACACAGATGAAATAGGCGTAAACCGAACTTCATTGATCAATATCTACTACGCATGAACTCAAATTAAACCAAACTCACCTTCATTGTATTTTAAATTAAATTATCTATCAAACGAAGTTTTACTGAAAATAGAGCTAAGATACAAAAGCCAGCTTTTTGGGGTACTATTGTATTGGGGCATCTGTATATATAACCTATTATTTTATTCTTTAAAATTTACTCACTTTATACTTTTCAATAATTATATATATTCTATAAAAGCTATTAATAACATAAATACAAATTAAAAAGTAAATAAAAATATCCAAAATAAGTAATAAAGTTAAAACGTATGTATACTATACCTATAATGTATATATATGTAATTATTTATACATATAAATAAAATTATAAAAATATCATAAAAATGTGTAAATATGTATTATTAAATACTGTAAAGATATAAAGTATGTAATTAAAATATTATATATACTGAATACAACATAAAAAGACAATACATGAAATACATGTATACATACATATACTTGTACATGTAAATATTCACATCCATTAAATAAGGATGTACAAGTAAATAAAAATCATCATAAAATAGTTTATAAAAATCGAAAAAAAATCATATTTTAAATTTTATTTAATAAAATTATTACTATTTTTTATTTAATTTATATGAATTGTTATTTCTGTTTTGTCATAACTGGTCCACGTGGACCAATCAAATGCCAAGGGATGTTGATCCTCCTAGTCAACACCCCCTACACTGACCAGCGCCCACCTTCGTACGCTTCCTCATGTAGAATCCCATCTTCATTGAATTATGATGCCTTCTCCACTCTTCTTTTTCCTCGAGCCCTTCACCACTTATGTTCCCACCATCTCCCTCTACCTCGCCATGCCCATAGACTTCAGGCTACACGCAATCCCCATCCAAAGTCACCTCCTCCGCCTTGTCTATAAAACACCTCCAGACCTTCAAACCAAATTTTGATCCTCTTAGAGCCACCATAACTCCAAAAGAACCACATCAGGAGAGAGACCTTGGTGAAAGGAAGGTTCCCCAAGGTTGTGTTGTGAGGATAAGGCCGCCGGAGCTTAGTCCACCATTGCACGAGCCATCTCTAGCAAGGTTCTGCTTCCCAGGTATCCCTTGGTTGAGCCATATTTTAAATTAGGATTTTTAGTTCACATTTTATTCCTTATCTTAGATCTATCACTACAAAAAAAGACGGGATTAGCGTGCACGGCTCTGCGTGCACTAGGCGAGCACACTAAGAGCATATGTGCTCGCCCATGATGGTCGCTGGTTTGAATTTTGCGGAGAGGCGAGGTTACCAATATGGACGAGCACATGTGCTCGCTCAATTGTGCTCGCCCACTTGAATTTCCTTGGGCGGATAACTTTAGCGCCTGGAAATTTCGGGCGAGCACTTGACGACGGCCTGGCCAGCACTTAAGTGTGCTCGCCCAGGCCCGTAAACAGAACCTCGCGCGGCTCTTCTTCGTCATTCTCACGCAAGTCTCTCCCAATTTCTCCCCTCCGGCGACCCGCCACCCCTCCGCCCCGACGCCCGTCGTTTTTGTGTTTTGAGTAGATCTACATCTACCACTCAGTATAATCCTTAATCCTTTCTCTTTTTATACGATTTCATTACCTAATTGTATTGTTTGGATAGATTAGGGTTTCAATTTTTTGTTGAATGTAGTGTATTGTTTTGATAGTTTATATGTGTTTTACATGTTAAGGATAATAGTAGATCACTATAGTATTGTCATTTCGAATTTGATTGTCTCAATAATATGTATATTTGTATGCCCTGTAGGTGTTCGATAAAATGCCTCAACCAACATTATGTTTTCATTTTGTAAATTTTAAATGACAAAATGCTTGTATGATTAGTTAAGAAATTTGTGAATAACATTAGTTAATCAACTTCAAAAAAGATTAGTTATGAAATTTGTGAATAACATTAGTTAGTCAACTTCAATAATGTAGATATTAGATATGATGAACATCATTAATAACAGTTTTAAAATTTCATATCGTTTTGATATGAGATATGATATACACCAATGTTTCCTTTGTGATAATTTATTATCACATTAAATTTTAGTTAATGTGACCAATTATATCACATTAACTTATAGATAGGTTTATGATAAGTCCAAAATATTATTTAGTAATTATTAGAAAATCGCACAAAATCCATCACACACAGTGCGTCCTTCCACACCGGGTGGTGTGTGGCCCTGCACAACGGGTGGCGTGTGCAACACATTGGAGGATTTGATCACCTCTAATTGTGTTATTTTTTTATTTTTTCACAGCACTATTGGACTCACTTTGGGATGTTTATCCCAAACCAATGGTCGTGGATTTTGATGTTTGCAGGTTCGAATTTTTTTTGCAGGTGCCTATTAACTCTTAGTGACCCAAGCACTGTATTAGGCACTAAATAAGGATCACACTTATCCCTATCCCCATCGTTAACCAGCCAAATATATGTAATTGCCCGGTTAATATAAATGAATAAATATTTTAAGATTATTTTATAGTCTCATTTGTAGCACATACAAATGTATGACGTAAAATGATCTTAAAGTATTACATTTATATTAGCTTTCCTTAGTTCGGAGGTCCCGGACTAAGGGGGTCCGTAAGGATTCAAATTTACTAAAAGGTGATCGGTGTCACAAGGTCTTTATTTCTTACGGAAATTCGGTTCATAACCCCTTCCTCTTCGGTATACCAAATCAATCATAATTATTATTGAAATAATCACTAATATGATTATTTTGATAATTAATTAGGATTGATTTATGGGGTATACGGGAGAGGTTAAGGGTTATGCTGCCGAATTTTCGTTAGAAATAAAGACACTTGTGACAACGATCATCTTTTAGTAAATTTGAATCCTTATGGACGGGCTAAAGTGATAACATAATTAATACACTTCTCTTCTCATCTTTTATCTCAATAATGTGATACGTTTAGATATCCTCAATTTCCTAGATTTTACATTTTAGATTATTTAATTCAGGTTCATCAATATGACCAATAGAGAATGGATGTACAACCGTGTAGTAGATGGACGTATAGCAGATGCCTTTCAAAGAGGTGTTCATGAATTTATACAATTTGCTTACGCACAAGGTTCCCGTATTGTGGATTCAGATGGAACTATCTTGTGTCCGTGTAAGAAATGTCGTCTAATGAGGAAGAGATGAAAAGATGAAACTCAGTTACATCTTTATAGAATGGGTTTCATGGAAGGATATCAGATTTGGTGGAGGCATGGTGAGAATTTCGAGGACAGAATGAATGATGTGGAAGAAGCTGACAATATTAATCCCTTTGCAGATATGGTTATAGATGTTGTGGGTCCAGAATTTAATGATGCTTTGTTAGAGGATGAGGAACCATATGGAGAGTCTGCAGAATTTTACGAGCTGTTGAGAAAAGCGGAAGAACCATTGTGGTTGGGTTGCAAGACATATTCAAAACTTTCTTTCAGATCCTCCACCAATTAAGACAGGCGATATGATATTATTATACTTGGAACAATTACAGAAATCAACCTTAGAAAATGGAGATAAAACAAAAAACCTTCCTGGTTTTGGTGACAGTCATAATTGGATTAAGAAGAGTATATTTTGGGAGTTACCATATTGGAGTAAGTTACTGATACGACACAACTTAGATGTTATGCATATAGAGAAAAATGTGTTTGATAACATCTTCTACACTGTTATGAATGTAACCGGTCGATCAAAAGATACAGTAAAGTCTCGTCGTGATTTACAAATCATATGTAATCGCCCAGAATTGCATATCAAGGAACATGATAGTGGAAGGGTTGAAGTTCCAAAAGCAAAGTATACCTTAGATAGAAATCAAGTTAAGCTTGTTTGTGAATGAACAAGTAAATTAAAGTTTCCAGACGGATATGCATCAAATTTTTGTAATTTGGTCGATCTGAAGAAGTTTACATTTAAGGGAATGAAGAGTCATGACTGCCATGTTTTTATGGAAAGATTACTACCGTTAGTGTTCAGAGGATTGTTACCAAAAAATATTGTCGATACTCTTTTCAGATGTTAGCAGATTTTTTCAGGTGTTATGCTCGTCACGCATACACCGTATGGAGATGGATTATCTTCAAAAAATATTCCTGTGATTATGTGTAACCTGAAGAAGATATTTCCGCCTTCATTTTTTGATTCGATGGAGCATCTGATGATTCATATTCCATGGGAAGCAAAAGTTGGAGGACCGGTAAAATATCGTTGGATGTATCCATTTGAAAGGTAATTAAATGTATTATAATGTCATTCCTTCTTTACTATTTGGACTAAATGTTTAACCTATTATCTTATAAGTTTATGTTCTTTCTTAAAAGAAAGGTCCGAAACAAAAGTAAAGTTGAAGGATCTATAAGTTCACAATATATATATATATGAGGAAGTCGCAACATTCTGCGCAAGATATCTTCCAAAAGATGTGGAGACTATCCACAATAGATGCAGGAGGAATGAGACAATTTCTTCCGATGAAGAACCTTGTATCAGTATCTTTCGGCCATCCACTCATCTAATAGGCAAAGCAACTGAACATTTCTTATAGAAACAATAGAAGGATGCTGCAGAGTTACACGTATTAGACAATTGCGAGGAAATAACACCATACGTTCAGTAAGTATTTGAATGATTTTATGTATATATTCATCACAAGTAATGAATATTTTTCTCTTATAAATTGTAGGGAATTTAGACAGAAAATTATGAAGGAAAATCCTATGTATTCAGATGACGAAGTTCTGAGTACTTGTAGGAATCAATTTCCAGCGTGGTTTAAAAACCACTCAAAACAGTTGGACGGTGGTGATTTCTATTCTCATATTTTAAAATATTTTGGAGAAGGACCTCTTTATAAGGTTCGATCATACAACTCATGTTACAGTAATGGGTATCGTTTTCATACCTTAAATTCCGGTAAATATTTGACAACTCAAAATCATGGAGTGATGGTTCACGGATCTTGTTATGAGGAAGATCATCTGAATTATTACGGAATTTTAAAGGAGATTATAGAAGTGGAATATAGTATACCAGGCTTGAATAAAGTAGTTCTTTTCTTGTGTGATTGGTATGAACCCAATGGAGGTGTAGTACTCGATAAAAGAAATAACATTGTCGACGTGGTGCAAAGGAAATTTATACGCAGATTTGAACCATTGGTCTTAGTATCTCAAGCGGATCAAGTATGTTATATCCCACAAATATCAAAGAAGAGAAAGAGCATTGAAACAGTAACTGTTGTGAAGATAAATTCTCGAGGTTATATCTCCAATGATTCCAGTAATCAGGAAGATGACATAGATGAAGCATTTACACCGACAAATGAAAGAATTGACTTAACAGAAGAAGTCCCTGTTATCGAATCGATTCGATTGACTGATAATAAGTTTTGTGTGTTGACTTACAAGTTGATACTGACTCCAGAAATGATTACTCGGAAAACTCAGAAAACGAAGAAATATCCTTTAATCCTACAGAAATAAGTGATGAAGATTAGTTGTAAGTTTTATTATACAATTATAATTGGATTAACTAAAACCTTAAATAATAACTATGTAATACATCATTATTACAGTCATGGCAGGTTTTGGACGTGGCGGGGAGCATGGATCACATAGATCCAATCGTCCATCTTCCTCAGACACACCTTCTTCCAGTAGGCAACCCACCCCGGATGCTGTTCATGATTCACAGTCCGACGAGGTTCGCCGGGTGATAGCTTACTACGAGTCTCTTGGTTATCCTCCGCCACCCTTTTACGTAGGAGGCTATGGAGAGCCATCTACCTCAGCAGCCCCTACAGAATTCCCAGTCTAGGTCCCCATACCAGCACGGACATCGATGGCATCTGACTCTCCTTCTTCTGGACGGCCGAGGACATCCGTGCCTTTACCCACTGTAGTTGGACAGACGTCGTGTCACGACCCCGTTTCCTGGGCCGTCGGATCCTCCCATATCCGGATCTGGTTACTCAGCAATAATTTATTCAGCAATCACAACTAACATTCAGAAATATACTGCAAATAAAAATACTCGGAAGAAAGTATTTCAACACTTTTCCATTCACAAAATAAAATTTAGAGGATACATTGTCCCACTATAACCATTACATGTACATCAGCTTGAAAGGAAAATATACAAAAGATTACTAACTACCTTAAAGAGTAAAGCTACTGTGGCTGGCTGGATGTCTAGTATGTAAGCCGGATGAATTTTTAAAGTCCTTGATATGGCTCACCGATACCTATTGGGTTTTCCATAAATCATAGGATAAAAATTAGCGAATGCTAAGTAACGAAGAAGAGAAAAGCAAATAAATTGTGTAATTTTTTTCAAAACTTGATATCACAAAATTTCATTCCTTTTCATTAATTTAAGTCCTATTCTTTTCTATTCCACATCAGGGATTAGTCCAGGGGAACCCCACCATTCTTGGACTCCGAAGCTGTGGATGCTTCGGGATTGGAGATTGTGTTGATCTTGGTAAGCTTATGCCGCCGCACGTCGCCTCAACCAATCCTCCAATACTACCCTGACAATTTCCTTTTCTTTTATTAAACAGGGTCTCAACCCTCAGCCTGGAAAATCAAATGAGCACACCGTCCTCGAGGACTCGGTTGCTTAAAACCTCAGGCTAACATTTAATCATATAACCTAGCGGCTTTAAATACATGTTATCGTGACCCAGCCGCTATTGAACCACTCGTGCCTCCACATGACACGACCACATCTTCCGTCGTTCCAACCCGAATATATTGGCTCCCGGTACCACGCGTTGCAAAACATTCAATTTGTGCGCACTTATCATAACAGGGCAACCGTGTACCACCTAGGTAGGGAAATGCCAATACGGGTTCCTTCCGACAACCTACAGGTTGCATGCCCGACCTGTAGTACTACTCCCAGTCATCCTTATCGTGACACATGATCCTTTTCAGGATCCAACTCAAATTACACCAATTCACATGATGTAATTCTTTCGTTAAGTCTTTGATTTGTATAAACCGCAATACTTGGTATCGACTCACATATATATTATTCATAACCATATGTATACTCCTATTTATGCCTATTTTAACTCCCAAAACCTAACTTTCAGAGCCAACGCATCAATTTGATATGTAAATCTTATTTTAGTGGGAATTACAAAGCAATTCTTCAGACTTTTTCAAAAATAACCAAAATTAGGGTTCTTCATAGCAAAGAACACTAAATCAAGAATTTCAATAATTTCGTATGAAAACCCAACAGCAAAAAGAAGGATTTCGTTACCTAATCGAGCTCTCTCTCGTGTATGCAAGGCTTTATCGAGTTTCGTTTTTAGAAAGGCTAATTTAAGGCTCCTGAAAAGATCGAATTTCATTTTTCGTATTAAAACGTTAAGAACATGTTAAGAACGCGAAGAACGAACGAAGAACGCGAAGAACGCGAAGAACACGAAGAACGTCAAGAACATATTTTCTCTTAGAAATTCGGCAGAGTTTCCCCTTATATCGGGATATATTTCTCGGAAAATTTCGGTAGAGTTTCCCCTTATATCGAGATATATTTCTCGGAAAATTTCAGCAGAGTTTCCCCTTATATCGGGACATATTTCTCGGAAAATTTCGGCAGAGTTTCCCCTTATATCGGGACATATTTCAAAATAAAAACGAAAAGAGTTTCCTCTATAAAATCAATCGAGAGGAAAATAATAATGAAACTGAAAGAATATACTCAACAACAAGAGATGAAGAACCGGTAGACACCACACATCTTAGGTGAGTGAACGTGTGACGAATCACAGGGTCACTGACGTGCACAGCCGCCCGCACCTAAGTAGGGTATTACACAGATTTCTCCATCGAAATAACTATAAAAGCATAATACGAAGAATAGAAACATAAACGATGGAGAATCGGTAAACACCACGCGTCTTAGATGAGTGAACGTGTGACGAATCACAGGGTCACTGACGTGCATAGCCGCCCGCACCTAAGTAGGGTGTTACACAGATTTCTCCTCGAACCACAACAGGAAAACGAATCGGAAAGAAATATGAATCAAAAACAAAACTTGGAAGAATAAGAGTATGAAAGCCTAGCTTACGAAGCAACTAAGAGAGGATCATACCTTTCTCCTCCTCGTTCTCCCGGCAGCGCTTCGCTAGCCCTCCTCCCTCGCCTCCCACTCCTCCTCCCAACCTCTCGACCCTAGCCCTTGGGGTGGTGGTGGTAGTGTAAGTTGTAGAGAATGAATGGGTAGGGGGGTCTATTTATAGGCCCCAGAAAACCACTAAGCATGGTAGAAAATCATGGTTTAGACCTTAACCATGGTTTAGCGGCCCATGGTTTTAGCCAAAACTTATCCCAAACTTGGAGCTTAAGTTAGAACATTCTAGAGGATTCTAGATTCGCTAATGACGCTTAATTAACACTAATCGTGATTAACTTTCACTAATCGCGATTTAACTTTCGCGGCTTACGCATATCTTTTGTTAACTGTTGATTAGTGTTTACTAATGATCATTAGCGGCTTTCAATCGTCATTAATTTCTTTAATCATGTTTAATTAGTCTTAATGACAGTCATTATGGATTAATGACATCTTAGCCTTCCTTACTTCTCTTTCTTCCGAAATTCATAACAAATCGAAACGAAGTCCGATTCACACGAAACAAATTCTGCCGGTTTCCTCTTTACGAGCCGGATCTTATTATATAGGATCCGAGATATGCCAAGTTCAAGGCTTTACAATTATAACAACCTTAAAGGAAGTCTCGTCCTCGAGACTAGAAATGCAGGTATAACATCCTTAAAGAGGATTGAAACCATAACAACCTTAAAGAGAATGAACGTCATGTCATTTAAAATGAACATATACATAATTTTATCATTCAAACAAGTACGGGTATTTTTCTCTCATTTCTGCCTCAGGTTCCCATGTGGCTTCTTCAAATTCTTGGTTCCGACATAATATTTTAACTAGAGGCACCTCTTTGTTTCTCAACTTCTTGATATCCCTTTCAAGTATTTGCACAGGTATCTCTTGGTATGTCAAATCTGGCTCAACATGTAAATCATCATAACTTATCTTATGCTCTGGATCCCTAATGTACTTTCTCAGATTTGATACATGAAATACATCATGTATTGCCGAAAGATGTGGAGGAAGTGCAAGTCTATAGGCAACTTTTCCAATCCGTTGAATAATTTCAAAGGGACCCACGAACCTGGGTGCTGACTTCCCACGCAAGCCAAACCTCTGAACACCCTTCATAGGTGATATTTTGATAAATACAAAGTTGCCTACCTCAAATTCAAGGTCTCTTCTCCTGGTATCACTATAACTTTTCTGGCGACTCTGAGCAGTTAATAGTCTTTTTCTAGCAAGTTCTACAGCTTCCCGGGTCTGCTGAAGTCTATCTGAATCATAAAGTTCTTTATTCCGACCTCTTGCCAACACAAAGGAGTTGTACACTTTCGTCCATATAGTGCTTCAAATGGTGCCATGCCAATACTTGTATGGTAACTATTATTGTAGGTGAATTCTACAAGAGGCAAATGTTTAATCCACGATCCCTTCCATTCTAAAGCAAATGCTCGTAGCATATCCTCTAGTGTTTGAATCGTACGTTCTGACTGCCCATCTGTTTGTGGATGATATGCTGTACTCAAGCATAGTTGTGTACCTAAAGCTTTCATGAAGTTCTCCCAATAGTGTGAGGTGAATCGTGAATCTCGATCAGAAACTACTTCCTTCGGGATACCATGGAGGCGAATCACATGTGTAATATATAACTCAGCCAGCTGGTCTGGAGTGAAAGATAAGCTTATCGGAATGAAGTGTGCTACCTTTGTCAGACGATCTATTATAACCCAGATACTATCTTTACTACCAGTCGTCTGAGGTAAGCCAGTAACGAAATCCATGGAAATGCTTTCCCATTTCCATTCAGGTATAGGGAGGAGTTGCAATAATCCCAGTGGCTTTTGGTGTGAAGCCTTTACCTGCTGGCAAGTGAAACATGAATTCACAAACTCAGCAACATCTTTCTTCATTCCTGGCCACCAAAAGTATGAATGAAGATCCTTATACATCTTCGTAATTCCTGGATGAATAGATAATTTAGAACAATGAGCTTCTCGTAAGATGTCTTTCCTTAGTTCAAGTGTGTTTGGTACACAAACTCTGTGATGATTATACAGTAAACCATCTTGTATCTGGAATCCCTCTATCTCATTCTTCTCAAGTTGTTGTTTTAAGTCTTTGAGGACTGGATCATCCTCCTGTCCTTTCTTTATTTTATCCCATATTTATGGTTTGTATCGATGAGGAATAGTTATAGTATCAGCACTACTATCAAATGGTTTCCATTCACTTAACGTTGATAGTAAACCCCAGAAGTGGATATCACTCACTAACCCGAGTGAATAAGTTCTTCTGCTAAGGACATCTGCTACGACGTTCCCCTTACCAGGGTGGTAGAAGATAGTGCAATCATAGTCTTTCAGGAACTCTAGCCACCGTCTCTGTCTCATATTGAGTTCCTTCTTATCAAATAGATATTTCAAGCTTTTATAATCGGTGAAGATTTCAAAAGTAATACCATACAGGTAGTGTCTCCAAATCTTTAAAGCGAACACTACGGCAGCTAATTCGAGGTCATGTGTTGGGTAGTTCTTCTCATGTGTCCTGAACTGTCGTGATGCATACGCAACTACCTTACCATGTTGCATAAGAACCGCCCCAAGTCCTTCTTTTGACGCGTCAGTGTACACTGTAAACCCTTCACTCCCGGAGGGTAGAGTAAGGATTGGTGCAGATGTTAGGCATTCTTTCAGTGTCTGAAAACTAGCTTCACATGTATCAGACCATAAGAATGGGACCTCCTTTTGAGTTAGTCTAGTCATTGGCAATGCTATCCGTGAAAAGTCCTTTACGAATCTTCTATAATATCCAGCTAAACCCAGAAATGATCTTATTTCTGTGACAGTCTTCGGGCGTTCCCAACTCATCACCGCACTAACCTTTGTAGGATCAACTGATATACCTTCCCTAGAAATAACATGGCCTAAGAAAGATACTTCAGATAGCCAGAAGTCACATTTGCTATATTTAGCATACAATTTGTTCTTCCTTAGAGTTTCAAGTGCCTTCCTGAGATGATGTTCATGCAGATACTTATCCTTTGAGTAAATAAGCACATCATCAATAAAGACTACTACAAAGTGATCTAAGAACTCCTTGAATACTCTATTCATGAGATCCATGAAGGCTGCTGGGGCATTTGGTAGTCCAAAAGGCATAACTAAGAATTCATAATGCTCGTATCTAGTCCGAAAAGCTGCCTTGGGAATATCTGTATCTTTAATTTTCAACTGATGGTATCCAGATCTTAAATCAATCTTGGAATACACAGTTGAACCTTGTAACTGATCAAAGAGATCATCTACTCTTGGCAGAGGATACTTGTTCTTTATTGTCCTCTTGTTTAGTTGTCTATAGTCAATGCACAACCGCATCGAGCCGTCCTTTTTCCTAACAAATAAGACAGGTGCACCCCATGGTGAAGTACTAGGACGAATGAATCCTTTATCTAACAGTTCTTGCAATTGTACCTTTAACTCTCGTAACTCAGCTGGTGCCATCCTATACGGAGGGATAGAGATAGGCTGAGTATCAGGTATGAGAGAGATTTCAAATTCAATCTCTCGCTCAGGTGGTAATCCAGGTAGTTCCTCTGGAAATACATCAGTAAACTCGCACACTATAGGCACATCTTCTATCATTCTTTCTGACCCTGATGTAGTGGATACATAAGCTAAATAACCTTGGCACCCTTGCTCTAACAACTGTTGTGCCTTCAATGTAGAGATATATTTGATATTATCATTGGATGTCTTTCCAATGAACTGGAACTCTATCGAGTTAGGAAGGTGGAATGTTATTGTCTTCTGAAAACAGTCAAGACATGCATGATGCCTTTCTAACCAATCCATTCCTAGTATAAGATCAAAATAATAAGTAGCAGATAAGCAGGTGAGTGATGTCCTGCAATCTGTCCCACACCATTGTCTAAGATCTTCTTGAATTATAATTAACCTCTTGATTCCAACTGAGATAATGATTTTGTTCTTATATCAGAATCTTATTCTTACAATAGGAATTAAATATTCTTCTTCTTTGTTTTGATGTTCCTACAAAGTGCCTCCTCCACCGCTCCTCTAAATGGAGTATGAGCTCCCAAATTCTATGGATCGATGGAATATAGACTCTTTCTTACAAGGATGAATAGAACCCTCAACTCTATTATCTGCGAGTCTGGAGGACTTTGATCCCTCATAGTGGCAGAGTCTTCGCTCTAATGCCTTTTACCTTTGACCCATCTCATGGGTCATCACTACCATAGTTGCTAATTTTCTAAACACGTCTTGGTCTGTCATGATCTTGGGATGAATCAAGATAAAAGAACAGATCCTATATGTCTTAGCATGATGTACATCAGGGACAATGACTTGTGAATGGTACTGCAGTCATTTATTAAGATCTAAGGATCTTAATACAACCTTAGTTTCTGAATACCGCTCATAATTATTAATTACTAAATAAGTTACTGGAGTAACCAGGCTCTCATACCAATCTGTCACGACCCCGTTTCCTGGGCCGTCGGATCCTCCCATATCCGGATTTGGTTACTCAGAAATAAATTATTCAGCAATCACAACTAACA
The DNA here is from genome assembly GCA_037367405.1 of Ottelia alismoides. Taxonomy (NCBI): domain Eukaryota; kingdom Viridiplantae; phylum Streptophyta; class Magnoliopsida; order Alismatales; family Hydrocharitaceae; genus Ottelia; species Ottelia alismoides. The sequence goes on along the minus strand of JAZKJV010001458.1, from coordinate 225,147 downwards.
TTCAGAAATATACTGCAAATAAAAATACTCGGAAGAAAGTATTTCAACACTTTTCCATTCACAAAATAAAGTTTAGAGGATACATTGTCCCACTATAACCATTACATGTACATCAGCTTGAAAGGAAAATATACAAAAGATTACTAACTACCTTAAAGAGTAAAGCTACTGTGGCTGGCTGGATGTCTAGTATGTAAGCCGGATGAATTTTTAAAATCCTTGCTATGGCTCACCGATACCTGTTGGGTTTTCCATAAATCATAGCATAAAAATTAGCGAATGCTAAGTAACGAAGAAGACAAAAGCAAATAAATTGTGTAATTTTTTTCAAAACTTAATATCACAAAATTTCATTCCTTTTCATTAATTTAAGTCCTATTCTTTTCTATTCCACATCAGGGATTAGTCTAGGGGAACCCCACCATTCTTAGACTCCGAAGCTGTGGATGCTTCGAGATTGGAGATTGTGTTGATCTTGGTAAGCTTATGCCGCCGCACGTCGCCTCAACCAATCCTCCAATACTACTCTGAAAATTTCCTTTTCTTTTATTAAACAGGGTCTCAACCCTCAGCCTGGAAAATCAAATGAGCACACCGTCCTCGAGGACTCGGTTTCTCAAAACCTCAGGCTAACATTTAATCATATAACCTAGCGGCTTTAAATACATGTTATCGTGACCCAGCCGTTATTGAACCACTCGTGCCTCCACATGACACGACCACATCTTCCGTCGTTCCAACCCGAATATATTGGCTCCCGGTACCACGCGTTGCAAAACATTCAATTTGTGCGCACTTATCATAACAGGGCAACCGTGTACCACCTAGGTAGGGAAATGCCAATACGGGTTCCTTCCGACAACCTACAGGTTGCATGATCGACCTGTAGTACTACTCCCAGTCATCCTTATCGTGACACATGATCCTTTTCAGGATCCAATTCAAATCACACCAATTCACATGATGTAATTCTTTCGTTAAGTCTTTGATTTGCATAAACCGCAATACTTGTTATCGACTCACATATATATTATTCATAACCATATGTATACTCCTATTTATGCCTATTTTAACTCCCAAACCCTAACTTTCAGAGCCAACGCATCAATTTGATGTGTAAATCTTATTTTAGTGGGAATTAAAAAGCAATTCTTCAGACTTTTTCAAAAATAGCCAAAATTAGGGTTCTTCGTGGCAAAGAACACTAAATCAAGAATTTCAATAATTTCGTATGAAAACCCAACAAAAAAAAGAAGGATTTCGTCACCTAATCAAACTCTCTCTCGTGTATGCAAGGCTTTATTGAGTTTCGTTTTTAGAAAGGCTAATTTAAGGCTCCTGAAAAGATCGAATTTCATTTTTCGTATCAAAACGTTAAGAACATGTTAAGAACGCGAAGAACGAACGAAGAACGCGAAGAACGCGAAGAACATGAAGAACGTGAAGAACATATTTTCTCTTAGAAATTCGGCAGAGTTTCCCCTTATATCGGGATATATTTCTCGAAAAATTTCGGCAGAGTTTCCCCTTATATCGGGATATATTTCTCGGAAAATTTCAGCAGAGTTTCCCCTTATATCGGGACATATTTCTCAGAAAATTTCGGCAGAGTTTCCCCTTATATCGGGACATATTTCAAAATAAAAACGAAAAGAGTTTCCTTTATAAAATCAATCGAGAGGAAAATAACAATGAAACTGAAAGAATATACTCAACAACAAGAGATGAAGAACCGGTAGACACCACACATCTTAGGTGAGTGAACGTGTGACGAATCACAGGGTCACTGACGTGCACAGCCGCCCGCACCTAAGTAGGGTATTACACAGATTTCTCCATCGAAATAACTATAAAAGCATAATACGAAGAATAGAAACATAAACGATGGAGAATCGGTAGACACCACGCGTCTTAGATGAGTGAACGTGTGACGAATCACAGGGTCACTGACGTGCATAGCCGCCCGCACCTAAGTAGGGTGTTACACAGATTTCTCCTCGAACCACAACAGGAAAACGAATCGGAAAGAAATATAATCAAAAACAAAACTTGGAAGAACAAGAGTATGAAAGCCTAGCTTACGAAGCAACTAAGAGAGGATCATACCTTTCTCCTCCTCGTTCTCCCGGCAGCGCTTCGCTAGCGCTCCTCCCTCGCCTCCCACTCCTCCTCCCAACCTCTCGACCCTAGCCCTTGGGGTGGTGGTGGTAGGTAAGTTGTAGAGAATGAATGGGTAGGGGGGGTCTATTTATAGGCCCCAGAAAACCACTAACCATGGTAGAAACCATGGTTTAGACCTTAACCATGGTTTAGCGGCCTATGGTTTTGGCCCATGGTTTTAGCCAAAACTTATCCCAAACTTGGAGCTTAAGTTAGAACATTCTAGAGGATTCTAGATTCGCTAATGACGCTTAATTAACACTAATCGTGATTAACTTTCAATAATCGTGATTTAACTTTCGCGGCTTACGCATATCTTTTGTTAACTATTGATTAGTGTTTACTAATGATCATTAGCGGCTTTCAATCGTCATTAATTTCTTTAATCATGTTTAATTAGTCTTAATGACAGTCATTATAGATTAATGACATCTTAGCCTTCCTTCTCTTTCTTCCGAAATTCATAACAAAGCGAAACGAAGTCCGATTCACACGAAACAAATTCTGCCGGTTTCCTCTTTACGAGCCGGATCTTATTATATAGGATCCGAGATATGCCAAGTTCAAGGCTTTACAATTATAACAACCTTAAAGGAAGTCTCGTCCTCGAGACTAGAAATGCAGGCATAACATCCTTAAAGAGGATTGAAACCATAACAACCTTAAAGAGAATGAACGTCATGTCATTTAAAATGAACATATACATAATTTTATCATTCAAACAAGTACGGGTATTTCTCTCTCATTTCTGCCTCAGGTTCCCATGTGGCTTCTTCAAATTCTTGGTTCCGACATAATATTTTAACTAGAGGCACCTCTTTGTTTCTCAACTTCTTGATATCCCTTTCAAGTATTTGCACAGGTATCTCTTGGTATGTCAAATCTGGCTCAACATGTAAATCATCATAACTTATCTTATGCTCTGGATCCCTAATGTACTTTCTCAGATTTGATACATGAAATACATCATGTATTGCCGAAAGATGTGGAGGAAGTGCAAGTCTATAGGCAACTTTTCCAATCCGTTGAATAATTTCAAAGGGACCCACGAACCTGGGTGCTAACTTCCCACGCAAGCCAAACCTCTGAACACCCTTCATAGGTGATATTTTGAGAAATACAAAGTTGCCTACCTCAAATTCAAGGTCTCTTCTCCTGGTATCACTATAACTTTTCTGGCGACTCTGAGCAGTTAATAGTCTTTTTCTAGCAAGTTCTATAGCTTCCCGGGTCTCCTGAAGTCTGCCGGTTTCCTCTTTACGAGCCGGATCTTATTATATAGGATCCGAGATTTGCCAAGTTCAAGGCTTTACACGTCGGCGTCCCACCCTTTGTTCGAGGTTACGACTGATGGGAGGTAAAAATTTTATAGATTTTATCTTTAAATATTTTCCAAATTTTTATAAATTGTATGGAAGTTAAATTTTCTAGTAAATGCATGGATTTTTTGAACAGCAACAGGGTAGCAAAGGAGATAACCAACATAATAAAGACACACTTGACTTCCATGCAATTTAGATGGTGTCGCATCCCTGCTGCAGAACAGGAGAGACTGTTTGACATGTTTCTGGTAAGAAATGTTTCTAAGAAGTGATACATAATTTTTTGGTCAAGTTTTTTCTATCTTATAAATTGTTATAATTTTCAGAGTAGGTTTCGCCTTGGCTATGGTCTGGGGAAGGAGGTTTATCGTAGAGCCTTCATTCGTTTGGCAGAAAAGAGAATGAGCGATACATTTTTCAAAGCAAGGAGAGACTCGCATGCGAAGACGGGATGCGAGGAGATGAATTTTGAGGAGATGAAGAGGTTCCCACCATCATGGTGTACGGAGGATAGGTATTATACTTGTCAAATAATTTATATTAAACTTTTTAAAATAAACAATTATCATAACATAATCCTTCCAGATGGGCGGATTTCTGTGATGCATTCGTTGCGGATGATGAGTTTGGAAGAAGATCTACGGCGGGAAGGACAAGCCGCCAGAAACAAAGAATTAAGTCGACAAGTGGCTCTAAAGTCACAATCAGATTAGAGCGGAGATGGTATTACGATTTAAAATTATTTTTTAGAGATCTACTTTAATATAATGCAATGTTGTTATTAGATCTTAAAAAAATTTTCAGGCAGCTAGGTTGGAAAGGGAACCCTCTTTTTAGGAGTGGTGGTCGAGGTCCCACATGAGTGGGAGAGAAGGAGAGTCGCAATGGTCCACTCCTGAAGCAGGATAATTGTTGGTAAGTCTATCAATTTATTTACAATTAAATGATATATTATAACTCATTTATATATATTGTAAATTTTGTATTTCAGGATCGTTATCTGGTACTATCTGCAGAAAAATGGGGTGTCGATCCAACTGGAGAGCAACCACCATTTGATAAAACGATCTGGAAGCAGGTATATATGGATAAATATTATCTTACTATACTCATTTTTAATATATAATTTTATATTAAAAATTGAAAACTTGTAAGGTGTTGGAGGAGAGGGACGTTGTGGCGAATAGGAAGCAGACGCTTGGTGGTCTTCCTCCATATTATGTGGAGGAACATCGTCACTCCTATTCTGCATACTCTCAGCCGTCGTACACGCAACCACATCCGTCCCAATCAACAGTTCCAATGGAGTTGCAGATGGCGATGATGGTGGAGCAGGTGACGAAGCTCCGAGAGGAGTTCACGGCGTACATGTAAGTATTCTTCTTATAGAATGAGTAATAATTTTAAATTTCTATATCTACAAAATGCATTTAATAGATATATATCTTCCATATATAATATAGGTCGCAAGGGCGTGCATCTCAACGTGAAGAGATTGAATCTGATAACGAAGAGGAGGAGGAGAACGACCCTGAAGAAGAGGCACGCCTGTTTGCGAGGTTCAAAGAAAAGGAGAAAGAAAAAAAGAAATCAAAGCAGGGTTTAGTGTCCAAAATTTTTAGATCAAAGAAGAAGTAATTTTTTGTTGGTTTGGACCTGTATTTTTTAAACTTTTAGCACATCTTTTAATTTATATGAACTTTGTTGGCTTTGACTTGTTTGTAATATTTAGATGTTAAATTAGATTGTTTATTTCTGAATTCATGTATATTGCGTTCCTTTCAATTCTTAGTGCTAGTTATCTTACTCAACGAACTGCTATAATATATATACCCTTAGGGAGCTACCTGCAGTGGTTTATTGGCAAGGTATACAGGTTCGACGAGGCGTCAAAACCCTGTCGAACCTGTATATTTTTTTCCTGAAAATCACTTTGGGCGAGCACATGTGCTCGCCAGGTGCTCCTTGGGTAATCGCAATTTATGGAGGAGGCGATCACATCGACGAGCACATATGTGCCCGCCAGGGAGCAGGCGAGCACATAGCGTCCCGATGTGCTCGCCCACCAGCCGTGGCGACGATCAAAGAAGCGAGCACGCCCTGAACGAGCACATGTGCTCGCCCACCCCTCGGGCGTGCACATGGCGGGCACTAGGCGTGCACATAACGAGCTTTTATGTGCACGCCAATCCCGCCTTTTTTGTAGTGTATGTTTAGTTTCGCTTAATTTCAATTCATTTAGCGTAAAATCCAATTTGAAGTTCGCCAGAGTTTAGAGCTCTGGTCACTGTTTCCCCATGAACCTGACCTTGTTCCAACTACCTGACACCTCCACTACCTTCCCCATCACATATGCATCCTTTTGATCACTCCAGGAACCCTGATCTTGCATATATGAGGTCTACCAGATCTCCAATATGCCCCTTAGAGATCAGTCACTCCACCTCATTTTGTGTGCTCTTCAGCTTCATTTCAGGTCAAGAGCATATCCCTCGAGCCCCCCATCATTTTTGTGCAGACTTGAGCTCCAAAAGAAGCACCTAGAACTCGCAATAGATTGAGGAACTTCCATTCTAGGTGTCCGGAGAAGAAGCTATCTCTAGGCCTCCACCTGACGAGACCTGGACTCATTGGAGCATCCCTGATGGTGTGGCGGACTCCTAGAAGCATTCTGAGTTGATTAGTAGCTATAGAGATAATTATGTAGTCAGTGTATCGTTTATTCTATTTTTATTTTCCTGATAACCTCTTATGTAATTTGCCCGTGGGTCCTCTCTATATAAGAGAGCCTAGGGTTCTATGGAATAAACAGATAACTCTTTTCCACCAACATGGTATCAGAGCCAAAATCCTAACCCTTCCCACCGCCCCCTCTCTCTCCTTCTCGGCGTCGCCGCCTCCTTCCCTTTCCATTCCTTCTCCTGCCGCATTGTCGGGTCCCCCCCGCCCTTACCGCCAAACCTTCGGTCCTTCACGCTGCCGGGCCCCTCCACCACCGAGCCCCACCTCCACCGTCGGGCCCCATCTCCACTGCCCTGCCCTCTCTAACGCCGGCGCCTACTCTTTCGTCGGCCTCTCTCTCTCTCTCTCCATGGATTTGAGTGTGTAACCTCTACATAGTCACTCAAATCCTATACATATTATGTAGACACTTCTTTTTTCTACGGATCCTAGTTCTTCGTCATCGCCGACATTTCAAGAAACAAAGTCGGTATGCCCTCCATAGGCACATTCAGAGGTCCTGCACCAATAATCAAGATGGATCGGACGAATTATGAGCTCTGGGTGATTTAGTTCATGAGCCCCATGAAGTCGAACGGTAAGAAGCACATTCTTACCGAGGAAGAACCAACAGCGAAGACTGGGATCTATGCCTCCTGGGAGGCTGTTGATTCATATGCCAAGGTCTGGCTCTCAGGCACGTTGTCGATGGAATGATGTTCTCCATCAACCCACCGCTAAGGCGATGTGGGACATCATGGCGGTCACTTATTCACAGGTGCGAAATGAGACGAAGATGTTACAACTCCAGTATGACATATTCACCATGAAGCAGAATGGACGGCAACTACATTCCTTGTATACATCCCTACAGGGGATGTTTGAGAAACTCTACAGTACTATAGCTCTCACTGCCACCCTTGAGTAGCAGAAGACTTTTCGGAATGCTACCATGGTGGGGGTACTGCTCGCGGCTCTTGATCTTGAATATGATGATGCCCGATCACAGAAACTTGTTGATGCTACCATTCCTCCTATGGAGGATGTTTACAGGAGGTTTAGCCGCATCTCTGTATCTTCCAGTACTTCTACTCCACCACCTTCGACGATGGTTGTGTCATGAGGGAGAGGTGGTCAGTCTTCATTCCGTGGACATGGACCTCGTGGTCGAGGTGGTCGTTTTGCCAACTATGCACTTTTTGCCATCGTACAGGTTACTCTGAGGATACATGCTATTCTAAGCATGGGTTTCCAACATCGACGCGAGTAGCCGAGCATGTTGCATCCCCATCGACATCCAGTTCAGTTCACATGTTTGAGGAGCTCGTGGCGAGATTGCGAGATATTATGCCTCCATCATCTACAGATTCTCCAGGAGGTTCTTCAGATATTGATGCTTCAGCATCTGCCAGTACTTCTGCCTCTGCTAGCACCTAAGGTAGTGCTTCTGCTTTTACATCATGTCATGATATCTCAGATTGGATTATGGACTCTGGCGCAATACATCATCTTTGCCGCGACTGAGATAGACTTGAGTCATACCGAGACATTCCACAAGGACGGTCAGTGGTCATAGCCGATGGGACTCATTCCCCCATCATTGGACAGGGGGCGATTACCTTGTCACCTTCCATGCATTTACAGAATGTTCTACATACCCCTGATTTTTCCATGAATCTACTATCTATTAGTCAGATTACAAAGGATTTGCACTGTCGTGCTATATTTGACCCATCTTCTCTTATATTTCAGGACATACTAACAGGCAGGGTGATTAGTTGTGGCTCTGAGTCGGATGGTCTCTATCTTCTGGTCTGGAATTTCTATGCTGACATCTCCTCCTACTCAACCGGATCAGTCTCTTCGTGCACTTGGCATCTACGCTTTGGTCACCTCACGCTTCAAAAGATGCGTCATCTCTTTCCTCAGATTTCTCCAAGGTCTTCTTTTTGGTGTGAAGCCTGTCAGTTGGGAAAGCACCATCAAGCTGTCTTCCCTAGTCGTCAATATCAGAGCAGTAGCTCTCCGTTTGAATTATTTCATGTTGATATTTAGGGTCCGAGTCGTGTTCCTGATCACTAGGGACACATGTTTTATCTTGTAGTAGTTGATGACTTCTCTCATGTGTCGTGGATATTTCTATTAAAGAACAAATCTGAAGCAAGAGATGCTATTAGAAATATTATAATTGAAGTGCATAATGTTTTTTCCTCTCATGTCAAATATGTTAGTACGGACAATGCGTTGGAATTTTGCACTCGCTCTCTCTCCCATTTCGTTTCGTCAAGAGGTATTATTCATCAAACCATGTGTGCTTACACATCTCAATAGAATGGAGTTGCAGAGAGGAAACATCGCCATCTTCTTGATATTACTCGAACCCTGCTTATCTAGAGTTGTGCGCCTATTTTCTTTTGGGGGGGGGGGTGCAGTTCTTACGGCATGTTACCTTGTGAATTGTACACCATCCTCGATCCTTGGTGAGAAAATTCCTCTTTCTGTTATTTTTTCAGACAAGGAATTATTTTCTCTTACCCCTCGTGTCTTTGGTGATGTTGCTTTTGTTCACCATTTTTCTCCTGGACTTGACAAACTCTTACCTAGAGCTGTCAAGTGTGTCTTTATGGGTCACTCTTGGACTCAGAAGGGCTACCGTTGTTATGATATTGTAAATAGGAAATATTTCGTCCGTGATGATGCTAATTTTTTTGAGTCAGTTATGTACTTCTCACCTGCAAATGACAGGTGATGAATCTGCTATTCGTCATCTTTATTCATTTATTTTAGCTTAAAATCCCTTATAAAATACTTGTACATAATACTAACTTCATATTCTTACTAACTTGCATATATGTGTAAATATTGTATATTTGTATATTATTTTAACCTAAAATAAAAAAAATAAATAAAGGAAAAATAAAGAAAAGATACATGTTGACCCGAACCTTGAGAGAAGGTCAAGACTTGACCTGATCGACCAGGAATAAAGTAGGGGGAGATATGGTCTTTATTCAGAAAAATCCAAAAAAAATGTGTGTGCTGTGTATATTTGTATACGACATTGTTTTATTTTTACATAAATTGACCTCAAACAAAATAATTTTCAAAATAAAAGTTGTAAATAAAAATGTGTCCTAAATAATAAAAATAATTGCATAATCAAATCATGTACAGAATAAAAGCAACCACACTTGGAAAAAAGACATTAAGCGATAATTGAAAGATCAATTCCGGCTCCATATGAATTTAAATTGAATCAAACTCACTTCCATTGTATTCTAACTTTATTTTGACTTAAATAAAAATCTAATGGCTATATTATTTATATATACTATATATTACATGTATAAGATATAATATATTTATTATTTTAAAAAAATAAAAAGAAATTAAAAATTTACAAAATAAAAAATACAAACTTATAAATTTAAAATTTAAAAAATACAAGGCAATTTAAAAACTATAAAAATTAAATATAATTAAAACCTGCATAAAATAAGAAAAACAAGAAAGATCTAAAATAACCATTACTAGCTAGCAATAATTAATAGTAATTACATCCCTCCGTTTGAGTCCCAGTGTTCGAAACTCTGACTACTTACAACTACTCACATTTTTAGCCGAGTTATAATAAATTTTGACTCACATATATTTTATCCCTTAGTTCATTTGTGGGTTGATAGTTGTTTGACTTGGGGTTGGTCAACGCATCAATTGCCTATCTACCTTGTTATATCAACCTATGATCTTCCTGTTTCAACACATACCTACTTGCATACATACACCCACACATACATGCATAAATGCGTACCTATACATACTAAACATAGATTTACATGTTCATATTAAAAATATGCATATGCATACACAGATGTACATACATTCATACATATACATACATATGCATTTTTTAAATGCTGTACACGCCTACATATATATTTTTTTTAAAACTAGGCGCACACACTCATGTATTGTTATATTTTTACCTCATTAGATTGACTTATGTTCCATCGTTGTCCTCATTCATGTTGAAGAAAAATGATGCGTGTTTTGAGTGCACCTAAAAATCATTTCAAGCTTTACATAAAAATCCATCTTGATTTCAAGATATTCCACTTCAACTTCAAAGCTATCAAATACAATAAAAGACCAGCTTTAACACTCGTACACATACAAATTCCCTAACACTTACGTTTCAAGATATGCATATTCATATTTTAATCCATTTTATGAATAGCGAAAAAATGAGACATTTACTCAAATATTTAAACAGAAACATATGCACAACACACGTCAACGTAACTACATAATCTCCTCATTTTTAATCTCTTAAGCATCTCATCAAACATATATAATGCATTGTAAAATCCTAACATACATATAAATGGTCAAAATTACTGCAGAAGAAAAGGAAAAGAGATCGAAAGGAAAAGAGATTGAGATATACCTATGTGAGTCGAGTCCAACGCGAGGAGGAGGTGGAGATGACCAAGTTGGATGTGAAGTAGAGGAGGATGCGGTGGGCCAGTGACGCACGAGAAGGAGGACCTGGTTCAATTCGAAGGAAGTCATGTAGGATGAGGAGTTGGCAACGACATATGCACAACGAAGTGGATGAGGTGGCAACGGCGCTCAACGAGGAGGGAGGGGGGGAGGTGGTGGCATTGGAGAGCATGGAGGAGGAGGAGGGGAGATGTGGGGGAATGAGGAGGTGGCAGCGACCAACAAGGGGGGGGGGGACGTGGCGACGACAGAGAGCATGAAGGAGGAGGGGAGATGGGGGATAGGGATTCAGGGAAATGAGGAGGAGGGTAAATGATGGACGTTGGAGAGGGGGGCGCGATCTGTCTAAAAATTTAACAGACCTACAAGCATACTAGTGTCACTAGCAATCGTATGTGCTCGCAGGTTTTTGCATTCACAAGGGCTTGCTGATGTGGATTATGTGCTTGTGAACTTCACTGCAATGTTGTTCGGGCACTTGTCATCCACCCGTGGAAATGTTGTGCTCACTAAAACGCTTGTGAGCAAAATAGACTACCGAGGGCCGCAGTAATGTGGTCGAAAAAAACCAAAATTCTTGCAGGGTACTTATCTTCATCGATTTACCAATCAATGTGCCATTATTCCAACTACCTACATGCAACAACTTTTTTTGGACTAACTTCTTTACTTGCATGCGTCCATCATGCGAGAACACTCGTATATTTTGAACTGCATTCTGACGACGATGTATCAAAACTAGCTTATTTACTTGTATGTGTTCCTCATGCAAGAATCCTCGTAAAATTTTAACTCCATTCGGGCAAGGATGTAGCGATCCTTGTCAATTTCTCATTGCATTAGAATGATGCAAAGCGCCACTAGTTAGAAATGCCCTAATGAAATCTAAATATTTGCTTAAATCCATGTTGAAAAGATCCGACTATCTTGAGGAAAAATCCTTAAACAATATTCTCAATTGAGAATACTGTTTAGGAATTTGTCCGCGACTATTTTTACACTGACTATTGGCTACTTAACACAACCCTCCTCATTTACTCGGACTTAAGCTCGATCATGGTTGGAAATAAAATCTCTCAGGTTATTTTGGCAATAAATAAATAAATATACGTATTTATCTAGTATGAATTGACACGTTGGAAGGCTTCCAAGGGTCAGATAAAAGTTTTGTTAAAAAAATAGAAAAATAGTTATTTTATTTTTAAACTTCCTACTTTATTAATTGTTATATAATAAGTTACTAATAACATCTATTTATTTCTTCGAAAATTCGTCTCGCTGCGAAGTGAAGGTTCATTCGCTAATATTCTTTACTTTGAACATCATTTGAGATTTTTTCTTAGTTCCCCGGTTCCTATGGCAAAACGACCAAGACTTGGGAGTTGGGAGGCGTAACAAACGTCAACTCAAATCCATGCGTGGGCACATCTTAGCGGGAACTCCCATTTCCTCCCTTCCCTACCGTATACCGCCTCCCCCCCCCTCGCAACAAAAGTCGCCGTCTCCTCAGTACCTTCTTCTATTCCTCCCTTCATCGCTTACTCCAAGAGAGCAGTCGTCACCCCATTCTTCTTCTTGTTCTCCTCCTCCTCCTCCTCGTTCTTCCTCGGTTCCACTGTCCATCGCTTCTGCTGTCAAGATGAGTATCGTTTTGGGGATCGACATCGGTAACGATAAGTGCGTCGTTGCATTCGTCAATAAGAGTGGCGTCGTTGACGTGCTGCAGAACGAGGCGTCCAAGCGCGAGATCCCTGTGGTCGTCCGTTTCGATAAGACGGAGAGCCTTTTCGGCTCCGCTGCCGCCGCCCGTGCCATCATAGACCCCAAATCAACCATCTATCAGCTGAAGCGTCTGATCGGGCTTCGATTCGACGATCCGTCATTCCAGAAGGTGCGCGCCCTTCTACCTTACAAGACCCCCAGGGCACCCAACGGCGATGTCTTGGTCAAGGTGAGATACATGAACGAGGATAGGAAGTTCACGGCAGTGGAGTTGCTGGGGATGTTTCTCTGCTACCTGAAGCGGATGGCGGAGAAGGCGACAGAGTCAACAATATCGGAATGCGTGATCGGGATCCCCTCTTACTTCACCGATCAGCAGAGGAGGGACTATCTATTAGCTGCTGAGGTTGCAGGGCTGAAACCTCTGCGACTATTTCATGACGGTGCAGCGACCGCACTGGACTATGGTATTTACAGGAATCTTCCTTACGGGGAAGAAATCAATGTTGTGTTTGTGGATATCGGGCATGGCGATACACAGGTCACTGTGGTGAAGTTCTGCTTTGGGGCTGCTACTGTGCTCGCTCATTCCTTTGACCCAGATCTCGGTGGGAGGGATTTCGATGATGTGATCTATGAGTCGTTTGCTGAAAAATTCGAGCAACGGTACCACCTAAACGTGCGCGAGAATCCCAAGGCTACCTTTCGACTGAGAACGGCATGCGAGAAGGCGAAAAAAGTTCTGAGTTCGAACTCAGAAGCGCAGATCAACATAGAGTGTTTTGTGGGTGACAATGATTTGGTCGGAGTAATTACCGGGACGGAATTCGAGAACTTGTCATCTGATTTGCTCAAAAGAATCATTGCAGCTTGTAAGAGAGCTTTGGTTGATGCTGATTTGATAAAAAAGGAGATTCACTCTGTCGAACTTGTTGGGTCTGGTTCTCGAATTCCAATGATTTCCAATGTCTTGGGAGACTTCTTCGGACGGGAGACGAGCCGAACACTGAATGGCAGTGAATGCATTGCCAATGGATGTGCCCTTCAGTGCGCGATGCTTAATAGAGCACCAGGGGCCAGTATTTTCGGGGTATGGTAATATATCTAATTGGACTTATATTCTATCTTTATTGCTGATTTTCCATGCATAGTATGCTGATGATTGTGCATAGATTGATGGTTGAATAGTTACTGATATTACATACATTATTAGGCCCGTAACTTCCAGGTTGTACCCGTAACTAGTAATGCCGACTAATTCAGATCTTTCTAGAAAAAAATCAGTTTTCTGATAAAGCCATCCTGTAAGACTGCCATAATTTATTTTCTTGAGTGATCCTCGGTTCACGGGTATGTTCCTGGAGCCGCACATGTCTCTGATCTTTTTTTAAAAAATCAAAGTCATGTTGAAGATTTTGGCCTATTCATGTTACGAGCCAGCACAATCAGCTTGCATCTTAATAGATGCTTATATGATAAAATAAAGTCAATGAACCTTGCAGGAAATTGATCCGGATGAAACGTAAATCATAAATATCAAATAAATATTCGAGTTATTCATAGTTTTCACATTGTCCTACGTAAGAGGATTAAAATTCGAAATCTTTGTGGATGAATTGCAGAAATTCTAGAAGAACTATCTTTTTCTTCTCTTTTTGTGTTAAGGGATTACCACATTCTGGGAGAACTATCTTTTTCGTGCTCTTTTATAGGTACTTGATAGAATGCCGTTTTCTGTTATTGAATATACTGCATGTAAGAAATCTTCTACATCAACCAACATAATTCGCAAGGGCAGCTTCCTGTTAACTCCAAGAATGCTCAGACTTCATCCATCTGAATCTGTTACCATTTCTTATGGGAACTCGGAGGACTTGCCTTGTGGTGTATCACAGTGTATTACTTGCTACAAGGTATGCACTCTACTGCATTCATGGTACGCATTAGCCAATATGATAGCTTGCAACTTGGCTTTCTTTCAGTTTTCTGTGTTTATCTAAGGGAAAAGGCCATGAATCTGAAGTGGTGCACACACCTGATTTCAGGGTTTTACTTGATTATTTATGGCATTAGTTTTTTGTTTGAACCCTATAACGTATTTTTATATGGCCTTTAAACAAGTAAATTGTAAGGTAATTGACAAACTGAAATGAAATAAGAGAGATCCTGTGAGGCACACGATTCTGGCACTCCCGTGTTTAGGAATCTACAGTTTCGTGCGAGAAATACATTCTATAATTTCATTCTCACTTTATCATTTTGATGTGGGAAATATACATTTCTATACATATATCTACATAAGGAGGTATACATGGGATATTCTTACAGGCTTGTAACCGAGGAAGTCACAAAATGTTCGCAAAATGGATATGGCCTTAGTTAAAGTCTCCGGGAGTGGTTCCATTTGGCACTCATGGTAAATTGCATAATTTAGTGCAAATCATTCTATCTTTGTGAGACTAAAGTTGATGTCTAATCTTTTAGACTCTGCCGTACTGTCATACGATGCTTTCATCTGTCCTCTGCCTTAGGCTTCCATCATTAGATTTTCCTCTGTTGTTGTTGGGATACTGTCCGATATCAACTCTACTCTGATACCAGTTGATGGAACATGAGCCGATATCATCTCCTCTTGGATATCCGTTGTTAGGAATACATGCCACCTTATATGGATACAGATGCACAATCACCACCATCATGGAAGCACATGGAAGAAAGAACAACCGTATCTAACGGTGGTCAATCACTTCTCGCGACCACCAGAAAAAAGATCTCCGTAATTAGAATGAGTACAACTCTCTCCGTTCCCTCGCTCTCTCACCTTTTTTCTTCTCTTTCTCTTTCTCTCTTTTCTCTTGTGGTATTCCCACTTGCTGTGGTGTGCCTCCACCCTCCTCAATATATATGTCATATAACCCCATAGTCCTATTCCCGATAGGACTATAAATAGAATACAACTCAGCTACTTTAAAATTAGGAGTCCCACCTTATTATGATTCTTGATCCTAATATGACTCTAATCCTAACAATCTCCCCCTTGAGTTGAATTCCATCATGATCTCTTCATCGTCTTGATTCTGTACTGGATCATCCTCATCATCTGCAGGTCTCGTTAGTAGGATCTCACCGACTCTGGGTCATGCATCCGTCACTGGACGCCCTCGACGTACTCCTTCTGGGCACTCACACAACTCAGCATTGAGCCTCATGATGCGACACCACAAATCTTTCATGACTAGATATTGTGCCGGCATCCTCTGGTAAAATGAATCGCACTCGCTTCTCGTTATTGCACACTTCTACATCAGAGATGCTGATAACCCACTGCTCTCTCATCGTACTGCTCGTCTTGGAAATAACTGTAGCTCCATCACCTGTCACGACCCTTCCCTCAAGCTTATACACTCTATTAAGCATCCTCATCCCACACATTACCACATGTGCTCCCTTGCTCGCTCTGAGAACTCCCCATTCAGTGGTAACTCGATGTCCTCATGGCTTGATCGTTCCCCAAATCAAATTCTTCTTGATGGCAGTAATGCATTTGACACCTGTCAGAGTTTGTACTATTCCATTAAACATATATAATTGTATTGTTCCAATCCCCTTGACATGGTGAACCTCTCCACATCCCATCTTGACCGCACTATCATTACATGTCTGATATGCACTGAACTGCTCCCTGAATGAGCATACATGATGTGAACATACCGAGTCCAGAAGCTATCTTGAATCTACCTTCATCTTCATAGAGCACGTTAGCAAATCTCCCTCGCAGACCGTGGTGGAATCATCATGGTAGGATTCAGAATCACTAACCTTCTTCTTTCCTTTCTTCTTCTCACGTCTTGGACAATTGGATATTTTGTGACCCTCATTGTTACAATAGAAGCATTTGATCGGACTTCGTGACTTGGATCGATCTTTGAATCATGTCTCCCTTGACCTTGAACATTTACTCTCGGTTGCCAGCACATGACCTTCATCATTCATTGCCTCATCCATCGACCTTTGTCGAGACTCATTCATAAGCAATGAAGCAATTGTCTCGTCCAATGCGATAGTCTCCTTGCTATAGAGTAACGTCAATGATCGTAAGAAGATGGAAGGAAACTCCGTAAGACAAGCGCCTTATTCTCCTCCTTGAAGAGCGATTCTCCTTCCGCATTCTTCTCCTCAAGTGTGAGCACGTATGTATGAATCTTGTTGAATTCATCTAAGTGCACTTCTAGCTTTGTTCCATCGGTCTTCTTTAGACCATGGCATAGAGCTTTTTCTTCGTTAGTAGCCGGTTCATCAAAGATTCAGACTTGTATTGTCCCTCGAACTTCATCTAAATCTCCGCTGGATCTTGGCCAATGATTTCGTGAAGTGTTATTTGCCAAGAATAGTTGTATTGTCTCATCTCCTTCTACTCTTCCTCTTTCATCTTCTCTGACTTCTTTTCTTTATCCTGGATACACTACAAGTATAGAACACACGACAATCATCTTCCATCCCTTCTGAGAGGATGATCACTCTCTTTGAACAACGGGGACGATTGCATGATTGTCTCTAAAGGTCGCATCCCATTTTCCATACGAGACGATGTTTACCAACGTCCCTTATAATTACACTCAGAGGACGGTTGCGTCCGTTCCCTTTAGTTTCACAGAGGGGATGTTCGCGACCGTCTCTTCTACTTGGGACAATAGGGACGGCTGCGGTCGTCCCCTCTGAAGGACAATGGGGACGATCGCGACCGTCCCTTAAGGTGCGATTACCCCGTCATGGAGAATCACAGGGGATGGTCTATTGAAGTATCAGAGACGTTCGCGATCATCTTCGATACTTTACTGAACCGTCCCCTATGGTTATCAATGACGGAGTAATTATGCCTTAAGGAATGGTCGTGGTCGTCCTCATTGTTTCTCTGCTACTAAAAAAATTGGTTACCCACTGATATGACCTTCATTTTACCCTACATCAACTAACATTGAACATTCATTAGATTCATTACATGTATCAATATAAACTCTTCATCATAAAGAGAAAGATCAAGAACTAAATATACATTTATTCCACATATCAAATTACAAGAAATGTTCTGAAAGGAGTAAAGCTGAGAAAATCAAAATAAACTACTCTACCTTAAATTGTTCAAACCATTTAAAAAACAACTAAACGACTCTATGAGCAATCGTCCAAACTAATTATACAATATACTAAACTATTCTACTAATTACATAATAAAACTAAAAAGATTAATACTACTCATCGTCTTCCTCGTCCCCATCATCATCCCCATCCCCATCCCCATCCCCATCCTTCTCCTCGTTGTCGTCATCATCATCATCATCACCATCTTCGTCTTCTCCTTCATCATCGTCGCATAGCCTCACGACTTGATTACCCGCTTGTGTTAGTTGGCTAGTCGGTGCTCCAGTTTGGTGTGCCTGCATGAATGCATTAAAAATTGCCATTTATTGACGCAAATCTTGTATTTCAACATTCATGCATGTCACTTGATTCTCTAACTCCCTTTCCCTTTATGTCTTCTGAGTGGAGGACAAGCTGCTTCCTACTTCATACTAATTCTGAAGGGTAGCATCCCCCCCTACCAC
The DNA here is from genome assembly GCA_037367405.1 of Ottelia alismoides. NCBI lineage: Eukaryota > Viridiplantae > Streptophyta > Magnoliopsida > Alismatales > Hydrocharitaceae > Ottelia > Ottelia alismoides. The sequence goes on along the minus strand of JAZKJV010001458.1, from coordinate 207,116 downwards.
AACGGACTCGTCCATGATGCTCTGGCCCGATCGCATGTAGGAAGGCCACATCAGGAGTAAGAGGAGGCTGACTCGTACCTGTGCTGTCTAGAGAGGCAGAGGTTGCGAGCTTGATCATCAATATTATTCAATTTATACTTCATAAACCATTTAAATTGCTATAACAAATGTAAAATTATTATTAATTTTTTACGTGATTGGATCATAGGCATGATTTACCCAATGAACTTCCCCGCCTACATCTTGACTTTTGGATTTCTTAAAAACTTCCATCCAATTACCACACGATTGCTCTTCAATTCCTAATGTAAAATAATTAATTAAGACTTACGCTATGGTTTTATGATACACTAATGAGTGAATTGAAAATATAATATGTACACTAAAATGCTTACAAAGTTGGCCTGAAGCTGATCTGTATTCTTTCTACCCATTCTATGGGGTAGATCTGAAACTTTTCTTTCGATTTTCAGCATTCTGTTTTGAGATAACCTGTAAGAAAGTAAATAAATTAAACAATATACTTTCAGAAATTCTTACATAAGATGTATCATTTTTTAAGCCAAGCACACATATATCATACCACATGTTCTTCTCCCATCCAGATATATCAATGCTCTCCAGTGTTCAGTAGACACATTAGGAGGATAATTTGCCAAAAGTGCCTCCAATGGAAGCGCCTGGTCGAAGTACTGAAAATTTTTGAACAAGTTACTTACATGAAAAAAACACGATCTATCAGAGCTTGATATATATATATTATAACTATACTTACTCGAACCTTCAGACGACCTCGATATTTGCGTAGTAATTCTGCATCATGTCCTAAAATCAGAGCATCCATAGCCGAGTCATGATCCCTATAAAAAACTAGCCTGAAAAACGAGTCAAATTCCTAACTAGTACCTGGGATTCATTTAAATACCCAGTTTCTACAAAATCTTTTTTTTAACTTAGAAACTACGAAGGTGTCGCATGTTCAACATGCGACACCCCTGATGTTTTTTTACCTCGGAACAATAGCTATAGAGCATCTTAAAGATGCGATATATAAAACGCATATTGAATATGCGATTTGAGGGCTTAATAAGAAACACACATATCGGATTTCCCATTTCCCCCACGCGATCTTCGTAGCCCAACCACCGTCCCTGCCGCCATCGACCTACCCACTGCGCCACCCGCCAATTTTGACCTCCCCCTCTCTCACAAACGTCCATTTTGATCACTCCTAGCCTCGCAGAAAACTCCTTTTCTGTAGCTTCCTTGGTCGGCACCGTCCTAACCGCCACCGCCTCCCACTAGGGCTAAGCTGTTATTGCATACATTGAGACTTGGTAAATTTTTTTCTTGAGATTATTGTTTATATAATACACATATTATTCTTCATTTCATGAATGTATTTTGTTTACTTGTACATTGTGTCACGTATTAGGTCGGAATGGAGCCGTTGTATTGTATGTTTCATTTGAAGGGTACACTTATTGGCAGTTCGACGACCAGCGTACGGGGGTTTGTGTTAATGCCTAATATGACGTTCGATGAGATGTTGAACTTGGTTTACCGTTCAACCTGGATGCCAATAGTCAAAAAATCCGATTACTACATCGCATCCCTCGAGGCCCAGGGGAAGAACCATCATTTTCATCTATTGTCGATGATGATGATGTGCAAGCAGTTCTTGTGTATGCTCGGACCATTGGAAAATCGATGCCTACTGACATTATTGTTGAAGATGTATCTGTGAGCGAAGTCCCCAATGTTGTGACTAACAAGGGACCGTTTGTTGTCCCGAGCACACAACCAACAATTGTCCGTAGCACACAACCAACAATCTTCCCAAGCATATAACCAACAGTTGTCCCTAGGATGGAACCCTCCTTTGACACTGATGCGCCTATAACGCAACCATGTACGGATCAGGAATGACGCATGAGTGACTCGTCGCAGCGAGAGGTTAATCATGCTTTGGATGATCTCATCCCTTGGGGAACCGATGATGACCTGGAAGAAGGTAGTGAAGATGATGCGGTAGACGAGGAGATCCCAGCTGATGAAAAAAGCACGCAGTCTATCGTTCCCCGTATCCCCTTTTTTGGGGTTAGAGGATCAAATACTCGTTCAACCTATGAAGACGACATTCGAGAGAAGTCTCGACTTGATGGTGTCATTGACGAAATACGCAAGGGTAGAACCTTCAAATGTAGGGAAGATTTGATTTACGCTGTAAAGAAGTATCACATTCTGGCACACTATGACTTCATTGTCAAGGAATCCACCAGCTTGATATGGTCGGCTTTTTACACGCAGAGATCGAATGGTTGTGTTTGGTATTTACGAGGACATTTTAGAAAATTTGATGGACTGTGGGTGATCTCCAAGATTGTTGGGACACACACTTGTATAAACCCAACAGTTAATCAGGATCACCCTCAGTTAGACTACAAATTTATGTCCAGATCGTTGCTAACTCTTGTTAGGGATGACCCTAATGTTCGTGTTTCGAGTTGTAGAGCTCACATCCACGAGATGTACAACTACTGGGTTACAAAGAAAAGGGCTTAGGCTGCTCGAAGGAAGGCAATCGGAATAGTATTTGGTGAGTGGAAGAAGTCATACGCTGAAATGCCGTATCTATTGCATGCAATGAAGGCTGTTATTCCTGGGACTGAAATTGATATTGAATACAACGACCATCCTGATTCTCGAAAACCGCATTGCCGTAGATTTGAACGTTGCTTTTGGGCATTTGGGCCTTCAATTGAGGCATTCAAATATTGTCTCCCTCTGATTAGTATTGATGGGACCCATTTGTATGGGAAGTACAAACAGAAATTGCTCATTGCTTGCGGGATTGACGGGGATAAACATGTTGTTCCCCTTGCACTCGGGACTGTTGACGAGGAATCCGCCTCTTCATGGAAGTGGTTTCTATCGTTAGTACGTATCAGGGTAATCGGCATGCGAGCTGGGCCAATATGTATCATTTCCGACTGGAATGCTGGAATAAAATCCGCTATAAAAGATGCTGACGTGGACTTATTAGAACCCTTTGCATATTGGCGGTTCTGTTTGAGGAAATTACAAGAGTGGAATAATGAAGCAGGTAGATGGTTTTCGACTCATGATTGTCGTCGTGAGCAATGGACCTTGGCTTACGACGGTGGTTATAAGTTTGTTCAGATGACTACAAATTTGAGCGAAAGCTACAATGCAGTGCTTAAAGATGCCCGTTGCTTGCCAATCTCTGCGTTAATCGAGAAGACTTTTTATAATTATGTGTTATACTTTAACCAACATGTTGAAGAGGCAAGCGCAACCATTGCTGCCGGTCGCAAATTCATGCATTATGCATCCACAGAGTTGAACCATTGGAGTGCAGCTGCGAATGGGCACACATTAACTCAAATACAAGTACAACCGGATATATTGTTCGAGGTTTCTAGCAGTGCTCGACGGACTTCTAGTAGTCTTCGCGGTCGCAAATAATACACGGTAAATTTGCTCCAACAGAAATGCACATGTAATAAGTGGTAAATTTTCCGTATCTCGTGTTCCCACGCCATTTCAGTCATTTCAAAATGTCGAGCGGAAGTGGATTCGTATATTGGAGAGTGGTACACGTGGCAACACCAGCTGAAAGTTTATGGAGGGAAATTTTCCCCCATCGGTGATCGTGAAACACAGGCTCCCTTGGACTATCCAGAATTACGTCCTGACCCAAATCGTAAGAGGGCCAAAGGTTGACCACTCACAACAAGAATTCATAACGAAATGGATGTTAGAGATGTGATTCACCAAAATACTTGCTCGTTTTGTGGGATATTGGGTCACACACACCGTGGATGTCCCAATAAAACCATAAGGGATTCTCAAGCATCCACGTCTAATGCGCCGACGACGTGAAGGAATAAGAATAACAAACACAAATGTCCTGTTTTGAGTAAGTTTGCTTATTTTTCCTTGAATTTGTACCGTAATTACTCCTATCGTATATTCTTGTTTTTTACATTGTATATTCTAACATTGAATTTTTAAAATTGCAGATGGATCCATGCACACTTGACCCATCCGTTTTGACTCTTCAGGAGCGACATCGTTTTGGTCGTGTCTGGGCTGGCGATGTAAGTCTTTTTAATTATTTTTTTCTTCACTCGTTTTCCTTATCTAAATTATCTTGTAGGAATCTTCATGTTTGCGTTGCCGACGACAGGAGCACATGTTCGTCGGATTCCTTTGGATGATCGACTCCAGCCGTATGTAGCTCAAGCAGGCTTTGGATGCATTTCTGAACTGGAGTTCATTACGCTAGATTGGCATTTAGTAATGACGTTGGTTGAACGCTGGAGGCCCGAGACGCACACTTGAGGGGGAAGGTGCATGTGGATTGGAGGGCGAAACACTAGTTGTATATAAGCCAATGGGATGAGCGGGAAGATAGAATCGTTGATATCGATCGGTCCAATGGGATATTCGCGACGCTCGCCTACGAGCAATGGTATCGGATGATTACTAGAAGATTTGTTGGACGACTAGGTGCAACTCTGACAAGCAACGTAAGTGCTCAGATAAACTTTGTTGTAAATTACTTTAAGAAGTTTACATGAAATTTACCTATATGTATTTTTTTTGGATGCAGCTCGCCAAGTGGAGCCGGATATATGATATTAGACACGAGGAATGCCACGAGATTGCGACACAAAGCAAATGCGGAAATAGAGCAGTGGTTGTCGTTTCAATTTGCAGATGCCGTCACAATACATGACGACCATGCTGATGTGGCTCAGGTGAAGGCCAGGCGAGGAAGAGCAAGAGGAAGAGGAAGAGGCCGGGGAAGGGCGCGTGAACCAGTGGCGGAACCCATGGACCATAAAGCAGCCGCTGCGGTAGATAAGGATCTTGCACCGACAGAATTGGGGACAGACTTCGTCACACCTGTTGCCGAGCGACCACGTGATGACATGCCAACGCCACAGGCACCGTTGAGGCAAGGATTGGACGCCAGAGAAACACAATCTACTTACTGCACGCTCACGCCGCCACCGATACCAACCTTCGACGAAGACGTTGTTGGGCCCTCGCAAATCAACATGATAGACGAGGCGAACTGTCTGTTACTCTTCCATCCTCGTGATTCAACGATAACATATCAGCGGAGGAGAAAGCGTTGACTTGTAAACCTTGTAGTTGCTAATGTGATACAAAAATGTAGTGTATATCTGTGGACAATTCAATATATGTAAAATGTTTGATTGTCTTTCTGCATCAATATATATCCTTTGTGAATGTCTGTGCATCCATAGCCCACATTTGTGATTGTGGATACATCTTTGAATGTGTGTTCATCGACATGAAAGAAGCACATAAATTGACAGCTACGGTCTCAGTCTGACAGAAGAGAAGGTTCATCTTTGCTCTTGTTTGGTCTCTTGTCCTAAGAAGACTAAAGGCCAAAAGAAGAGCTTCAAAACCTCATATATCCAGACCTGACCTGCCAATTTCCAGGAATTAACTCATATATCGCATGTTCAACATGAGACATATGAGAAACTCCCTGGATTCGTTCCAGGGAGAACCTCATATGACGCATGTCGAACATGCGCTATATGAGAAACTCCCTGGATTCGTTCCACGGAGAAACTCATATGGTGCATGTCGAACATGTGCTATATGAGAAAATCCCTGGAATTGTTCCAGGAACTTTCTCATATAGCGCATGTCAAACATGCGCTATACGAGGAAGTTCCTGGAACAAATCCAGGGAGATCGTGACATATCGCATATTGAAGACGTGACACACCTGTAGTTTCTAAGTAAAAAAAACTTCAGGGGTGTCGCATGTTGAACATGCGACACCTTTGTAGTTTTTTAGTAAAAAAAAGATTTCGTAGAACTTGGGTATTTAAGTAAATCCCATGTACTACTTAGGAATTTGACTCCCTGAAAAACAATGGATATAAGAAGTAATAGTTATAATTACATATGTACAATAAGTATACAATTTTGATTTGTTAATAGTTTCAATTACTTCCAAATCATGTAGAATGACATCCTTAATTGATTGCTCAATTAAACACCAGTTTGTCATGTGGATAGGAACCCATGCTCTACATACCTGTCACATATAACTATGAAGCATAGCCGAGTTCTCCTCCATTGCATCACCTACAACAATCCTCATCTGTAGGGTTTTATCGGGACGCAGACGGTGCAAGACTCGGCACCGTGATGGTCCTCTACATCTAGCAGAGCCCCCTGAACCTGCAGGATCGGAGGAGTCACTAACTGCATGGGATGCAGGCGGTGCATCCTGAATGCGTCTAAGACGTGGAGACATCTATGCATAAATAATGAAATATTAAAATATTTTAATAAGCATTTAATATATCAATATAACATCAGATATAACATTAAGCATTAAATATTCAATAACTTTCTGATCTTTTGGAAACTTCTCAGGATTATTCGATAATATCTTGATCAAAGACAATACATAGATTGCTTATTTTCATCTTAAACATTTCTAGTAAAAACTTTAATCGCGACATTTCAATCATGGGAGCTAACATGGCTTGTGCATCTACCAGAATATATCAACTTAACCTAAGTCTCGTGTTTCAGGTATTCTTAGGTCATCCATCAAGTCAAACAACTCATAATCGATATTATTCTCAACTTGCGTAGAGGTTCCTACACTAACATCTATCTCCTCATCCATTCTTATATGCTCAACAGAGTAATGCAACCAAAATCCATTGACTATGAGATGATTATAAACTTCCTCTCTTTCGTTACATTTGACATTCTTACATCTCACACATGGACAATAAATTTTATCACCGCCAAATCTTTTATTAACATTCTCCAATTGAAATGTCCAATACAAAAACATCAGTACTCCTCTCTTATATTTTTGAAAATCACCATATCTCTTATCTATTTTGCTGCTTCAAGAGAATACTAGATTTTAGTCTTAGAACATGTTACATTAAATTTTAAGTTTACATTGTATTATCATATCATATCAAAATGTATTAGATGGGTATACACTAAACTATCCATAGCACAATGTATTATAGACAATTCATAACACAATCCATGTATATACACTAAACTATTATATCACAATTTATTATATACAATCCATAACTATTTCAAATATACACTAAGTTAATGTAACATACACAATCTATAGCAAAATGTAATACATTTCTCAAGCAATACAATATATAAGCAAGTTGTATGCCACAAGTAAATATTGAAACATGTAATAAAACTTCAAAAATAAGTAGGTCAAAATAGATACCTCAGGGAGAAAAATGAACGAGAACGGAGATAAAGGAGCGTCGCAATCACCACGGGAACAAGAGGGAGGAGTCCGTCGACCACAGGAGGCTCGATGACAGCGAGAGGTGGTGAGGACGGTTTGGAGGGATTTGGGGAAGAATGAAAGGAAATGAGGTCCGCTGGGATTTTTTTTGATCTGACCATCATGCCGTTCCCAATAATGACCTTAAGTGAAAATATATCCGCTACAACATAGGGAACGATCACGATTATCCCCTATAGTTCTTGATAGGACGGTCACAAGCGATCGTCTCCTATATATCATTATAAGACTGTCGTTATCGACTGTCCCCTCCAGTCCTAGATAAATGTCGTTGGAATAAGCGTATTAGGGAAGGTTGGAACCGTCTCATTAGGCCTCTCTAGTGCCTAAAATTGTGCCATTGAGGGGGCAAGACAGAGGGGACGATCACTGGTGACCGTCCCCTAAGGTCCTAAAACCCCATAAGTGACACTGACAAAAGCATATTGGAGGGTCTCCCTAGTGCTTGAAATTACACCAGTGAGGGGGCGATGATGGAGGGGACAATCCCCTAAGGTCCTAGAACACCATAAGTGATGCTGACAAAAGTGTATTGGGGACGGTCGGAACCACTCCCTTAGGCCTCCCTAGTGCCTCAAATTGCGCCAGTTGGGGGGCGAGGGCGGGGGGGATGGTCGCTGGCGATCGTCCCCTAAGATCTTAGAGCTCTTAAGTGACGCTGACAGAAATGTATTGAGGACGGTCAGAACCGTCCCCTTAGGCCTCCCTAGTACCTGAAATTGCGCTAGCGAGGGGGCGAGTAGAACTCCATAAATGATGTTGACAAAAGTGTATTGGGGATGGGCGAGACCGTCCACTTAGGCCTCCCTAGTGCTTGAAATTACGCCAATGAGAGAGCAAGGGTAGCGGGGACGGTCGCTGATGATCGTCCCGTAAGGTCCTAGAACCTCATAAGTGACGTTGGCAGAGGCATATTGGAGGCGGTCGGAACCGTCCCCTTAGGCCTCCTTAGTGGTTGAAATTGCGCCAGTGAGGGAGCGATGGCAGAGGGGACCATCTCCTATTCTTTCTTACTAAAGGAGACGCTAACTCGTGGTCTGTCATCTAGAATGAGCGTATAGGAGATGGCCATTGGACGATCGTCCCCTATAATAAGTAAATGGGATGATCTTTCGTTACCGTCGCATGTTCTCGTCCCGAAAGGCCCCATTTCATGTAGTGAGAGCTTTCACAAGTCCTTCTCGTGTGAGTATATTTTTCACCTGTTTTTGCCATAAGGTGAAGCCATTCTTCCTGTTCCACGGAGAATGATGCACACCTCGATGAAAATTTCGCCATCTGCTTTTTTATCGAACCTCTTTACGCGATCTGAAAAATCAGAGCAGAATCCTCCCGATTTGAAACGTCCAACTCGTTTGGAATGTGCAAAAAACCCTGTCTGAACCTTTGGATCACGTCAATCAGACTCCAGATGCTCCCGATCTCAACGGTTCTTAATTACCTCTGAAGAAAATGCACATGTTGTGTCACACCGTCTCATCAACGTCGAATCTCGCTTTGATCCACCATGTCGTATTCCTCGCTGTCATCGAACCAGGCTCTAATACCATTTGTTGGGCTATGGTCCGGTATCAACTCTACTTTGATAGCAGTTGATGGGAACACGAGCCGATATCATCTCCTCTCGGATACCGGTTGTTAGGGATATATACTATCTTATACGGATACAGATGTGCAATCACCGCCACGGAAGCAAACGAAAGAAAGAACAACATATATAACGGTGGTCGGTCACCTCTCGCGACCATCGGAGAAGAAAGATTACTATAATTAGAACGAATACAACTCTCTTCGTTCCCTTACTCTCTTACCGATCTCTCTCTTCTCTCTCTCTCTCTCTTTCTCTTGTTGTATTCTTTCTTGCTGTAGTGTAGAGGCAATGCTTCCACCTCCCTCTATATATATATCCCAGTTACAACCCCATAGTCCTATTCCCAATAGGACTATAAATAGAATACAACTCAACTACTATTAGGATTAGGAGCCCCACCTATTAGGATTCTTAATCTTAATATGACTCTAATACTAATAGGAGTCTCACCTATTAGGATTTTTAATTCTAATATGACTCTAATCCTACCAGGTTGATGTGATCCAACTTGAGGGGAAGTATTGAGAGGACAAATATTCTAGCTATGCATATTCATATTGTCACTTTTTCACTAATTTTCTATATAATAAGAATTTTGGTTTCGTGAATGAGAAAATTATCATTCCATCTACACAGTTGCCGTCAGTGCCTTTTTTGGCTCCATTCCTGCGCAAATCATGTCAGGTTTGAAGTTTTAAGGATTTTGAGAGGTTTAAGAGAGTTGATGTCTTGGTGGGGCTTGGATAGAGGTTTTGGGTCAAGTTGTCATGTACGCTGATTAATTTTTTCCATGGCAATTATAGAACTTACAGATCCTAATGAACTTAATTAGTGCTGCTTTATGTCTTGTGTTTTCATTATATAGTTTCATGAGTTCCTGCTTTTATTCTGGTAGCATATTGTAATTGAAGAATGCTTTAGTCGACTCTGTTATTGAAGAGTGGGCCAATTTGTGCATGTGAAGTTTAGTGAACTTGAGTATTTCATCATTTTAGTTTCTATTGTCACTTCTCTCATTCTTCTCCTATGTTCCTGCTACTCTTTTCGCCAGGTTGCCTCTGAAAATGCCGACGAGAAATATGACCTGGAAATGAAAGTCCAGTTCGACATCCATGGCATTATCACCATCAAATCTGATTCAGTAAATTTCTTTCACCCTTTTTTCTCACTGGAGGTTGTTGGAGTTCATAAAAACTTGCTTCCGCTGGTCCATCATATTAAATAAATAACATGGGTTATTTCGTCCAATATCTTCAGCCTATAAAAGAAGCTCTAAAGCTGACTGAGCTGTTTTGTTCTGAGAAGGCCCGCCCATATTCCGACTCTCCCATTGATGAAAGTAGTCTGAGTCAAGAACTTGAAGAACAATTAGGGGAGATTCAAACTGAAGGAGATAAAGTTCCAGCCGTATGTATTACTTTTCACAAGTTTCTTCATGCCAATACTTAATTTTGTTTTGTATTGATTGCTATATATTGACAGCCACTATCTTTTCTGATTTGTATCTTTTGGGATGTCTGTACTTCCATCTCAAATAAATTGACACGTAGTTTGTATGCTTGTTTTTTTACATTATTCTAGTTACTAAATAACAATGAGAAAACTCTTATTGTCTTTGTTATTGTCACATTATACTTTATGCGCATTGGGTCATAACATCTATACCTTTTTTGTGTCTTGGATTGCCCAACAAGGACACACTTGACTGCTCTAGGAGAGAGCTTGTCAATACCTGGAGACAACTGGTGGACAAAGGCGACCGAGCCAAATACACGAGTAGTAAGTGAGAACAATTCTTTCTCGGGAAAAGCAAGAGAGAAGGGAATTTTCTCACCCAAGACCGATGAGGGCATGCGATTAATAAGTTAGCATGTCTTAAGAACAACATCACCCTAAAAGGAATGTGGAGCACGGCTCTGAATGAGAAGAGTTTTTGTAACATCAAGCATATGACGATGCTTCCTCTCTGCAACACCATTTTGCTGGGAAGTATAGGCACATGATGTTTGATGGATAATACCTCAGATTGAAAAATAATTGGAAAGAGTGTGAGTACATAATTCCAAAGCATTATAATTTCACAGAAGAAGAAAACACATTCTGTACTTCATTAAGAAAGTTCATGATAACATCTCCAGCTTTAGATTTATTCTTTAATAAAAAGGCCCAGGATAGACGAGAGAAATCATCAACAACGACGAGATAAAGCCTGCATCCCTGATGATCGGGAACACAACTGAGACCCAAATATCTATATGAAATAACTAAAAAATAGAGCTACTGCTCCGACTCTGACGATTAAGGAAGGCAGACCAATGATGCTTTCCCAATTGATATGCCTCACATTGAAAGGACGCGTGAGAAGAGATCTGAGGCAGAACACGGCATATTTTCTGGAGCGGGAGATGACCAAATCGCAGGTGCTACATAAAGGGGGAGACATGTCTAGTAGAATGAGAGGGAATGCCAGCATAAGGTGTTAGGACCAAACGATAAGACCGCCCTGCTCACGGCCACACCCAATCACCTTCCTCGTAAGGATGTCCTGAAATACAAGGGAAGGTGGGTCAAAAATAGCTCGACGATGTATATCCTTCGTAATCTGACTAATAAATAACAAATTCATAAAAAATCAAGTGCATGCAATACATTCTGTAGATGCATAGAGGGTGTCAAGCTAATCTCCCCCTGTCTAGTGATCAGGGAATGAGTCTCATCTGCGATATCTGCAGTTCGTCCTGGAGGAACCTGTTTGTATATTATAAGTTGACCTCTGTCTCCACACAAGTGATATGTAGCACCGGAGTCCATAATCCGCACTACAACATCAGATCCACTACAACTAGTAAGTGCATAAGTACTACCTGAGGTACTGGAGGAAGCTGAAGCAACCACATCTGAATGACTCCTGAGGTCGATAAAGAAATAATGGGACATGCAGGAGGTATAATTCCCTTCAGTCATGCGACAAGGTCATCAAATCGTTTGATCTAAAGAAGAAGTAGTCATGGGCTCAATCTGCTCAACTACTCGAGCTGAAGTAGGAAATCCGTGCTTGGAGTAACATGTATCCTCTGTATGTCCAGGACGATGGCAGTAGGTACATGGCTGACGAATAGACCTCCTCTGCCACGAGGTTCGCATCCGCGAAATTGAGAAGAGCCTCCTCGACTTCAGGTGGCAGCCATCGCTGGATAAGTCTGATTGGCAGTAGTGGATGGAACAATGATCCTATTGAGCCTGCGGAAAGCTTCCTCCATGGGAGGAATAGTGGCATCTGTCAGAATCTGGGAACAAACAACCTTATATTCAGGATCAAGGGCAGCCAGGAATACACCGACCATGATGGCATTCCTATAAGTCTTCTGCTGCTCGGGAGTAGATTTAAGTGGCATGAAACTGTAAAGCTTCTCAAACATCACACGCAAGGATGTATATTATGAATGAAGGGGCCGTCCATTCTGCTTGATCGTAAAAATACCATTCTAGAGTTGTAGAATCTTTATCTCTTTCATTGCCTATGAATAAGTAGCAACGAGAATATCCCACATCGCCTTGGATGTAGGTTGATGTAACATATCATTGGTGATCTCTATCGCCAATGTACCTGAAAGACAAACTTTAGCATATGCATTGTCTGCCTCCCACTCGGCGTTTACCCCATTTTTCTCCATCGGCTCCTCGGTAAGAATGTGCTTCTTACCATTAGGCTTCATCAAGCTCATGAACTGCATAGCCCAGAGCCCATAGTTTGTCATGTCCATCTTGACAATAGGCGCTGGACCTCTAAAAGTGCCTGTGGCAGGTACATCGACTTTATTTTTTTGACATATTTCCGGATGTGGAAGACTAGAGTACTGTAGACCAAAGAGTAAGTGTCTACACAAACATACGTGGATTTGAATGCATATATAGACTTATGCATCCAAATCCATCAACTAAGTAGAGGAACCGATGCCGGCGACGGAGATCGTGGTGCACAGTGGCGGCGGAAAGGTGGCCTTGCGATAAGGCCGGCAACGGCTATAGAGGAAGCCGCGCATGGAGGCACTGCAAGAGCATAGAGTCGTGCTCGCAGGGTAGTTGTACACAGGAGCGGTGCACAGGGCAGTACAGGGGCATGGGGCAGCACGACGTGCGGGGCGACGCACGGTGCGCGGAGGTGGGTTATGACACGTGCGGAGATGAGGGCGGAGGGTGGGGCTAGGGTTAGGGTTTTGGGTACTAGAGCTCCGGTCTAGGACCGTCGCTTTGATACCATGTAGGGAAAAATAAGAGTGATGTTTTTTTTTGAATCCTAGGCTCTCTTATATAGGGGAGAGACCTATGAGTAAAATACATATGATAGATAGAAGAACGAAAAAAATAAGAAAACAGTATGACATAATTATAACTCTACAACTTTCATACACGCTCATCTCCCATTTGCACAACTCCTTAGCCCGAGCTTCAGCAACAGAGCGGTCGAGTGACAACCATCTGGATCTTCCTCCGTCGAGCGAGGAGTGACGAGAGATCCGATGAAGCGACTACCTCCGCCATTGCGAGCTTTAGACGAAGATTGCTGAGTTCCACACTCCATTGCGTTGAGCAAGAATTGCAGAGCTCCTTCGAGCTCAACAACCCCAGCCACTGCCTTTCTTCGGTCACAACAGGCCGTGGCCCTCATGCCTCTCGTCGATCGGAGTACAAGCCAAACCACCTTTTGCCTCGAGATACGAGCACCATCGCCTCATAGAAGCTTCGGTCCGCTCCGCCTTGCCATAGCCTTCAACCGTGGGACCGTCGCCCTGACTGCCCCAGGAACTGCTCGGGTTGTGTGCACTCGTTCTTGTTCACCACCCAAGCTTCAACCCCCCCGCCCCTCGTACGTGAGTTCGCAGGGCGAGGGACACTTGCATCAAAGGCCCTCGAAGTTTCAGTAATAGCACAAGACCCCAGGGTACGTGCAAGGCACACACCACTTGGGAAATTTGCAGACAGTCCCCTACATCTCCAGCAAATCACACCCGAGTCCTCGCCGGTCAAGGCATGTGAGGTGCACATGGCCATTGCAAAAATTACAACATCCCCCCTGCATAGTTTTGGTAATTGCACTTTGGTCCTCTTCACGTTTATTTCATTTTATTTCTGTATTGCATTTAGGCTCTTGTTTGGGTATTAATTTGAGTCTCATTTTGTCATCATTTTATCATTTCAAAAATTGTATCTTGTAGAACAACCTGTGCTCTATTATTGTGGATGATGATTATATTTTTGTGACCTAATGTTGATTTAAATTAATTATTTAAGTGGAAAAATTGCATATTTTGCCAACTGCGTGCTATTAATTCCATATTAAATTGATTGTTGCTCCAAAAATTCTCTAAAATTCATAGTAGATAGATTTAAGTATGTTTTACATTATGCCCAAAAATCATGTCATTTGCACGCAAAAATAAATGGTGATTTGAGTAATTAATTTTTAGGATGTAGATCAATTATTTTTAGGATCTAATATTTTCTTGGATACCACACACATAGAATCATCTTGGATAATTTTATTTTTGAAAAAGAAATGGACTTTCTATTTATTAAAATTAATTTGCAAAAGATCACCCTGCATGCATCATTAATTCATAATAAATTCATTTGCATCCGAAATTTCCACAAAAATTACAGAGCATTAATTTCATTATATTTCACCTTCTGGCCAAGTTCGAGGATTTTTGGATATCATTTGACTTAATTGCATTTCAGTCCTTAAACTTACCCCAATTTGCATTTTCATATTATTTGCATAAAAATTAAAAAAGCCCTTTGGAAACCTAACTTTTAGATCGACTATGAATTGACCTAAGCAGATAGTGGCCTCCCTAAGTTCGATCTTGGACTTGTCCAAGTAAAAAAAATTTTAACCGCTCACTTTAATTGCCAAATTAATTTAGTGGTCTTTTTGATTAATCCTAAGTGCTTGACTACTACGATAAAAATAACAAATTCATTAGGGTTTTTAGCGGTTTGTCAAGCTCGGGGGCATGGTTCGATAGACTTACTACCAAGATCAACACTCTTGGCATCCATAGAACAATCTCTGACTACTTTGTGTTTTTCAGAGGATGACTGACTAGAACTATTATACTTGTTGTTCATGTCGTTGACATAGTTGTTACATGTGATGTTGAAGAAGGTGTTCTAGAGACCAAGGCTTTCCTTCAGAAGGTTTTTGTTACCAAATACCTTGGTCAACTTCTTATTTTCTGGACATTGACGTATTACGTACTGCAGAGGGACTTCATCTCTCACAGAGGAAGTATTGCATGAACATTCTGACCAAAGCTGGATTACTTGGATACAAGCCATCGAGTATTCCTACATACCTGAGGAAACAATTTACCACCACTGATCCAATCTTTGAAGATACAACACTATACAAAAGACTGGTTGGCAAACTCCTTTACCTTACTCTCACGAGGCCGGATATTTCCTACATTGTGAGTAGAGTCAACCAACATATGGAGCAACCATGTTACAATCACTGGCGTGATGCTCTTTAGATCCTGCGCTACTTGAAGGAATCATCAGGCGTGGTCTCTTCTATGGGACAAATGGCTGCACTGATGTTATTGCTTATGATCATGCGAGTTCACTTGAGGATCATCGCTCCAATACACGATAGACTATGATGGTTGGAGGAAATCTTGTTTCCTAGAGGAGCAAGAGCAGACTATGGCATCCAGATCCATTGCATAGGCAGAATACAGTGTAATGGCTCAGGCTACATGTGAGATTACTTGGCTGTTGACATTTTTGCAGGAACTTGGTATTGGTGTCATTATGCCTATCCCTCTACATTGTTACAACTAATTAACTACTTACATTGCCACGAACCCTATGTTCCATGAGCGAACTAAACATATAGAGATTCACTGCCATTTTTTTCGTGATGACGTACAAGGAGGCAAGATTACTACATCACACATCACGACAGATCTTCAGCTTGCAGATGTATTCACGAAGGCTTTACCTAAGAAGCACCTCTCGTGGATAACTTCCAAGTTGGACATGATTGATAGATATGCTCCAACTTGAGGGGGAGCGTTAATGGTCTTTTTATGTTTATTCATGTTTCTATTACATTGTAACCCTTGTGAGGGTACTTATGTATTTTCTCGATTTTTGAGCTATCTAGGGTTTCGTCCTATATAAGGACCCCTAGACCTCTTGAATAAACAAGTCATTGTGTTCTCTCTCTCCTTTTCTACACTCTTCATTGCATCTAAATCCTATTCAGATCAATACCCAACATTTGGACTAAGAATGGATAACTACTCTTCCGAGTGGAGTCACTAAAATCTAAACCCATTTCATCACGTCCTTGGAATGGAAGTGTCAAGGTCTACAATCGATTAAGATCACATTACCCTCGAGTATTCCTAATACCTGTAAATCCTACATATTGGAAGATTGTGATTAAACTTGAAGTTCTGATCCCATTTTGGACAATCTCATTCTTGTTTTTATTGGTAAGTTTCTAATTCGATCATACGGAGTTGGTATCGATCATTTGCTTTCTAAAAATATATATCATACTTCAAATTCCATCTTATTTCCAAAATAAGACAACCAATATTGGAATTTAGTTTATCCTAATATTTCTTGAGTGAGCTCATGTCTTTTGGTTCAATTGTGAACATGTATGATTCATTTGAGAGATAATATTACTCATTTGTCCTCATATGCACACCAGTTCGTCGGTGTATAGACCTTGATTAGGTCATCAACTTATTGTTGCATATAGTGACAACTTACGATAATAGCTTTTGATTATTTTGATATCGCTAAGTCAACTCTTTGACATAACTCATGCAATGCCTCCGAATCTCTATTCCTATGCAGAGATTCGACATCAAGATATTGGCCGGATGTCAGCCTTTGAAGTAAGGTTTGACATCTCCTTCTCAGACTGGAGATCCCTTCTTCATAATCATTTGATAGCGCGGTTGAGTCCTCAACACAACTCTTGAAATAATTAACCCTGCATCAGCAACTATGATCCAACCTTTGGATCAACAACTCTATGATATCAAGATAGCCTTTGTACATAATTGTAATTGTACTAAGGGACCTATTATGCAAATTAGTTATTCTTCATTTCATATTAAGTTTTATTGCATAATAGCTCGTCGTGGGTTCACATGGGTACTAAATATAAAGGAGCTGTAAGAGAATTGAAACATGTACGACCCTCTGATACTTAGGTTTAAAATAGCCTAAATGTAGGAATGGAGTACAAAAGAATATGATAGCAAAGAATGGCAGGGGGAAGTAGAATGTACAGAGAGGGGTTCGCCCCCCTATACTTTTGCTGAAAATAACATAAGCATGAAGAAGGAATGGAAAAGGAAAAGAGGTTGAGAAAAGAACCGAAGAAAACAAGGGATGTATAGAACATGGTTGCAGGTCCCCCCGATACATAGATTTAAATAGCCTATGTATAGAGCTAGGATTTAAATAAGAAAGAACCTAAACACACAAAAAGAATAGAACAAATCAAGTGGGTTATTAGTATTAGAAAGAAAGAAGTTGTGAATATGCTAGGAAGTTCAATATGCTCTGAAATGAATCTTATGTTGTGGATTCATGTAGAGTTGCATGAATTGTCATCACGATAATTCCTCTGCAAGAAGTCAATCTGTTCAACTTGGACTAACCGTTCATTTGCTTCAACAAAGTGCTTCAATAGTTGTCCATTTACCATGAAGGATCATGCACCATCTATGAGATCAGATATTCTTGTCTTTTAGGCGTAGGACCCCTGGTTCCCTTGCTTGCCTTGCTGCATGACCAATCTCCACTCAGTTAAGGGGATACCCGTGACATTCTCTTATTCGGTTTAGTAGATAATCCTCGTCAATGACTCTCAGAAGGACCAGATGCTTACATACAACAAGCAAGAGGAGGAAAACATCATATATGACATATTGTTTTTGCTAAGTGGGAAAGAAATAGCGTGGAATATGAAATATTATTGATATCATCTGGAATCGTGAAAATGGTTATAAAAATTAATGTTTTACCAACAATGAATAAGATTGAAATGCACCCTTATTTTTTATCACAGAGGGGTTAAGTAGGATGATTAGTTATACACAACATATACGGCGTTGAATCATCGCTCGACATCTTAAACAATATAATATGCAACTGTTCAGATAGAAGAACATGGTGTTATATTCAATTGCAAACGTTCATACACGAATACTCACTTATGTACATGTTTCGGTGGAGGGAGGATTGATACAATTAAATGTATATGCACTCTGGAAACGTCGTTTGATTGTAAACATTGAATCCTAACTTGTCAATTTGCAAATCACACTTGTAGTTGGGTTTATGTTCATGACCTCTCATTAATGATGGACTAGGGCCTTCATCTAAAAGGAGGTCTTATTGCTCGGTCAACATGCCTCGGAATGGGGTGGTCTATGCTGCTGACGGCTTTGCCCCAAAGACGGTGCCTTTTGTTTTGTGTCACTATCACTTGCGACTACTGATTGCAGCCAACCAATCATGTTGCCACTCTATCTCTCTAACGTGGCATGCACATGTTTTGAGTGACACCTCCAGACTGAGATTATACTAGATCTATTGGGGGGTAATACTTGCGAGTTGTAGAGTGTGGTGCTATGATAGAACCCATCAACTGCAGCATGCATGGTTGTCACCTGAGGAGTGATGTTTAGAAATGCAATCCCAACATGCGAGACGGTTTCTTGCATTCACAATACTGTCATCAAGAATATCAATGAACTTTAGATTAAAAATAATAAAAAACAAATAAACATTGAATCTAAATTCTGCAACAATTTCCTTTAATACTGTTGGAGGATAAGTTGTATGCGCCTATTGTGTTGTAGCAGGGTAAATGGATCCTGGAGAAGATCCATTTACCCCATCCAGTGTTTAGTCCCACATGGACCAGCGGTGGGACTTGGAGGCTCTGGGAAGGCTATATAAGGAGCCCCAGACCTCCTGTACTCATTGAGAAAGTCAATAGAAAAACACGCCCTATTGGAGGGCTTCTCCCGTGGTTTCGATTCCCGTGGTTATAACATGGTATCAAAGCGGGTTCGATTCTCGAGGATTTCATGTCCTTTAGTTTTTTTTCGAGATTCGATTGTAGTGTTGCTATTCTTGAAGATCGTTTATATTTATATTCATGAATCAAGTTCTGCAATTTTTTTATGGGTTTTGAAACCCTATTTTCTGGAGTCATGTTCGCCGCCGTCCTTCGATTTGTTCATCCCCATGTTCTCTGCCGCATCTCATCCAGGCAGTGCTTCGAGCAGTCTCTCGCACATCAAAGGCGCATGTGGCACCACTCACTTGATCCTCCCAGGTTGCAGCCCACGCAAGCCTCTGCACCAGTTGCGTGCTTCTTATCTCCAGGCAGAGATCCTCCTCCGCGCGCAACCATCAGGCGGAGCCATCAGGCGCTACGGAGCACTCAATCCCCAGGCGGAGCCATCAGGCGCTACGGAGCACTCAATCCCTGGCGCCCTTCCTCTCTCGAATATCGCGCAGGAGGCGCGAGTTCAATTCCCGAGCCCAGGCGGTGGTATCCTCGCAGTTGCCCGAGTCAAGGCCGCAACACTCCATGTTGGCGGCATCCTTGCATCATCAGCCTCCAAGTTGGCGTCATCAACCTCCAGGTTTTGTCCATGATCTTGGGCGAGCGCACCTCCAGGCGGAGAAATATCCTCCCGTTCTCACACGACCTCCGGAACCCAGCGTCAACACAGGTCGCGCATACACAGGTCTCCCCAGCTGCTCGTTGCGCAACCACAGGCGCGCCCTCCATCTCACACCCTGTCCTCTCGCGCGCTCTCCCAGGCGGCAACCCAAGGCACCTCTCCCTCGCGACGATCTTGCGCAAGCAGCGCAGGCCGACCCGCGCGAGCGGCGTAGAAGAAGCACACCCATCAGAGGCGGCGCACAGAATGACCCTCATCGGCTGCGATTCGAAAAAGGGGTTCCCAGAACCCTAATATTGCATCACGTGGGCCCATAACCCACAGTGCCCAGGCACGTTTTATTTAAAAATGTTAAAAGCCCAACAGTGGGCTTGAAAAAAAAAAGATGACTATTTAGGCCCAGTTTGGGCCGAGAGGAGTTTGTTAAAAAAAAGAGGAGATTTAAAAAAAAAGGCGCGTACATTTAAAAAAAAACCGTACACAAGTATTTTAAAAAAAAGGCTGCGTACAAGAAAAAAGCCGTACGTGAAGTTTGCAAAAAAAAAGTTTTCTTTGAAAGAGTCGCATACAAAGAAAAGCCGTATGCAATTTAAAAAAAATGCAAGTAAAGCCGAGAAAATGTAACGACTTATTTGGTATTATGTCCCTATTTATCTTGTCTTCTCCCAACTTGGTCGACATCCATGTTTTCCGACAAGTATGGGAGAAAGGGGGAGTATATGTAGAGTCACAGGTCTGTTCATGATCCAGATTCCAGATTCAGATGCCAGTCTCCAGACCAGCCAGTTCATCAGACTCTACAGTTGTTCAGACTCGACGATCATTGTTTCCGAGTCTCCAGTTTCAGACACGCACGAGTGTGCGGTCATTGTCAGATGAGCATATGTTGCCATCATTTGCTCGAGGTCCCCATCATTCTTGTTGTTGTTCGGCCAGAGTTTTCATGTGAGCCATAGGGACTCCAGAGCAGAGGACCATTCCCTTGAGGTCAAGGGTTTTCATGTGGTATCATAGGTACACCAGAGCAGTGCACCATTCTCTGAGCCAGATGGGAGAGACCCAGTTCTCCGACGAGGAGACTTCAGACGCAGTTTCAGACTCGATGGTCAGATTCCGAGTCTTCAGTTGACTCACACTCCAGCCCGTTCGTCCTCCTCACCTGCACGGCATGAGAAGCAACGTCCTCGACTGCAGCAATGTGTGCGTTGGGTTGATATTGTCCGTAGTGTCCTGTAGCGTTGAGTTGAGTTTCTTTCTGTTTGTCCAAGCTGAGCATTGCATGCTCCAGCTTGAGGGGGAGTGTTGGAGGATAAGTTGTATGCGCCTATTGTGTTGTGGCAGGGTAAATGGATCCTGGAGAAGATCCATTTACCCTATCCAGTGTTTAGTCCCACATGGACCAGCGGTGGGACTTGGAGGCTCTGGGAAGGCTATATAAGGAGCCCCAGACCTCATGTACTCATTGAGAAAGTCAATAGAAAAACACGCCCTATTGGAGGGCTTCTCCCGTGGTTTCATCCCGCTCCTCACGGAGTAGGGTTCCACGTTAATTCCCGTGTTCTTATTTTGTTCTTTATCTTTTCCATGTTCGCTTCCGCATTCTTCATATTTTATAACAAATACCATGTTCAAAAGGATGTTATGGAGTAATGCAAACACTAGCATCTAAGCATCATTATGTTGTTGGAGACATTCTTATCAATTCTTTCACTGAAACCTATAGTAAGAGGCTGAATATATGTACTTCACTCACATCGGTGATCTCATAATAGGCGACCAGGGACTAATATCACGAGGCCCTTTACTGGAATATCTTGTCGAAAATGATGATAAGTCACAATCCTCTAATGCTAAGTTGATATTGATTTTTTGGAACCTAATGTGAAAATGTTATTGATGTGGTTAGAGACTGTCGTGGTCACTTCCCTACTTAATGAGAGATGTGGCCAGATGACAACGCTATCTTGTTGATTGCTCTTGGTGTAGCCTATAGTAAAACACAATATATATAGGTCTTCTTCACAACCGGCACTTTCTCAACTGGCGGAGGAAGTTAGCACATGAGGCTCCTTTCTTCGATTAATAAATGTTATGACATATCCACTTACTGGATTTACACAACCCTTCCACACTTTTGATGCAGGTTTATTAATTATTTTTCATTGTTCAGGTTTGTAAATCTCACACGAGACCCCTTACAATTGTTTGGATGCTTGTTAAATGCAATCAGAGAATGAAGTGGGCTAGATTCTTGGATAAACATTCCCCATTTGCAAGTGTAATTTTTTCTCGAACTTTTTGTTCACATTTGGGTTCCCATCATCGCTACAGCTGTCCAGATGATAGCAGGGTTCTATGTTCTTCCAAGCATCTGTGAATTGACAATTTCACATTCTTTTCTATTCTTGTTTTTGTTTTGAGGTGGAACGGGCTGGGTATCAAAAATGTTTCTCACCCAAAGTTGTATATTACAGAATATTCTATTCACGAGTTTACTGTTTCTACGTTAGCATACTAATGCAGGTCTATCTTTTATTACCATATTAAGTCTTGGGATAATGTTTGGATACTGTTTCTACATTAGCGTGACTAATGTAGGTCTATCTTTTATTACCAACTGTTTGGATACTTGTTAAATGCAATCAGAGAATGAAGTGGGCTGGATTCTTGGATAAACATTCCACATTTCCAAGTTTAATTTTTTTTTGAACTTTCTGTCCACATTTGGGTTCCCATCATTGCTACAGCTGCCTATAGATGATATCAGGGTTGTATGTTCTTCCAAGCATCTGTGAATTGGCAATTTCACATTCTTTTCTATTCTTTTTTTTTTGAGGTGGAAAGGGCTGGGTAAAAAAATGTTTCTCACCCAAAGTTGTATATTACATAATATTCTATTCACTTTAGTGTTTCTGCGTTAGCATGACTAATGCAGGTCTATCTTTTATTACTATATGTAGTGTGCTGTGATCAGTGGTGGCATTTCTGCAACAGTGCAAGCTGTTACATTATCTGAGTTTCCTTGCGGTGCGGACATTGAAAAAGCTTTAGAGAATGCACACAATCTAGAAATGGAATTGATGGCGCAAGACCAAGCAAGCGAGCGCGCAAAAAACTGCAGGAATGATTTGGAAGCTTATATATATCGGAAACGTGATGAGGTACAGTAGATTGTAAATAAGTGTTGCTTATTTCTTTCTGAGATTGTTCCTAGCTACACTCTTTACATATCATATTGACATGCTTTACGTGAAGCTTTCACGGGGGCTTGGAAATTTGGCAAGTGACTCGTGCAGGGATTTTGTTTCACATAAGCTGAATATGACTGCAAATTGGCTTGATGAGTCCAGTGGCGAGGAACCAGAAGAAGCATACAATGAAAAGATGCACGAACTCAAATTGGTAACCTTGCGATCTATTTTAATGTGATGATGCAAATCAGTAGTTAATTGCATATTGACCCACATTTGAGATCATCTTTTTGCAGGATCTAGAAAAACTGCTTGAGGAGCATAAAGAAAACAAAAAGAAGAATGATTTCCTTCTGCTTGATTCTGTAATTCATGAAACTAGGAAACTGCATAATGTATGTAACTTCCTTCTATTCTGTTTACCTGATCTGACTGTTAGTTTGTTATTTTCTGTTGCCATTGTACTTACGAGATCTATTTAAAAGTTTGAGCTGGAGTACAAAAGATATATTGGCAAGGATGATGTTGGTAGATTGAATGTTAAGCAGCAGGAGATAATGCCGTTTCTTGATAGAGATGGAGTTATACCCAAAGAAGACTACGACGAAGAAATTTGGGAACTGGATGTTGTACATCCAAGATATGATCTGAATAACATCATTATATGTTTGCTTTTATTGATCAATAATTTATTTGTTTTTAGCTTCTTCATCAAATTGCAAGTCGCTGCCGGGAAGCAGAAAGTAGAAGTCGGCCAGATAGTGCATTCCCTCCGGTCTACAATGTAAGTGAAAAATGAACACAAAGTAATTCAAAATTTCAATGTTGGATCTTTGTGCCTGCAATTATCCCTGCTATAGCTTACTTGTCGAGAACACGCAGAAAGCAACCAGCTTGTTGTCTTGGAACCCTCCTGCTGCACAAATGTCGTATGTTATTCTCTTTTTCTGCAGTAATAATGCTATCATTATATGTATTGCACCTTAGAAATGACATCAGATTTGATGAGGAAGAATTCCATCTATTTGGCATTGGCATCTTATTTGATGAAAAACATTTCATCTATGATGAACTTATCATCACATGTCATTTTAATAATGCCAGAAGATACACATCAGCCAAAACACGGATTGGTTTGTCAATTTTGTGCCTGGGGTTTGATTAGATATCGTTATTGTTGAGGGAAATGAATTGATTGATTAATGAGAAGAACCTATAGGAGAGGAACCTATTGGGCAAATTATATGAAGTAGACAAAATAAATAGATAACATGAAAGCAATAAGAAAGATAGGAAATATTTCAACACTCCCCTCAAGCTGGAGCGTAGATATCGATAAGGATTAGCTTGGAATAACATCTCTGATAAGGTCATCTGCTATCTGATCTCTAGAGCTGACATGAGTTGTGGCAATAAGACCCTTCTGTATCATGTCACGAGTATAGTGACAGTCCACCTCTATGTGCTTGGTCCTCTCATGAAAAGCTGGGTTGTTGGCAATGAAAAGAGCAGCTGGATTGTCACATTAGAGGTGCACGGGAAGATGCACCTCTATAGTTAGGTTATTAAGAACAGATCTGACTCACATCATCTCCGTGTTAGCCTATACCGGACCCCTGGATACAGAAGCGGATAAAGATACACAATCACCCACCAACTCAGAAGCACATGAAAACAAGAACAACCAGATATAATGGTGGTCGGTTACCTCTCGTGACCGTCGAAGAAAAAGATCACTAAAAGAAGAACGGGTACAACTCTCTCCGTTCCCTCGCTCTCTTCCTCACTTCTCTCCCTCTCCCCATTTTCTCTAGGGATTACATTGTTCTTGGTGGTGGTGGTGGTGTTGAGGCAATGCCTCCTCCCCCCTTTTTACATAGCCCAAATACAGCCCCATAGTCCTATTCCCAATAGGATTATAAATAGAATACATCTCCACAACTATTATTAGGATTAGGAGTCCAATCCCATTAGGATTCCTAATCCTAATTTGACTCTAATCCTAACAATCTCCCCCTTGAGTTGAATTCCATTACGATCTCTTCATTGTCTTGGATTTGCACTCGGCCATCCTCGTCATCTGCAAGTCTTATTCGCAAGGACTCACCGCCTCCGGGTGACGCACCCGTCATTGGGTTCCCTCAACGTGACCCTTCTCGGGCACTCGCATAACTCAGCATTGTACCTCATGATGCAGCACCACGAATCTCTCGTGACTGGAGATTGTGCCGACATCCTCTGGTAAAGCGAATGACACTCGCTTCTCCCCTTTTTTGCAGCAGAGATGCCGATAACCTGCCACTCTCTCATCGTACTGCTCGTCCTGGGAATAAATGGAGCTCCATTACTTGTCACGACCCTCCCCTCGAGCTTATATAACTTGTTCGGCATCCTCGTCCCTTGCAATCCTCGTTTGCAAGGACTCACTATCTCTGGGTGAAGCACTCGTCGCTGGGTGCCCTCAACGTGCCACGTACCGCCTGCTATTGTTGTTGTAGTGATGGTGTTGAGGCAATGCCTCCTCCCCCCTCTTTATATAGCCCAAATACAACCCCATAGTCCTATTCCCAATAGGACTATAAATAGAATACAACTCAACAACTATTATTAGGATTAGGAGTCCAATTCCATTAGGATTCCTAATCCTAATTTGACTTTAATCCTAACACCTATGAAGTAGACTTCCTATCCTTTCGTACCTGGTGAAGTCTTCAGGTACCTTAGGATCATATGGACTGCATCCATATGCGCCTATCCGGGCTGCTCCATAAATTGACTCATTTTGCTCACAACAAATAATATGTCAGGCTTGGAAATAGTCACATATAGTAGCTTCCCAACAAGCTCCTTATACCTCCTCTTATCGACCTCCTCAGTGTCATCATCATATTGCTTCATACTTGGGTCAATAAGAGTAGTGGCAGGTATGCAATCTGCCACGAATGTCTCTGAAAGAATGTAACACACTTTCTTTGGGTCATCACAAGACCACGCTGGTTCGTGACAAACTCCAGTCCAAGAAAGTAACGTAAATTACCAATGCTCTTGGTCACAAACTGCTGACCTAGGAAGACCTTGGCACTCTGAATAACCTGCTCGTCATCCCCTGTAACAATAATACCATCAACATAAGAATGACAATAGTACCTTTCTGAATCCTGTGCACAAACAAAGAGTGATCCGCAGTCGATTGCACAAATCCCTGTTGCTCTATCAAATCTGAGAGCTTCTGAAACCATGCTCTTGGACTCTGCTTAAGGCCATAGATAGCCTTGTGAAGCATGTAAACCTTCTAACACTCCCTTTCAGTAGCAAACCCAGGTGGATGATGCATGTAGACCTCCTCCTGTAGATCACCATATATGAATGCATTCTTCACATCAAGCTGGTATAGGGGCCAATCTCGTGTCACATCAAAAAAAACTACTATGCGCAGAGTAGAATATTTGGTAATTGGGGAGAAAGTATCCTGATAGTCCACTGATGAATCCCTGGTTCTTACTCTTTGTTCTTTTATTTTACCTATTTGTCTTGGCAAAGCATCTTGTAAATAGATGTAAATACAATAAGTTAGCATTATGCATGCATGTGTTAATATTGTATAATTAGCATGTATTTGTGAAAAATAAAAGAATAAAGGAAAAGAAAAAAGGAAGGAGGTATTTAGAATAAATACAGAGTGACCCGAACCTCAAGAGAAGGTTAAGCTTTGACCTGATCGCTCAATAAAATAAGTAGAGAGAGATAGGGCCTACTCTGTTTTGTGCACATTACTTATGTATATAAATTATTATTTTTGATAAAATAAAATTAAAATATTCTTTTTACCTCCTTGTATATAGTCCTATAAATAAAACAATAAACTAAAAATCAGAAAAATTAAATAAAAATGAAAATAAAATCCCCTTTCATTGTACAAAGCACACGTATATATATATATATATATATCACATCCCCTATTTATTTTAAACCTATAAATAAACTCTAAAAATAAAATAAAAATTATTTTGTACTTCTAAAATTATGTGGAAAATAAATAAAATATAAAATTGAGGTATTTGTGTAAAAATATCAAAATAAAAATTATTGTATATAATACATAGGTATATTATACCTGTATATAATCATAGAGAAAAAGCATCCTACTCCATGGAGTAGGTAACTTACCTACTCCATTTTCATTTTTTTATTTTTTTGAAAAATGCTTCCATGGATTTTCATAACTATATCCCTTTAATATGTCATTCAAATTTTTTCAGAAGCATAGACTCTTACGGCCTCCATCCAGATAGTCATTTTTTAACGGTCACAAATTTGCTGTATTTTTCATGTTCTGGATAAAGGCCGTAGGAGTATCTGTTTTTGACGAAATTAAAACGACATATTAGAGGGATATAATTATGAAAATCTATGGAATTATTTTTCAAAAAAAAGTAGAAAAAAGGAAAGTGGAGTTGGTAAGTTACCTACTCCATGGAGTAGGATCCCTTTCCTCATAATCCTATATACTAGACAAACACTAATTTATTTTTCATAAAAATAAATAAAAATTAAAAAAATAGTTTGAAGAATAATAAACACTTTTTTATTTTGAATACTTATTAATTTAAAGTTATTTATTATTTTTTATTGAATTTATAAATATTTTGTATATTCGATTTTTCTGATTGGACAAGATCGGATGTTGACCTCAGGTCAACGTCTTCTTCCAAGGTTGACTTGACCCGATTCTCGTCGTCCGAGCCTTTTCTCCCATTTTTCTTGATCGGGTCAGGCCCGCTCTCGCCCCGATTCTTCGCCCGAGCGTTCTCCTAGGATCCATCACCTTCGCGGATCCCTAGGAAGGTGCGGATCTTCCTAGGCGCGCTCTCATCCGATCTTTCCACCCTCCTGGGAAGCCTATAAAATATCTCCTCCGCCTCCACAGTCGAGCAGCTCGTTCCTCACTCCCATTTCGACCCCTAATCACCTCCAGCTGAGTGACAACTGCTCGGAGCATCCTTTGGAGCTTGGTTTGGTGCAGTGACGACGCAACTCAGCTACATGGATGGAGTTCTCCGCCGCGTCTAGCCTCCCTGCCTTCCGCAACATGGTTGAGGCCATTACCCCGACGATCATCATCGCCTGAAGCTCAGGAAATCATCCGGACCCTCAGGAGACCATTTTATCCCCCATACCTTCGCTTTCGCTTCAATTTTTTTAGCTTCCTTCGCCACATGCACACAACAACGACCACCCAGTTAGAGCACCCGTATCTCTCATCTGTCCGCATCGATCGACGCTACATTCCATCCCCCATCTTTTGACGTAGTCTGTCCCCTTCATTCCTCCTCATCGGAGTGGGATGAAGCCGGGTCTCCTTCCTCCGCCTACGCCGGAGACCCCAATGCTCCATTCACCCTCGCTTCCCCTACTTAGCACTCAATAAACATCGCCGGAGTTCCGCCTCTGAGCATCCCTTCCGTTTGCAGGTATAAGAACGCGTGGAAAGGCTCATTTCGAGCCCCTATCGCACCGGTGGAGCTGCTCCAGGCCACTCTCCCCGCCACGTTCATCCCACCGTTGTCATCATCATTGGACCACAACACCGGACACGGGAACCCTTCACGACACTGCTGGACCCTCCAGACCTCCCATCGGGTCGGTGGATCACCTCCCTTGCTCGATCGGAGTTCGTTTAGGAGTTCTTACAGATATCCTCCCGACTGTTGGACCACCCTTCACCTCCAGAGTCCAGACTCCATCACAGCCGCTAACAGCCGCAACCCTTTTGGCCGTTAGATCTGATGCCACTTGACGCATCAAGCCGCACATCCCCGACATTCTCCAATACCGTCAGATTTGCATCCGCCAGCTGATCAGGGTCGTACGCTAACGCCCGCCTCCACGCCTGCCACGTGTTACGTGAAGAGTAATTTCACTTAGGCCCTCTCCGTTTTTTTATTTACTTCCAAGTCTTGTAAATATTGGTCGTAGATTATTTTAGTCTAGAAAATTTGCAGTTGGACCTCGAGCTTTCAGTATTTACATTTTAGTCCTTTCAAACCTGAGACACGTGCATGTTCACGCGATTTTATGGGTTATTTGCATATTTTATCCCGAACTTCATGGATGTTATGTTCTGAGTAGAACTTTTCTGAAAATTGTATTTATACCCCAGTGCATGAGCTTTTGAGCATGCGCGCGAATATCCTAGATATTTTGCAATATTCACCTTGAGTTTTTTATATATGTTATCATTCGGCATGGAAACTTTAGTACAATTGCAAATAGGTCCATGCTTGCTGTGTGCCTTGTTTTTAATCAAATAACTACCAAATTAACTCCAAAAATTCTACGAAAGTTACTGTTAGTTCCCGCTTATACGTAATATTTATGGTGATTTATGTGAATTAATTTAGTATTATTTGATATTTTCTAAAAAACACATAAAAATTGCTCTGCCTATTTAAAAAACATAAAAATATAAAAATTATCTTAAAAATTCCAAAAAAATAATGTTGGTTTGTTTATGTTTGTTTTGCCTCTAGTACCATTTTTGTGCTAAAAACTCTTATAGAAATCCTAAAAATCTCAAAACCCTTAAAAACTCATAAAAATCATTAAAAATTCAAAAAATTAAAAAAAAGATTTCAGTTTTAGTGGTTGGCCATTTTTATTTACTTTCTCATAAAAATTACAACCAAGACATTAGGACAGTTTAGTATTTTAAATTCACCTTTTAGTTCAGGTTGTACACTGTTTTCCCTTCTTTCCCTTGCTTTATTTTATAAAATCGTATAAAAAATAGAGAAATCCTAGAAAATCACCAAAAACATCTAAATATTTGAAAACATAAAAATATTTTTGTTTATGATTTTTAGCATTTTTGACCTAAATAAAAATTGTGAAAGCTTGCTTGTGCCTTATTTACTTGTGTTGTCCTCTTGTTTAAAAATATAAAAAGTTGCAAAATTAAAAACAAATAAAAATTTGCTTTCATTTCTCTGAAAATCGACTACTTCATAGGTTTACTCGTGCTGCTTAATTTGGACCCTGGTCGCTATACCGAGTTAAATTAAATAGCGGAGACTGCTTACATTGTTTTTGGTTGCGATATTTGTTGTTCGAGTTCTCGATTTTTCTTGATTGGCCGAAGTGATTGGTTGAGAACGACCTATGATTATTTTTCCATCTTAACCGATTTCGATATCGTGTTATTAGAATGGCACCGTTGTCGGGGAGCACAGCTTAGTAGTCTTTTAGGATTTTCTTTTTATTTTATCTCTATTAGTTATAAATGCTCTCTGACCCATTTTTTGTTTCTCTTTTCGCGCGAGGAACCTCCTGAGGATACTTTGGAGGAGACACGTGCTCGAGGAGGAGCCAAAGCAGAAAAGGAGCCGTTAAAACTCTTAGAGATTAGATAGAGTAGTTAGTTTTTCTTTCCAGCACTTATTATTATTGTTGTAATAATACATGACACTCAGACTCTTTTGGAAACTTGAGGCTTATCGAGGTTTGTTTCGTCGAGTACCTGTGTGCTCGATGGACCTCACCATAGTTTTACGTCGATTTTATTTTCTTTGAATTTATTCTATTTGATTCTCGAAGAATTTGGCCCCATAGATAGGAATTTCTCTGATTGTGACGTAAATAAATAAAGGACCAATCCCTAACTATTTTCTTGCACCTATAGTTCGTAATTGGACCTTATTAAAAATCATTAATAAAAAGTTAACTTGGTTGATTGAGAGCTTACGTACCGCAGAGATCGTGTACACCGCTGGCAAGATCCATTGTGGCAGATACCGGTCGACTTCCGAGACCGGACTTTGACCTCTCTCTCTGATCAGTAGCTACTATTCTTCACGATTAGAAATTGCTCGTCTTAAGACCGTTTTCTTCTTGCATCATTTAGATTAGTTTAAATTTCAATCTTTAAATTTATGTGCGGATGACCCTGCATGTAGAGTACTACTGACAGGTACACATTTCTGACATTGCATGCATCATAGTGTTTGATCGCACATTGGTTTTTTTTCGACTTCCTCATGTTTTGGACTTAAAATAATTTAGGAGATCGAAAAATTCGTTAGGCGTTTTTTTGTCTTTGAAAAATACCTTAAAAAGAGAAAGCAATAAAATCTGGGACTGTTAATGCAAACTTGATCTTAAAAGACATCACTTAAAAATCTGTTTTGGGAGAGTTATCCCCTCGTTTAGTTTGCTTGAGCGAGAGAGTGACCCACACACTAGGATGGAGCTACACCTGAACTCTCATTAGACTACTGGTCTTGGTGTTAGTCGTTCTCCAGTGAGGATCTCTCTGGTCTCCGGTAAAGCGGGCCACGATGTCCTTAGCAGATTGAGTTGATCGAGTAGCTGGTAAACGGTCCGCAACTCATACTGGCTGGGAAAGATCTAGCTTTGGGATTGAGCCAGTCTCTTGGGAGCATCGGGTACCCAACAACTCGCTTAATCGCTCTGCAAGACTGAATTATCACCTAAATAAAATCGACAAGATAAATGACCGAACCTTTACGGTCATCAGCTCAGTGTTGAGTAGGTGAATTGGGGTTTGATTGCTGATCTTGTTTGCATCCAGATCTCATCCGCATATTTCCCAGATCATGATAATGGGTACTCTCGAGCACTCCGCCCCACTCATCCAGGGAGGTTTAGGAGAGCCTAGACCCGCTCTGTTCCCCCTCAACCACCCTTCTTCTAGTCTTGAGGTGCCCAAGCAGAGACCAGCAACACAACTATTTGTTCATTTGATGACACTTGAATTCGGGTCTTTTGCCTTTTGTAGAGACCCGCGAGATAACCAGCAATGACGGATGCACCGATTAGCAGCCCTAGGGTTCTATACTCGTTCTTGATCATGGTGCACACACTCCTAGCCTCCCTTGAGATGATGCAGCGATAGATCCGAGATCAGGGAGCATTCATATCAGAGGTGCGTCAGGAACTGGCACATATGCGAGCTGACCGAGGAGAGCAGCCGAGAGCAGTTGGTGGAGACATTCCCGCAAGAGCCGCTGGAGGAGCGGGAGGATAGCCAGAGGAGCCACAAGATCTAGCCAGACCTGTCAGGCCTATGAGGCAGTTGCACAACCCTGGTGCAACCCTTACACACCGTTGGATCCAGCTTCCGACAATTTTGGATGACTTCAAGCTCGGTCCCCAGACCATTCAACTCTTGACCAAGTTCAATGGGCTTGCTACCGAGGAGCCGCATCTGCACCTGCATGAGTTTGAAATGATCTGCAACACTGTCCACGATAGATTTGTGGATGAGGATATTATCACGATGATGGCGTTTCCATTCTCTCTCGTCGACAGAGCAGCCTAGTGGCTGAAGCATTTAGGGAGATATGTGACCACCTGGGAGTAGCTCCGAATCGAGTACTTGAACAAGTACTATCCACTCGGCCGGACCAATGCAACGAGGGATCTGATTAACAACTTTACCATGATTCTTAACGAGCAATTCCATGAGGTGTGGGATCGATTCCGTAAGCTCAATAACTGGTGTTCACATCACGACATATCCAAGCCCAACCTAGTACAGAGCTTCTTTTGTGGGCTGACACCGGAGCTGCAGGGGCTAGTCAATGCTTTTTGTGGGATTTCCTACTTCACCAAGGATGAGGATCAGGTTTGAACCATTTATGAGGAGATGACCGAAAACTACACCGTGATGTCTCAGACCAGGATCTACACTCAGGGGAAGTCCCTTCTACAGGTCGTGTCCTGTAACACGAGTTGATACGGGTCTATCCACTTCTTCAACAGCTGCAATACAGGCAGAATCGTTGGTAGGTGATATGGGCATCATCAGCGAGAAGTTGGACCGCATAGAGATCATTGAGAAGAAGCAGTGTGAGGCATGACGTAGATCGACCAGTTGGCACAAACCTTGAGTGACATGAAGACCTAGGTCATGTGTCTCCAGGAGGCACAGACGGCTTCTCAGCCCCGTCTCAGGTCATGGGCTAATTCTAGCAGCAGCGGCTCATCCCAGCACTCCGTCCAGTACTGCCAGGTCCACCACATCCAGGAGGAGCCGATCTAGCTATTGCAGCACCAGTACTCTCAGCCACCGCCATCTCAGGACACTCAGATGGTGGTGTACCAACAGGATCAGCCATTGGCAGTTCTTCTCCCGCCCCCGTATGAGCAAGAACCGTTGATTGAAGTCAATGTGATTTGGTATGACCGTCAGTAGCCCGGGATCCATCGAGATCATCCCGAATTCAGGTGGTCTATCAGAGGCACCTCGTCGCAGCAGCAACCTCCAGCTCTGGGTGGGCAGACCAGCCACCAGCAGCAGCAACCCCGATTTACCCAGCAACCATCATACCAATACCAGTCGGGTCCTCGTCCCTACCAGCAGGGACAACAATGGAGACAATAGCCTCAGCAGCGGTACTCTCAGCCTCCCCCTCACCAGTTCCAGCAGCCTTATTTCCAGCGAGGCAACCCATCCGATTCTCATGGGACAACTTATGAGAACTCAGCTCTTGATGATATAGCCTGCCTACTCACCGATCATCAGGCATCCTTTAGGCGGGATATGGATGGGTTTCACCAGGTGATGAGAGAGATAATCAAGGGCAAGGCCACCATATCCGCTCAGATCGAGCCCAACCCGAACTAACTCAAGTGGAAGTCTGAGCAGGTACAGTTCATAGAGACCACCATTCCTAGTGATTTATTGGGTGACATTGCTTCATACACATTTGATGCTGATTTTGTGTCAATTGGGAGCGGTAAGATGCTAGCCGACATATCTGAGCGATGACACCATGATGAGCCAGGAGCGCCAGACGAGGAGGATAGCGGTACTGATGCCACTGATGATGTTGATGACGATGGTGCTGATGTCACCAAGGATGATGTTGATCCAGCCGATGGTACTGAAGCTGTCGCTTCTCCAGATGTAGCCGGTGGTACTAATGCCACCACTTTTCGTGTTGCTGAACAAGAGCGCGGTGCTGATGTCGCTAAGACAGATGTCGTGGGTGATACTGATGCCACTATTTCTATTCCAGTAGTGTTTCCGTCCGTGCTTGTATCTCGGGACAATATGAAAAAAGAACAAAAAAAATTAATAAAGGAAATGTTTCTTCATCTTCGAGTGCATATGTGATGTATGATGATCCTTGTATGGATTCCATTCCTTCTCAACAACAGGAACCTCTTCCTAGCCTTATATCTGAAGAGGGCCCAACCATCACCTTCCCTCAAGCTCTTCTCTTGGCGAAGGGGAATAAAAAAGAAAATCCCAAAAAGAATCAACAGTTAGAGTTCAGACAACAGATGATAGACAGATTCCACATTTAGCTGACTCTACAGGAGGCACTTGAGCACATCCCTCTATTGCAGAGGAACTTGAGAGAAAAAACCACCATCTATAGGTTGAAGAGGAACCGTCGGGCAAAAATCCATATGATGACCCGTGCCACGTGCTTCGCCATCCAGAACTGTCTGCCAGCCAAGAGGCCAAATGAAGGAGCTCCCTATGTCAGATGCCACATTCATGAGCAGAGATTTAATCGTACTCTGTGAGACAGTGGTTCTTCCATCAACCTTCTTCCGACAGCCTTACTCGACCGATTCGAGTTTGACGCTCTACGACATAGTAGGACAGTCCTTTAATTTGCTGATAGATCTGTCAAGAGGCCGAAGGGTTTGCTGAAGGATGTGGTTGTCACAATTCAAGGCTTGAAATTCCTCGTGGACTTCGCTGTGTTGGACATGGAGATCCTTGAGTCTGTGACAGATACCCCCATCATTTTAGGACGTCTATTCTTGGCCACAGCCAAGGTGGTTTCCGACCATGATAGCAGGAAGGTGTACTTTCGCGTCGAGGGCGAGAGTATACAAATAGAGACGATCGATGAGACCGGAGCGCGAGAGTCAACATGCTCAGAGCAGTCCAGCGATGCAGAGCGGACGACAGAGCAGAACGAGACGTCCACCATGATTGTGATCACTGATGATGAAGCCGCTTGGTCAGACCCCATTTCACGAGCCCTTCTCTCACCTTCAGACACTGCAGATTCACAGCTTCCAGCAGAGGAGCGTTCAGAGAGCACACTCTTGGCAGAGGATACATTTGAGGCTGACGATCACATTCAGGATAGCGAGGCAGAGTATATATCTTGTGATTCTGATTCAGATCCCTCGGATTCAGACATAGACTGGCAGTGTTCGATGACTTGTTACCTTGTCTGATTCCCTCAGAGCCAGCAACTAGGGTGGAGATCGAGCCAGCATCGAGTACAGATACACCAACAGGGTTGTCTTCACCAGATATTCATGATCAGGGAGAGTTCTCACATTCAGATTTGGTTGCTTTCACGCAGACATTCCAGAAGCCAGATTTGCCAGCTCCCAGTTGTTCATAACTGAAGCCTTTGCTGCAATTGCTGAAGTATAGATTCCTTGCAGGTGAGCATGAGATGTACCCAGTCATTATCTCAGCAGATTTGATTGGAGAGCAAGAATCTCGATTGATAGAGGGTCTTGAAAGGAACCGCATGGCGATAGGATGGAGCATAGCTGATCTACAGGGGATAAGTTCGGCCCTGTGCTCCCACCATATCTATCTCGAAGTGGATGCCAAGTCATTGCGAGTTCCAACGATGACTGAACCCGAATCTTCGAGAAGTGGTCATGAAAGAGATATCCAAATGGTGGAGCATCGATTTTATCTACCCCATCTTCGACTCCAAGTGGATTAGTCCATTACATGTGGTGCCCAAGAAAACGAGCATCACTACAATTGTGAGTGAGTCTGGAGAGGAGATCGCCACCTGGGTACCCACTTCTTGAAGGGTCTGTGTGGACTACATACGATTGAATCAGGCCACCAAGAAGGATCATTTCCCGCTATCTTTTATTGATCAGATTATAGAGAGGCTAGCTGGGAAGAGTCAGTACTGCTTCCTTGATGGGTACTCTGGATATAATCAGGTGGTCATAGCGCCTGAAGACCAGGATAAGACAACATTCACCTGTCCGTTTGGGACTTATGCTTTCAGACAGATGCCCTTTGATCTATGTAACACCCCGAAGACATTCCAAAGGTGCATATTGTCCATTTTCTCGGACATGGTGGGTGACTGTTTAGAGGTCTTCATGGACGATTTCTCGGTCTACGACGATGGGTTTGATGCTTGTCTTGATTGCCTAGACCGAGTGATTCAGCACTGCATAGAGGTCCATTTTGTTCTTTCTTGGGAGAAGAGCCACTTCATGGTGATTCAGGGGACGATGCTTGGTCTTATCATCTCTAACAGGGGCATGGAGGTTGATCCGGCCAAGGTGGATAACATCAGGAAATTCAATCCACCGTCCAATCTACGGCAATTGCGGTCTTTTCTGAGGCATGTCAGTTTCTACCGACGGTTTATTCACGACTTCAGTAGGATTGTCCGATCGCTCACTGATCTGCTGACGAAGAACACCGAGTTCATTGTAGATGATAAGTGTCTTTCGTCGTTCGAGACTCTCAAGAACCTATTTATTGAGGCTCCTGTCCTTCAGCCACCTGGTTGGTCTCTTCTATTCGAGATCATGATGGATGCCTCTAATTTTGCCGTAGGGACTATGCTAGGACAGAGGAGGGACGGTTTACCATTTGCCATCCACTACGCTAACCGTACATTGGATGCCTCTTAGTGAAACTATATAGTCACGGAAAAAGAGATGCTAGACGTAGTATTTGCCTTGGACAAATTCAGATTGTATATTCTTGTATCCAAAGTGACGATTTATACTGATCATACCGCCATCAGGTATCTCATGGCAAAGAAGGATGTCAAAGTGAGATTGACAAGATGGATCCTTCTATTCCAGGAGTTTGATATTGAGATTAAGGATAAACCTGGAGTCGAGAATGTGGTGGTGGATCATCTCTCCCGTTTGGAAAATCTTGAGGAATCTGAGCATATTGAGCCAATTACAAAGACCTTCCCAGTGAGGCGATCCTTGCTATCGCCTCTCTGCCATGATATGCTGACATTGTGAACTATCTTGTTGTCAAGAAAGTTCCACAGGGTTGGCCCAGATAGTGACTTGAGACATTCCTCGCGAAGGTCAAGTCTTACCACCTGGAGGATCCCATCCTTTATCATGAAGGAGGAGATAGCGTCTGGTGTCGGTGCATTCCTCAGGAGGAGCACCACAGCGTCCTCACTTATTGCCACAAGCTTTAGGCAGGAGGACATAATTCTGAGAGGAGAACAACACAGAAAGTGCTCCAATCCGGCATATGGTTATCTACCCTCAAGGAATCTGATGAGTTCATGAAGAGGTGTACTGACTGTCAGAGGATGGGCACTTGTGGATAGTGTGATATGATGTCGATGCAATCCATTCACTTCTGTGAGGTCTTTGATGTATGGGGCATTGATTTCATGGGTCCATTCCCAAAGAGTCAGGGATTTGAGTACATTTTGTTGGCTGCTGATTACGTGAGTCGTTGTGTTGAGTCCATTCCCGTCTGGACCGCAAATGTTAAGACCGTTTGCAGATTTTTGAGGAAGAATATCATTTCACAGTTCGGGGTGCCTAGAGTTCTGATATCTGACGGGGGGTCTCATTTTATCAACGACAAGGTAAAGACCCTTGCTAACGAGTTCATCATAGACCATCGAGTAGACACTCCATTTCATCTTCAGACCAATGGTCTTGCTGAAGTATCGAACATGGAGATCAAGACGATAGTGCATAAGGTAGTCCGTCCAGACCGAAAGGATTGGTCACTACTTTTGGACTCGATCTTGTGGGCATTTCGAACTTCCTTCAAGACTCCTTTGGGTACGCCTCCCTTTCGTCTTGTTTATAGTAAGCCCTGTTATTTACATGTTGAGATTAAAAATAAGTCACTATGGGCTGTCACTGAGATATTATTGGATCTAGAGAGTATAGGTGATCAAAGGAAGGCGGAATTGGCAACCCTGGAGGAGCTTAGAGATACAACCTTTTCGAGCAGCCTACAATATAAAGAGCGATGGAGATATGGAATGATTCTCATATCAGCCATAAACAGTTTGAGCCAGATCAGAGAGCATGGTTATTTGATGCCAGGCTTAGATTATTTCCAAGGAAATTGTAGAGTAAATGGAAGGGACCATACCTGGTCCGAAAGGTGCATGACAATGGTAGTATCGACATATCTGAGATATCATCTGAGTCCACCTTTCGAGTTAACTGTAAGCGCCTGAAGCCATATCTAGATCATGATCTACTGATCATTGACGTTGCCCCGATTCATTTTGCATGAGATGTGGTCGTTAGACTCACATTATTTGCATCTCATGCCTGATTGCCACTTCTTCCACCTTTGTATAGATCCAGATGTCCATATCACACATTCTTTTGTCTAAAACCCCATTTGCATCTTATGATTATGCTATACTTAGGGTGTACTTTACCCTAAGTATATGGGGGATGTCAGATTGTTGATTATTCTTTTGATTCTTTTTACCTCTGTTTTGCTGCCTACACTTAGGGATACTTTACCCTGAGTATAGGGGAGGTAGATCCTGTACATTCTATCCTCGGTTTCCCCTTGTGTACAGACTCTATACGTAGGATTACTTGATCCCAAGTATAGGGGGGATCACCGATTTCTATTCATCTATTCTTTTATTCGTCGTTGTAGTATAGCCTTTCTTTTTACTTCCCAATACTAAGCACGAGTTATGACTTCTTCATCACTCTTTGATCACTCTGAGGACATCGTTCGAGCTAAGTATATGGGTGTCGTATATAGTACATATATTAGCCATAACTTGTACTTTGTGTGAGTGTGTTAATAAATAAAATGGCTAAAATCAAAAGCTTAAAAATCACAAAAATTTAAAATTTTTCTTGTACATAAATTCTTTCTTGCACATAAATAGATATTTATCAAAATTATTTTTGTACAATTGTTTATAAAAATGTTTTGTTTAAGAAATATTTGTAAATATTTTTGTATCAAAATTATGTATACCGTACAAAATTTTTGAAAAATGTTTGAAAAATAAAAAAGTTTGCAAAAAGCCTCGTGTAAATGTTTGTGAATAGTTTGCAAAACTCCTGCATTCACGCATGCATTCAAACATTTTCAAAAAATTTGCACATTTTCAAAAATTGCATAAAACATTTTTTTACATAGTTTTGTATATCCTTCTGAATCATAGTTGACATTTAAACTTGTGATGCGCATTTTAAAGTAGTTGTGAGTTTTGTAGAATATGAACTATATATACTATGTTTCCGATTATAAGAAGTGTTATTTCTAAGAAATATTGGATGAATAGTGTTTACACATTACGTTTGACACAGTCAGTAGATTCGCCTTGATGCAACGATTTCACTTAAACTTGTTTGGTGTAAATCAGAGACTATCTTGAATAATTATGACTTTAAAAAGTTCTCTTGATTTCGAAGGACGTCAAATATAGTACCAGTTCTAGTAATTTGGAAGTGTGGTAGTAGCTTATAAGTAGTAGAAGCTATTACAAGTACAAGGCCCACAATATTACAGATTTTTGCTCATTAGACCATAATCATGCCATTAAGACTAATTAAGCGTGATTAGTATTAATTACCCGTGATTAGTGATAATTAAGTGTCATTAGCAAAAGTAGGACACATGGAGGGCAAATCATGGGACACGTGTCGTTATATATACATGACATGTGTCAATACACAAGAGTACCATGTGTCATCATTCAAGATTAACATGTGTCCTAGCGCAAGTAAGGCATGTGGCATTATGCATGTACACCAAGTGCCCTCATGCATGTACAACATGTTCCCTCATGCATATGAGCCATGTGTCATGGTGCATGGATGGCAAGTGTTGCCACGTGTCTTCATGCATGGTAGAGGTAACATGTGTCTTAAAGCCTCCCTTAGATGCTGACACATGTCATACATGCAAAGGGGTTGGAGGCCTATATATACCCATGAGCTCCTCATTCTACTCATCCCATCCCTACCACTCTCACCACCTTAGAGCCCAAGAGACGTAGAGGGTGTTGGAGGAGTACCATAGAAGTCGCGGTGAAGCTCTGTCATTGCCGAGAACACGATAGAAGCCGTAACAAGGTTCTGCCAGCCATCAAGCGATAGAATTCAACCTGAGACGGATATAGGTGGTATTCACTAAAGAAGGCGATCCCGACTTGAGTTAGGTAGCGATCAGGTGAGGGATTCTCAAGTGCTATTTTAAGCAATAATCTTTATCCTTTATGCGTGGTTTTGACAAGTAATTACATAGCAAGTATGCAATCGTGTTTTCTAAAGCTTTTACATATGGATTGCAATATTATATAGCAGATATTGTTAGAGTATTTGGTTGTGCGCCCATTGAGTTGTAACAGGGTAAATGGATCCTGGAGAAGATCCATTTACCCCATCCATGTGTTTAGTTACACATCGTCTAGTGGTGGGACTTGGAGGCTCTGGAGAGGCTATATAAGGAGCCCCAGACCTCCTGTACTCATTGAGAATCAATAGACAAACACGTCCTATTTGAGGGCTTCTCCCGTGGTTTCATCCCGCTCCTCATGGAGCAGGGTTCCACGTTAAATCTTGTTCTTCATGTTTATGTTTCTTTATTCTGTGATTCTGCTTCCGCTTTATATTTCTTAACATGGTATCAGAGCGGGTCGATTCTCGAGGAATTTTTGTATTCTTTATTTTTGTTCGAGATTCGATTCAATTGTCATTTTTGAGAGCATGCTCGTAATTTGATAAGTTATGGTTGAGTTCCATGGTTCTAGGGTTTGTTGAAACCCCTTTCAGATGCAAGATCTGGCGAGCAAGGTTATGCAAACTAGGATTCCAGTTCTGGAACCCTAATCTCGGTTCTCGTGAGGCTCCAGTCCTTCACGTCTCCCTTCTTCCACAGGCGCATGCGACATCCATCATTCCCGGCTGTGCTCACCCCTCTTACGCACTGCATGTCGCTCGCGCGCAAGCCCTCATCCATGATCTGCACCAAGCAGGCCCCTCGTGCGAAGCCCCGTTCAACTCCAGGACAACATCAACCTTCCCAGAGGGCCCCCTCGTCTTTGGCGGAGGGCCCCCTCGTCTTCGGCGGTGATCTGCAGCCCCCCCCCCATCCAGTGCAGGCGGCGCGATGCCTTCAGGAGCCCCCAGGCGACGCAAATCTTCTCCCCATCACGGCGCGACTCTCTACTCGCGCAGCCCAGGCGGGCGCTCGTTCATTCCAACCATGCACAGGCTACTGGCGGCAGCCCTCCAGCCCGCTTGCCCTCAGGCGCGAGGCGGCCCTTCCAATCTCCCTCTCTATCTCAAGTGACCAACCCAACGCGACAGAGCACTCCAGGCGCAGGCGCACCCCAGGCGGTGCAACCCCATCCGCTCCAGGTGGCTCCTGGCGCAGGCGGCGCCTCCCCGAGCCCTATGGCTGCTCCAGGCGGCTCCCGCACCATCAGCGACTCTCCAGCGTGCCGCTTGAACCCCGACGGCGGCACCTCTGGCCCCCTCCTAATGCGAAGACGCCCCTCGAGCCCCCTCCTCCGCTAGCCGCATCCTCCTTTCAAGCCAAGGCGGCGCGTCCCGATTCCCCATGGCGGCACAACATGCATATGGGAGAGACCTCCAGGCCGTGATGTCTTTCCTGGCGGTGGCATTTTTCTTTCAGAGAAGAGCTCCCTCGTGGGGAACCCTAAAGGGGCCCACACTTATACAATTTTTGGGGGGGACGATGCGTTTTTTCAGGCTGTTTTAAAGTCAAAAAAAAGAAAAAAAGGAGGGGCCCGTTGGGTCGTGAGTCACGTTAAAAAAATGATGATGAGTTTTTTCCGGCCCAAATGGGTCAAAGCTTATGATTTAAAAAAAAAAGAAAAAAGAGGTGGGGAATACGAGAGCCCAACAATGGGCTTTAAAAAAAATGAGGGCAGTCCGGAGTAAAAAAAAGGGAAAGTTTTTTTGGCTTTTATGGTAAAGCCCAAAGGGGCCAGCAAGCATGTTATTAAAAAAAAGGCGCGTACACAAAAAAAAGAAGAAGCCGTACACAAAGTTTATATAAAAAAATATTGAAAAAAAGGCGCGTGCAATAAAAAAAGGCGCACGCATTTCAAAAAAATGATGATTGAAAGCTGAAAAAATTGAAACGGCTTAAAAAAATCGAGAAAAAAATGATGATGAATGTTTGAAAAGCCGACAAAGTTGTGATCGGCTAAGTGGTTTTGTTTTGTACTCCAATTTATCTTGTCTTCTCCCAACTTGGTCGATGTCATGTTTTCCAACTAGTATGGGAGAAAGGGGGAGTATATGTAGTCACATGTCTTCTTCCAGCCATATTCAGATGTTCCAGATTCACATGCAGAGACCATTAACATTCCAGACTCTACAGTTGTTCAGACTCGACGATATTTCCGAGTCTCCAGTTTCATACACGCATATGTTTGCGGTCATTTTCAGATGAGCATATGTTGCCATCATTGTCAGAGGTCCCCATCATTCTTCTTGTTGTCAGGCCAGAGTT
The DNA here is from genome assembly GCA_037367405.1 of Ottelia alismoides. Classification (NCBI taxonomy): domain Eukaryota; kingdom Viridiplantae; phylum Streptophyta; class Magnoliopsida; order Alismatales; family Hydrocharitaceae; genus Ottelia; species Ottelia alismoides. The sequence goes on along the minus strand of JAZKJV010001458.1, from coordinate 164,701 downwards.
TTCATGTGAGCCATAGGGACTCCAGAGCAGAGGACCATTCCCTTGAGGGCAAGGGTTTTCATGTGGTATCATAGGTACACCAGAGCAGTGCACCATTCTCTGAGCCAGATGGGAGAGACCCAGTTCTCCGACGAGGAGACATCAGGTGCAAGTTCAAACTCGATGGTCAGATTCCGAGTCTTCAGTTGACTCACACTCCGGCCCGTTCATCCTCTTCACCTGCACGGCATGAGAAGCAATGTCCTCGACTGCAGCAATGTGCACGTTGGGTTGATATTGTCCGTAGTGTCCTGTAGCGTTGAGTTGAGTTTCTTTTTGTTTGTCCAAGCTAAGCATTGCATGCTCCAGCTTGAGGGGGAGTGTTAGAGTGTTTGGTTGTGCGCCCATTGAGTTGTAACAGGGTAAATGGATCCTGGAGAAGATCCATTTACCCCATCCATGTGTTTAGTCGCACATCGTCTAGTGGTGGGACTTGGAGGCTCTAGAGAGACTATATAAGGAGCCCCAGACCTCCTGTACTCATTGAGAAAGTCAATAGACAAACACTTCCTATTTGAGGTCTTCTCCCTTGGTTTCATCCCGCTCCTCATGGAGCAGGGTTCCACGTTAAATCTTGTTCTTCATGTTTATGTTTCTTTATTCTGTGATTCTGCTTCCGCTTTATATTTCTTAACAGATATGAAATCAGGTCTTTAGAAAGGATTCCAATTTCCAAACATCATTCCAAGTGTTTTATCTTGATATCATATCTTCAAGCATATATTTCTTTTCGAAATAAAACATAAGTTTCACTACTCCGATTTGACATTTATATAAAGAAATAGGTTTGGCTAGTTACTATGCATACACATCTGCTTTTAAGTTCTTAATAGTTTCTAGTTGCAAGAATATGCATGCTATGTCAGATTGTTTTATGTTCATAAATTAGCTGTTATGAGCATGAATTAGCAAATATGGATTATTAGTGGCAAAAAAGAATCAGAACCAGAAAGTAAGCACCACAATAGTTATTCTATACGATTCGTAAACTAGCCATTAGATTTGGTGATGTCATTAGATATGATCTTGAAATAGCCATTAGATATGGCAAACCATTAGATATGGTATCAAGAGGACATTGGGTCCGCATTCTGTATACATATAGGCTTTGGACCGTATGCAGGGTGTTTTTGATCTTTGGGACCGTCTGCGCTAAGATTCAGCTTTGTTTCAACGTTCATGAGCCGATAACTTAGCCACAATGGTGATTAATGCAAACAACTTAATAGTGATAATCATGTTTCAGTTTACCTCTTTTGAAGTGATTTCAGTGTTTAATTACAAACTAGCATGTTTTTAGATGATTATTGTCATAAAGTCTCTTTCAAGTTATTTTAATGCATTCAACATAAACATAAAAAGCTTGAGATCCATTCACTGGGTCTAAGCTCATAAATGAGTTTAGACTCATCCCTCTATATTATTATGATTAAGAAATAGAAAGCGGAAGCAGAATCAGAGAATAAAGAAGAATAAACATGAAGAACACAAGGTTTAACGTGGAACCCTACTCCGTGAGGAACATGATGAAACCACGGGAGAAGCCCTCAAAGGGGCATATTTTCCTATTGCTTTTCTCAATGGATACAGGAGGTCCGGGGAATACACGCTGGATGGGGTAAATGGATCTTCTCTAGAATCAATTTACCCTGCTACAACTCAATATGGCGCATACATGAATACTCCCACACTCCCCCTCAAGCTAGAGCATGCAATGCTCAGCTTGGACAAACAGAAAGAAACTCAACCCACGCTACAAGACACTACGGAAAATATCAACCCAACACGCACAACTGCTGCTGTCGAGGATGTTGCTTCTCATGCCGTGCATGTGAGGAGGACGAATGGGCTGGAGTGTGAGTCTGCTGAATCTCCTCGTCAGAGAGCATGTGCTCTGAACTGCGCATGTCAGACTCACTGCAACTGAAAAATGAGTCTCCTCGTCGGAGTACTCTGTCCCGCCACAATAATGTGGATAACAACTCCATCTCTGAAAAGGGTCGAAATGAAAAAGGGTCGTGGCTGTGCAATCCTCGTCGGAGTCCACGGTCGCTGGAGAATGGAGTCTGAATAAGTCTCCTTGTCGGAGAACTGGGTCTCTCCCATCTGGCACAGAGAATGGTGCACTACTCTGGTGTACCTATGATACCACATAAAAACCCTTGCCAACTTGGCAAGGGGAATGGTCCTCTACTATGGAGTCTCTATGCCTCACATGAAAACTCTGGCCGAAACAACAAGAATGGATGGGGATCATAACAAAAGATGACAAACATGTGCACATCTGAACATGACCGCAAACATATGCGTGTTTGAAAATGAGTCTCTCTCTGGAGAACTCGAATATGGGCCTCAACATGGAGTGCCTCGAACTTGGACTCTGACCAATCTGTCTAGTCTGAAATAATCTGAACTGTAGAGTCTGGAATATCTGGCTGGTCTGGAATATCTGCGTCTGAATCTGGATCATGGAACAGACCTGAACTCTACATATACTCCCCCTTTCTCCCATACTTGTCGGAAAATAAACATCGACAAAGTTGGGAGAAGACAAAGACGAGGGAAAAAAGAATGAAACTTGCGGCTTTTCATCATTTTTTTTATAAGTCGTCCTAACACAAAAATTTTTTAAGCCGTTCGATTTTTTTTCCGACTTTCCTCTTTGTTTTGCAATTTTTTTCTTTTGGAAATGCATACGACTTTTTAAACGAATGCGTCTCTTTTTTTTCAAAATTTTTTTCGCAACCAAATAAATTTGGCCCACTTGGGCCAAAGATGCATCAACCCATTTGGGATTTACAGAACATCTCCCCTCCCTTTTTTTAACATTCTTCGATAAGAAGCCCCTTTCTTTTTTTTTCACTCACGCCCAACGAGGGCCGAAATATAAGCAGGTCTGCACTTCCTCTTTTTTTTCAAGAGACCGTCCTACTTGGGCACTTGCTGAAGTCGAAGCTCCCCTGGGATTTTTTTCTAATAAAAAAAATATTTTTTAAAAAAGGGGCTTGGGCCCTCTATCCCTAGGGTTCTCGTGTTGGGAACCCCCTTGTAATGTCGCCACCCCCAAAGGGGTCTCTTCATATGCTGCCTCCGCTAGGGCACAACGCTTGGAGGTTCCGCTTAAGGTCGACCCAGGGGCTCTTGAGGGCACTGCGCAGCACCACCTGTCGCATCTGGATGTTGGCGACGTGGGCTTGCCGCATCTGGAGGAGGCCGTGATTGGGCTCTGCGTTTGGAGGTAGTTGTTCGAAGGTGGCACCGCCTGAGTAGGGTTTCGATCTTCGAAGAAGGGGCGTCTCCTCCAAGGGAGCACGCACGATCAGAGGGGCACGCGGAGGTTGATGGAGGGTTTATCGGCGGGGGCTTCCGCCTGCTGGAGCTCCAGTAGAAGAGGATCGACATCGCACGAAGGGGCCACCTGGAAGGTGCGGCTGCAGCCGCTGTTGTGAGCCGCGCTTGGAGACCCTTTTTTTCGTCGAAGGAGATATGGGCGGCCTCTGGAGATCTTGCGCCTCCTTGAAGCGCAGAAGGAGTGCGCTGCCTGCGCTCGCACACTGCCAACACGTGATGTGCGGCTCACCGTCGCTTGGACATGGGTGGAGCTGCTGTGCCTTGGAGCCTATGCACGTGCTGGAGATCGATGATACCAGAGGGCTTTGCCTGCGCATGAACAGAAGAGATCTGCAAGATGTATTGCGCTTGCGGCTAGCAACCCGACGAATCTTGAACAAGCATGACCAAAAACTCCAGAAATTAGGGTTTCAATGGCAACCCTAGAACTAACCAGACTTGAACAAATAAGAACAATCGACAATCGAATCTCGAATAAAACTAATGGAAAACAATTCCTCGAGAATCGACCTGCTCTGATACCATGTTAAGAAATAGAAAGCGGAAGCGGAATCAGAGAATAAAGAAGAATAAACATGAAGAACACAAGGTTTAACGTGGAACCCTACTCCGTGAGGAGCGGGATGAAACTACGGGAGAAGCCCTCAAAGGGGCATATTTTCCTATTGCTTTTCTCAATGGATACAGGAGGTCCGGAGACTAAACACTAGATGGGGTAAGTGGATCTTCTCCAGGATCCATTTACCCTGCTACAACTCAATATGGCGCATACACGAATACTCCAACACTCCCCCTCAAGCTGGAGCATGCAATGCTCAGCTTGGACAAACAGAAGGAAACTCAACCCACGCTACAAGACACTACGGACAATATCAACCCAACACGCACAATTGCTGCTGTCGAGGACGTTGCTTCTCATGCCGTGCAGGTGAGGAGGACGAACGGGCTGGAGTGTGAGTCTGCTTAATCTCCTCGTCGGAGAGCATGTGCTCTGAACTGCGCATGTCAGATTCACTGCAACAGAAAAAATGAGTCTCCTTGTCGGAGTACTCTGGCCCGCCACAATAATGTGGATAACAACTCCATCTCTGAAAAGGACCGAAATGAAAACGGGCCGTGGCTGTGCAATCCTCGTCGGAGTCCTTGGTCGCTGGAGAATGGAGTCTGAATAAGTCTCCTTGTCGGAGAACTGGGTCTTTCCCATCTGGCACAGAAAATGGTTCACTACTCTGGTGTACCTATGATACTACATAAAAACCCTTGCCAACATGGCATAGGGAATGGTCCTCTACTCTAGAGTCCCTATGGCTCACATGAATACTCTGGCCGAAATAACAAGAATGGATGGGGACCATAACAAATGATGGCAAACATGTGCACATCTGAACATGACCGTAAACATATGCGTGTTTGAAAATGAGTCTCTCTCTGGAGAACTCGAATATGGGCCTCAACATGGAGTGCCTCGAACTTGGACTCTGACCAATCTGTCTAGTCTGAAATAATCTGAACTGTAGAGTCTGGAATATCTGGCTGGTCTGGAATATCTGCGTCTGAATCTAGATCATGGAACAGACCTGTGACTCTACATATACTCCCCTTTTCTCCCATACTTGTCGGAAAATGAACATCGACAAAGTTGGGAGAAGACAATGACGAGGGAAAAAAGCATGAAACTTGCGGCTTTTCATCATTTTTTATGTCGTCCAAACACAAAATTTTTTTAAGCCTTTCGAATTTTTTTCCGGCTTTCCTCTTTGTTTCGCAATTTTTTTCTTTTGAAAATGCATACGACTTTTTAAATGAATGCGTCTCTTTTTTTTCAAAATTTTTTTCGCAACGAAATAAATTTGGCCCAGTTGGGCCAAAGATGCATCAACCCATTTGGGCTTTACAGAACATCTCCCCTCCCTTTTTTTTTAACATTCTTCGATAAGAAGCCCCTTTCTTTTTTTTCACTCACGCCCAACAAGGGTCGAAATATAAGCATTCCCACCCTTCCTCTTTTTTTTTCAAGAGACCGACCCACTTGGGCACTTGTTGAAGTCGAAGCTCCCCTGGGATTTTTTTCTAATAAAAAAATATTTTTTTAATAAGGGGCATGGGCCCGCTATCCCTAGGGTTCCCGTGTTGGGAACCCCCTTGTAATGCCGCCGCCACCAAAGGGGTCTCTTCATATGCTGCCTCCGCTAGGGCACAACGCTTGGAGGTTCCGCGCAAGGTCGACCTGGGGGCTCTTGAGGGCACCGCGCAGCACCACCTGCCGCATCTAGATGTTGGCGACGTGGGCTTACTGCATCTGGAGGAGGCCGTGCTTGGGCTCTGCGTTTGGAGGTAGTTGTTCGAAGGTGGCGCCGCCTGAGGAGGGTTTCGATCTTCGAAGATGGGGCGCCTCCTCCAGGGGAGCACGCACGATCAGAGGGGCACACGGAGGTTGATGGAGGGTTTATCGGCGGGGGCTTCCGCCTGCAGGAGCTCCCGTAGAAGAGGATCGACATCGCACGAAGGGGCCGCCTGGGAAGGAGATGCGTGCGTGAGGCCTGGGAGGTGCGGCTGCAGCCGCTGCTGTAAGTCGCGCTTGGAGACCCCTTTTTTTTCGTCGAAGGAGATATGGGCGGCCTCTGGAGATTTTGCGCCTCCTTGAAGTGCAGAAGGAGTGCGCTGCCTGCGCTCGCACAGTGCCAACAAGTGATGTGCAGCTCACCGTCGCTTGGACATGGGTGGAGCTGCTGTGCCTTGGAGCCTATGCACGTGCTGGAGATCGATGATACCAGAGGGCCTTGCCTGCGTCTGAACAGAAGAGATCTGTAAGATGTATTGCGCCTGCAGCTTGCAACCCGACGAATCTTGAACAAGCATGACCAAAAACTCCAGAAATTAGGGTTTCAATGGCAACCCTAGAACTAACCAGACTTGAACAAATAAGAACAATCGACAATCAAGTCTCGAATAAAACTAATGAAAAACAATTCCTCGAGAATCGACCCGCTCTAATACCATGTTAAGAAATAGAAAGCGGAAGCGGAATCAGAGAATAAAGAAGAATAAACATGAAGAACACAAGGTTTAACGTGGAACCCTACTCCGTGAGGAACGGGATGAAACTACGGGAGAAGCCCTCAAAGGGGCATATTTTCCTATTGCTTTTCTCAATGGATACAGGAGGTCCGAAGACTAAACACTAGATGGGGTAAATGGATCTTCTCCAGGATCCATTTACCCTGCTACAACTCAATATGGCGCATACACGAATACTCCAACAATTATTATGTAGAGATCAACCGAATCACGAGAAAAAAGAGGAAGGACTGTTTGTACACTTGCAGGAGGTGGTTTTCATTTTTTTGTTTCGTCTGTTGTTTTGTAAGGAGATATAATAGAACTTGTGTAGACACTTCTTTGTAATATGGACTTTAAATACAAGGATGATATGTTTGATGAGATTTGCCACATGTGTACTTTGAGGAGAAAGGAGAAGAAAGATCTCTGTCGCGGTACGTTCTGGTTAGCAGGACGGGTTGTGACAAAACTAGTTTGGAATTAAATTGGAAAATGGAGCTTGGTTAAGATCTTAATCCACCTAATTCTCAGAGGAACCTTATAGGTTTTGGGATTAAAACTTTTCAGATCCATTAGTGACTTAATTCTTTGAGTCTACTAGGCTATGTTCACATGTCATCTTGACGAGCCTAAGTAGAACACTTAACAACGCACGCATGACTCTCACGGATAATGGCTTTTACTTGGACCAACAATTTACACTCAGCTCCACACGGATGAGGTGGTGAGAGGCAGTTTCCTTTAGCTTGGGGTAGCATACGAGGGTAATACTTCTAGGTGGAACCTCTCGTCTTCCTTTAGGGAGGGAAGTGCACCTCAACTTGGTCTGACGGTGTTGAGGTCTAAAGACAGGAGTTGTGGATTGCAATAATGCTTCAAAAGAGGGATAGTCTACTGGCTCAAGAAGAAAAAGTCCTTATGTATATATGCTGCACCATGTAAATATGTTGTACATATGCACATAAAAAATGTGCAAAATCAATAAAAACTTCAAAAAAGTGACGGGCCTGATTGAAAATAAAATACCTGTCGGAGTGTATATAGTCAAATAAAGCAAAGCTTATGTTACACTTTCTCATCTCATGAAGCTTGCGGCGGGAGACTTAGCTACACTGGTTGGGCTCCCAAGAATACGTGGCTACACTTGTCACGGTCCATTCTCTTCTTTCCCCCTCTTCTTAAGCTGGTTGAACTTGAACATAGAAGGGAATACCCCGCTCCTCGAGGAAAGAGCTGCTAGATTAGGGGAATTAGAGTTACCCTGTTGAGTGAGGCTGTTGCCTTGTTATTTTTGAGGTGAGGAGCTACGTATCACTTACACCGTACAAGGAACATGGTCATCAGAGTTTGCGTATGTAGACTTGTTCTGATCTGGATTATTGAGGAGTCTTGACCACAGAATAGTGAAACTTAGAGGTTATTGAGTCTTAAACCTAGATCTCAATAAGGTCCCGACAAACTAATAATCCGAAGGATTGACTGAGCTTCATACTTCAATTTAATGAAGAAAAGTTTAATAATCAACATCGATTCTCCTTTTTCTTTTCTTTCCTTTTTCACTTCTTTTTCAAATATGTGTTTGCTAAAGGACTAGCAAAGGTAAAGTATAGGGGGGTGATGAATCCCTTATTCTCACTCTTTATTATTTTATTTTAGCTATTTATCTTGGCAAAGCATCATGTAAATAGGTGTAAATACAACAAGTTAGCATTATGCATGCATGTGTTAATATTGTATAATTAGCATGTATTTGTGACAAATAAAAGAATAAAGGAAAAAAAGGAAGGAGGTATTTAGAATAAATACAGAATGACCTGAACACCAAAAGAAGGTCAAGCCTTGACCTGATCGCCCAATAAAATCAATAGAGAGAGATAGGACCTACTCTGTGTTGTGCATATTACCTATGTATAGAAATTATCATTTTTGACAAAATAAAATCAAAATATTCTTTTTACCTCTTTATATATAGTCCTAGAAATAAAATAAAAATAAACTAAAAATCAGAAAAATTAAATAAAAATGAAAATAAAATCCCCTTTCATTGTACAAGGCACATGTGTGTGTTTATATATATGTATATATATATATCACATCCCCTATTTATTTTAAACCTGTAAATAACCTCTAAAATTAAAATAAGAATTTTTTTGTACTCCTAAAATTATGCGAAAAATAAATAAAATATAAAATTGGGGTATTCATGTAAAGATAATAAAATAAAAATTATTGTACATAATACGTAGGTATATTGTACCTGTATATAATCCTATATATTGTATAGACACTAATTTATTATTCATTAAAATAAATAAAATAGCAGAAAAATAGTTTGAAAAATAATAAACACTTTTTAAATTTAAATTTATTTAGTATTTTTTATCGAATTTATAAATATTTTGTATATTCAATTTTTCTGATCGAACCAGACTGGATGTTGGCCTCCGGCAACGCCTTCTTCTAAGGCTGACCCGACCCTTTTCTCGCCGTTGGAGCCTTTTCTCCCATTTTTCCTGATCGGGTCAGGCCTGCTCTCGCCCCGATTCTTTGCCCTAGCGTTCTCCTAAGATCTATCACCTTTACGGATCCCTAGGAAGGTGCGGATCTTTCTAGGTTTGCGCGCTCTTGCCCGATCTTTCCATCCTCCTGGGAAGCCTATAAAATATCTCCTCCGCCTCCACAGTCGAGTAGCTCGTTCCTCACTCCCATCTCGACCCCTAGTCACCTCCAGCTGAGTGATAGCTGCTCGGAGCGTCCTTTCGAGCTTGGTTTGGTGTAGTGACGACGCAACTCAGCTACATGGCCAGAGTCCTCTGCCGCGTCTAGCCTCCCTACCTTCCGCAGCACGGTTGAGGCCATTACCCCGACGCCCATCATCGCCTGAAGCTAAAAAAATCATCTGGACCCTCACGTGACCATTTTATCCTCCGAACCTTTGCTTTCGCTTCAATTTTCTTTAGCTTCCTCCGCCGCACGCACGCTGCTCCGACCACCCAGTTAGAGCACCTGCATCTGTCATCCGTCCGCATCGATCGACGCTACATTCCATCCCCCATCTTCTGACATAGTCTGTCCCTTGATTCCTGCTCATTGGAGCATGTATAAGCCGGGTCTCCTTCCTTCGCCTACGCCCGAGACCCCAATGCTTCATTTACCTTCGCTTCCCCTACTTAGCGCTCAATAAACACCGCCGGAGTTTCGCCTCCGAGCAACCCTTCCGTTTGCCGGTATAGGCTCGCGTGGAAAGGCTCATTTCGAACCCCTATCGCACCGGCGGAGTTGCTCCAGGCCACTCTCCTTCACCACGTTCATCCGACCGTTGTCATCATCATTGGACCACATCACCAGACGTAGGAACCCCGCACGACACTGTTGGACCCTCCAGGCCTCCCATCGGGTCGGTGGATTACCTCCCCTACTCGATCGGAGTTCGCCTATGAGGAGTTCTTGCAGACATCCTCCCGACCGTTGGATCACCCTCCACATCCAGACTCCCATCACAACCGCCGACAACCGTTGCCTTTTTGGTCGTTGGATCTGACGCCACCTGACGCATCAGGTCGTACGTCCTCGACATTCTCCAGTACTGTCAAATTTGCATCCGCCAGTTGATCAGGGTAGTACGCCAACGCCCGCCTCCACGCCTGCCACGTGTTCTCCACGTGCCTCGCACGCGCACGTGAAGGGTAATTTCACTTAGGCCCTCTCCGTTTTTGCATTTACTTCCAAGTCCTGTAAATATTGGTCGTAGTTTATTCTGGTCTAGACAATTTGCAGTTTGGACCTCCAGCTTTTGGTATTTGCATTTTAGTCCTTTTGAACCTGAGACACGTGCATGTTCACGTGATTTTGTGGGTTATTTGCATATTTTATCCTGAACTTCATGGATGTTATGGTCTGAGTAGAACTTTTCTGATAATTGCATTTATACCCATGTGCGCGAACTTTTGAGCATGTGCGCGAATATCCGTGACATTTTACAATATTCACCCTGAGTTTTTTTATGTATGTTATCATTCGGCCTGGAAATTTAGTGTAATTGTAAATAGGTCTCTGTTTGATGTGTGCCTTGTTTTTAATCAAATAAATACCTAATTAACTCCAAAAATTCCATGAAAATTACTGTTAGCTTTTTCTACGTAATATTTTTGGTGATTTCTGTGAATTAATTTAGTATTATTTGATATTTTCTAAATATCAAAAACGCATAAAACTTGCTCTATCTGTTTTAAAAATACATAAAAATATAAAAATTATCTTAAAAATTCCAAAAAATAATGTTGGTTTGTTTATTTTTGTTTTGCCTTCGGTACCATTTTTAATCTAAAAACTCTTATAAAAACCCTAAAAATCTCAAAACCCTTAAAAACTCATAAAATCATTAAAAATTCAAAAAAATTCAACAAAAAAGAATTTCAGTTTCTTTGGTTGGCCATTTTATTTGCTTTCTCATAAAAATTACAACGAGGACATTATGACACTTTTAGCATTCTAAATTTACCTTTCAATCCAGGCTGCACAGTGTTTTCCCTTCTTTCCCTTGCTTGATTTTTATAAAAACATATAAAAATTAGAAAAATCCCAAAAATCACCAAAAATATTTGAATATTTGAAAATATAAAAATGTTTTTGTTTCTGATTTTTGAGCATTTTTGACCTAAATAAAAATTGAGAAAGCTTGCTTAAAAATATGATTTTATTTTTCTGAAAACCGACCACTTCGTAGGTTTTACCCATGCTCCTTGAGTTCGACCCTGGTCGCTATACCATGTTAAATTAAATAGCGGAGACCGCTTATATTGATTTTGATTGCGATATTTGTTGTTCGAGGGGTTCTTGATTTTTCTTGATTGACCGAAGTAATTTGTTGAGAACAACGACCTGTGATTATTTTCCATCTTAGCCGATCTCGATATCGTATCATCATCCACCCCATATGTCTGGTTGAACCTCATGCCACAAGTCTCGCCTTATAGCGATCTACACTACCATCTACATGGTGTTTCACAGTGAAGTCCCATTTGCATCCCACAACGGATGCGCCGACTGGAGCAGATACATGACTCCACGAACCATGTAACTGTAACACAACCATCTCCTCCTCCATGACTAATCACCACTGACTATCATGACGAGCCTCCTGATACGTATGTGGTATCTCTACTGCTGATAATGCCATGGTAAACCTCCTAAAATCTTTTGACAGTTTGCTCAAGGCAACCTGGGCTGCAAGAGGATAAGTAGCACTCCTACGTTTCTGCTTGCATAGAGCAATGGGCACATCAAGATTATCTGCCAAGGGCATCTGCTCATCCTGAATGGAATCCTATTGTATAGACAACTCAGTAGAACCATAGGTAGAAACTAGGGGTGTTAAAAAATATCTGGGTTAACGGGTACCGACTTGACTCATTCGCTCTGACCCTAAACTCTCGGGTACCTGTTTAAAAATCATGGGTCGGGTATCCGCTATGCTATTACCCGTGCTCCATACAAAAATCCCAACGATTACCTACTTGTACCCGATTGGAAGTTAAGAAAGGCATGCATGCATGGAAATATTAAATGACTATTTACTATATTTATGCCAAACTTGAGAACATTACGAATCCAGTTCAAGCTAGATTGAATCAAATTGAATGAAGTTGAATCTCAACATCATTTTTGTGTTCTCAAATTGAATCAAACACGAAGATCGAAAGGCATGAAGATGGGATCCAGCACGAGCCGGATTGAATCGATTTGAATCAAATCGAACACGAAGATTGAAAGGTATGAATATTTACGTCAAACTTTAGAACTTCGGGAATCCAACATGAACCAGATTGAATCGAATTGAATCAAGTCGAATCTCAACACCGTTTTTGTGTTCTCAAACTGAATCAAACACGAATACTGAAAGGTATGAATATAGGATCCAACATGAGAATCAAATTGAATCAAATCGATCATGAAGACCTAAAGGTATAAGTGTTTACGTCAAACTTTAGAACTTCAAGAATCCAACATGAGCCGAATTGAATCGAAATTAAATCAAATTAAATCTCAATATCGTTTTTGTGTTCTCGAATTGAATCAAACACGAAGACCGAAAAATATGAAGATGAGATCCAACACAAGATGGATTGAATCGAACTGAATTAAATCGAATACTAAGACCGAAAGGTATGAGTGTTTATGCCAAACTTTAGAGCTTTGGGAATCCAACATGAGCTGAATTGAATAGAATATAAATGTTCAGTCGAGTCCGTAAGTCTATGAATATAAATGTTTTTATCGTAGAATTGGTAAAAATAATATTTCATTAGAATATTAAGTAATGAAATTGCGTAAAAATAATTGATCAGTTTAATGTCCGAGCAAATCAAATCATAAAGGAGCGACGATAAAAATCTGCGAGTTTTAAAGTTGATATATAAAGTTTATAAAAAATTATAATTATTTATTTTATCCCTTTATTGATACTTATCTATTAAACGAACACTTTCCTTTTATTAAAGTGATATCCCCACGGGTACCCAACATCCCTTAGCATTATCAGGATACCCATTACCCATTACAATTGGGTACCTGTTGAAATGAGGTGGGTTGACCCGTGACCTGATAACAATGGGACGGGACAGGTCACGATCAAATGGGGTGTGTACCCGCCCCATGGACACCCCTAGTAGAAACAATGTGCTCATTACATACCTGAGGCATGTTGGGTGATGGGCACGATCTGTGAGTTGGGGGAACTGTTGGAGTATTTGAGTTATGTGTTACTTGAGTTGTAGATGGGTAAATGGATCACTCCAGGATCCATTTACCACATCCAGTTGTTTAGTCCCACATCTACTAGTTGTGAAATGTGGAGACTCAGTGAGGGCTATATAAGAAGCTCCTCACCCCATGTATCCAGTGAGAAAGTGAATGAACACATCAACATCATGAGGTGTTTTCCCATGGTTTCATGTTGCTCCTTAGGGAGTTGAGTACCACGTAAAAGTCCTGATGTTTATTCTTGTTTATCTTTATTTCTCTGATAAGCTTCCGCATTCCTTTTTCTTAGCATGGTATCAGAGCAGGTCGTTCTTCACTGATTTCAAAATTTATTCTTGAAGATTTTTATTGTTCAAGATCATTCCAAGTTCAAGTTTTATTGTTCAGTTCTGATCAATGTATCAAAGATCATGTGGAGAATTATGCAGTTTGATTTCTAGAGTTTCTTTTGAAACCCTAACATAACCTGGTTTCTAGCACATGCGCTCCCGATCAATCTGACATTGGCGTTGCGTGAGATCTCACGCAGATGGCGCGCAAGCTATGCTTCCACATGCATCCAGGCTCCTCCCAGCCTGCGGAGCTTCCAGGCGAGGAGCCTCTCCTCCAGGTGGCGGCCGTTCCTAAACCAAAGGGGGGCCTGAGGTGCTTCTCGTCATCCTTGACTCCCATCGAGAACTCCAGGGGCCTCGGCGGTGACGAGATCTACAATATGCAAGAAGATCCAGGCTGCAAGAAGAAACTTGCTTGCGCACTCCAGATCCCTTGCGCCCTAACTCCAGGAGGCAACGAAGATGCACGCGCATCTTTGTGTGGCCACCACAGATCTCCAGGCGGTCGCAGGTGAACCCTCCATGAGGAGGCGACAAGGCCTCCTCGCGCGCACTGCTCCACCTCCAGCAGGTGACACTCCAGTTCGGCCACCTCCTCCCTTCGACCTCGTGGGCTACAGTGGTGGTGCCCCACCAGGCAGCACAACCCCTCCAGTAGTGCCTTCGACAGCTCCCCACAACAACGACGTAACTTGCCTCCCGCGAGAGCAGCAGAGACCCTGATAGGGGGCGGCGACCCTTGCGTTGCGTTTTGTAAAAGGGTTCCCAGATGGGAACCCTAACGAGCGGGGTAGGCCTTTGGGCCGTAACTAAAAAAAGGGAGATAGGTTATAAAAAAAAGAGAGAAGAGGGGGGGGTGGGTGGTTGGGGAAAAAAAAGGGAGGGTGCCCAAATTTAAAAAAGAAAGAAAGAAAGCTGCTTCTTTAGGCCCAGTTCAAAAGGAGGGGTCTGATTTAAAAAAAGGTGCGTACAAAGAAAAGTTATACACAAGAACAAATTTTAAAAGGAAAAGCCGTATAAAAAAAGAACAGCTTACTAAAAAATGATTTAGAAAAGAGGAGAAAGTCGAAAAAAACCAATCAAGATTGGCTAAGTGATTCATTAATGTTTTGTTGTTTCCCCAATTTTGTTGTCTTCTACCTACTTGGTCGACGTCATGATTTTCCGACCAGTTTGGGAGGAAGGGGGAGTACAGTTCTATTCCAGATTCAGATGTCAGATTCCAGACTAGCTAGATTGTTCAGACTATACAGTTCAGTTGCATACTCGACGATTGGTTCCGAATCCTTCAGTTGTGATTCATACATGGATGCGATCATTAGTTCAGTGGTCCCCATCATTCTTGTTTTGTCAGCCAGGGTTTTCATGTGATTCATAGGGACTCCAGATAAAGATCACATTCCTTATGCCATGTGGGCTAGGGTTTTCATGTGGTTCCATAGGGACTCCAGAGTAGAGATCCCATTCTCTAAGATATATGGGAGAGACCCATTTCTCCGAAGAGGAGACATTTTAGACTCCATTCTTTAGTGACCGCGGTCTCCGACGAGGATGCCTCCACGACTTTTCCAGTTCGTCCCTTCAGAGATGGAGCAATTGTCCACATGATCCCATGTGGTGGGCCAGAGTTCTCCAGGTGGAGACTCATTCAGTTTCAGTGGCTCTGACAGGTGCAGTCTAGAGCACACTAGTTTGACTCACACTTGAGCCCAGTGTTCCTCCTCACCTGCATGGCATGAGAAGCAACGTCCTCGACAACAATCGACAATTGTGCGTGTTGAGTCGATATGTCCGTAGGGTCCTGAAGCGTGAGTTGAGATTTCTTTCTGTTTGTCCAAGCTGAGCATTGCATGCTCCAGCTTGAGGAGTGTTGGAGTATTGGAATTATGCATTACTTGAGTTGTAGATGTGTTCATTTATCACATCCAGTTGTTTAGTCCTACATCTACCAGTTGTGAGATGTGGAGACTCAGTGAGTGCTATATAAGAAGCCCCTCACCCCATGTATTCAGTGAGGAAGTGAATGAACTCATCAGCCCTTTGAGGCGTCCTCCCATGGTTTCATCCCGCTCCTTAAGGAGCAGGGTTTCATGTAAAACTTCCTATATTTAATCTTATTTATCTTTATTTCTCTGATAAGCTTTCGCATTCCCATTTTTTAACAGGAACCGAGTAAGACCTGCGAATATAAACATGTGGCAAAAACTGAGTCCCAATACGAGGTGGAGCCACAAGAGCAAGTGTAAATTCAGGAGTAGGTGTAGGTGGTGGCGGTTGTGGCGGTAGTGGTGGTGGTTGAGGAGGTGGTAGTAGAGCATGAGTAGAGGGAGGTGGTGGTACAACAGTAGGAGGTCGAGGCATGTAGATCTCATCGTTAGAGTCAGACGGTGCTAATATGTCACCTGTAGGAGAAAAATACATGACAGACTCAAAGAAAGCAACATCAACTCTGACAAAGTATTTCCGCTTGAGCGGATCAAAGCAACGATATCCCCTTCTGGGTACGAGAGTAGCATACAAAAACACACTTGGTAGCTCTGAGGGAGAGCTTGTCATGACCTTGAGAGACATCATGAACAAAAGCAACTGAATCAAACACATGAGGTATAAGAGAGAAAAGATCATTCTCGGGAAGCGCAATCGAGAAAGGAATCTTCTCCTAACACAACGATTCACCAGATAGCATGATGTGAGGACAACATCTTCTCAGTAGATATGAGGAACACGACTCCGTATCAACAATGTTCGGATCACATCAAGTAAGTGTCAGTGTTCGCTCTCGGCAACACCGTTCTGCGGGGATGTATATGCATATGAGGTCTGCTGAACAATGCCAAGAGATCTAAGAAAGTCAGAAAGCTGTAAGGTGCATAACTCTTAGGCATTATCAGAACGAATATATTTGACATTGGCAGAAAAATTATTCTTTATTTCATTAATAAAAGATTTGATTACAGATCCAACCTCAAACTTATTCTTCAATAAAAAGATCCAGGAAAGTCTAGAAAAATCATCGACAACAACTATATAAAATCAATGTCCCTGGTGATCAGGAACACGACTCGAACCCCAAATATCTAAATGAAGTAGCTCAAATTACTGAGAAATGCTCTGACTCTGACGAGATGGAAAGGGATGGTGACACTTCCCAAGCTGGCATGCCTCACACTGGAAGAAGGATCTCATAGAAATCTAAAGAAGAACATGACATAGCTTCTGTAGAGGAAGATGGTCAAAGCGAAGGTGCCATTGATATGGTGAGACCGGTTCAATAGGTATAATAGAAACGATAATATGAGGAGGTTGGACTAGTCTATAGAGTCCCCGCTGCTTATGACCACATCCAATCACCCTTCCCGTCAGTATGTCCTGAAAAACGAGAGACGAAGGGTCAAAGATAGCACGACAATGCAGATCCTTAGTAATATGGCTAATGGAAAGTAAATTCATCTGAATGTCAGCAGCATATAATACATTCTGAAGATGCATGAATGGCGTCAAATGCCCATCTCCCTGTCCTGTTATCGGTAAATGATCTTCATTGACAATGACAACCCATCTACCAGGTGGTATGGTTCTGTAGGACCTCAGTTGTGCTATGTCTCCACAAAGATTATGGGAAGCATTAGAGTCCATAATCCACTCTATCATATCTGCACCATTACTGTCAGTGAAAGCATACGCGATACCTAAGGATCTCGAAGAGGCTCTGGCTGCGGCTGCAATGTTTGTAGTGGTAATTCCTGCAACAAGAGTCATGATCTCTCGAATACGAGAGACGATATCATCCATATGAGAATCGGTCTGGAAAGCAAGAGTACATGAAGGCTCAATCTACTCTGCTATTGCGACCATAGACATGATATGCATGCTTTTGGCAGCATATATCCTTTTCATATCCCGATCGATGGCAAAAGGTGCAAGAGCCACACGGACATCCACTGCCTCTGCTATGGTGGGTGCATCCTCTAGACTGGTTGTCACTCGGCCACGAGAAACAGACATAGCTGACGATGGTTGAGGAGTGGCTGTAAGAGGCATGATAATCCGGTTGAGATGGATATAGGCCTCTTCCATGGGAGGTATGGTAGCTCCAGTGAGAAAGTGAGTACGTACTGCATCATACTCTGTATCAAGGCCTGCCATGAAAACTCCAACCATCATGGAGTTCCTATATGCCTTCTGTTGCTCAAGAGATGTATTAATATGCATATAACTCTGAAGCTTCTCAAACAAGCCACCGAGTGAATTGTAGTACACGTGCAGAGAATGACCATTATGCTTGATTTTGTAGATGTCAAACTGTAGCTGAAAAATTTGACCTCATTATTGGCTTGAGCATATACGGAAGCCAAAGTATCCCACATCGCCTTGGTGGTGGGTTGGTTCAGAATATCATTGGCTATCTCTATGGTGAGGGTCCCACATAACCAAACATGTGTATACGCATCATCTTTCTTCCAAGAAGCATTTGCCCAAGTCTTATCTGTTGTCTCTTGATTTGTCAAAGTGTGCTCCTTATTGTTGCACTGCATGGAGCAGAACTCATAGCTGGTCCCATCCATCTTGGTGATGGGAGCCGACCCTTAAAGGCTCCATATGAAAAAATGTCACCCTTGTTCTCTGCATGATGAAAAACTGTCAAATAACGGAATTCAACTGGGGAGTAGACCAATATGAACGGGTCTACACGATCATACAAAGGATTGGTTGTATGTGTACACTCATACAACCATCCTCATCAATCGTCATTGCTCGTTAGGGCTAGAAACGTGATTTATAGGTCTGCAATCATGTTTTCCGTTCAAAATCAGACCTGTTCAAACTGTAGAACGACTTGTCGAGGTGCACAGAGGCGCGCAGGAGGGCTGATGGCGGCCTGAGTGGACGAGGCGATGACCCATGGTGGAAGGTGCAATGCTTTGGAGGCCTGAATGGCCAAGGCGGTGGCCTAGTAGCAGTGATGGCAGTCTGGAGGCCTGGGCGACAGCCTAAGCAGGCCGAGGTGGCGGCCTAGGCTTGCCTAGGCAGCATCCAGATGGGAGGGCAGCAACCAGATGGAGGCCGAGCAACCCATGCTGCGGCCGGAAGGAGGGGCAATGGCCTAGGGTGGCGGCCCGCGCAGCTAAAGGCGGCAGTTGAGTGGGGGCGGGCAGTAGGTATGGTTAGGGTTTGGTGAGTTATGGTTACTCCAGTATAGGATCGTCACTCCGATACTATGTTGAGGGAATGAATTGATTGATTAATAAGGCCCTGGAGTTCTCTTATATAGGAGAGGAACCTATTGGACAAATTACATGCAACAAGAACAAAGCCTTTTCCCACAATTAAGTAGGGTCGACTACATGGATTTTTCACCTCCATTCAGATCTATCTTGGGTCAATCTCGGGCTTATATCCAAAAAACTAAGATCCCTTCGTATAGTCTCTTTCCAACACTTCTTGGGCCGTCCTCGCCCTCTCTTAGCCCGCTCAACATCCCAACACTCGCATCACCTAACTGGTAACTGATCTTCTTTGCAAATGACCAAACCATCTTAATCGGTTTTCTCGCATCTTATCCTCGATCGGAGCTACACCAACTTTCTTTTTGATTGCATCATTTCGAATCCGATCTTTACGTGTGTGTCCATACATCCACCTTATCAGTTTCATTTCTCCTACAACCATTCTCTGCACATGTCTATGATTCATAGGTCAACTTTCCGATCCATAGAGTATAGCAGGTCTCACGGCTGCTTTGTAAAACTTTTCTTTAATTTTTAAAGGAATTTTCTTATCACAGAGAACAACAGAGGCTCCTCTCCACTTTCTCGAGCCTGCATTTATTCTATTAGTAACATCTCCATCAATTTTTCCATCATGTTGCAAAATAGATCCCATATATCTAAAAGAATCTCTCTTCCGAATGTTATCAACACCAATCTTTACCTCGATTCCTTCACCATTGCTTCCATCAAAGGTACACTCCATATATTCCGTCTAGCCCTACTTATACGAAATCCTTTAGTCTCCAATGCATGTCTCCAGACCTCAAGCTTCTCATTTACTCCATCTCCAGTCTCGTCAATCAACACAATATCATCAGTAAATAACATACACCAAGGTAACTCATCCTTAATGGTTTGTCAACTCGTCCATTAATCAAAGTAAAAAGAAATGGACTCAAAGTTGAACCTTGATGTAAACCAATGTTGATGTCAAAATAGTTAGTCTTCCCAGACGTGGTCCTTACACAAGATAAAGCCCTATTGTACATATCCTTTATGAGGTTAATGTATATGACATGTACTTGTCTCTTCTCCAAAACTCTCCACAATATCTCTCGTGGGACAGAATCATAAGCCTTCTCCAAATCAATAAAGATTATATGGAGGTTCTTCCTTTTAGCTCTATAAATCTCCATTGTTCTCCTCAACAAATGGATGGCTTCAATAATTGATCAACCTGGCATGAATCGGAATTGGTTCTCTTTTACTTTGGAAACTTGCCTCAAGCTTCTTTCGATCACACGTTTCCAAGTTTTCATAGTGTGACTCATCATCTTGATATCTCTATAATTTGAACAATTTTGAATGTCTCCTTTATTGTTATAAAGAGGCACCACGACACTCCTCCAATCTTCAGTCATTTTCTTGCTTCACGAAATAATATTGAATAGATTCGTAAGCCAAGTCAAATCGCACTCACCTAAAACTCTCCATACTTCTACAGGGATGTCATCTGGTCCTACACCTTTCCCGGGTCTCATAACCTTCAAAGCCTCCTCTACTTCCTTTCTTTGAATTCGTCTATAGCTTGCATGATTCAAGTAACTTTCACTACTAGCTAGATCACCCAAAATGATCTCTCTATTTCCTTCCCCAGTGAAAAGTTTATGGAAGTACTGCTCCCATCTAGTCGCTACATCCTTTTGAGTAACAAGCACATGACTTCCTCGTCCTTAATGCATCTCACTTGAGAAAGGTCTTTGGTCTTTCTTTCTCTTGCTTTAGCCGGCCTGAATATATCCTTTTGGCCCTCCTTAGAGTCGAGATTTTTATAGAGAACTTCATAAGCTTTTGACTTAGCTTCACTAACAGCTTTCTTTGCTTCCTTCTTCGCTATTTTGTAGTTTGTGACAGTTTCCTCTGTTCTATCCTTTGACATAGCTTTAAAGCAATTGGACAAATTACATGAAGTAGACAAAAAAATAGATAAAAGGAAAACAATAAGAAAGATAGGAAATATCTTAACAGTTACTAATAAGCTATTTCAGTTCAGGAATGCCAAATTCTTTAGGGATTTTTATCAGTTGTGCCCTTCTGAGATATTGCAATATATGTAACGCCCTCCCTTTTTGGAATATCAATTGTACCCCCGACTTCTTGCTATTCTATCACTTGCGTCCCTCGAGGTCCATTCCTAATGCAAAAGGACGTTAACTTTGAGGATGCAAGGAGAATTAAATTTAAAAAAAGTTGAAAGATCTTTCCCCTCCCTCTCCTCCTCCTCCTCCGCGACAGCCTCCCCCTCCTCCTCCCCTACCCTAGCCTCCTCCTCTGCCCCAGCTTCCTCCTCCGCCCCCAACCTCCTCCTCCACCCACAACCTCCTCTTCCCCCTCCCCCTCCACCTCATCTTCCCCCACTCCCCCTCCACCGCTCCCATCCTCCTCCTCCCCAGCCTCCTCCTCCTCCTCCTCCCACTTCCCCCTTTCCTCTGCCCCAGCCTCCTTTTCCTCCTCCCCCTCTACTACCCCCATCCTCCTTCCCCTCCTCTCCTTCGCCCCAACCTCGTCCTCCGCTCCCTCCTCCAATACCCCCTCCTCCTCCTCCAACCCATTCCTCCTTCCACTCCCCTTCCTCCTCTGTCCCCCTTCTTCAGTGCCCCCTCCTCCGCCATCCTGCTCTAGCTTCCCCTCTTCCTCTTCTGCCCCCTCCTCTAGTGCCCCATCCTCTACCGCCCCATGCTTCTCCTCCGCACCCTGCTCTACCGCAACTGTTGGAGTATTTGGTAGTGCACCTATTGAGTTGTAGCAGGGTAAATGGATCCTGGAGAAGATCCATTTACCCTATCATGTGTTTAGTCCCATACCGCCCAAAGGTGGGACTTGGAGGCTCTGGGAAGGCTATATAAGGAGCCCCAGACCTCCTGTACTCATTGAGAAAAGCAATAGAAAAACACGCCCCTTAGAGGGCTTCTCCCGTGGTTTCATCCCGCTCCTCACGGAGTAGGGTTCCACGTAAAATCATGGTCTTCCCATGTTGATCTTTCTTCTTTATGCTCTGTTTATCATTAGCTTCCGCATTCTTCATATTTTATAACATGGTATCAGAGCGGGTTCGATTCTCGACGAGTTGTTCTTGAAGTTTTTTTTTCGAGATTCAATTATCAAGTTGTTCTTGAAGTTTATTATTTCTGTTCATGTTCTAAGTTTGAGATCTAGGGTTTTGTTTAAACCCTAGACGGCCTGTTCAAGTTGAAGCTGCGTCAAGCGTTATCACAAGCGCTTCCCAGGCAATAGCAGTAGCCTGGCATAGATCATCTCGCTGTTACATGGGCTGTTGGCGACACCTACTCCAGGCTGCAGACCTGCAAATGCCCTCTTGGGTTCCGTGGCTTTTTCGCCCAAGTCCATCGCGCAGGACCTCCAGATCTCCAGCCCTCCAGACGAATGAAGTCGGCCCCAGCAACCTTCTTTGATTACAAACGCTTCGTCTTCCTCGCGCCTCTTCACGTGCGGCGGCGCAGGTCACCTCCAATCGCTTTCAGAATTCCTGGCGGAGCTCTCGGCCTGGCGATCTGGTCCTCAGGAGGAGGCGACACCTCCTGACTCTTCCTCAAAGCCCTCAACGTTCGGAGAAGCCCCAGCGGCAAGATCTACTCGCTCGCTCCAAACCCTCTTCCTGCAGGCGGCGAGCCCTCAGTCGGAACTCCCGCCGCCACCTGCGCATACCTCACGCGCGATCCCCAAACCACCGAAGCCGCTCCAAAGCGGCGTATCTCGCCGCCCTTCTGAGCGAGATACCTCGCCCAGTCGCTCCAGCGGCAGGCGCAAGCCCAGGCGACCTAGAAGCAGCAAGATCTACGGCGAAGGCATCCTTCTGGCGACCTTCTCCCAGGTGGCTGATGCCCCCACGCGCAACCCTAACGCGCTCTTCCTCCATATCAGTCACGCCTCCTCGCCTCCAATTCCCAGGCTCTCGAGGCGGCGCTCCTCCGTACGGCTGGCCTGATCTTGTAGGCGGCGCCCCCCCCTTTCCACGGATAGGCATTGGTTCCACAGGCGCAGAACCCTAAGGGTCATCGCAGGTTTTTCTAACGGGTCCTGCCCGTTATAAAAAAATTTTTTTTGGGCCCGCGGTTTAAAACAAAAAAAAAGAGGAAGAGAAAAGAAAGCCCAAGTTCGGGTTGCGGGCTGCAGTTTCTTGACGAAAAAAAAGAGGGAGAATGTTTGAAAGAGGCACGTGCATTAAAAAAAAAGAAAGAAATAAAGAAAAGAGCCGCACGCAATTAAAAAAAAGAAGATTAAAAAAAAATGCAAAAGCCGAAAAAAACAACGGCTTAAAAAAATGTTTCAAAAAAAAATGAATGTTTTGAAAGCCGCGGCTAAGTGATTTTTTGTTTTATCCCCATCATTGTTGTCTTCTCCCAACTTTGTCGATGTTGAGTTTCCGACAAGTATGGGAGAAAGGGGGAGTATATATGTAGAGTCACAGGTCTTGTGCTCCAGATTCAGATGCCAGATGCAGATTATTCAGACCAGCCTGATATTCAGACTCTACAGTTGTTCAGACTCGACATCAGATAGTTCCGAGTCCAGTTTCAGACACGCACGAGTGTGCGGTCATTTTCAGATGAGCATATGTTGCCATCATCAGTTAGAGGTCCCCACCATTCTTGTTATTCTTGTTGTTGTTCGGCCAGAGTCTTCATGTGAGCCATAGGGACTCCAGAGTAGAGGACCATTCCCTATGCCATATGTTGGCAAGGGTTTTCATGTGGTATCATAGGTACACCAGAGCAGTGCACCATTCTCTGAGCCAGATGGGAGAGACCCAGTTCTCCGACGAGGAGACTTCAGGCGCAAGTTCAGACTCGATGGTCAGATTCCGAGTCTTCAGTTGACTCACACTCCAGCCCGTTCGTCCTCTTCACCTGCACGGCATGAGAAGCAACGTCCTCGACTGCAGCAATGTGCGCGTTGGGTTGATATTGTCCGTAGTGTCCTGTAGCTTGAGTTGAGTTTCTTTCTGTTTGTTTGTCCAAGCTGAGCATTGCATGCTCCAGCTTGAGGGGGAGTGTTGGAGTATTTGGTAGTGCACCTATTGAGTTGTAGCAGGGTAAATGGATCCTGGAGAAGATCCATTTACCCCATCATGTGTTTAGTCCCATACCGCCCAAAGGTGGGATTTGGAGGCTCTGGGAAGGCTATATAAGGAGCCCCAGACCTCCTGTACTCATTGAGAAAAGCAATAGAAAAATACGCCCCTTAGAGGGCTTCTCCTGTGGTTTCATCCCGCTCCTCACGGAGTAGGGTTCCACGTAAAATCATGGTCTTCCCATGTTGATCTTTCTTCTTTATGCTCTGTTTATCATTGGCTTCCGCATTCTTCATATTTTATAATAGCAACCATTACTCCACGACGTCACTCTTTGGCATCGAAGCCACAAAGACTCCTGCCATTCTGCCGCATGCAGCTGGCTCATCAGCGAGAATTCGACTCCCTTCTGCAGCTGAAGTCGATGAAGTTTCGTGCACCGACGAGGACGACGAAGGAGGAGGTCAGAGGTTACGTGTGGCGGAGGAGGATGAACCTGAGGAGGATGTGTAGGGGGGGTGTTCGGACAATTACGCCCCTCAATCTCGCAATGGTTTAAAAAATCATGGTTAAGTTCAATTTATTGGTGGTTGAAGTAACAGAGGGACACAAGTGATGAAACAACAAGAAATCGGGAGCACATCTGATATTTCAAAAAAGGGAGAGGCATAATTGATATTGCAGTATCTCAAAGGGGCACAACGATAAAAAAATCAAATTCTGTAATCAACATTTACTAGAACAATGATGAATAAACATGGGGGCAACTCTTTGAAGATATTTGATCCTGTATAGTTTTATCATTTTAAAACATGAAAATATTTTTTATACATGTATTTTCTACTTATATATAGACATAGACATTCCCATAGTAGCATAATGAGACAGGCAACAATTGAATTTTCATTGAATATAGAGAATCTTATGATTTATTAAAAAAAACAGAAAGATGTTGACCGACTAATTAGACTGATGGGGTGACTTATCACCTGATATCCTCATTTGGATCAGTCACCAGTGTCACCCCTCAGAAGCGCTTAGTTGGACTGACTAGGTAGCCTAGTCAGTTGACTTTTGCTAGCTCGGTTTTATTTGTTATAATCACCATAAGAATTGCACTGACGTGAACACACCCGATCTTAAAAAAGTTACCTTTTCAAATAATATGACTAAGTAGTGGTATATATTTCTCTTCCAGTCTAAGAGTTGGGAAGGCTGTCAACAATTCAGTGCAGCAAAACTGCATGTATCCTTTCCGATTTTCTATGGCTTTTATTGATTTTCTTAGATGGTAGCTTTTAGCATATCTATTTCTATTTGGTTATTAGTTCTTTGATATAGCGCTGTACCTTGACCATGATCTTTTTATGATATAGAATAGAACCATGCTAAGGATGTTCGGTAATATGGATATCTTCTCCTATTCATAGTATCTCTATCACTATATAAATTCTTATTGTACAAATCAGAGCGTTATACAAACATCTATAGAATAAGAAAATATTCGACCATGAACTTCTTGGAAAATTTGTAGCTCAACAAGAATTTTTAGTGCAATCCTTTAAAAGTCATGCTAACCTTTTAAATCTTTAATCTGGGGGAGCTAAACTCTCTTTGTGCAGTAATGATCACAAAGACTTGGTGCATGGAATACATTCTAATTCTTATCAAAAGGATAATTCTTCTGGTGAAGCATATCCTACTGATGGAACACACAAATAAAATTATTTTTTAATAAGAGGATACTTTTTGTACTTGTAACCTTTCATTTCATTTCTCTATCGACTCACATATTTTTGGCTATAACCAGCTTACCCGGTGCAACCTCTGCTGTAGCTAGTGAATTTTCCGCTGGAAACCAACAATTGAATGGAACTCTGCCTCAGGCAATTGATGCTACATCTTTAACGGCTGCATTGGAAAAAATTAGTTACCCTGACATTGAAATGACTGATGTGAATGATACTGTCATTGCAACTGGATCAAACACGTAAGTTCAACTTCTTATTCAACAAAAATGCATCTTTCTTGATAGCTTTTCAATTTTCTCTCTGTATTAGCTTTTCAATTTTCTCTTGTTGAATAGTCAAGGGTGGCCATTAGATATAAATCCTATATTCTAATAGTTGCATTTATATTGCAAACAATGCATACTTGTTAGCAGGTCGAATTGTCAGACATCAGCAACCACATACATTGATGTTTTATTAGGTGGCACATCATCCATGCCAACCCATAGTCCACGAATTGACAATCGAAAATTTAGCGGATCCAGTAACTGTACACAAGAGAGGTATCATTTCATTTTCTTTGCTTGTGCTTATGTAAGAGGAAAATATAAATTTTATCTTGAACTGTTAGGTTTAATTTTGTCTGTAGCATTTGAAGAATGCATTTCTTATCGTGTTCCTTATTTTGGTGATTGTTTATATGTGAGGTCCATACTATTTCTCTATAACCATGATAAATATTACATCAACCAACTAAATTTGGATACATGGTATTCCAAGAAG
The DNA here is from genome assembly GCA_037367405.1 of Ottelia alismoides. Taxonomy (NCBI): domain Eukaryota; kingdom Viridiplantae; phylum Streptophyta; class Magnoliopsida; order Alismatales; family Hydrocharitaceae; genus Ottelia; species Ottelia alismoides. Next base: position 138,342 of record JAZKJV010001458.1, on the reverse strand, counting down.
ACTTAAACAATTACTCATTTCTCTCTCAAATATTGGCTTTAATAGAAAGATGATTCTATTTGTGAAAAACCCATCATTTAAAAGGCATATGTACAATTATATATAAAAAGGGAGTTCTGTGTAATATTTAATATTTACAGGAACATTCATGTAAAAATGTGTAAAAAAATAAAATTCAACTGTCTCTTTAAAATAGAATATGGATATATATGTCAATAAAGTAATACCTTCATGGTATATGTGTAGTCATGCAGAATATATATGCATTTGCGTAATATTAATATTTAGAGGAAAATTTATTTAATAATATAAAACTTTATAGACTCAATGACTCGTATCATCATAAAGAACATCATAAGTCAATTATATGATCAAGAGTTTGGTTATTGCTTCAATCAAAACATGTCTTCAGTTTAAAATTTGAAGTGTTATTATCCTATTACTTTTTTAAAATATGTAAAAATAGCCTTGTAAAATTTGAACTCACCTCGAACCTATATGTTGCGATATATATATATATTTTCTTTTCTTATCTTTTTTTGTATTCCATATTTTTTTGTCTCTATTATGTAATTTACCTAGAGAGCCTTATGGCTCATGAATAAACAAGTTATAATTATCATCCGACTTGGTACCAGAGCTACAATCCTAGACCGGAGTTCTCTTACCCCCTATTTATCCCTACCTGTCCCCCCGCCAGGTCGGTAGAAAAATAAGTATGCATTCCTGCCTTAACTAAAAGGTTTAATGGGGTTCCCCGTAGGGGCAGGGGCAATCAACGGGCTGCCCCCACCCCATATTTTGGAGAATTATTTTTGTTTTATTTAAGAAAATACAACCATGAATTTTCAACACTATACCCATTTAATTTGACATTCCAATTTCGTCAGAAAGAGAGACTTATGTGTCCTCCATCTAGAACATGTATTTTTACGGTCTTAGAGTTCATGTAATCGGCCTGTTCTGGATTGAGGGCGTAGGAGTCTGTTTCTAACGAAATTGGAATGGCATATTAGAGGAATACAATGATGAAAAAATATGGTAGTATTTTCCAAAAAAACGTCGGAATATGGGGTGTGGGCAGCCAACAAGACAACCTCATTAAACAATATATAAAATGATGCCTTTTATTTTTTATTTTAAAATTATGAGAAAGTTCTATATAACCTGGAAGTTTGCTTCAAATCAAACCAAGAGCGCATACACACATATATACACACATCCTTTTCTATTATCATCTATTAAAGAAGATGATGAAATTGAAGAAATATGTACCTTCATCACTATTTGATCTCCAAAATCAGACTTTATATAATGGAATCTAGCAGTGTTCATGAAATTGATCGCACGGGCTGCATATGCAGTCACATATGCCCGTGTGGCCTGCAGACCGAACCGATTTCATGAATCGGTGCATTATGCGCCCTCCCCGCATATGCAACCCACATATACCGCACATATCCTTCATATGTCGGCATACTACTCCAATATCTCCAACTTTCTAATCATCTCAATCAAGTACTTAATTCCATAGATCTGCCTCATCCTCCATTTGATTGTAAGAAAATGATATGCATTTGTATACAATTGCAATGCATTATACCATTATGTATATGCAATGTTTTATGTTTCTCTCATGTATTATTTTCATGAGTATATGCAGTTGATCGTCAAATATTTTTATATATGTCGATTGAGGTTTTGCTCATGTAGTGCATGTATGTGTAATGAAATTTTGTTATTATGAATCATCTAATACATGTAGTTTTTATGGCTAAATGTTTTCTTTTGTGATTAATGTTAGGCAGTTTAAAACATATGCTCAACCATCTAATATGAACCGTTTCTCTTCGAGCTTCTTTAATTTCACTTAGATACATAAATTCAATAATAATGTTATTCATAGATATTTATTTATTTTTAAAATAAAAATAAAAAACCACTTAAAACCACATATATGTTAGCAATGTGAGCCCGGAGCGAACCATTCCTACAGTAAATGTTATTGTAATAAATGAATTATCAATTAAAGTTATTGATTATTTTTACTCCCTTTCTGAGATTGAATGAATGAATGCATTATAGGGTCCTTCTTTACAATAAGGGTTATGTACCATGGCCAACTTGATGATCATACAACTGTTGATTCATTGATTGAATCATAGAGGCTGATGCTTGGATGAATATCTAAGGAGTTAGATAGAGGACTCCTCAAGCATCGTCAAATGATTGTTAAGTGATGATCTCCAGCCTGAGTAGGAGATGGCAATCCTTTCTCATCTGGTTGATATCTGACTGACCTCTTGATGCAGGTCCTCTGCATGGGAATAGTGATTCGGAGGTGTCAGATTAGTTGAGTCAATGGGTTGACTTAACGAGATCGAGATAACCAAAGACCTATGTTGAATGCTATCACAGCATAGGCTTGCATTCTCTGACCAGAGACAGATGTGTTGCTATATGTCTGAGTGTGTACATTTGGCAGACCAATAGGTTGATGATCTAACCAAGGTCTATACACCAGCGAGCTGGTGTGCATGTAAGGACATAAGAGTAATACGATCTCTCAAAGGGATCATACATGTTCACTTATGAACCGGGAGACATGAGCTCACTCATGAGGTATTGGGACTGATCAAATTCCATGCATGGTCTTCATTTGGAAGCATGACATGAATTTGATGGTAAGATATATGCTTTGGGAAAGCATATAATCTATACCAAATCCCAAATGACCAAGATTGAGAAACTTAGTGGTCAAACCCTGAAGATGACAGTGTAAAAGTGAACTATTTCTTCAGGATGATCATAGGTCTTCCAGTATGCAGGATGTACAGGTATTGGAAATACCTGAGAGTGATTTGATTATAAACGATTGTATAACCATGACACTTCCATTCCGAGGGAGTGATGAAACATGTTTGGATTTTAGTGACTCCTCTCAGTAGAGAAGTAACCTAATCTTAGTCCATGCATTGGACATTGATCTGAATGAGATTCAGATGCAATGAGAAGATTAGGTCTACGGTCTTGATTTATTCAAGCATCTGTGGGAGGTCCATGAGATCTGGATTTGAGATGTGATCTCAATGTTCAAGTCACTATACGTGGAACAATACAATCGCTCTGTCCTTATCTCCAAGTATCTGAGGAGAAATCGCATTATTCTTGAAGGGGATCAAGAATAATTCCATAAATCTAAGCATTGAAGAATTGATGATTAAATGTGATTTAATCATCTTGATGTGTGTGGAAATTATCCAATATAATTAAATGTGATTTAATTATTATGGATAAGAATAGTGTGGATAGTAATATCCAATTATTCATAATATATTATAAATGTGATTTATAATGTATTAGAGAGAGCTAATTATAATTTATATTTGTTGATTAATTATTAATGTGTATTGGATACACATTGTGTAATTAATTGAAAATATAAATTATATTTTGTTTTGGGTTGTGAATATGATTCGCAAAATTCCAATGGTAAGATTGCAATATTCTCAAAATCAATTATGAATTTATTTGAAGAATAAATCACAACAAAAGTTGTTGGAAATAATAATGGAGAAATCCATGGAGAGTTACAATCTCATGAGATTTCATGAGATTGCCTCCACATGGTAACATGTGGACGGCTACCAAGTCCTTAATGGAATTGGTGGCCGTCCACCATGTTGACATGGGAGATGCAATCTTCATGTTGATTGTCTCCTTATTTGAATGATTTAATTTGAGATTGATTTGTATTTGATTTGTCAAATATATTTGATCTAAATTAAATCATAAATTGTTGGCTTTTACCAACAACAATCTTGACTATTGGATTGGACATAAATCAATCTCATCCATTGATTTTATGTCCCATGGATGGTGAGCCATGGATCCCAAAACCCTATAAATAGAGAGGCATACCATGCTCTCTAATGCTTTGCAATTTTGGAGCACATCTCTCTCTCTCTCATTTCTCATTCTACACGCCAACTCTCTCCCTCTAATTCTTGGTGGTCGTCCACCAAACCCTAGGGGAGAGATTCGTCGTCGCCTTCGCCACCGTGCTGCCGCTTCGACGTTCTTCGGTTCTCTGTCTTCTTGGAGTGCTACGCTCACGAAGAGGACGTTTGATCTCGTATGACGAGATCAGGAGTTCACCGTTCTTGGATTATCTTGTTGGATTGGAGGATCACGCGGTTCATACCCGCGCTCGCAAGCGACCTCTCCGACGACCGGACTTGAGACAGGAGGTCTCTTTTCTTAGAGACTAGATCAACAACGCTTCAAAAGATATTCCTTTATACTTGTTGTGGTTCTAGATGAAACAATCTGAGAATCGTTCTTGGATCATGTAGTTTCATCGCATGAAAGTTTTTTAAATTCTGCTGCACAAAACAACTAGTACGACTAGTCGTTCTGCGTCGTATTCGATATGACGATCATGCTTCCGTGATGCGCTTGAGGATAATACCATATCCTTAAAGTGGTATCAGAGCCTTAGGTCGAAGGTTTCGGATACGATTCACAAACCTAGGACGACTTGAGTTCGTTAAGGTCACGAAAGTTTTGTCGCATTTGATTTTCGCAGATCTGTTTAGTGAATAAATTCGACCTTGTTTAAAATGTTTAAACACGAATTAATCGTTGGATTTTGTTTCCCATTAAATAAGGAAACCATAGGATCTGAGTTTACGTAATTCGGATTCCGTTTGCTCGAGATATGGTTGTTTTAATGAACATGTATACACTGTTGCGGGAACTGTGAATCTTAACATGATTAATGAGTTAATTACTGTTTTGATCCGCCTCGAAATGCGTGAAATATCACTTGGGTTCTATTCTAAATCAAGTTAGCAATCTTCGAAAACTGAGTTTGTCTAATTTGGATTTAATTTGATTGAGATATGTTAATTTTATTAAGTAGGGGTCACTGCTGAAATTGCATTCCTAATCAAGAACCATGTGATTGTCAATTAGTGAAATTAATTGTTAATTTCATGAAATAATTATGGAAAATGTTTGAAAAATATTTGAAGATGATTATTTCCTTAATTGACTTGGCCTCAACCAATAAATTGATTATATTTGATCTAGATCATAATTGAAAACACAATCATCAAACTCCTTGCTTTAATAGGATTGGGAATTTGTGTAGCGAATTTCCTTATAATAAAAATATTTTGATTATTACTATATGGTATAATTTCGGTTGAAGAACCGATGATCATCTCAAGTACAAATTGATATATTTGGCATTATCCTTTCCTGAGGTGGATATGGTGTCTAGTCGGAGAGCATTGGGGTTGCGGGTTGCAACGTATGTGGTCCATCCCACTCTCGTCGGTAATGGCCATGACAGCGGGTAGGGACTCGATAATGCCGGAGAAAATCAAGATGTATTTTTTAATTATTAAAATTCGAATCAATACGTACTTTGAGATAATACCATATATATAAGTAAAACAATCAAGTTTGTTGATTACATTGGATTGATAATTAATTTAATATGATTAAGTTAATTATGTCCAATTGAAACACTCTATTATGAAGAGTTGTTATTTCCCTTCGAAGAATTAATTATATGAATATGATTCATAATAATTAATTAAAATTTGTATATGAGGTGGAGGATCACATGAGTGACATCCATGGTCTCCTGTCAAGGCGAAGGGTTCCGTCGCCAGAAATTGTATGTAGGAGACGCCTGTTTGAAGTGACATCTCCTGCATACGATGCATTTGGATCGGGCTCGTCGCTTCTCGAAAGAGTAAGGACGTATGCGTAGTGACCCCAATATCGGGTCCTCATATTATTGGGGCGATATTGGATTGCGCATAGCGAGTTGTATTCCTGTTGACGGTTGGTTCAATTAATGACGGGTCAACATCACCATAGGGGTGGTGGGCCCGGATATTAAAGACCGAATTGGGAAATGCAAGTTGGACTTGCAAGGAGGATGTGTTCCCGCTTCTCTTTATTGGAGTCATAGGTTCTCATATTATTGGGATATGACAAAGATAAGGAGAGGATCCCAGTTCTTGCTTGAGATATAATGGTAAGTATATCTCTTACTTTAAAAGTGATTAAGGGAATAAACTTTCTAGGTTGACAGAGCAAAAACAATTTGATTTAAAATGCCTTAATCAAATATCATAAATATGAATATATGATTATATGTTCTAATATAGTGCATTCTTAATTTCAGAAAATGAAGTCCTTGAACCCACTAAGCATGCTTCTTGAAGTCAACCAATTGATCGGTCGAAATTACTCGGATTGGATCCGTAATTTGGAGCTTGTTCTCTTTGCTGAGCGCATAAGTTATGTGCTCTCCGAAGACAAGCATGAAGGCCCTAAATCCAAGGAAGAAAAGGCATACAATGACAAGTATAATGAAGACCATGTCTTGACAAACATCTATAGAATAAGAAAATATTCGACCATGAACTTCTTGGAAAATTTGTAGCTCACAAGAATTTTTGTGCAATCCTTTAAAAGTCATGCTAACCTTTTAAATCTTTCATCTGGGGGAGCTAAACTCTCTTTGTGCAGTAATGATCACAAAGACTGGGTGCATGGAATACATTCTAATTCTTATCAAAAGGATAATTCTTCTGGTGAAGCATATCCTACCGATGGAACACACAAATAAAATTATTTTTTAATAAGAGGATACTTTTTGTACTTGTAACCTTTCATTTCATTCCTCTATCGACTCACATATTTTTGGCTATAACCAGCTTACCCGGTGCAACCTCTGCTGTAGCTAGTGAATTTTCCGCTGGAAACCAACAATTGAATGGAACTCTGCCTCAGGCAATTGATGCTACATCTTTAACGGCTGCATTGGAAAAAATTAGTTACCCTGACATTGAAATGACTGATGTGAATGATACTGTCATTGCAACTGGATCAAACACGTAAGTTCAACTTCTTATTCAACAAAAATGCATCTTTCTTGATAGCTTTTCAATTTTCTCTCTGTATTAGCTTTTCAATTTTCTCTTGTTGAATAGTCAAGGGTGGCCATTAGATATAAATCCTATGTTCTAATAGTTGCATTTATATTGCAAACAACGCATACTTGTTAGCAGGTCGAATTGTCAGACATCTGCAACCACATATATTGATGTTTTATTAGGTGGCACATCATCCATGCCAACCCATAGTCCACGAATTGACAATCGAAAATTTAGCGGATCCAGCAACTGTACACAAGAGAGGTATCATTTCATTTTCTTTGCTTGTGCTTATGTAAGAGGAAAATATAAATTTTACTTTGAACTGTTAGGTTTATTTTTGTCTGTAACATTTGAAGAATGCATTTCTTATCGTGTTCCTTATTTTGTTGATTGTTTATATGGGAGGTCCCTACTATTTCTCTATAACCATGATAAATATTACATCAACCAACTAAATTTGGATACATGGTATTCCAAGAAGACTTAACAATTACTCATTTTCTCTCTCAAATATTGGTTTTAATAGAAAGATGATTCTATTTGTGAAAAAACCCATCATTTAAAAGGCATATGTGCAATTATATATAAAAAGGGGGTTCTGTGTAATATTTAATATTTACAGGAACATTCATGTAAAAATGTGTAAAAAAATAAAATTCAACTGTCTCTTTAAAATAGAATATGGATAGATACGTCAATAAAGTAATTCCTTCATGGTATATGTGTAGTCATGCAAAATATATATGCATTTGCGTAATATTAATATTTAGAGGATAATTTATTTAATAATATAAAACTTTATAGACTCAATGACTCGTATCATCATAAAGAACATCATAAGTCAATTATATGATCAAGAGTTTGGTTATTGCTTCAATCAAAACATGTCTTCAGTTTAAAATTTGAAGTGTGATTTTCCTATTACTTTTTTAAAATATGTAAAAATAGCCTTGTAAAATTTGAACTCACCTCGAACCTATATGTTGCGATATATATATATTTCTTTTCTTATCTTTTTTTGTATTCCATATTTTTTTGTCTCTATTATGTAATTTAACTATGATAGCCTTATGGCTCATGAATAAACAAGTTATAATTATCATCCGACTTGGTACCAGAGCTACAATCCTAGACCAGAGTTCTCTTACCCCCTATTTATCCCTACCTGTCCCCCCGCCAGGTCGGTAGAAAAATAAGTATGCATGCCTGCCGTAACTAAAATGTTTAATGGGGTTGCCCCGTAGGGGCAGGGGCAATCAATGGGCTGCCCCCACCCCATATTTTGGAGAATTATTTTTGTTTTATTTAAGAAAATACAACCATGAATTTTCATCACTATACCCATCTAATATGACATTCCAATTTCGTCAGAAAGAGAGACTTATGTGTCCTCCATCTAGAACATGTATTTTTACGGTCTTAGAGTTCATGTAATCGGCCTGTTCTGGATGGAGGGCATAAGAGTCTGTTTCTAACGGAATTGGAATGGCATATTAGAGGAATACAATGATGAAAAAATATGGTAGTATTTTCCAAAAAAAACGTCGGAATATGGGGTGGGGGCAGCCAACAAGACAACCCCATTAAACAATATATAAAATGATGCCTTTTATTTTTTATTTTAAAATTATGAGAAAGTTCTATATAACCTGAAAGTTTGCTTCAAATCAAACCAAGAGCGCATACACACGTATATACACACCTCCTTTTCTGTTATCATCTATTAAAGAAGATGATGAAATTAAAGAAATATGTACCTACATCACTATTTGATCTCCAAAATCAGACTTTATATAATGGAATCTAGCGGTGTTCATGAAATCGATCGCACGGGCTGCATATGCAGTCACATATGCCCGTGTGGCCTGCAGACCGAACCGATTTCTTGAATCGATGCATTATGCGCCCTCCCCGCATATGTAGCCCACATATACCCCGCATATCCTTCATATGTCGGCATACTACTCCAATATCTCCAACTTTCTAATCCTCTCAATCAAGTACTTAATTCCGTAGATCTGCCTCTTCCTCCATTCGATTGTAAGAAAATGATATGCATTTGTATACAATTGCAATGCATTATACCATTATGTATATGCAATGTTTTATGTTTCTCTCATGTATTATTTTCATGAGTATATGCAATTGATCGTCAAATATTTTTATATATGTCGATTGAGGTTTTGCTCATGTAGTGCATGTATGTGTAATGAAGTTTTGTTATTTTGAATCATCTAATACATGCAGTTTTTATGGCTAAATGTTTTCTTTTATGATTAATGTTAGGCAGTTGGGAAAGCATGACATGAATTTGAAGGTAAGATATATGCTTTGGGAAAGCATATAATCTATACCAAATCCCAAATGACCAAGATTGAGAAACTTAGTGGTCAAACCCTGAAGATGACAGTGTAAAAGTGATCTATTTCTTCAGGATGATCATAGGTCTTCCAGTATGCAGGATGTACAGGTATTGGGAATACCTGAGGGTGATTTCATCATAAATGGATGTATAACCATGACACTTCCATTCCAAGGGAGTGATGAAACATGTTTGGATTTTAGTGACTCCTCTCAGTAGAGAAGTAACCTAATCTTAGTCCATGCATTGGACATTGATCTGAATGAGATTCAGATGCAATGAGAAGATTAGGTCTACGGTCTTGATTTATTCAAGCATCTGTGGGAGGTCCAGGAGATCTGGATTTGAGATGTGATCTCAATGTCCAAGTCACTATACGTGGAACAACACAATCGTCCTGTCCTTATCTCCAAGTATCTGAGGAGAAATTGCATTATTCTTGAAGGGGATCAAGAATAATTACATAAATCTTAGCATTGAAGAATTGATGATTAAATGTGATTTAATCATCTTGATGTGTGTGGAAATTATCCAATATAATTAAATGTGATTTAATTATTACGGATAAGAATAATGTGAATAGCAATATCCAATTATTCATAATATATTATAAATGTGATTTATAATGTATTAGAAAGAACTAATTATAATTTATATTTGTTGATTAATTATTAATGTGTATTGGATACACATTGTGTAATTAATTGAAAATATAAATTATATTTTGTTTTGGGTTGTGAATATGATTCACAAAATTCCAATGGTAAGATTGCAATATTCTCAAAATCAATCATGAATTAATTTGAAGAATAAATCACAACAAAAGTTGTTGGAAATAATAATGGAGAAATCCATGGAGAGTTGCAATCTCATGAGATTTCATGAGATTGCCTCCACATGGTAACATGTGGACGGCTACCAAGTCCTATATGGAATTGGTGGCCGTCCACCATGTTGACATGGGAGATGCAATCTCCATGTTGATTGTCTCCTTATTTGAATGATTTAATTTGAGATTGATTTGTATTTGATTTGTCAAATATATTTGATCTAAATTAAATCATAAATTGTTGGCTTTTACCAACAACAATCTTGACTATTGGATTGGACATAAATCAATCTCATCCATTGATTTTATATGTCCCATGGATTGAGATCCATGAATCCAAAAACCTATAAATAGAGAGGCATACCACGAAGAGGACGTTCGATCTCGTACGACGAGATCAGGAGTTCACCGTACTTGGATCATCTTGTTGGATTGGAGGATCACGCGGTTCATACCTGCGCTCGCAAGCGACCTCTCCGACGATCGGACTTGAGACAGGAGGTCTCTTTTCTTAGAGACTAGATCAACAATGCTTCAAGAGGTATTCCTTTATACTTGTTGTGGTTCTAGATGAAATGATCGAAGAATCGTTCTTGGATCATGTAGTTTCATCGCATGATTTTTTTTATATTCCGCTGCACAGAACAACTAGTACGACTAGTCGTTCTGCGTCGTATTCGATACGACGATCATGCTTTCATGATGCGTTTGAGGATAATATCATATCCTTAAAGTGGTATCAGAGCCTTAGGTCGAAGGTTTCGGATACGATTCACAAACTTAGGATGACTTGGGATCGTTAAGGTCGCGAAAGTTTTGTCGCATTTGATTTTCGCAGATCTGTTTAGTGAATAAATTCGACCATGTTTGAAATGTTTAAACACGAATTAATCACTTGGATTTTGTTCCCCATTAAATAAGGAAACCATTGGATCTGAATTTACGTAATTCGGATTCCGTTTGCTCGAGATATGGTTGTTTTAATGAACATGTATACACTGTTACGGGAACTGTGAGTCTTAACATGATTAATGAGTTAATTACTGTTTTGATCCGCCTCGAAATGCGTGAAATATCACTTGGGTTCTTTCCTAAATCAAGTTAGCAATCTTTGAAAACTGAGTTTGTCTAATTTGGATTTAATTTGATTGAGATATGTTAATTTTAGTAAGTAGGGGTCACTGCTGAAATTGCATTCCTAATCAGGAACCATGTGATTGTCAATAAGTGAAATTAATTGTTAATTTCATGAAATAATTATGGAAAATATTTGAAAAATATCTGAAGATGATTATTTCCTTAATTGACTTGGCCTCAACTAATAAATTGATTAGATTTGTTCTAGATCATAATTGGAAACACAATCATCAAACTCCTTCCTTTGATAGGATTGGGAATTTGTGTAGCAAATTTCCTTATAATAAAAAATATTTTGATTATTACTATATGGTATAATTTCGGTTGAAGAACCGATGTTCATCTCAAGTACAAATTGATATATTTGGCATTATCCTTTCCTGAGGTGGATATGGTGTCTAGTCGGAGAGCATTGGGGTTGCGGGTTGCAATGTATGTGGTCCATCTCACTCTCGTCGGTAATGGCCATGACAACGGGTAGGGATTCGATAATGCCGGAGAAAATCAAGATGTATTTTCTAGTTATTAAAATTCGAATCAATACGTACTTTGAGATAATACCATATATATATAAGTAAAACAATCAAGTTTGTTGATTACATTGGATTGATAATTAATTTAATATGATTAAGTTAATTATGTCCAATTGAAACACTCTATTATGAAGAGTTGTTATTTCCCTTAGAAGAATTAATTATATGAATATGATTCATAATAATTAATTAAAATTTGAATATGAGGTGGAGGATGACATAAATGACATCCATGGTCTCCTGTCAAGGCGAAGGGTTCCGTCGCCAGATATTGTATATAGGAGACGCCTGTTCGAAGTGACATCTCCTGCATACGATGCATTTGGATCGGGCTCGTTGCTTCTCGAAAGAGTAAGGACGTATGCGTAGTGACCCCAATATCGGGTCCTCATATTATTGAGGCGATATTGGATTGCGCATAGCGAGTTGTATTCCTGTTGACGGTCGGTTCAATTAATGACGGGTCAACATCACCATATGGGTGGTGGGCCCGGGTATTAAAGACCGAATTGGAAAATGCAAGTTGGACTTGCAAGACGGAATGTGTTCCCGCTTCTCTTTATTGGAGTCATAGGTTCTCATATTATTGGGATATAACAAAGATAAGGAGAAGATCCCAGTTCTTGCTTGAGATATAATGGTAAGTGTAGAGACTTATATATATGTTACGTTTTATTGTTTCATAATTTCTATTTATATTTTGTAAGACTCTGTAATTTACCCAAGGGTTTTCTCCCTATATAAGAGACCCGAGGGCTCTATGGAATAAACACATCAGAGTATTGTTTTACTCTAACATGGTATCAGAGCCCTAACCCTAACCTAGGGTTTTCTCCACCCCCCCCCCCCCCGCTGCCGCCGCCCACAAGGCCGTCGGGCCCCCAGCCCTCTCCCAGCCGGTCCCTGCCAGCCCTCCTGCGGGGCTCCTAAGCCATCCCGCCGGCTCCCTCTCTCCGCCCCCGGCCTCCAGCCGCCGCCGGGGACCCATCCGCGCCGCCCAGCTCCACCGCCGGGAACCTCCCACCCGCCATCTCTCTTTGGTAGAGGCTTCCACAGCCTCTACTCGTCACCGGGGCGCCTCTCCTTCGGTCGGTCTCGGCTAGATGTTGGGTTCAAGTGCATAACGTCTACATATGCACTTTAATCCTAAAAGGTCTTGGTAGACAACATGTTCTTGGTCTATCACTAGTTGTTCTTCTCCGGCAGTATGTCAGAACAAAAGATCGATATGCCCGCCATAGGTGCCTTCAAGGGTTCGGCACCAATCGTCAAAATGGATGGGACAAATTACGAACTGTGGGCTATGCAGTTCCTCAGTCTCATGAAGTCGTGTGGTAAGAAGCATATTCTTACCGAGGATGAACCGCCGGAGAAGACAGGAATATATGCCTCATGGGAGGCCGATGATGCGTATGCCAAGGTTTGGCTCTCAGGAACGCTCACGACGGAGATAGCGAATGATGTCCTCCACCAGCCCACCGCCAAGGCGATGTGGGATATTTTGACCACGATGTACTCTCAGGTACGCAACGAGACGAAGATGCTCCAGTTGCAGCATGATATCTTTACCACAAAGCAGAACGGGAGGCCTTTACATTCCCTGTACACGTCGCTTCGTGGAATGTTCGAGAAACTCTATAGCACCATTCCCCTCACAGCCACGCCGGAACAGCAGAAGACGTTCCGCAACGCCACTATGGTTGGCGTATTACTCGCTGCCCTTGACCCTGAGTATGAGGCAGCACGCTCTCAGATCCTTGCAGACGCCACCATCCCACCGATGGAAGAAGTATACAGGAGGCTCAGTCGTGTACCTGTTCCATCGAATACAGCGACTGCACCTCCATCAGCAATGGCAGTTTCCAGGGGACGTGGTGGTTCGTCCTCATTCCGTGGCAGAGGAAGTGGTGGACGTGGCCGAGGAGGTCGCATACGCTCTACGTGCTCATTCTGTCGCCGTACTGGTCACTCGGAGGATACATGTTATTCCAAGCATGGCTTCCCTCCTTCTGCACGTGTCGCTGATCATGTTCAGGGTCCACCAGCATCTACTCCAGATCACAGGTTCGAGGAGCTAGTGGCACGACTTCGTGATATCATGCCACAGTCATCGTCAGAGGGTGCTGACACCTCTGATATTGCCGCTTCGGCATCTGCCAGTACATCTGCCTCTGCCACTGCCTCAGGTAGTCCTCCGGTCTCATATCATAACCATGATCTCACAGGTTGGATTGTTGATTCTGGAGCCACCCATCATCTATGTCATGATAGAGATATCCTGCAGTCCTATAGAGCTGTTCAGCCTGGTCGCTCTGTACTCATTGCTGATGGTACTCATTCCCCGATCGCCGGTCAGGGGGAGACGGATTTGCTGCCCTCTATGCACTTACAGAATGTTTTACATGCACCAGAATTCTCTATGAATCTATTATCCATTAGTCAGATTACTAGAGATTTGCATTGTCGTGCTATATTTGATCCATCTTCTGTTATTTTTCAGGACATACTAACGGGCAGGGTGATTGGCTGTGGTTCTGAGCACAATGGCCTCTATCGTCTTGTACGGACCTCGTATGCTGGAGTCTCACTACATTCTCAGGGCTCCGTCTCACCATATACCTGGCACCTTCGATTTGGTCACCTGCCACTACAGAAAATGCGCCACCTCCTGCCTCAGATATCTCCGGGTTCGTCTTTTCGTTGTGAAGCATGTCAGTTAGGGAAGCACCATCGGTCTAGCTTCCCCAGTCGTCAGGGTCGGAGCAGTCGCTCCCCATTTGAGTTATTTCACATAGATATTTGGGGTCCCAGTCGTGTCCAAGATCATCAGGGCACAGGTTTTATTTAGTTGTTGTTGATGATTTTTCTAGAGTGTCCTGGACTTTTCTTCTCAAAAATAAATCAGAAGCAGGAAGTGTTATTCAAAATCTTATCAATGAGGTTCAAAATGTTTTTTCGTCTACTGTTAAGTATGTGCGTACTGACAATGCCTTGGAATTTTGCACTCGTTCTCTTGCTCGTTTTCTTTCTTCTAAAGGCATTATTCATCAAACCACATGTGCATACACATCTCAACAAAATGGTGTTGCAGAACGGAAGCATAGACACTTTCTTGACATTGCTCGCACATTACTTATTCAAAGTTCCGTACCCTTATCTTTTTGGGGGGATGCTATCCTTACAGCATGCTATCTGGTTAACCGCATGCCTACAACTGTACTTGGCGAAAAGTCTCCTTTCTCTCTTCTATTTCCTGACAAAGATTTGTTTACACTTACACCTCGGGTCTTTGGTACTGTTGCGTTTGTCCACCGGTTATCTCCAGGACTTGATAAGCTCTCTCCTAGGGCTATCAAGTGTGTTTTTGTGGGCTACTCCAGGACACAGAAAGGATATCGTTGTTATGATCCCATTCATAACAAATACTATGTGAGTGCTGACGTTACCTTTTTCGAACCAGTCATGTACTTCTCCCCTGCAGGTGACAGACTGATCTCCTCCACATCCACGGACTCTCACGTCTATGTGCCTCCACCTCCAAGTCTGAGTCAATCTTCTAAACCACCTCCACCACCACCACCACCTCCAATTATACCATTTCCTAAGTTCTATACAAGGCGAACAGGGCCAGCTCAAGCTACATGCCAACCATCCAGCACGCCTCAGGTATGTTCTGATGTTACCACTAATGATGGATTAGCCAATGCACCGGTGCAGGAGTCTTTACAACAGGAGGAGGATCCGCCAGTCATAGACGATCTTGATCGGCCTATAGCTCAAAGGAAGCCAAGGCGACAGTGTGCTTCGTACCCGCTTGCTTCTCAAGTCTCATTTCATCGTCTCAATGGGGACTTCCAGAAGTTTGTAGCTGCTGTCTCGTCTGTTGAGATTCCACGGACCTATCAAGATGCCATGAAGATTGATTGCTGGCATCTAGCCATGGAAGAGGAGATGCGTGCTCTGCAGTCTCGAGGGACTTGGCCTCTTGTTCCCATTCCTTCAGGTGTTCCCGTGGTGAGTTGCAAGTGGATCTTTACGGTGAAATATCATGCGGATGGACGTCTTGATAGGTACAAGGCAAGACTTGTAGCACGGGGATTTACCCAGACATATGGGGTAGATTACTTGGATACTTTTTCACCGGTGGCTAGACACTCCACTCTTCGCATCCTCCTATCTGTTGCTGTGGTACGTAACTGGACTATTTTTCAGCTTGACGTCAAGAATGCTTTTTTGTATGGAGACCTACAGGAGGAAGTCTACATGCAGCAGCCACCAGGATTTGCTGCTGAGGGGGAGACTCAGATGGTGTGCAGACTTCATAAGGCTATCTATGGCCTTAAACAAAGTCCCCGAGCATGGTTCCAGAAGCTGTCTCAGCTAATTGAAAAACAGGGGTTCACGAGATCAAATGCGGACCATTCATTGTTCATCCAGAAGACCCCTAGAGGTACAGTTGTTGTTATGATATATGTTGATGGCATCTTGGTCACAGGAGATGATGCTCAGGGGATTGAGATAACCAAGTCCCTGTTGGGAAACCAGTTCATTACGAAGGATCTGGGCACGATACGATATTTTCTGGGGATAGAGTTTGCACGAAATGCACAAGGAATGGTGATGACTCAAAGAAAATATGTCACGGACTTGCTAGCTGAAGCAGGAATGACTGGATGCAGACCTTCAAGTACACCTATGGACCCAAGCATGAAGCTGTACGATGATGATACCGAGGAGGTGGACAAAAGAAGGTACATAGAGATGGTGGGTAAGCTCTTATATATTACTATAACTCGACCGGATATTGCCTTTGCAGTAAACCGGGTGAGTCAATTTGTGGAGCAGCCAAGGCAAGTTCATATGGATGCCTTGTATATGATATTGAGATATCTGAAGTCTTCCCCAGGCACAGGGTTGCTATTTAGGAAAGATACGGATCTATCTATTTCAGCTTGTGCAGATGCAGATTATGCAGGATGTCCAAGGGATCGTAAATCAACTTCTGGATTTGCTATCTTTATAGGAAGCTCTTTAGTTTCTTGGAAAAGCAAGAAACAGACTGTTGTGGCGAGGTCCAGTGCGGAATCCGAGTACAGAGCCATGGCACAAGCAACTGCAGAAATGATGTGGGTTAGAGCAGTCTTAGAAGATCTGACTGTAGATGTCCCCTTGCCTATGAATCTCCAATGTGACAATCAAGCAGCATTATTTATTGCCAATAATCCAGCTTTTCACGAGAGAACAAAGCACATCGAGGTGGATTGTCATTTTACTAGAGACATGATTCAGAAGGGCTTCATTTCCACCTCTCATGTCAGTTCAGAGGATCAGACGGCTGACATATTCACCAAACCACTGCTCAGAGGACCTTTCCAGAGATGTTCTTCCAAGCTGAGCATGATAGATATCTATGCTCCATCTTGAGGGGGAGTGTAGAGACTTATATATATGTTACGTTTTATTGTTTCATAATTTCTATTTATATTTTGTAAGACTCTGTAATTTACCCAAGGGTTTTCTCCCTATATAAAAGACCCGAGGGCTCTATGAAATAAACACATCAGAGTATTGTTTTACTCTAACAGTAAGTATATCTCTTACTTTAAAAGTGATTAAGGGAATAAACTTTCTAGGTTGACAGAGCAAGAACAATTTGATTTAAAATACCTTATTCAACTATCATAAATATGAATATATGATTATATGTTCTATTATAGTGCATTCTTAATTTCAGAAAATGAAGTCCTTGAACCCACTAAGCAGGCTTCTTGAAGTCAAACAATTGACCGTCCAAATTACTCGGATTGGATCCGTAATTTGGAGCTTGTTCTCTCTGCTGAGCGCATAAGTTATGTGCTCTCCGAAGACAAGCATGAAGGCCCTAAATCCAAGGAAGAAAAGGCATACAATGACAAGTATGATGAAGATCATGTCTTGACAAACATCTATAGAATAAGAAAATATTCGTCCATGAACTTCTTGGAAAATTTGTAGCTCAGCAAGAATTTTAGTGCAATCCTTTTAAAGTAGTGCTAACCTTTTAAATCTTTCATCTGGGGGAGCTAAACTCTCTTTGTGCAGTAATGATCACAAAGACTTGGTGCTTGGAATACATGCAGTATTCCATATTTCTTTCGTCTCTATTATGTAATTTACCTATGAGAGCCTTATGGCTCATGAATAAACAAGTTATAATTATCATCCGACTTGGTACCAGAGCTACAATCCTAGATCAGAGTTCTCTTACCCCCTATTTATCCCTACCTGTCCCCCCGCCAGGTCGGTAGAAAAATAAGTATGCATGCCTGCCTTAACTAAAAGGTTTAATGGGGTTGCCCCCTAGGGGCAGGGGCAATCAACGGGCTGCCCCCACCCCATATTTTGGAGAATTATTTTTGTTTTATTTAAGAAAATACAACCATGAATTTTCATCACTATACCCATTTAATATGACATTCCAATTTCGTCAGAAACAGAGACTTCTGTGTCCTCCATCTAGAACATGTATTTTTACGGTCTTAGAGTTCATGTAATTGGCCTGTTCTGGATGGAGGGCATAGGAGTCTGTTTCTAACGAAATTGGAGTGGCATATTAGAGGAATACAATGACGAAAAAATATGGTGGTATTTTCCAAAAAAAACGTCGAAATATGGGGTGGGGGCAGCCAACAAGACAACCTCATTAAACAATATATAAAATGATGCCTTTTATTTTTTATTTTAAAATTATGAGAAAGTTCTATATAACCTGAAAGTTTGCTTCAAATCAAATGAAGAGCGCATACACACATATATACACACACCTCCTTTTCTGTTATCATCTATTAAAGAAGATGATGAAATTGAAGAAATATGTACCTTCATCACTATTTGATCTCCAAAATCAGACTTTATATAATGGAATCTAGCAGTGTTCATGAAATCGATCGCACAGGCTGCATATGCAGTCACATATGCCCGTGTGGCCTGCAGACCGAACCGATTTCATGAATCGGTGCATTATGCGCCCTCCCCGCATATGCAGCCTACATATACCCCGCATATCCTTCATATGTCGGCATACTACTCCAATATCTCCAACTTTCTAATCCTCTCAATCAAGTACTTAATTTCGTAGATCTGCCTCTTCCTCCATTCGATTGTAAGAAAATGATATGCATTTGTATACAATTGCAATGCATTATACCATTATGTATATGCAATGTTTTATGTTTCTCTCATGTATTATTTTCATGAGTATATGCAATCGATCGTCAAATATTTTTACATATGTCGATTGAGGTTTTGATCATGTAGTGCATGTATGTGTAATGAAGTTTTGTTATTATGAATCATCTAATACATGTTGTTTTATGGCTAAATGTTTTCTTTTGTGATTAAATGTTAGGCTGTTTAAAACATATGCTCAACCATCTAACATGAACCATTTTTCTTCGATCTTCTTTAATTTCAATTAGATACATAAATTCAATAATAATGTTATTCATAGATATTTATTTATTTTTAAAATAAAAATTAAAAAACCACATAGAACCACATATACCCCACAAATGCCCTCACGTACCACTTATTCAGTATCCGGTGGCTTGTTCGAACACATGGATACCCCTTTCATGAACCTTGAAATATGGAAACTTCCTTATTCGTCTACACCAATATCAAGGCGCTTTTATTTAATTATAACGATATCTTAAATTTGGTAGAAGTACAGAAATGCATGCGTAGTCAATAATGATAATTAGAGTATGCAAGTTATTTAGTATAGATAAATTTATAAATTGTTGATGCAAATATTATGACTATAAGAAGGTCTGTTATGGTTGAAGCCTATGTTTAAAAGAAAAATTCACATAACGTTCGATGAGCGTTAAAACATGACGAAAGATACATAGTAGCTTCATGTAGAAATGGCAGATATGAGGCCATGTTATAGAAGGTTGATTTCTCATCCTTCGATGCTTTAAAGGACTTGACACCCATCGTATAGATGGATGTAGTCAATTATGAGTTATGATCCATGCAATTTTTCGTTATCTTCATTACCTTCTATTACCCCCTGATTTTCCATCCTACAGGCACAGTGGGGAAAGGTACGGATACCACTGGTCATCGCCAGTATAGAACCCTTTGGGGAGGCAGAGGAATCCCCTCATCCGGGCATCTCCCCGCCACATTGGACCAGGAAAGGCAGACCCCTCGCGTGTGTACACGCTACTAAATCACCGCTAGACCCGCAAGTGAGCTCTTTCAAAGCCTGACAAGCTTGCGCGTAATGAGCTTGCTCTGTAATTTGACTTCAAGCCGCATGCGCTGGGGATCGTCGAATTCAGTCTTCCACTCCGCGCATAAGAAAGTAGAGTGGATGACATTCCCTGCCGAATTGGACTATTGACCCTGATGTAGTGCAATAACAAGGAGCACACTCTAATGCAACCATAGCCGATCGACAAGACTGGGGAAAATGCTTCATGGAAGCAGGATGACGTGTATGCACATGGATGACTATCTAGTACTCTCACTATAGAGATAATCGGGGGAGGTGGCAGGATCGAGCGAAGACAACCTCCGTCTCCGGTGTCGAGCCGCCGCCCTCATTGGCGGCGTCGCAGTGCTTGTAGCCCGCTCGAGCTACCCCAAGTGGCTGACGGGGTCCAGTGAAGACCCGGGGTTCGATTGAACCCCAAGCCCAAGCCTCCGACCTCCATTTCCGACCAGGTAAGCTCCCTCTACCTCCCTTGCATTTTTTTCTTGATATTTCTTAATTAATTAGGTTGCTACACCCCCTATCGGACCCTCATCGTTCACCTCCCGAGCTCCGCCTCTCATCCACCATTTACGCGTCGTCCTCAGACCCTCTTCTCCCTCCTACATAGCCCCTATCACGTCCGACCCATCTCCTCCGCCCTCTACGGCGGAGGAGCTCCGAGCTACCTCCTTCTCCATCCACGCAACTCTTACTTCACTTCACCTCGCACGAGCATCTCGCACCGCACGCTTCGGCTATTATACTAATCATGCAGGTCATCACATACATCAACGGTCGGAGCGCCATCGGAGCGGACTTCATCAGCGTAGTCTTCGTCATCAGAGCTCCGATGGCCTGATCCCGGAGGTCCAGCGCCTTCTCCGAGCTCCCAACTACCTCGACTTACTTCCAGGGAGCTCCGGGGAGGTCCACCGTGTTCGAGATCGAGCGGCGGAGCTTGAGTTGCTTCGCTAAAGCTCGAATCCCACCGCCGCTTGCAGCTGAGGAAGGAGGAGCAGGCACCGTTGGATGCTCCTCCCCGGAGCTCATCCAACGGTGCAGGAGCTCCTACGTCGCCAACATCACATAGCACAGGAGATGTCGGATCACCTTGATCTGATGGACGACAGGTGCCCACGCGTCATCTTCAGACGACCTCCGAGCCACATGACCGGACTTTTAGGTTCGAATCTCCCGAGCCTATCCAGAGCTTCGATCTACTCCGAGCCTGCATCGATCCTTCACAGAACACTCGAACCTAGCCAAAGCTACCCGAACCTCCTCTGAGCCTCAGAGTGCACCCGAGCCTAGGAGAGCACGTGCCACGCACGTGCAAATCTGGGTAAATTACAGGGAGGCCCGCTGACTTCTCCATATTGCATACAGGTCCTAGTTTCACGTGCAGGTCACACACGCCTGGGGTTATTTGCACTTTGACCCTTGCGGATTTTTATAATTGCAATATGCCCCCGCGTGTGTGGAACATTTACAGGGAAGGTCCCGAACTTTCTTGTATTTACATTTTAGTCCCTCCCTGGGACCTGTTTGTAGTTATCTTCCATGTTTTCTTTAGTTATACCCTTGTCTTCTTTTATGCATATCTTGAGCATCGTAACTTTGTTTCAGTCGATTTCAGTTTCATTTCGACGCTTGTTTGATGAACTTTCTAATGGCATGCTCGTTTCTTATTTTGGACATATTAATTTTGATGTATTACTTTGGTAGCCAGGTGTCTCTTATTGCTTAAGCTTACGCCTCGTTCAATTCGTCCATCGAGCTTGTCACTTAAATTAAACTCAAAATTGACTCATTGTTAAATTTGCTCATCATCTTACTCTGATCTAGGGCGTATTATTTTTGCATAGCATCGCATATATTTGCATGATTAAAAATAAAATAAAAAATATGCATGTTTTATATTTGCTTGATGCATCTAGTCTTGTTTTCTAGCATTGTTTGACCTATGTTTCTCTAAAATCAACACTTAATTAATGAATAAGAGTCTGAATATCACGAGAGAGGCTCGTGTCCCTGAGTTCGACCTTGGTTACTTACCAAGTAAAAAAATAAAATACGACCATCTGATTTCATCATCATATCCAAATTAGATGGTCTTTGATGGACTGAATCCAGCCCGTCTGCGACGATCTTAAGTGTTAATTCCGCACTCTTAAAGGGCTGAATTTACGACTCATCAATAACCAACTCTATAAAAGTTTCCAGGACCCTTGAGTTTGATAGTAGTTCCATGTACCATCATAGAAAACGTAGTACATAGGGGTTTGGATGAATAGATACCATGGGGATGAGAGATAGAGATCTAGTAGATATGTGTTCCGTTCACGAACACGTGAGAATCCAAAAATCTAGGAGGTCCGAGTCGTAGATATGGGTGCTGGAAACCCTAGAAAGACGAACAAACCTTCTCATGCAATGAGGGATAACGATCTAGAGGATCCCAAAAGGATATTAATGCCCTAGCGGAGGCCAAGGGACCTTGTGGTTAAGGCTAACTACACCCCCCTCCCCGGCAATAGACAGAGGTCTGAATGCCCCCGTTAGTGCCGCTAAAGATTTGGCAGTGATAGGCAGAAGGATGGACATTCTCTTAGTGGCACCTTAAGGAGCGGGGATGGCCTCTTGGTGGTACTCAGCAACAAACTAATAGTCCTCCTAATGGTCCAATGACCCTAGGTGAAGGGCCAGTGGTGTGGTGGTGCCATGAAGAAGGCCCGAGATAGACTGCTAAGTAGACTGGCGACGCAAAGCAGGACCCATAAGGATACAAGCAACGGTCCCTATCAACGAGACTCCTCGTTTGGGTGAGGTATGCATCTGCACAAAGCCCTTGGATAGGCTATAGCGTGGTAGAAAGGGAATGCACTAATACCATGTGGAGAAAAAGAGAAGGATGAATTGCTTATCTTATTCAATAGGTAAAGGGTTTCTTATATATCATGAAACCCTAGATATGTGAAGAAAGAAAATTGCATGATTACCTCACTTGGGTTACAAGACTCAATATAATATAAAGAGAAATAACACATCAACGTTAACATACCCCAAACATCAAAATGGATAAGTTCAAATAAAGTATTACTATGACTCTGATGACCATGAAAGTAGATCGGGATGTTTCCCAAGGTAGCAAGCCTCCCACTTAAAAGATAACCACGAGTAAATATGAGAAAGGAGATGACACAACTTCGGTAGAAAAAGCTGACCAAACCAAAGATGCCACATGTACGGAGAGACTGATCTAGTGGGAGTGTAAGAAGCACCAATATATAGAGACTAGGACAGTTTGTAGAGACCCCCTTACTCACAACCACATCCAATCACTCTACTTCTGAGTATGTTTGGAAACACAAAAGAAGATTAAATATGGCAAGACAATGCAATTCCTTAGTGATCTAACTAATGGACAATAAATTCATAAAAAATGGGTGCATGAAGTGCATTCTACAAATGCATAGATGGCGTCAAATAAATCTCCCCCTGTCAAGATGAGGTGCACCTGAATTTATGATACACTTTGACATGTCTACTATGTGACAACTATTAGGGGCATAAGATATAACTGATGTGTTGAAAGAGGCTCTAGTTGTGGTTGTGACTTCTGATGGACCTACAGAAGCATTATAGCAGTGGCAGCATGAATCATGATTTTCCCTTACAAAAGAAATAATATCATCCAACTTCTGACCAACAATAGGCGCAGAAGTTGATGTAGGCTCAACCTACTCAGTTGCACAAGCAAACGTAGGGTAGTCATGCTAAAGGTTGCAGGTCTCCCCTGGATAACGAGGACGATGATAGTAAATTCATGGCCCACGCCTAAGCTAGTGTCCGCCTTCTCTGCCACGAGTACCACACCCTCTAAACCAAGGTGTACATCCTCTACCGTGAGATGCAACCATCACAGAGAATGTATGAGTGGTGGTAGTAGATGAGATCTTGATTTTGCTAAGTCTGTTGTAAGCCTCCTTCATTGGTATAGATGCACTTGTGAGTAGTCATGTGCCCGGGATTGAGAGCCGCCAGAAAAACTCCAATCATTGTGAAATTCATGTACTCCATCTGTTGTTTTACACATGGTCATAGGCATGAAGTTATGCAGCTTCTCGAACATGCCCCGAAGCGAATAGTATAAACTATGCATAAGACATCTTAACTGTCTGTCATGAAAATGTTATATTGTTGCTGCAAGATCTTGGTCTCATTCTGTACATTATCATGTGACAACAAGGTTATCCTACAATATCTTGGCAGTGGGTTGATGCAAGATATCCTGTTACAGGGAGATGGAGGAGAGCTGGGCCTCGCCCTGCATAAAGGTGGACAGTCGTAATAGGCGGGGGAGATGGAGTATTTAAGGTGGCGGAGATGGCAGTTCGGAGTGCGGGCGATGTGGTTTGTATGGGAACAATGGAGCGAGCAGAGTGGAATCGTGGATGGCGTGACATCTCGCGAGGGTTGTGGATGGTCAGGCTTGGTCGTGGGGTGGTTAGGGAGAGAGGAGGCCGTCGGAGATGGCGGAAAAAATGGGAAGGGCGAGGCGGTTGTGCGATATGGCGAACGTGGAGGAGATGGCCAGCGGGAGGTTGACGAAGGTGCTCTGGATCCAACGACAGACGATTGGGCGCTAAAGGGCGGTATTTGATCAAGACTGCTTCGATCGGATGGTGTACAAGGCACCACGTGGGTAGCTGTGGACGCAACGCTAGCGGGCGGTCCAGATCTGGAGGACGATCAGAGGGTCGAGGATGTCACCACGTGTCGAGCGCATGGGCAGGCGGAAGCGGGAGGCCCACATCAGATCAGGAGAGAGATCAAAGGGTTGGAATTGCAGAGGGAAGAATGGTGTAGATGAATGGACGAAGGTGAGATCGAATGGCGAGCAACGAGCCACATGGCAGGCTATAGGCGAGGCGCAAGCGGGCGGTGCAGATGTGAGATGGGGATGATCAGACGGAGGGGGACAAAGGGTGTGCGTGGAAATCATTGGACCATTGGATCAAGATGAGATCCAACGGCCAAGGGCGCGGGCGGATAGTGCAAAGAGGCCGGGCCACGTGGCTCAGCCAGAAAGGGCCACGTGGCCCAATCAGATTATTAGAAAGAAGAATTTGCAATATGAAGGGTCAAATGGCCGAATTTGAGAAAACTCAAAACATGAAAGTTGTAGATCTCGATGAGATCTACAAGTTTCATGTTGACCAAAAAACAGAGATGAGGTCAAATAAAGACACCAAATATTTTTGAGGGTATTTTAAGGCTAAAAACACCACGATTTTTAGTTGACATTTTTTATGTTTTTAATTTGTTCAATGACTCTGATAATTATAGTTAATGGAAAAAGCGAAGATATATACATATACATTTATATAGAGAAGAGTGATCCTATGAGAGCCAAAACCTGTGAGAGCATGAGAGCATGCATTCTGGACCACATGATTCAACCAGGAGAGAGAAGAGCAGGAGAGAGAAGACAAAATCATGTGGTCCAGAATCAATGCTCTCATGCTCTCACAAATTTTGGCTCTCTTAGGATCACTCCTCTCATAACATATATATAATGAAGTATATACGCTATATATATGAAAAAAATTTAAAAATAGATAAATATCCTGAGATTCAGTCGATTATATATATTTTTAAAGACTTTAAAAATATTTAAAGGATCTTTTTATTATGTAATAATAATATAGAATTTATTTACGTATATACAGGTGTATAATACAATATAGGGTATAATAATTATAAATATAACTAAAAGTAACCAAAAAATTACAGAATTCCATATTTTTGATTTTTTATATTTTTACTATTATTGTGATTTTTCAAGGACTTTGTTAATATTTATGTATTTTAAAAGTCAAAAATATCCCAAAATAGGGATTAAATATATATGCCGAATTTTTAAGGTGTTAAAAATAGATAATTGCTTCAAAATTCCTTAACACTATTTTTAGTAGTTAATATATACCATAAAAAAATTCAAGTACAGAAACACATATTTTGGAAGTTTGGAGATTTTTTTTAATTTTTTTGTAGAATTTTGGATCTTTTTAATTTTTTCTCTTTTTCTTTTTCTATTTTTAGAGGTTTTGGTTTATGAAATGTAAAATAATAAGATACACAAAATATATTTTTTGGGGATTTTTCAAAGTGGTTTTACATTTTTTGGTATTTTAAAACCTAAAAAGGGAATTAATGCTCACTGTTTGAATTTTAATAAATACATAAAGACCAAGAAATGCAAAATAAAAACTAAGACATTAAAATACATCATCTAAGGCATTTTCATGCATTTTCCCAAAATTAAATACAAACATGAGGTGACCACGTGCTGTATTTGCATAGCGTAAAATCCAATTGATACGTTCGCAGGGCTCCTGCCGTTTCACCGTATTTAACCAAAATAAACCAATAAATAAAAATAAATGTACTGGCAGCAAGAAATTTTCAGCTATTTTCGAATGCTAAATCAAAATCCAACTACTCTCATGCAATAAATCTATGAATATTTAAATTAAAGACATCAGGTGGTGGTATATTTGCAATTAAAAAAAAATGTTCAGGTCCTCTACAATTTTCCACAAAAATATACACTGAATATGCAAGTTTATATACTAAAAACAAATATCAAAACCTGGAGGGTCACGCCCACAAAATGCCCAAACTCATGTGGGTGACCACGCGCGCTGAGCTGGCATGGACCTAGGTGTAAAACACAGGAAAGCTTAGGGAGGCTTTTTGCAAAATTTACAACATTATTTACACAACAGACAATATTTTTGGTACTAAAATAAAGTATGCAAAGGCAGAGGGATGCAGAGGAAACCACGGGGATGATCCACTTACACGCATCGGACGACGAGGGACGGTATCGATTCGATCCTTATCTAACGACGCTGATAGAACCTGGAGGTGCACCTTCATCGGACGATCCTTGCTCTTTACAAAGAACATGGAAGAACACCGATGTAGTCCCTTGTTCATCTAAAATCCCGTGATCCGGGGCTCCTCCCGCGATGCTGAGGCTCTCTACTCCTTGTTGATGACTTACGTCGAACGACTATATCTGATGAGTCCGGGACCCACCAATGGTTTCTTGGAGCGTCGATGAAATCTAACCACCTGGATAACCCCTTTCCCTCTGGAAATTGACCCATATTGGGTCCTCAGACATGCTAACCTGTAGAAGAATGATCGCGGGCTCGAGGCGATTCACCTCGAGACAATTCGAAGCTGATGCGGGGGTGAAATGGGGTTGTGGAAGTGCTCCGATGAACGACGGAGGAAGGAGCACGAGTGGACTGATCTGAGCAAGACTAGGTGAAACGAAGTGGTGCTGGAGATGAAGAAGATGGAGGGGAACAAAACGGTGGTGAAACGGGATCGGAACAATGTCGAAATCGCGGTGAAACGGCAGAAGCCCCGCAAACGTATCGATTGGATTTTACGCTATGTAAAAGATCTAAAGGTGAAACAAAATGCAAAATTGAAAATACGGAAACAAATTCTAGCTATGAATAGAAAGAGCACGACTCTAACTTGGCTGTGACACCAAGGAGCAGGACACCACCGAAGCACTGCAGTGGAACACTCCTCCTCTGATTCATACGCCAACACCTCAGGGATAACCTCGTTGTCAACTGGGATCACACTCACGCACAAGATGGGGGCATCAGGGCTCGGAGAAGGATCAAACACGAGAAGAAGGAAGGAGGTTTTATTTATACACATTGCGACAGACCCTTATTGATCAGTGATTTCAGACGAATCGAGGGTATATACATGGGGTTTTAGGATTAGGCGTGTATTAGGGATGATCTGTGATAGGATTTCGTCAAAAATCTAGTCGAAGCGAGCGTTGACACATCCGGGAAATGAGGGAGAAGACGGGTGTCTTCTCTGTCAGGCGGTTAGCTGACATGGGTCGAAGAGTTGACCCAGGTCAACTAGGGTTTGCTTCTGGTTGGTCCATGTGGACCAACCAGAAAATTCCAATGGATTTTTTTGGTAAAATCGATGTTAAATCGATAATGAATTAACTAATTTTAGGGTATAAAATAAAAATATTTGTTATTTTATGTAGTATTTAATTATTATTTTTATTTATTTTTATGACATTATTTATTATAAGTTATTATTTACAAGTATACTTATGGGTATATTTATCTATATTTTGTATATTGTATATTTTATTTTCTATTTTCTATTTATTATTTTATAATCTTATTTTATATATTTATAACTTATTTAAACATGCACAAATATATTTTTATTGTATTTTTTCGATGTTATATGTACACTTAAATAAATATGAGTATTAAATATACATGTATAAGTATAATATATGCATCTATGTATTTGTGTATATTATTTTATTTTATTACTTTCTTCACGATTTTATTGTATTCTCAATATGTACAAGTGTTATAAATAATATTTGCAAAATTATAAAAATATAAAATCATGAAAATATAAAGAATAAATAAATTGAATATTTTATTCATGTATATTATACAATAAGGGTCCAAAACCTAACTTTTGCATCTTAACTCCATATTAAATGAAACATCTTCATTATATAGCTTTTTAAAAGTTATATACAATTAAAGGTGATTTTGATACATTTTGAGTTCATATGTAGAAGATATAGGTCTGGGAAGTTTGGGTTTTGGATTTTGGATTCTTATTTAGAGTATAAAAAATACACTGTGCATTATTTTTGTATGAAGTCAATTTTATATTTTCTATATAGTTTTATCTACAACTTTTATGTACAAAGTTTTTTTATTTGAGGTATAAATAATAAAGAATAAAATAGACCCCAAAAATAAATTATTTGGGAAAATAAATTGGTAATTTTATTGTGTTTTGACCATGGCCTCAAATTTCAACGAAATTCAGTCGAATTTCTGTCGAATATCGATATCCAGTCGAAATCGACCACAATGACCGAAATATGGGGGTGCTAGTACAAAAAATGACCGAAATTTCGATCGAAATTCCATCGAAATTCTGTTTTGGTCGATTCCGAAATGGTGACCGAAATCGACATTTATGGCCTTGGTTTTGACCCTTATCTCCCCCTACTTTATTCCTTGTCGACCCAGTCATCAAGATGTCTAGGTCTCGGGGTTTAGGGTCATAAATACCTTTGGCATTTTATTTCCTTTTCTTTTCTTTATTATTTTATTTTGGCTTTAAACAACGTAATTTATATAATAAATAATGAATGCCAATTTGTACAAGATAATGATATTTACATGCATTTAGCTAGGTTTGAAAGGCCAAAATGAATGAATAAAGGTGATGAAACATAGATTCATCAGAGAGTAAACACCTCCTATGGTTTTGTCAACGTAAAGCAAGAAGCATAATAGACCTGTAACAGATTATTTCCAATCTGATTTAATACTGATGATATTTTGAGATCGATAAGTTCGCTCGTAACGTCAACTTTGGCCTATAAAATATTTAGATGGAGTTGATACTTGTCCAATAAGGTGTCATAAAGGTGTTGAAATGCATCGAAAAGATGCACGCGACGTTGAGTCGAGGCGAGGAGGACATGGGCACAGAGACTAGGGCAAGCATACAACTTTGTCTCTCGAACGCCATTCTTCGCGATTTTATAAAAGAATCATCTATAACAACTATAACTGCATGAAAAAGACTCACTCCAATTCTCTGCATCTCTAGCAATGGCTCTTTTTGCTTTGTATAAATGAAGATGCATCGATTAAATCTCTTCTATGTCTTTTTACTTATATTATCTTTGAGTTAGGTAATATGGAAGAAAATATTGAAGGCGAAGATTACGCATTGTTATTATTTTATTCATTTCTGTCATACAAACACTTCAGAAAAGCCCTAATTTACTTGAAGGATGAGATCACGTTAGCTGATGTGAAATCGTTTCTTCTCTCTAAGGAGTTAATGGAACGTGAAGTCACTGGACATTCATCAATCGTTAAGAAGGTTGAGGTGTTCCATGCGAGGAAGATGTACATGAAACAAAAGAAGTTTAACATGTCATATGATAAAAAGAAAAAGGGATGCATCAAGTTTTGTCAATACCGCAAGAAGAAAGGGGATACGGTAGAGGAGTGCTGGAAACTCCAAAATAAGGAGAAATGCCACAAGCAATCTTGAAAAGGTGGTTCTGCGGTCGAAGCGAGTTATCTGTAAATTGAATGCAGAAATGTGGGCTATTTTTAATAGTCAGGACACTACGCAGTTCGAAGGATGCATGGCTCCTCAATTTTGGTTACTTCTACCACATCATGTCCAATCGCCACCGGTTCTCCTCGTATAGATTTTTCGATAGATGAGTTGTCGTTATGGGTAATAATTTGCAGCCCCTGGCTGTAGGATTGGGAAGCATTAAACTGGAGATGCACAATGGGACATATGTCACTTTGATAGAGATTCACCATCTACCTCGGCAGGTTATAATCCTATGACTTAGAACTTGATATCCCTTTGGACTTTAGAATTGTTGGAATAAATAAACGTGAACGCAAATCGATAATCTGAGACAAAACCAAACATAAATCTCATTTTGTGTGTAACCATACTCTCTACGGAGCGAGATGAAACTTTGGGAGACGGCCTCAAATGGTCAGATCTTCTATTAGAATTTCTCAATGAGTACATGGGGTAGGGCTCCTTATATAGCCCCACAGACGGATTGGAGTCCCATCGCTCATCCATGTGGCACTAAACATGAGTGCGGTAATCGGATCTTGTATACTTCAACACTCCCCCTTAAGCTGGACCTGAGAAAGTTGCAGCTTGCAACAAAAGAAAATGAAAAAAAACTCATCTTCACATGATATATCTGAGAAGAATATATGTTTGTTGTTGGTAGAAGACCTCGCTCAATGACGGGTATGTGATGCTCACGTCACAGGGAAGTACCTCTATCGTGTTTGTAGTAGTCATTGAGATACTAGGTCATATCTCGAGAAGAGTTGTTGTAGAAGCAGAAAGTCCAACATGGAGTAGTAATCTGGGATAGAGTCACCTCGACAAAGTAGTCGATGCTTGGTGAAGACGACTGATAGCAGTAACAGACTGGAGTGCCGCTCTATTAGTCGTGGACAGTCTGTAGATGTTGTGTAAATACATTTAAAAAAGAATAACGAACCCTCTTTTCCTCCCTCTTTTTCCCATACTTGATAGAATAAGAACATGTGGATGATCAAGTTGGGAGAAATCAAATCAATACATGTTTTTTTCTTTTTTTCCTTCTTTTTTGTGTACTTTTTTTGCCCAAATCAGATTTTTTAGCGGTTTCTCTTTCTTTTTCGTCAGGTATTCTCTTTTTTATTTCTTCATTCGACTTCTATTTGTACGGTCCCCTTTTTAGAAAAATCTCTTTTCTTCAAGCCATTCATTTTTTAGCTTTCTGCTTCTTTTTTTTTCAAAATTAGGCCCGTCTCTCTCTCGCTTGCTCTTTACAAATCATACTTTCCCTCTTTTTTTGTAAACACACGACCCACTTGACCCAGAATAACGACATCCCACAATTTGATTTAAGAACATATCCCCTTCTCTTTCCTTTTTTATTGCTTAACTTTCAGAACTGGGGCGAGCGTGCTAGGAAGGGGGGACTAGATGCGGGTTGGGGGTGCTGGATGCAGGGTGGGTAGCGTTGGGGGTCTCATCTCTTCATAGCCCTTTCTCCATGCTCCATCTTTTTGTGCTACCTTACCACCTGCATTGTCTTCAATAATGCTTGTTCCAACAGGCACCTTCATCGAGGTTTCTTTACCCGTTGTGCCTTCCCTTAAATCATCGTCAAGATTTGCACCATCTATGCCACCTATACCTCAAGGCATCTCTCACGATGGCAATGCTAACTTCTGTCAACCATCTTAAAGCCCTTTTTGTTGGTGGAGAGAGTTGTTCTATTATTCCAAAGAACCCTCGACTCTCTTATATAGAGGAAAGCTTATGGGTCAATTACATAAGTAGTAACTACGGAAATAAAAATTGATAGACAGTACACTGACTACATAAATATCTCTACACTCCCCCTCAAGATGGAGCATAGATATCAATCATGCTCAGCTTGGAAGAACACTTCTGGAGTAGTCCTCTGAGCAATGACTTGGTGAAAATGTTGGTTGTCTGCTCCCCTGAACTCACATGTGAAGTAGAAATCAGGCCTTTCTGAATCATATCTCTAGTATAGTGGCAATCTACTTAAATATGCTTAGTTCTTTCATGAAAGACCGGATTATTGGCAATGAACAAT
The DNA here is from genome assembly GCA_037367405.1 of Ottelia alismoides. Classification (NCBI taxonomy): domain Eukaryota; kingdom Viridiplantae; phylum Streptophyta; class Magnoliopsida; order Alismatales; family Hydrocharitaceae; genus Ottelia; species Ottelia alismoides. Next base: position 105,994 of record JAZKJV010001458.1, on the reverse strand, counting down.
GCGGCTTGATTATCACACTGTAGCTGCATGGGTAGAGGTACATCTATATGCAAGTCTTTGACGGTTCCGTAAATTGCTGCTTTAAGAAGTTGTTATTTATATTTCGTGCTAAAAGATTAGAGTGTCGTTCGTTGTAGGCGGCGATCGGAATCGGTCAAGAAATGACCACAAATATTATTCAATTTCGATCAAGTGGTTTCATGTTTATTTTACTTGGGCAAGTCCCAAGGTCGATCACAAGGAGGCAAAGGAACAACCTGGAGTTGTGTCTATCAAAAATCTTGTACGGTTTTTGAGGCGGTCTTTTTTTGGATTTTTAATGCAAATAAGGGGTGCAAGATGCAATTTCGGCCTATTTTAGGGATTAAAATATCGACTATGTTCAAACGATGTCTGAAAAATACAAAACTTGGCCACAATGTAGATTATGATGAAATGAATGCACTGTAATTTTTTTTGGAATTTTTGGATGTAAAATGATTTTTTTAAAGAATTTTTAAATGCAAACAAAATGAATTTCAATATTTAATTATGATAAATCTTAAACCTACTTATTTTCGAGGACCAAAATTATCTAAGATCTGTCACTAGGTGATTGATCTCAGAAAAATCCTAAACCTAAAAAATGTGAGATCTAAAACCTATTAAAAATTAAATAGTAAGTAAAAAATGATTTTTACAGGGCAAATTATGTATGCAAATGCGAATCTTTTTGGGCACAATGTCAAGCACAATTAACTTTACAATATGTGATTTTTCGGGGATTTTTAGAGCACCGGTTAATCAATCGCAAATTCAAGAGCATAAAATGGACCTAATTGAAATTACCAGGAGTTTGAGGGCTCTTCTTGCAAAATAACCAGAGGAGCACGTGCGTGGCACGTGCCCTATGGGATAGACTGTTCTGTAATTCAAAGGAACCCAGGGGGCGTTTTTGCAATTTACCCAAGGGGCACGTGCGGGGCACGCGACCCCTGGGAAGGATGATGTAGTGCTGACGCCCCCCTCGGATGCACGTGCGAGGACTGAGCGCCCGGTCGCGCGATGGTGGAGGGCAAGGCCGAGGGGGGGCCGGCCAAGGCGGAGGGAGGCCGGCGTGGGGTGGTCGCATCGGAGAGGCCTGGTGGGTTGGCGTTGAGGGGGCCGCTCCGGTGGAGGCCCCTGGAGCTTCTGGCGGCGGAGGCTGTCGTGGAAGATGGTCGGTGGCTCTCCGAAAAGCTTGGAGTAGTAGACGGCGAAGGTGGGGCAGGTCGGCGTCGCCGGTGAAGGGCGAGCTGCGGAGGAGCGTGGCCGGCGAAAAGCGGTGTCGCGGTTGCTGAGTTGTCGAAGAAGCGGCGGAGATGTTGGCTGAAGAAGGTCGAAGGAGAATCGTTGGCTCGACAGAGAAGGGTCTAGAGCTGGGCAGATGCATGGAGGAGGAGCGCGCTTGCAGCGGTGCCGGGGAAGATGACCGGATCTCGCCGACGAGGGTCGCGGCCTGGTGCTGTCACCACCGGCCTCGTGTCCTATGGTGCAAATCGACGGATGAGAGGCGATGTTGAACTCGCGGCGTTGTTGGTCGGAGAAGAGCGGTGAAGCGAGTCAGAGTCGTGGGCTCGACAGCGTGAAGCCGGAGCTCGGTAGTAAGCTGGTGGCGCTGCAACGGCCATGAGGAGGTGGTCGGATCTCGTCGACGTCGAGGGAAGCCCGGGCTGTCACCACCGGACCTCGAAGCTCTGTCAGCGGATGGCGTTGCGGGGCGGCGATGATGTTCTTAGATAGGGAGGAGAGGAAAAGCGGGTCGGCGATGGAGTCGTTGCGAGATGAGCGGGGGATAGGTGGCGGCGCGAGGAGTGCGGGTGCGACGAAATCGCGGGGAGGTTGGCCGTTGCGGATATCACGGGGATAGTTGACGACGAGGCAGCGGAGGTTGTGAGGTGGTTGCGAGATTAGGGGAGAGGGCGGCGCGAGGTTGAAGATGAGGGCGGGCCGTCCGATCGGCCGAGATCGGACGGCCTAGATCTAGACATGTGGCGGGGGTCTGAGAGGGGCGTGGCACGTGCGACGCACATGCGAAGGTTTTTAATTTTTTTATAAGGAATAAAAAGGGACCCAAAAACCGCTGACACGTGGTGGCCTCAGAGGCTGCCATGTGTCAGCACCAGAAAAATCGAGGGTAAAATATTTTGTAAAATCGAAAAGAAATAGTAAATGACCTCGGATCGAAAAAATTCCTTCACAAAAATTGCTCGTCTCGATGAGATCTACAACTTTCATGAAGACATTAAAGCCAAAATCGATCAAATGCATAAAGTGATATTTTTGGGGTATCCCATGTACATATAATACCTTGATTTTTGGGTTTTATAAGTTTTTTATCATTTTTAAATCAGATAAAAAATCCGGAACAAATATGGAGAAATCAAAGATAAATAAAGACACCTAAATCTAATTTTTTTGGATTTTTATTAATTAAAAAAATATGTACATAAAATATCAGGTCAAAAACCGCTAAAATACACAATGTACAAAAGAGTCCCAAAACCCAACTTTCACATATGAACTCCGATTCACCTGAACTTGGTCTTGTTTTGAAGCTAATTGAATGTACATTAGTTCAAAAGTGAGTAGGATCAAATCGGACACTGGATGGGGAAGATATGTGACTTTTAATCCGAAAATGCTGAAACCAGGTTTGGGTTTTTGGTCCACTTATTTGGGTTAGTGATTTTTTTTTGTATTTTTTATTTATTCTTGTTAGTGATATGTACACAGTGGAGGTGGTTTTGTGTTATTCGGAGTTAGCATGAAGGAGTTAAAAATCCGAGAAGATAGGCTATTTACAGGTCAAATTTGGTTTGGATTTTTGGCTTCTTATTTTGTGCAGAAATTATGGATAAAATGACATTCCTATGAAAACATGCATGAATGCTAATTATGCAGAATAGATGCAGATATGCTGTTGATTTTGAGGGAATTGAGTTTAATAAATGAGATTTAGAGTGATGAATCCGAGATTCATCAGTCTTCTAGCACAACTCGAACCACATCATCTCAGTACTTGCTTGTGCCATGGCCCTATATTCAGATTCAACATTCGATCTAGCCACAACTGTTTGTTTCTTGCTTTTCCAAGAAACTAGAGAGCTACCCACAAACACTGCAAAGCCCAAGTAGGCTTCCGATCCTTAGGGCATCATGCATAATCAACATCCGCACATGCCGAGATAGATAAATAAGTTTCATTTCTAAACAACAACCCTGTGCCTGGAGACAACTTTAGATACCTGAGTATCATATATATGGCATCCTTATGTACATGTCTCGGCTGTTCCATGAACTGGCTTACCTGACTGACTGCAAAGGCAATATCAGGTCAAGTTATAGTAATGTAAAGTAGCTTACCCACCATTTCTCTATACCTTCTCCTGTCAACTTCCTCTTTATCATCATCATATAATTTCATGCTGGTATCCATAGGAGTAGTTGAGGTCTATACCCAACCATGCATGTCTTGATAAGCATATCTATAATATATTTCCTTTGGGTCATCACAAGTCCCTGTGCATTCCTTGCAAACTCCAGCCCCATAAAGTACCGTAGAGTACCAAGATCCTTTGATAGGGATGGGCATTGGGCTGGGCCGGTCCCAAAAAGCCCGGCCCAACCCAAGCCCAATAGAAGATTGCGCCGGGCCTGGGCCTAAAATGTCGGCCCAAAACTACTTTGGGTCGGGCTCAGGCTTGGCTCGGCCCAACCCGACCCAGCCCAAGGCCCAGCCCGTTCGGGGGCCCGAGGAAAGGTCCGAAGTTGGCCCGAGGGTAAAGCCCAAGATCCATCCTGAACATGTGCGTGGGCCTTAGACAAGATGTTTTGCCTACTAAGGTATACTGTATACGATTGTTGAAGTACCAATATTGCTACTGTTTAGCCATTTTTTTCTCATTGGTATACTACTATTGTTTAGCCATTGTTATAGATTCAAGATATGTGCAAACCTAGTTGTTCTGTAGACATCTTAGATTCTTATACATGGTTTAATAGCTACTTTAATGTGGACATTCTTATGTGTAACTTCTTTTTTTGTGCTTGATTTAGGGATGCGTCATCATTCTCTTGAATGCATAGCATGATCCATCATTTCCATATTTCTCGCATTGTGGTTTTCATGACCAGGAAATGAACCAAGGCTTGGGCCAACCCGGCCCAAGCCCGACCTAAAGGAAACGGGTCGGGCCTGGGCTTGGGCCGAACAACACCAAAATTTGCGGGTCGAAGCCCGGCCCAAGGCCCGTAATATTTAGATGGGCTTGGGCCTGGGCCCTTCACGGCTCGGCCCAGCCCGGCCCATGCCCATCCCTTCCTTTGTAACAAACTGACGGCCCAAAAATGCTTTTGCTATCTTTATCCCCTGAGTATCATCTCCTGTAACCAAAATATCATCAACATACACCATGATAACAACCGTACCTCTAGGAGTCTTCTGAATGAACGAGTAATCCGTTTGATCTCTTGAATCCTTGTTGTTCAATTAGATGGGAAAGCTTCTGAAACCACACCTTTGGGCTCTGTTTAAGGCCATATATCACCTTATGAAGTCTACACACCATATGACTCTCCCCCTCAGCAGCAAACCCCGAAGGCTGTTGCATGTAGACTTCTTCCTACAGATCACAATACAAGAATGCATTCTTAACATCAAGTTGAAGCAAGGGCCAATCATGTACCACAACAACTGACAGAAGAATATGAAGAGTGGAATGACGAGCAACTGGAGAGAAGGTGTCCATATAATCTACGCCATATGTCTGAGTAAAACCTCGCACCACTAGGCTTGCCTTGTAACAATCAAGACTACCATCTGTGTGATATTTGATAGTGAATACCCATTTGCAGCTAACGACAGATGCTCTTGAGGGAGCGGGAACCAAGCTCCATGTACCCCGTGACTGTAGAGCAGCCATTTCCTCCTTCATGGAAGAACGCCACCAATCAATCTTCAAGGCATCCTGATAATTCCGTGGTATCTCCACAGAAGACAAAGCCACTGCTAACCTCTGAAAGTTCCTCGTGAGGCGATGAAAGGAAACCTGGGAGGCAAGAGCATACGAAGCACAATTGCGTTTCTGCTTCCGTATAGCAATAGGAACATGCAGATCATCAACCACAGTACTCGCTGGTTCACATTCCTCCTGCAATGATGAATCTTGCACGTGCACACTATTCGACCCATCATTAGTAATAACATCAGGACATACCTTAGACGTGCTGGATGATTGATGCGTAGCAGGAGCAGGACTCGACCGATGTGTATAATACTTTGATAGTGGCGAGAGTAGTGGTTTTGGTGGTGGTGGCGGTGGTGGTAGTGGCGTAACGACAGGGACTGGAGTGGACTCTATTGAACTCAAAATTGGAGGAGGAACATAGACCTCATCATTAGATGTGGATGAGGCCAACCTGTCACCTGCAGGAGAGAAGTACATAATGTTGGAGCATAAGTTGTATGCGTCATATATGAGGGAGATGGGTAAATGGATCCTGGAGAAGATCCATTTTCCCCATCCATATATTTAGTCCCACATTGTCCAGTGGTGGGACTTGAAGGCTCTGTAGAGGCTATATAAGGAGCCCCAGACCTCTTGTATCCATTGAGAAAAAGCAATGCATAACACGCCCCTTTGAGGGCTTCTCCCGTGGTTTCATCCCGCTCCTCACGGAGTAGGGTTCCACGTTAAACCTCACTATTCTTCGTGTTCTTTATCTTTTTCCATGTTTCGCTTCCGCATGTTTATTTTCTAACATGGTATCAGAGCGGGTTCGATTCTCGAGGTTTTCTTGTTTTTTATTTTTCGATATTCGATGTTAGATATTGAATATATGTTTGTGAAGACTATTGTTCTGTTCAAGATTCAATTTCTAGGGTTCTTTGGAACCCTAATTTCTACATAATTCGAAGATCGTCAATGTATTTCTGAAGATCGTGCATGATTCAAGAAGTTTCTAGGGTTTCTGGTGGAAACCCTAATTCCAGCCATCCTGTGCAACTCGTAGCCCTCCATCGAGGGTTACATGGCGATGCTTCAACCCTCTTCCATATCTCGAAGTACTTGGCGACGCAATCCTTTGCATACATCATTGAGAACTGCTCCTGTCAGCGGCAATAATCTCGAAGATTGCTCTCCTGCAGGCGCTCCTATTCGCGCGCGCGGGTGCTCCAGGCGCTGCCCTGATGCGCTCTCGCTCTCCCATCCACTCACTGGCGGAGCTCAGATTTGCCCCAGACCCTCGCGGCGCACCAGAAGCAGGTGGCACGCGAGATCCAGGTGACTCCCTTCCGCATGTGCTTAATCAGGCTTGAAGCCCTAAAGGCTCTAAGCGGCTGCATCTCGCCATCAACGACTCCGAGCAGTGCTCCTCGCTGTCCGAACGACGTCACCTCCTCCAAAGTAGTCCTTCGGGCCCCTCCCTTGCGCGAACTACAGGTCCCAACATCGACGCCATCCTCCAACACCGATTCGAACCAGGCGCCATCCTCCAGCAACTATCTCCAACAATTTCGGTGCCGTCCTCCAGCAACTACAAGTCCCGCTACCTCTTCCAGGCGGTGGAGCGGTGAAGCGGCACTCCCCATCGAACCAGGCACCCCCATTGAACCGGGCGGACCTCCAGATTCATGACCTCTTCACCCAGTTCCAGGCGGCGCACCCCTTCTCCATCGAGTGCCCAGGAAGCAGCGTTCAAATCGCACGCCCAGGTTGCATAGCGCCATCCAGATCGCCTCCCACAGGCGCGCATGATGCGAAGCCCCAAAAAGGGGGCGGCGACTTTGAATAGCAAAGGGAGTTCCCTTGGGAACCTTAAGGGGCTCAACGGCCCATTTAAAAAAATGCATATTCCAAGGGGTGCCCAAATGAGCCTGCTGATTTTTTTTGTCCAAATAAAAGGAATTATTTGTCTTGCAAAAGCCCAAAAGGGGGCACGTAAAAAAAGAAGAGAAAAAAAGGAAAAAGGGGAGAAAAGAAAAGTCGATAAAAAAGTGAATGAACGGCTTTAAAAAAATGTTAAAAAAAGTGTTTTTCAAAAAAAATTGTGACGGCTTAAAAAAATTGATGAAAAGACGCAAGGTATTTTTTGAGAATATTCATGTTTTCCCCACATATTTATAAATCATTGTTGTCTTCTCCTAACTTGGTCGATGTCCTTGTTTTCCGACAAGTATGGGAGAAAGGAGGAGTATACGTAGAGTCACAGGTCTTGCTCCAGATTTCAAATCCAGATGTCAGTCTCCAGGCCAACCGATTGTTCAGACTCTACAATTTTCAGATGAAGATTCTCCATGAGCAAGATTCATACTCGATGTTCAGATTCCGAGTCTACAGGTGTGATGCGCAATTGTTCAGACTCGACAGATTGGTCAGAGTCCAAGTTCGAGGCACTCCATGGTTGAAAGGCCCAGTTTTCGAGTTCTCCAGAGAGAGACTCATTTTCATACATACACATGTATGCAGTCATATTCAGATGTGTACCTGTTTGCCATCTTTTGTTATGGTCCCCATCTTTTCTTGTTTTCGGCCAGAGTTTTCATATGAGCCATAGGGACTCCAGAGTAGAGGACCATTCCCTATGTCATGTTTGCAAGGGTTTTCATGTTGTATCATAGGGACACCAGAGTAGTGTACCATTCTCTGTGCCAGATGGGAGAGACCCAGTTCTCCGATGAGGAGACTTCTTCAGACTCCATTCTCCAGCGACCGTAGACTCCGATGAGGATTGCACAACCACGACCCTTTTCAGTTCGGCCCTTTTCAGAGATGGAGCAGTTGTCCACATGTTGTGGCGGGCCAGAGTACTCCGAAGAGGAGACTCATTTTCAGTTGCAGTGACTCTGACAGGCGCAGTTCAGAGCACATGCTCTCCGACGAGAAGATTCAACAGACTTACACTCCATCCCGTTCGTCCTCCTCACCTGCACGGCTTGAGAAGCAACATCCTCGACAACAACAGTTGTGCTTGTTGGGTTTATATTGATATTGTCCGTAGTGTCCTGTAGCGTGGATTGAGTTTCTTTCTGTTTGTCCAAGTTGAGCATTGCATGCTCCAGCTTGAGGGGGAGTGTTGGAGCATAAGTTGTATGCATCATATATGAGGGAGATGGGTAAATGGATCCTGGAGAAGATCCATTTATCCCATCCATATGTTTAGTCCCACATTGTTCAGTGGTGTGACTTGGAGGTTCTGTAGAGGCTATATAAGGAGCCCCAGACCTCCTGTATCCATTGAGAAAAAGCAATGCATAACATGCCCCTTTGAGGGCTTCTCCCGTGGTTTCATCCCGCTTCTCACGGAGTAGGGTTCCACGTTAAACCCCACTGTTCTTCGTGTTCTTTATCTTTTTCCATGTTTCGCTTCCGCATGTTTATTTTTTAACACATACCATACTCAAAGAATGTAACATCAGCACTGACGTAGTATTTCCCATTTACAGGATCATAGCAACGGTATCCCTTCTGGGCCCGAGAGTAACCCACAAAGACACATTTGACAGCTTTAAGTGAGAGCTTGTCAAAACCAGGAGACAACTGATGAACAAAAGCAACAACACCAACAACACGAGGAGTAAGTGAGAATAAATCCTTGTCTGGAAACACAACAGAAAGAGGAATTTTCTCACTATGTACTGAGGACGGCATACGATTGACAAGGTAACAAGCTGTAAGGACGACATCTCCCCCAAAAAGAAATAGGAGCACAACTCTGGATAAGTAGGGTTCGAGTAATATCAAGAAGATGATGATGCTTTCTCTCAACGACTCCATTTTGTTGAGAGGTGTATGCACATGTGGTTTGATGAATAATCCCCCTTGATGAAAATAATTGTGAGAGAGAACAAGTATAAAATTCCAAAGCATTATCAGTGCGAACATATTTCACATGAGAGGAAAAAATATTTTTCACTTCATTGATAAGATTTATGATAACATCTTCTGCTTTAAATTTATTCTTTAATAGAAAGACCCACGATACACGAGAGAAATCATCAACGACTACAAGATAAAACCTGTGTCCTTGGTGATAAGGGACACGACTTGGACCCCAAATATCGACATGAAGTAATTCAAAAGGGGAGCTACTGCTCCGACACTGACGACTAGGGAAGCTATCTCTATGGTGCTTTCCCAACCGATAGGTTTTACACCGGAAGGAAGAACTCGGAGAAACTTGAGGCAAGAGATTGACGCATCTTCTGAAGAGGAAGGTGACCAAAGCATAGATGCCATGTATACGGAGAGACAGTTCCAGCTACATGAGAGGAGACACCAGCATATTAACTCCTGGTTAGACGTTAGAGACCATCCTGCTCAGAGCCATAACCAATCACCCTGCCCGTTGGAATGTCCTGAAATATAAGAGAAGATGGGTCAAATATAACGCGACAGTGCAAATCCTTTGTAATCTGACTAATAGAAAACAAGTTCATCGAGAAATGGGGGCATGTAAGACATTTCGTAGATACATGGAAGGCGACAAGGTAACCTCCCCCTATCCAATAATGGGTGAATGAGTCCCATCAGCTAATACCACTGACCTTCCTCGTGGAATCTCCCTGTATGACATAAGTCTGTCTCTGTCGTGGCAAAGATGGTGTGTGGCACCGGAGTCCATGATCCAATCTGAGACATCAGAACTGAAACATGATGTGAAAGCAAAAGCACTACGTGAGGTGCTAGAATGGCAGAAGTACTGGTTGAAGCTGAAGCAGCAATATCTGAAGGGCCTCCTTGAGAATATGTAGAAACATGAGGCATAGTGTCTCGCAATCTCGCAACAAGCTCCTCTAACCTCTGATTTGAAGCAGACGCGGACGGAGATGCAACAAGTTCGGCTACTCGTGCCGAGGCTAGAAATCCTTGTTCAGAATAACATGTATCTTCAGCATGGCCTGTACGATGACAAAAGGTGCATGGCTGACGAAAACGACTACCTCTCCCACGAGGTCCACAACCACGGAATGAAGAAGAACCACCTCTCCCTTTGGAGGCAGCCATCGTCGAGGGTGGTGGAGTAGAAGTATTGGATGAGACAGAGATGCAGCTAAGCCTCTGATAGACATCCTCTATAGGAGGAATGGTAGCATCGGCAAGTTTTTGTGATCGGGCAGCCTCATATTCAGGATCAAGAGCCGTAAGCAAAACTCCCACTATGGTCACATTCCTAAATGTCTTCTGTTGCTCAGGGGTGACCATGAGAGGAATAGTACTATAGAGTTCCTCAAACATCCCCCTCAGGGATGTATACAATGAGTGAAGTGGCCGTCCATTCTGTTCTGCTTCATTGTGAAAATGTCATGTTGGAGCTGTAATATCTTGGTCTCATTTCGCACTTGTGAATATGTGACGGCCAATATATCCCACATCGCCTTAGCGGTGGGCTGATGGAGGACATCATTGGCGATCTCCATCGACAACGTGCCTGACAACCAAACCTTGGCATATGAATCATTAGCCTCCCAGGAGGCATAGATCCCAGTCTTCTCTGTCAGCTCTTCCTCGGTAAGAATATGTTTCTTACCGTTCGACTTCATGAGACTCAAGAACTGCATCGCCCAGAGCTCATAGTTCGTCCCATTCATCTTGACTATTGGCGCTGGACCTTTGAATGCGCATATGAAGGGATATCGACTTTGTTTTCTGACATGCCGTCGGAGACGAAGAACTAGGGTTTGTAGACAAGAAACAATGTCTACATAAACTTCAAAGGATTTGAGTGCATATGTAGACTTTACACACTCAAATCCATTGAGATGACGGAGAAAACGGTTGCGGCAAAGATCGGCAAGATCGGAACCGACAAGTGGATGCCGGTTAGAGGGGGCCCAGTGGGAGGGGTTGCGCCGGCGGGAGGTAGGGGTTGTGCCGGCGGGAGGTAGGGTCGGCTAGAGAGGGCCCAATGGTGAGGGCAGCGATGGATAGGGGCCCGACGATGGAAGGGGGGGGCGATGGAAGGGGAGGGCCCGACGATTGGAGGGGAGGGCCCGGTGATGGAAGGGCGAGGTGGCGAGATCTGGCATGGCAGGGTGGAGAGAGGGAGGGAGGGACGACGGCTGTGGAGGGGGGGAATTAGGGTTAGGGTTTTGGCTTTGATACCATGTTGGTGGAAAGAGTTGTTCTATTATTCCAAAGAACCCTCGGCTCTCTCATATAGAGGAAAGCCTATGAGTAAATTACATAAGTAGTAACTACGGAAATAAAAATTGATAAACAGTACATCGACTACATAAATATCTCTACACTTTTTCCAGCAATCTTTGTACTCTTATTTCGTCTAAAACCCAATAGTCAAGGTATTGTTATTCTTACTAGTGAATCTGAATCTTTTAACATCATGTCAATGATCTCTATGCACGAACAACTCTAGATTGATGCGTAGAGTCTGGTGTCCTTTTGTTGTACTTGCTTGTGGTTCTGAATTTTGAGAGATATGTCTAAAATAATTGATTCTTCGACTTAGCAAGGGGTTTGAAAATTCCCTTCTTTGATCCTATCACCAAATTGGATGGAGATACTTGTGTATTTTAGTCCCAATCACTTTTGCATGTAATTGAAGGTCTCGACAAGGAGCACCTTATTACTCATGAGAACCAAAGGAGAAGACTTACATGCTTGTTATGTGGAAGAAAGGCAACACACGATCAAAGCATGCATCGCGAACACTTGCGTTCGACGTATAGCGAATGACATCGTGCACTATGATACTACCAAGTGCATTTGGGACAATTTGTGACAACTGTATTCTAAAGGGAAAATCTGTGGACAACAATATGTTCCAAATGAAGCCGGAAGGCCCTTCTTGGCTCAGTATTAGTCAATAAGGACTTCCAATTTTCTAAAGATTCAATGCATACATGCTAGTTAGCACCTGTGAAACTAAGTTTCATGTAATCTTAACAATGGTTGGCCTATTCGTAGGAGGATTTGATCTTTTATATGATGTAGTTCAATTACAAATAATTATTGTCTGAATCAAGGCCTTAAAGGATTTCGATTTTGTTTCGCCAAAAGAAAGAGAAATTCGGAAAATATCAGAAGTTGTTTGAAGTCATGGAAATAAGTATGGATTTAACAAAAATATAGATTTTAACTTTTCTAAATCAGTAAATAGAATAGGAAAACACACCTATTTGTTCACATAGATGTAAGTATAAGTTTTGATGTAGTGTTGTCGTTATAATCGCCATATATGTTGATATATAATAGCAACATGATGCTAATCAGATAGCCATAGTAGTCATCTTTTCAACAACAATGATGATACTTCTCCTAAGTACTAAACAATAAATATTCCAAAATAAAACTCTTTAGCTTTACAAATTGACTTTAACTTTTGAAGTTTGTTTTTAAATGATTTGGTTTATAGACCTTAAGTTTCGGAACTATTTAAAGAAACTTCTTAAAACAATATAAAGCTCTCTAAGAACTCAACACATCATAGTCATAGATGATAATTCATTAATATAGGTGGGGACCCAACTGTACTCCTGAGTCCAGATCAAGGTTTTAAAAAATGAACAAACATCAAACCGGGCATGTATTGGTTTATGATTTTTATGGTTGGACCAATGGGACTGGCTGATCAAACTGGTCATGACGCCATCAATTCATAAAAATAAAAAAAGATCGAACCATTGTATTGTTAGTTTGGTTTCTATGGTTCAAAAACTATACCAGTATATTATACAAATTGTTGGAGTATTTGGTTGTGCGCCATATGAGTTGTAGCAAGGTAAATGGATCCTGGAGAGATCCATTTACCCCGTCCACATGTTTAGTCCCACATCTACCAGTGGTGGGACTTGGAGGCTCTGGGGAGGCTATATAAGGAGCCCCAGACCTCCTGTAACCATTGAGAAAAAGCAATGCTACATATGCCCCTTTGAGGGCTTCTCCCGTGGTTTCATCCCGCTCCTTACGGAGTAGGGTTCCACGTTAAATCTTTGTTCTTCCAGTTTCATATTTCTAGATTTATGCTCTGTTTATCATTTCCACTTCTGCTTCCTATTTTATAACATGGTATCAGAGCGGGTTCGATTCTCGTGGAGTCATTTGCATTGTTGTTCGAGATTCGGTTTTATATTCTTGGATTTTTTTTATTATCTATGGTTCAAAATTCTTGGGTTTCCTATTTGAACCCTAAAGTTACAAGTTTTCCAGGTCTTCCGTACTTGCAGTTGGACACATGGTGTATGTGGTTGCAATATGCAAGTTTCATCATAATGATGAGGAATGACAATTAAAATAGACGGTAAGACATCACCTTAGGGTTTGTATGTCTCTATAGTATTGATCTCTCATCAAATGTACTTTGGAAGTGACATGTCGATGAAGATCATGATTGTCAAATAATCCTTATAAAACCTAAGAAGATAATTTGGCATACATATGTGCTCTCAACATTTAATCATAAATGACATGGTTCTCTGCATTATGCCAAATGGTAGCTCTATGAGAGATGATGTATTCAAATTGTTTGAGTACCTGCTTGAGCCAAAGTCTTTGGGTTAAGATGGATGTAGAAATAATGATTGTCATCATTCTACTATCTATACTCAAGTCATTCATGAATATTTATAGTATTCATATTGTATGAATTAAAAGAAACACATATAAATGTTGAAATACTCTTACGTTGAAATCTTTTGAGTTCAACATAAGAGAACCTTTATCTTAAGCAATGGTTGTTTAAAGATGAAGGGAGCGCAGTGGAAGCATGTGTCGGACCCAATAAGAAGGAAAGTCAAAGAGTTGACCTTACTTATATGACTTCCATATGACATCCAAAGAGTTGGATGAATGCCAATACTGCAACAAGCTGATGTGTTGATAGTATGACTATCAAGTCTATCTAGAATCCTTAGAGAAGGATTCAGATAGTGCATCGAAATAATATACATCTACATTTAGTCATTGAAAAGGACTTACTTATAAGATAAGATTGAAGTCCAATAATTGTATCTTATTCTTCTGATGACATTTGCAATTGGATTGCATATGTTTTAGAAGATCAGAAATTTTGATCTTAAGGTTTAATGGTCATCCACATAGATATTGATGCAATCGTTGCAACCATGGAAGGTCGTATCGATATCGATATTGTTTCGATATCGTATTGATACGATATTTTGATGATATATCGATGATATATCGCCCATATCGACGAGCCTTTGTGAAGAAAATGCATGGAAATCGGGATATATCGCCATATCGGTGCCCATATCGGTCCCATGTCGATATTGATATATCGGCAATATATCGCCGATATATCGCGATATTTCCTTCCATGGTTGCAACAATCTCTATTGGATAGATAATGTCATATTTTCAGTGGGAGAGCCCTTAGTCTTAGAGAATGTCTCTATGACCTAGATATTTGATAATATTTATTGTTTATTTTTAAATATTGGAAATGAACATTATTCTGGAATAGACCTATCATAAAGAGTTATGATGGATATATTTCGGATAAGTAATCTAGCATCTTGTGGACTCTACTAAATTAGAATATTAATGAATAGTGCATTAACATTTCTACTACTGAAAATTAAACCTTTAAATATCAATAGGAGGATGAATATCATTTGAAAATGGTCTAGTATCAAGTCTTGGACATATATCTATTGATATGATCAATATACTAGTAAGATATTGAACTTTAGATTGTCCAAAGGTTCAAAGCTTACATACTTATGAATATCGTATTCAAAAGTAGAAATTGTCCAATGCACCCTTCTCCGAGAATGGTGTAAGATACTAAGGTATTCAGGATCTCATACATATTGAGGTATGTGGATAATCTGTATCACAATAAGCATTGATGATATGTGATATCATTAATGGCTATTTTGGATACAACCAAGTTGCAATTGCTCCTAAAGACCAAGAGAAGACAACGTTCACTTGTCCATTTGGGACATACACGTTCCAACGGATGCCATTCGAGCTGTGCAACACCCTTGCTACATTCCAGGGTTGTATGCTAGCTGTATTTGTTGACACAATGTGTAGTTTTCTGGAGGTATTCGTGGACGATTTATAGATCTACGAGGTTTCTTTTGATCAATGTATGTACTATTTATACCGAGTACTGCAAAGGTGCTGTGATGTAAATCTTGTGCTCACATTGGAGAAGAGCAACTATATGGTGACAGAGGGGATCGTGCAGGGTTACATTGTATCAAAACGTGGCATGGGAGTTGACCCATTCAAGGTGGAGATGAATTCAAATCTTGAGCCACCTACTAATATCAAGCAAGTTCGGTTATTTTAGGGCACATCAGTTTCTACCGGTGATTCATCAAATATTTTAGCAAACTTGCCGACCATTGTCCGAATTGCTAAGCAAGGAGATAAATTTTATTATTGATGAGCGTGTGCTCCAAGCCTTCACACAATTGAAAGAGTTGATTACTCAGGCCCCTTTCTTGCAACCACTGGATTGGATGCTACCATTTGAGATTATGACATATGCATCGGTGTTGGGACATAGAAAAAACAATGTGGCATTCACTATTCACTACGCTAGCTGAACATTAGATGAAGATAAAAAAAACTACACGTAACCTAGAAAAAGCTTATGGCAGTAATTTTTGCCTTGGAAAAGTTCTGATCACATCTTTTGGGATCCAAAGTGATTGTCTACAAAGATCACTTCGCCATCCAATACTTACAAAGCAAGAAGGACGCCAAACCTCATCTAATCAGATGGATCCTTCTCCTTCAAGAATTCGACCTCGAAATTAGTGACAAACATGGAGTCAGGAATGTGGTGGCAGATCACCTTTCCATAATCCCTGAGACAGAGCTCCTGAGCAAGCCATCATTCTTACCATAAAAACTTTTCCAAATGAAGCTATCCTTTCTGTAACCTCACTCCCATGGTATGATGATATTGTGAATTACCTCATCTCCAAGAAGATCCAACTAGATAGGTCGAAGATGAAGTAAGACAAGTTCTTGGCAGGCATCACTTCTACCAATGGGAGGAACCACACTTATTCCGTGAGGGAGCAGACTGCATCTGGAGAAGATACATACCTCAAGAGGAAATAACAGGTGTCCTAGACAACTATCATAAGCTTGAAGCTGGTGGACTCCATTCTGGAAAGAGAACAACAACGAAAGTGCTTTAATGTGGCATATCATAGCCAACCTTGTTCAAGGATGCATATGATTATGTCAAGTGTTGTACTGACTGCTAGAGAATGGGTGGAAACATCAACTCTAGAGACACGATGCCTTTAAAATAATCCATATATCATATGTATTTGACGCTTGGGACATTGACTTCATGGATCACTTAACTAATAGTCAAGGATATGAGTACATCTGGTAATCCGTGGATTATGTTAGTAGAAGAGTAGAAGATATCCCCGCCCAGACTGTTGGCAGTAGAATAATGTACAAGTTCCTTCGGGAAAGCATCATTTTGCAATTCAAAATTATGAAAATCCTAATATCAGACAGGGACAACCAATTCACAAACAAAGAGGTCTAGAAGCTGGCAAAAGAATACGACATCGAACATCATGTTGATGCGCCATACCACCTACAGTCAAATGGTTTAGTGGAATGTTCAAATCGGGAGATTAAAACTATTTTGCAAAATATTGTACGACCTGATGAATGCGGAAATCAAGGTGTCTAAAATGAGCCTCACATGATGAGAACTCAGTTGGTGTGACGACTCCTCAATAATTGCGTCCAATCAACAATCAACCCACACCATGAATGAAGCAATGAAATAAAAGTATGGAATTGAACTTTATTTTATTTAATTCTACAAAATGCGTGTATATAGTGCAAGTAGTGTAGAGTGTCGAATGGAGGGTGCAAAGAGGATAGATTGTGCAATGCTCCAAGCGACAGCTTTCCTCGCATGCTCCAAGGAGCAGCGAACCCAGGAGTCGTGGGCATGCCTTTGAGGCATTGCTCCACATCTCATGTCAGATCTCGGCAATGGGTTCGAAGCCGCATCATGATCCACCGCATATGGTGGCACCCAGGAGAAGGCGAACCCACCATCCAACGCGCAGGCGGCACGCTCCTGATCTCCTCCCAGCCAGGTGCAGGCGCCCTTCAGATCTACGGGTGGCAGAGTCGCATCGAGCCCCCTGCTCCAGGAGGGCCTCCAGGCGTCAAGCAATTCCAGGCGCGTCTCCTCCTGCGTAACCTCAGTCCCTATGGCTTCCTCCCCCGAAACCCCACCAACGGCGGTGGTAGACTTCCCCGATCTATTACAACGACACAGATCGCGCCTCCTCCTCCATCATCTAAAGGGAGACGACCCGGCTCTGTGCGGCGGCCTCTCGTGTCGCGTGAGCACTCCGCCAAGTACCCACAAGACGTACGAAGCCCCAGCGTTGCCCTTGACACAATCCAGGTGGTGCGGGCGTCTCTTGATCATGCTTCAGCGGCGACGCTTGTGATCCCCCTCCGTAAGTTCTTCAATCAAAGCGAAGGCGTGCTCCTCCTCCATGTGTAGCAGCAGCGGCGACACCATCCCTTTCCAGGGAAACGGCGGCGGCTTTGTGAGATAGGGTTCCCACGATGGGAACCCTAGGGCCTAAGGCTCTGTTTATATTAAAAAAAATTTAAGCCCAACAGTGGGCTGGAAAGAGGGTGGTCCAGCTTTAAAAAAATTTGCAAAAGGCTACTGTGGGTTGATGTTTAATAAAGAAAAGGAGAAGAAAAAGGAGAGGAAGCTTCTGTTGAAAAAAAGCGTACAAATAAAGAATCGTAGGCAAGTATTTAAAAAAAATTGTGTTTGGACGGCTTATAAAAAAGAAAAAAAACCGCAATGAATTTTTGAGAATATTCCTGTTATTTTCCACATTTCTTTGTCTTCTCCCAACTTGGTCGACGTCCATGTCATTTCGACCAGTATGGGAGAAAGGGGGAGTATTTGTAGAGTTACAGGTCAAACCCAGATTCCAAATTCGTCAAACCAGCCGATTTTCAGACTCTACAAGTTTTTCAGATGAAGATTTTTCATGCGCAATTCCAGAATTGACGTTCAGATTCCGAGTCCCGGTTTGATGCGCAGTTTCAAGACTCGACGTCAGATATTTCCGAGTCTCCAGTTTCAGACACGCACGAGTATCCGGGCTTCCTTTCAGATGTGCACATGTTTGCCATCTTGTGTGTGGTCCATGTCTTTTCTTGTTTTGTTGGCCAGAGTTTCATGTGAGCCATAGGGACTCCAGAGCAGAGGACCATTCCCTATGTCTTGTTGACAAGGGTTTTCAGATGGTATCATAGGGACACAAAATAGTGTACCATTCTCTGTGCCAGATGGGAGAGACCAAGATCTTCGACGAGGAGACTTTTTCAGACTTCATTCTCCAGCGACCATGTACTCCGACGAGGATTGCACAGCTACGGTCCCTTTCAGTTCGGCCCTTTTCAGAGCTAGAGCAGTTGTCCACATGTTGTGGCGAGCCAGAGTACTCCGACGAGGAGACTCATTTTCAGTTGCGGTGACTCTGACAGGTGCAGTTCAGAGCAATGCTCTCCGACAAGGTGATTCAGCAGACTCGCACTCCAGTTCATTCGTCCTCCTCACCTACATGGCATGAGAAGCAACATCCTTGACAACAGCATGTGTGTGCATTGGGTTGATATTGTCCGTAGTGTCCTATAGTGTGAGTTGAGTTTCTTTCTGTTTGTTTGTCCAAGCTAAGCATTGCATGCTCCAGCTTGGGGGGGGGGGTATTGGAATATTTGATTGTGCGCCATACGAGTTGTAACAGGGTAAATGGATCCTGGAGAGATCCATTTACCCCATCCACATGTTTAGTCCCATATCTACCAGTGGTGGGACTTGGAGGATCTGGAGAGGCTATACAAGGATCCCCACACCTCCTGTAACCATTGAGAAAAAGCAATGCTACATATGCCCTTTGAGGGCTTCTCCCGTGGTTTCATCCTGGTCCTTGCGGAGTAGGGTTCCACGTTAAATCTTTATTCTTCCAATTTCATATTTCTAGATTTATGCTTTGTTTGTCATTTTCGCTTCTGCTTCCTATTTTATAACACAAATAGATATAAAAATGCTTTATAATTATCCAGAGTTGTACACTTGTGTCCATCCAAGTTTTCCGATAACATATATACCCTATTTTTTACTATTAGGATTAGAAACATATTAAGATTGGGAATCCTAATGGGATTGGACTCCTAATCCTAATTGTAGTTGAGTTTTATTCTATTTATAGTCCAATTGGGAATATGACTATGGGGTTGTATTTGGGATATATATTGAGAATGTGGGAGGTATTGCCTCAATACCACCACAAGAACAATGTAACCCCTAGAGAGAAAGGGGGAGAGGGGGAGAAGAGAGGAAGAGAGCAAGGGAACGGAGAGAGCTGTACTCATTCTTCTTTTAATGATCTTTCTTCTTCGGTGGTCGCGAGAGGTGACCGACCACCGTTATATCTACTTGTTCTTTCTTCATGTGCTTCTATGCTAGTGGTCTTGCGCATATGCATCTATATCTACACCCGCTTCCATATCCAAGGGTCCGGTATCCGAGAGGAGACGATACCGGTGGGTCGTGTTCCTAACAAATGGTATAAGAGCCAGGTTCAGCATTGTTGAAAGGACATGATGCGACAGATCAGAGCGAAGGTCAATGTCGACGAGACGTTGCGATGCAACAGATGTGTAATACGCAGAAGCCGTGATATGGTGGTCTCTTGAAATCGACCAGAAGCGTTGAAGAATTCTGCTAGTGGCGGCCGGCAGGAGATCATACAAGGTGGCACGTCGAGGACATCTAGTGATGTGTGCGTCAACCAGAGGTGGTGAGTCCTGCTAACGAGACTTGCAGATGACGAAGATGGCTCAGTGCAGACCCAAAACAATGACGAGATCGTGGTGGAATTCAACTCAAGGGGAAGATTGTTAGGATTAGAGTCATATTAGGATTGAGAATCCTAATGGGATTGGACTCCTAATCCTAATAGTAGTTGAGTTGTATTCTATTTATTGTCCTATTGGGAATATGACTACGGGGTTGTATTTGGGCTATATATAGAGGGTATGGGAGGCATTGCCTCAACACCACCACAAGAATAATGTAACCCCTAGAGAGGAAGGGGGAGAGGGAGAGAAGAGAGGAAGAGAGCGAGGGAACGAGAGAGTTGTACTCGTTCTTCATTTAGTGATCTTTCTTCTTCGATGGTCACGAGAGGTGACCGACCACCGTTATATCTACTTGTTCTTTCTTCATGTGTTTTGTGATGGTGGTCGATTGCGCATCTGCATCCGTATCTACATCTACTTCAGTATCCAGAGGTCCGGTTCCGAGATGAGACGATACTGATGGGTCGTGTTCCTAACAAGTGGTATAAGAGCTAGGTTCAGCATTGTTGAAAGGACATGATGCGACTGATCAGAATGAAGGTTGACGTCGACGAGACGATGTGATGCGACAAATGTGCAATCCGTAGAAGCCGTGATATGGTGGTCTCTTGAAATCGACCAGAGGCGTCGAAGAATTCTGCTAGCGGCGACTGACAGGAGATTGTGCTGGTGGTCGATTGTGCTTTTGCATCCGTATCTACATCTGCTTTCATATCCAAGGGTCCGGTATCCGAGAGGAGACAATACCGATGGGTCGTGTTCCTAACATTTACAATTACCTGGGAGCTCATGTAATTTACAAAATCCATAGTAGTAACCTTTTATTCATACACTTGCACACTTTTATTGTACCAACATAAGAATAGTATTGTTAACTTTTTAAGAATATAGGAGCACAAGTGCAATTGCTAAAGTTAGGGGTATAAATTGTAAAGCCTTGACCTTGGACATCTTACGAATCTTGTATCATAAGATTCGTTAGTCAAGAGGAAACCAACAGAATTTGTTTCGTGTGAATCGGACTTTGTTTCAAATTGTTATGATTTTCCGAAGAAAGAGAAGCAAGGAGGTTTAAGATGATATTAACCATTAATGACCTTCATTGAGACTAATTAATCATGATTAAGTACTAATGATAAATTAAAGACTACTAATTACTATTAGCAACTAATAATAGGTTAGTAAAAGTTAATTATGATTAGCAAAAGTTAGATCATAATTAATAAAAGTTAATAGCGATTAACGCTAATTAAGTGTCACTGGCGAATCTTGAAGCTTTTAGAAGACTCTAACTTAAGTCCTAAGTTTTGATAAGCCTTGGGAAAAAGCATAGACCGCTAACTGCGGTTATGAATTAAATCATGATTTATTTACCATGGTTAGAGGGTATATGAAGCCTATAAATACCCCTACTCATTCATTCTCTCCAAGTTCCATACCATCCACAACCACTACTTCGAGGGCTTGGGTCGGGAGGAGAAGAGGGAGGCAGGGAAGAAGTGGTAGCGAAGCGCTGTCAGGAAGAAGAGGAGAAGGAAGACGGAGCACTCCTCTCTTCTACGGCTTAAGGAAGGAGGTAATGTTTCGATTCATTTCTTCAAAAACTCATTTTTTTCGTTTGATTTTCTCCAGATATAAAGGGAAACTTTACCAAAATTTTCCTTAAAATATCACTTGATGTAAGGGGAAATTCTACCGAAATTTCCCTTGAAATATCACATGATGAAGGGGAAACTCTACCGAAATTTTCCTTAAAATGTCGTCCTATGTAAGGGAATGCTCTATCGAATTTTTCTTGGATTATCACCCAATATAAGGGGAGACTTTGCATAAATTTTAAAGAATTCACATCTTTTGTGTTTTTTGTTCATTCTTCGCGTTCTTCATTCGTTATTCGTGTTCTTTGGTGTTCTTCGTGTTCTTGACGTGCAAGTGGAATTTAATCATTTCAGGAGCTAATGCACCCTTAGTTGAACACGAATCAAGGTAGATCAGTCCCTTTGAGAAGTTAACATTATGAGGTAACAAAATTCTGCCTCTTGCCGTTAGGTTTTCAAGTTAAACTAGATAAAATAATGTTATTTTGTTCTTTATTTTGAAGAACGCTACATGCTTGTTTCATGATTTACTTTAAAATAATTGCTAAAATAGAATTAGTGAAATGAGTCATCCTTGCAGCTGCTGCAACAATTGTGCAATATTATACCGATACAAGCTGAAGATTGATATGGCATAAATGGGATCCGGTTTCAAGTTTCACACTATCTTTTACGATAAGGATGATGTGGAGTAGATATTGCAGGTCGGAATGCAAGCTATAGGTTTTTCAGAAGAACATCTGTATTAGCAGGACAAACCTAGGTGGTACACGGTTTCCCGGATATGTTGAGCGCACGAAATAAATTATTTGCAACATGTGGTATTCGGCTGCCATTAGGCGGGTTGTCTGACTGAAGATATATGTTTTAATAGTGACTAGACCACGATAACATATATTTAAAGCCGCTAGTATATGCGATTAAAGGTTAGCATGAAATTTTAAGCTACAGAGTCCTCGAAGACGGTATGCTTTCTTTTTTGTCAAGCTGAGGGGTTGGAATCATGGATAATAAACCAAAAAGGAAATTGTCCGGGTAGTATTGGAGAATTGATTGAGGCGACGTGTGGTGGCATAAACTCACCAGATTAACACAACCTCCAATCCTAGAGTGTCCACAACTTTGGGGTCTGTGGATGGGAGATGATCAATCCTTGATGTGGATTAGAATGGATAGGAATTAAAATAAAATGGGATATTTACACCCATTACCCTGAGTAATTCCATAAGGACCTTGAATAGTGCCTAACTCTTACATTCATAACCCCGTGTTAATTGCCACTCAATTTTCCTTTAACTGTGACGGTATCCGTTAATCATTTTACATTTTACACCCAAAATTCTCTTTATTTATGAATGACTCCTCCCCTTTCTCCCCCAACCTCTGACTCCGACCATGCAACCCCTCCCTCCGTCGTCATCCTCCCACCGACAGCCTGACCCCCACTTCCCCGACCTCCTTCCCCAAAGGAGCCTCCACCAGGCTCTTCGATCACGTGCACGCTCCAACAGGCCCCCCATTTGCTACAAGCAAACCACTCCCCCCAACCCCCCGCGCCTTGCAGGCCCCCGCAAGCTTCTTCTTGATCGCCTCAGTTGCCCGCAAGTCCCCCGACCCAGACTGGCCACCTCCTGGAAGGCAGGCAACTTCTTCCGCGTCAAAGCCCCACCTCTTAGAAGGCAGCTGCCCGCAGCTTCTTCCGTGTGAAAGCCCGACTGTAGCTTCTATCGCGTCAAAGGCTTCTTACACACCCCTCCCCCCGCAAGCTTCTTCCGCGCCCCCCTACCGCAAGCTCCTCCCCCCGCAAGCTTCTTCCGTGTCCCTCCCCACCCACCCCTCACTGCAAGCTTCCCCGCCCCCCCCCAAGCTTCTTCCGCGTCCCCCTGCAACCGTCTAGAAGCCCCCTCCGCCCACTCTAAACCCTATGCAGTTCACTCCGCGAAGCCGGTGACGTAATTTATCCCCGTCGACGGCAACCAATCGTTGCCGTCGATGAGCTCGGTGATGGTGAAATTCGACGCCTCCGCAGGGTCGGTGATTACGTGGTACCGCGGTGACGAATCCTCATTCATCACTCTTTATTCCTTTATTTTAGCTCAAAATCTTTGCAAAACACCATGTAAATACTTGTAAATATAATAAATTGTCAAACTGCATGCTTTATGTAAATAGCAATAATTAGCATGTTTTTGTGCAAAAATAAAGGAATAAAGAAACAAAGAAAAAGAGGGAAATATTTAGAATAAATATTGAGTGACCCGAACCCAAGGGAGGGCCAGGCATTGGCCTGACCGCAAAATAAAACAAGTAGAGAGAGATAGGGTCATTCATCATTGTACACATCTTCCTCTTGGTGTATATATTTTATTTTCATAAAATAAAAATATATATGTGTTTTTCACACTTTGTATATAATTCTAAAAATAAAAGGAAAAATTAGAAAAATAAAGAAAAAAAATAAATTCTTTCTCTCTCACCCTTGTATATACCATGTACACGTGCACCTATACCTATTTATTTTACCCTTGTAAATAAATAATAAAAATCAAATAAAAATTATGTTATATCTCAAATTTTATGTTTTAAATAAATAAAATATAAAATTGGGATAATTGGACAAAAATAAACTAATAAAAATAAAAGTGTAAAATACATAGGTATTTGTACCTGTATATAATAATATATCATGTATATACGTTAATTTATTTTTCAAAGAATAAGTAAAAATCACTAAAAAATAATTTGAAAAATAATAAACATTATTTATGTTGTAAATATTTTCAAATAAAATCATTTACTATTTTAAAATGAATTTTTAATAATTTCGGGATTGGAATTTTCTGATTGGTCCACGGGGGAGTGTTGACCCCCGTCAACTCCTTCCCGAGGACCACATCTCCGCGGATCCGCGTTTTCGACCCGACTTCTCCCAATTTTCATGAATCGGTCCACCCTCCATTTGCCCAAACCTCGAGCTCCGATTGTAGAGGGCACATCCGCGATCCTTGCCCGATCTTCTTCTTAGGGGTCCGAACCTCGATTTGTCTGCCCGACTCCCATCTTCTCGGACCCCTACTCGTATATAACTTCAGCTCCAGCTGCCTCTTCTCGCACCTTTGGCCCTTGTCTTCGACCCTAGTGACCTCCACCTTCCTCCTCGAGTGATAGCGAGCGCGTGAGCGTGTTGCAGCGAGTGTTTGAAGGCGTAGCCCTAGGTCCGGCGATCATCATCGCCGAGCTCCGCCACCGACGAAGCCCGAGCCTCTGGAGGCGTCGCTCTATCGAGGTATAGACCTTGGGAGGTAGCTGACCTCCATCCCAGACGACCTCGACCATCAGGTAGACCCGATACCCAGTAGCTTAGTTTAATTTCCAAATTTTAGGTTTCAGGCCGCCGGCCTTCGCCGGCCAATCCACGTCGCTCCGATTACCCATTCACCCATCCGACCATACCTACACCTTCACGAGCCTTCTTCACCCATCCGATCACCCTGGTTCACCACGGAACAGGGCTATCGGGTCCCGCCGCCGCTCGTCGGAGACCCATGCACCGCCTCCTACGACCATCCACTTCGCCTGCTAATGGGTCGAGGCAGTTTGCTCTCGACCCCTCTTTCTTTCTGTGCAGGTTAGAAGGCTAAGGAGCCTCCTCTGGAGGCCCGACCATCAGAGCATAGGTGCTCCAGTTCGTCCTCGTCGCCGGAGCGCTCCAGCTGCTCCCACCATCATCGGAGCATTCTACTAGCTGCGGACGACCATCAGCGTTCGTTCCCTCATCTCCGCAGCCTCGGAGGAGCTCCCTAGCGCGCCCAGTGGCCGGACGAACCTCGCCGGTGAACAGTTCTTCCAGGAGACTCCTTCGTCGTTCGATCGAGTCCCTCGCCCCAGTTCAGATCTCAGCCACCCGTTCGCTAGAAGCTCGTACCCATACGATCCATCTGAGGATCAGATCCGAGACGTAGATTGCCGAAGGGGTATCAGCGCTCGACAGCTGTCAGATCTCATGAAGACCCTCTTCCAGTCGTCGGATCATAATAAAAGGGTAAATATCAGATAGGCCCTTCTCAGTTTAGCATTTACGTTTGAGTCCTGTAAATATTTTTAGTAGTTGTTTTTAATTTGGAATAATTGCACTTTGGACCTGGTAGTTTTAGTATTTGCATTTTAGTCCCTCTATGTGTGGTGCACGTGCTTCGACACGTGAGTTTTTGGGAAAATTGCATGTACAGGGCTTGGGGTTTATGAATGTCATGGATTGAACTTTTAGTTTTGATATTTGCATATATGCCCCTTTGCGTGAATGAATTGAGCATGTGTTGAATTTGATGTGTATTTTACACTGAACCCCTATACTTTGTGCACGTGTGTTATTTAAGCCCTCTGAACTTATTTTCTTTGCGATTAGGTCCCTGTGTGTTGTGTCTTTTCTATTGGTTGAATAAAATATCAAATCAACTCCAAATCTATTGAAATTTGGATACGTGGCCCCTGCTACTGTGTAAAAATTTTAATAATTTTTTGGAACATTTTTGCTTTGATTTTCTATTTTTACAAATTCAAAAACCATCAGTTTTGCTCCTGATTGAATTAGAAAATCAACTAAAAATATTAAAAAACCCTCCAAGAATTCTAAAAAAATTAGCTACTATTTATTTTTGTGCCATCTTCCTTCAGTCCAAATTTCATGTTATTTGGACTTATAAAACCCCTAAACATTGAAAACCCCTAAAAACCTAACAAAAATCATTAAAAATTCTAACAAAAATAAAAAAATGTCATTTCTTCTTCTGTAGTTAGAAGAATTTCATTTGTAGTTTGACATAAAATTATCTCCAGATTTTTAAAGGCTATTTTCATATTTTTGAATAGCCTCTCAAATCTGGCTGTACATTGATTTCGGTTTTTAGCCTCATTTCATTTTTAGAAAATCAACTAAAAATCATAAAAATTTGAGAAAATGACCAAAAACATCTGAAAAATCATAAAATCCAAAAATACTTTTATTTTAATTTTCTGATTTGTTTTTGTGTGTTTAATAATTAGTTGAGTGTGCTCTTTTTAGCTTGTTTCATATTTTCTTCATAATTAAAAATCACAAAAAAAATTAAAAATCCATAAAATCCACCAAAAATATTTTCTCCTTTTATTTCTGATTTTATACTACTTTGTAGGCTTTTTAATCCAATCTGTGCTCCTTGTGTTCGACCCTGGTCGCGATACCAGATTAAATAAAATAGCGAGACCGCTATTCGGCTTTTTGACTGATTACTTATTTTGGTGGTCTTGTATTTTCTTGTTGATTGAGCCTCGCTATTCGGGTCGCAACGACCCTGATTATTTTTACCTTAGCCCGATAGTGAGTTTCTCGGCCACGTCACCCTCCCACCAACGGCCGCCCCGGGTCCGGTATTCTTGTACATACCGTAGTAAAGTGTATCCAAGCCCGTGTCGCCATTCCATTCCATCCAACCGGCGGGCGCAGTTAAGTCGTTGATGTAGGACTCCATCACAACCGTCCCTGAGTAGTTCTTCCACGGACGACCTAGATACGACGGGTTCCTGTTAGCCGCCCTGAGGAGGGCCTCCTCTTTGGGGATGTTGCAGGATTGGAGGGAGAATGTCGTGTTCTGGTTGGGGTCCTTGCGACCATGGGCCGTGACGGTGTTCTTCTGGTTGGGGAGCAGGAGTCTATTAATTATGAGGCAGTCCTGGAAGACGATGGTGGAATTGCCGAAGATGAAGTCGACGGTGCCTGAGATCACACACTCCTTGTAGAATTGCCGGAGGAAGTGCGCGTAGAGCGTGTCCTGGTATCCTTTGAACTCGCACCGATAGAAGGCGGAGAGGTCGAAGGAGGAGCAGAGCGCCACCGCCTAGAGAGGGAGAGCTAGGGTTGGGTCGGCCGGGGTCGTGGTGGCTGGAGGAGGAAGGCGAGCTCGTCGGTGGGGGGAGGGGGAGGAGATGCTGGAGAAGGAAGGGGGAGCTGGAGGGGGGTTTCTTTTTCTTTTTAGTTTTGATTTAATTTTAACTGTTGGATAGATGCCAGGTTAGATTAACTCGATGGTTTGGTTAAGATTGACGGTTGAAACTAACAGAAGGTTATGGGTGTGAGACGGAGTAACTATTCGCGTTTTCTCATGTAATTTGTGACTATCTTGGGTACCTGGGGTAATTATGGAATTGCTCAGGGTTATGGGTGTAAATATCCAAATAAAATTGGAATAAAGAAACAACTGTGTAGTTTTGCTTGTTGAACCTTTCAAATACCATGCTTGATCTATGTTTCTTTTCTTCATTATTGAGCACTAGCTCATTTCTTTTCTATGTTTTCTGAAAACCCAGTAGGCATAGAAGAGTCATCATAGGAACATTAGTCATCTAGCTAGCAACAATAACATTGCTCTATAAGGTAGTTGGTAATCTTTTTGTGCAGTTCTTTTCCAACTGATTGATGAACCTCCATTTCATCATCTTTATTCTTTCATTTTGGCATTAAATCTCTAGTTCAATGCATGAATATAACATTTGTTTGTATAAAATAATAATCATTATTTATGTTGTAAATATTGTACAAAATATTGTATTTAATGCCAAAATAAAAGAATAAAGGAAAGAAAGGAAAAGAAAAGAAAAGAAATACCAGAGGTATGAATGATCCTAAACCCCGAGACCTGTGCATCATGATGACTGGGTTGGCAAGGAATAAAGTAGGGGGAGATAAGGGCCAAAGTTCACGTAAAACCCTTAATTTTTATTCCATGGTAATTGCATTTTGGGATTCATTTTATTCTTTATTATTTATATCTCAAATTAATAAACTTTGAACATGAAACTTGGAGATAAAATACAAAGAAAAATACAAAATTTATTTATTTACAAATAATGCACTATGTGCCCTAAACGCTTAAAATAATAAGCCGTAAAGAAAACTTTCCAGATGTGTTTCTTCTCCATACAAGCTCAAAATTCATCAAACTCACCTTTATTGTTCGCAAAATTAAATTATCTATTTAATGAATGTGGTTTCATTCAGTTTGGAGTTAAGATGCAAAAGTTAGCTTTTTGGCCTCGTTATACAATATCCCTATATAAAATAATCATTATTTTTATCCCTTTTATTTTTCGCTTCTTTATATTTTTATAATTTTATAAATCGTATTTAAAATAGATATACATAATTAAAATAAAATAAATCAATAAGAATGTATTAGTAAAATATTAAATAAGAGGCAGGGGTGGCTGTTTTGAGTAACAACCAAGTTGATTGTTACACAAGGCAGTCCCCCCTTTTATTTTATTCGAAAATAAAATCATATATATTCATATATATATATATATAGGAAAAAATGGGGCTGCCCCCGCCCCATTTTTCGGCGTTTTTTTATTTTTTTTTGAAAAATAAAACCATGTATATTCATCCATATATCCCTCCTATATGTCATTCGAATTTCGTCAGAAACAGAGACTCCTACGGCCTCCATCTCGATGGTATCGATTTAAAAAAATCATGTTACCGTTAAAAAATTACTGTCCGGGTGGAGGCCATAGGAGTCTCTGTTTCTGACGAAATTCGAATGGTATATAGGAGGGATATAGGGATGAATGTACATGGTGTTATTTTTCAAAAAATAAAAAAATTTGCCCAAATAAGGTGGGGGCAGCCATGTTGGCTGCCCCTAGGGGGCAGCCACATATGACCCATATATATATATATATATATATATATATATATATATATATATATATATATATATATATATCCCTCCTACATGTCATTCGAATTTCGTCAGAAACAGAGACTCATATGTCCTCCATCTAGAACTTGTCGATTACATCAATTTTAAGATCGTTAAAATTACATGTTCTAGATGAAGGGCATAGGAGTCTCTGTTTCTCACGAAATTCGAATGACAGTAGGAGGGATATATAGATGAATATACATGGTGGAATTTTCGAAAAAATAAAAAATAGGTGAAACTGCTCCGTGTAACAACCAACTTGGCTGTTACACAGAACAACCTCCCTTTTCTCATTAAATAAATAAGAATACTATAACATGTAGATGAATTGTACCTGTATATGCCTATATAATAAATACACGTAATTATTTAAGTATACAATTAACCTTAGAAAAATACAATAAAAATACGTAAATGTGTATTTAAATAACTTATAAATATATAAATTATGTTTATAAAATAATAAGATCTATTTACAAATTAAAAATAAAATATAGGTAAATATATCTATATTTGTACATGTAAAAAGTAACTCCTAATAAATTAACTTGAAAAAATAAATAAAAATCATTATAAAATACTACGTAAAATAATAAACATTTTTTTGTTGAGCTTTATTTAATAAAATCGTTTATTGATTTATTTTAAATTATTTATTCCATATTCTATCTTCTAGCGTTTGACGTGGCCTAATGAGGGCCCAGCCTTGGTTGACTCGTCGGTCAACTGGCCCTCTGGTGCCCTAGCCCTATCAGACTCGCTGACCACCTTATTTCCTCGATTTTCCCCCGACGACCCTTATATTTTCTGGGAACGATTCCTTCAAAAAGTTGCTCCACAGTTATTGCTCTTTCATGCCATGATAATTCCACTATCGATGGAGCCTTGGTCGTCGAGAAAGACCTCGTCAAAGCTCCCATGTATATATATATTAGTCCTCCGCCTCCATTTGAAGTTTGACCCCGTTCTGACGTCGAAATCCCCAAGATTTCTCGTGCCCTGGTTTACTAGTGACAACATCTTAGCCAGACCTTTTGGCGCGGAGGAAGAGGGCCGGAGCTGGTGATCCGAGCCTCACCGGCGACCTCCTGGCGGAGCTCCTCCTCAACTCTTGTCCTACAGGTTGAGCCATAGTTTATGTGCATTTTCTTTTCATAACATTAATCTTAGTATAGTTTATCTTTTGGTTTTGTTTGATTTCGCGTTTTATCTCGTAAAAGTCTGATTCAAAGTTCGCTGCAGCTTGAGCTCCAGCCATTGTTCCACAATGATCTGACCATCAACCACTTCGCCTGACGCCTCCATTTCCTTCCCAGTCGCATTCCCTACGTCCCGCATACCTCCATCCACCTTGATCTCTTCCAGATCAAGTGATCGAGACTCCCTTCTCCGCTGACCGTCGGAGACATCCACCGCATCTCACCTTTACTTATTTTCGACCCAAACCCAGCCCAGAACTCCCCATTTTCTTGTGCGCACTTAACCCTGCATGTTCTGGACTAAGAGGACCCTCCTTGGGTCGAGTTTGTGCACAAGAGGCACTTATGGAGCCCAAGCTTCATCAACCATCCAGGACCCTACAGATGGGTCTTGGAATCGTCTGAGCTCCCAACCGACGTGGAAGCCTTCCAGCCTCCTTTCGTACATCCAAGACCCACTCCGGTAGTCGGAGTTGACCAGGAGCTCAAATCAAAGTTCACCCGATCGGGTGTTCTTCCTTGTTCTTCATGGTAGCTTCCCAACCGTCCAATCGAAACTCACCTCTAGACGCTGCAGTCACTGTTAGATGTATGCGGCCCCATCCGTCTGATCAAGACCCGAGATATAATCTTGTCCGTTCGCCCTTGAAGCGTCATCGACCGTCCTGCAGTGGACACGTGGCAAGTGGAGCGCCATTAACCGTTGGATCGTGCACAAGAGGGGTAATTTTGCCCGTCACCCCTCGCTTTTTGTATTTTAATTTTAGTCCAGAAACTTTTATTTGTAGTTTAATCTTTTCGTAATATTTGCAGAAAAATCCTCACCTTGTTTAGTTATTATTAGATCCAGTCCATGTCACCTCACATGAGGGGTCTGGACATTTTGTAGAGAATCCCCAGCCATGTTTTATTAGTCACTTTTTGGACCTTTTTAATCATTTAAAAATATAAAAATATAGCAAAAAATAAAATAAACAAAACCGGAATAAATCATTAAAAAAAGATTTTATTTTTCATTTTTTCTATATATATAGTTGTATTTATAATTAGAATACTATATATATCTTATATATATTATTGTTATATATTACTTATCATTATTATGAATATCTAAAAATTCCTATAAATACTTAAAAACTCTTAAAAAAATAAAAAGGATTGTACCTTAGGGAATTTTTTTGATATATATATATATCTTATATGGTTATTATCATGGCCTTAAATTTCGTCGAAATTCGGTCGAATTACGATCGAATTTTGGTTTCGGTAGGTGACCGAAATTCGGCCGAAATGGCTATATCGGTCGAAATTGGGGGGGGGGGGGTCTAGTTCAAAAAACCACCAAAATGACCGAAATTTCGGTCGAATTTCGACCGAAATTCGGCCGAAATTTCATTTCGGTCCCTCACCGAAACGAAATCGAAATCTGACTTTTAAGGCCTTGGTTATTATAGTATACGAGGGATGATCCTGTGGGAGCCAAAAACTATGTGAGCACGAGAGTAGTGATTCCAGGCTCACTGCTCTAATCCTGGACCATTAGATTCTGCTCATCTCTCTCCTCCAATCAAACAGCAGAATCTAATGGTCCAGACTCACTGCTCTTATGCTCTTACAGTTTATGGCTTTCACATGATCAACCTATATAGTATACATATTATCTAGACACGTTTATATATACATATTACATATATATTTAAAGAAGAAACTAAAAATCAGAAAATATAAAAGAGTATAAAAATTATAAAATTAAAAACAAAAATATATAAATGAAAAATCTAAAAAAAATAAAATATTAAAAACACACAAAAAATTCATATAAAACACATAAAAATATTTATTGATTTTTTATCAATTTTTGTAGCTATCTCTTTTGCTCCTTTGTGATTCGACCCCTACACTTGTATACTATACATATCATTTTGTAGGGTATAATAATAATAATATTAAATCACCTTCTTCATTGCTTGATTATTATTTTGGGTTAATTGTTGATGCACTTGATAGCAGATATCTGAGAGCCGAGAGAGCGATCGATACAACGATTGCTGGACCCGACTTATCAGGCACCGCAGACCTTCCAATACCAGACGTTAGGATCTCTCCGCGATTTCGTGTTCATTAAATGGCACCGTTGTCAGGGAGCAATGCTTAGGATAGATTTTGTGTTGATTTTTTTATTTCATTATTTTCTACTTTATTTATATTTTATTGATATAATTTTTTATCTGTGCTATTTCATTTTCTCTTTTGAATTTCTTGCGAGGGACCACGTGGTGAAGGCGATGTCTTAGGAGGTTGGTGCATTTGAACTGCGAGGAGATTGACCCTTCTTCCCTTAGGTCAATTGCTGAGTGCAGGAGAGAGATGCATAGCAGGCAACATCATAGCATTTTTCTTTTATTTTTGTGAGATAGAGACAATCATTTTTTTCTATTTATTAATTTTTAATAATACATGTGGACACTTGAATATTCAGGCTTATTTTACCAAGTGATTGTTAACTTGGGGGCTCATCGGATTTCTCGTGGATTTCTTCACCTTCTATATTTTGTTCTCCCCTTTTCCCCTTTATTTTCTTTTGTTTCCCGCGATTTGTGCCTTCGCATTTATTTTTTATTTGTTTTTGTGATTGAGCCCATAACATTTTAGGGTTGCCTGATCGAGTAAGCTGGGTCCACACACCTAATATTTGCATGTTCCTCTAGTCTACATTTGGATCTAGTTCAAACTCAATTTTATGCTTCATGCTAATAGCAATTCCTACTTAGGGTGATTTCACCATTTGGCATAACATGTAGATTAGGTTTAAATTATTGTCTTTCATCCCACATGGAAAGAGCTGGGAAGCATTGCAAGTTCTCTATCTGAGCATTCGTCGTTTTGACACAAGGTTATGATTTACATCCTTGTGTAGTTGTGTTGCCTTGCATTGCTTCGTCGCTATCTTCCTCTGATTTTGAGCACCTAGTTTCAAAAAAAATTCAAAAAAATTGTCAGGCGCTTATTTATGAAAAAATACTCAAAAGATTGAAAACCAAAAATTAAAATAAGGGGATTGCTAAGCTTTGACCCTAATTAAAACCCATAATGGATATCATTGTTTGGAGTTCACAAAGCCCTCATTATATTCAGGTACGCTCTGGACAGAGTGAGGCATGACCCTTAAGGAATAGAGCCAAAAACCCGATCCGTGGTTGCCTCAATTATCTCTTGGGTGTTGGACATGCGAGCCCACGATGAGCCATTATGTAATAAATGTTATTGCAAATATCATTCCCTGATCTGAAATAAAGAATAACTAATTTACATAATATGTCCCTTAATACAATTAGGGTTATGTACCATGGCTGTCTTGAGATCATAAAGATGTTGATTCAATTGTTGAATCATAGAGGGTGGTGCTTGGATGAATATCTAAAGAGTTAGATTAATGACTCATCAAGTACCGTTAAATGATTGTCTAGACATGATCTCCAGCCTGAGTGAGAGATGGCAATCCTATCTCTAAAGGCTGATATCTGACCGACCTCTTGACGCATGTCCTCTACATATGAATAAAGATTCGGAGGTGTCAGATTAAGTTAGGTCAAAGAGTTGACTTAATGAGATCGAGATAACCAAAGTCCTACATCATATGCTGTCGCGATATAGGCACACATCCTCTGGCTGGAGACAGATGTGTTACTATCAAAGTTCAAGAAAGCGGTATGCGTATGCGTTCGGAGTAGTCATTGAATACTGACTAAGCGGTATGCGGGGGCATATGCGGGGTATATGTGGTTCTACGCGGTTTTCTAATTTTTAATTTAAAAATAAATAAATATCTATTAATAACATTACCACTGAATTTATGTATTTAAGTGGTGTTAAAGAAGATTTAAGAAAAACAGACGATGTTAAATGGGTATGTATATATGCTTTTACTTGCCTCATACTTAATCACAAAAAAACATTTACCATAAAAACTTCATACATTATATGATTCGTAATAACAAAACTTCAATATACATACATGCAAGGCCCTAAATGTCGTTTTCGATCACCATTTCGGTATCGACCAAAACAGAATTTTGGTAGAATTTCGACCGGAATTTCGGTCATTTCGGTAATTTTTTGTACTAGGACCCCCATATTTCGGTCATTTCGATCGAATTTCGATTTCGACTGGATATCGATATTCGACAGAAATTCGACTGAATTTCGCTGAAATTTGAGGCCATACATACGTGCACTACATGAGCAAAACCACAATCGACATATATAAAAAATATTCGACGATACATTGCATATACTCGTGAAATCAATGCATGAGAAAACATAAACATTGCATATACATAATGGTATAATGCATTGCAATTGTATAGAAATGCATGTCACATTCTTACCATTGAATGAAGGAAGAGGCAGAGTTACGGAATTAAGGACCTGCACGAGAAGATTGAAAAGTTGGAGCTGCTGAAGCAGTATGCGGGGCATATGCGGGATATGCGGGGCATATGCGTGGCATATGCGGGCCGTATATGCGGAGAGTGCGCTTATTGAACTGATTCATGTAATCGGTGCGGTCTGCATGCCGCACGGGCATATGCGGCCGCATATGCGGCCCATGCGGCCGCTTTAGTGAACACTGGTTACTATATGTCCAAGTATGTACATTTAGTAGACCAATAGGTTGATGGCCTAATCAAGGTCTATATACTGGCGAGCTGGTTTGCATATAAGGGCATATAAGTAATACGATCTCTCAAAGGGAACATACAGGTTCACTTCTGAACCGGAAGACATGAGCTCACTCATAAGATATTGTGATCGATAAATTCCATGCACGGTCGTCTCGCTTATGAAGCTTGACAAAATTTAGAGGTATGATATATGCTTTTGGAAAACATATGATCGATACCAAATCCCAATGATCAAATGAGAATCTTAATGATAAAATCATGATGGTGACGGTCTAAAAGTGATCTATAACTTCGG
Source organism: Ottelia alismoides (assembly GCA_037367405.1). Taxonomy (NCBI): domain Eukaryota; kingdom Viridiplantae; phylum Streptophyta; class Magnoliopsida; order Alismatales; family Hydrocharitaceae; genus Ottelia; species Ottelia alismoides. Next base: position 70,577 of record JAZKJV010001458.1, on the reverse strand, counting down.
GTTTATTCAAAGTCTTCTAATATGCATGAGGTACATGTATTGAGAATACTTGAGGGTTGTGATCATAAACGATCGTATAACCATGACGCTTCCATTCCGAGGGAGTGATGAAATAGGTTTGGATTTTAGTGACTCCTCTCAGTAGAGAAGTAATTTGATCTTAGTCCAAGTGTTGGACATTGATCTGAATGAGATTCAGATGCAATAAGAAGATTAAGTTTATGGACTTGATTTAATCAATCATCTAAGGGAGATCCGTAAGATCTGAATTTGAGATATGATCTCAATGTCCAAGTCACTATACGTGGAACAATATAATCGCCATGTCCTTATCTTCTAGTATCTATGGAGAAAGCACACTATTTTTGAAAGATTTCAAGAATAATTCCTTTGATGAATTATGTATCCAAGCAACAAGATATTGATAATTAAATGATATTTAATTATCAAGAATAATATGAATGAAATTCATATTATTAGAATGATTATCCAAGATATTTAAATGAGATTTAATTATCAGAGAAATGCATAATGTAGATAGTACTATCCATGCTATCCATAACATCAATGTATATTATAAATATGATTTATAATATATTGGAGAGAGCACATTTGTAAATAATATTTACTAATTAATTGTTAATGTGAATTGAATTCACATTACGCAATTAATTGGAAATGTAATTACATTTTTGTTTGGGTTGTGAATGTGATTCACATTTTTTCAATAGCATGATTGAAATATTCGCTAATTAATTTAGAATTAATTTAATGAATATATTTACAATAAATGTTGCAATTAATTAAAAGATAATGGTATTTTATATCATAAAATAAAGAAGATAAAACCCCACCTAATGGAGAGATAGCGTTACCCATGAATTATTCAACGGTGACACCCCATCTTTTTAGGAGGTTTTTATCCTCTTTATTATCTTGTGTTAATTAATTTTATTAAGTTAAATTATGTCGATGATAATGCAACATATATTTAATTTAATATAAATTAATAAGTTGTTGCTTTATTAAACAACAATGATCATGGCCATTGATTAAACACAAATCAATCTAACCGTTGATTTTGTGTGTCCAATAGATTGTGATCCATGGACTCCCAAACTACTATATAAGAGAGCGAAACCCTAGCCCCTCACAACACGCATTAAGTTGCTCTCTCTCCTTCTCTCATTCTCATGCCCCATCTCTCTCTAAGAGTGGCCGTCCACTCTGAGTTCTTAAGAGAACTACAGTCGTCGCTACGCCGTCGTGCTATCGGATCTCCGTCTTCCTTGGTGGCTCTAGCACAAGTAGAAGACGTCGGATTTCGTTAGACAAAATCAGGAGATTCAAGGCTTGGATCTTCATCGTGGATTGCGGGAAGCACGCGTCTCATCATCGCACCCGCAAGTGCCATCTTCGTGGTTTGGACTTGAGTTTGGAGGATCTCTTGCTTTAGAGATCAAGTGATCGCAAACACGCTTCAAGAGGTATTTCTAATACTTTTTGGTTAGATGAAACGATCCAAGAAATGTTCTTGGGATCATGTGATTTCATCATATGATTTAAAAAATTTTAAATTTCACTGCACCGAGCAACTAGTTCGACTAGTCCCTCCGATCGCTTCAGATGCGATTATCACGCTTCCGTGATGCGCTTAAGGATTTTCCCCATATCCTTCAAGTGGTATCAGAGCGCCAAGTTGGAGGTTTTGGATACGATCCATAAACCTAAGAAGATTTGGGCTCGTTAGGGTTCGTGAAAATGTTATTGCATTTCTATTTTCGCAGCCCTGTTTTGTAATAATTTTCGGCCCTGTATAAAATGTTTAAACCTGGAATATCATTGCAATAATGTTCCCCATTAATTGAGGAAACCATGGGATTTGAGTTTGCGTGATTTGGAATCCGATTACTCTAGTTATGCTCATTTTATTTAACATATACCCACTATTTCGGGAATGGTGGTTAGTGAAGTAATTAAAGAGTTAATTACGGGTCCTTAACGCCTGAAAATACATAATTATCAGTTGGGTTCTGTTTTAAATCAAATTGACGAACAAAATAAATTTAATTTTCAGTAATTGGATTTATATTGATCGAGTTATGTTGATTTTAGTGAGTAGGGGTCACTGTTGGAAATTAACAAATTTGATCATGAACCTTGTGATTGTCATTCAAATAAATTAATGAAAATTAATTGTTAATTTTCTGAAATGATTATTGATAAATATTTATGAAATATTTAAAGATGATAATTATTTCCTTGAATGACAACACTAACCAAAATGATAAGATAGTTGATCTTGATCACAATTGGTTAATATAAATCACCAACAAACATTGTTTTCATGAAAAACTCTAGTTTATCCTACAGTAGTTGTAGGACAACTTTTACATGCAAAACCTTTTTGCTTGAATAGGATTGGGGATTTGTTTAGCAAATATTATCAAAATGGTTTTGATGAATATTATATGGTATAACTTCGGTTGAAAAACCGATGATCATCTCAAATACATGATAATCGATTTGACATTATCCTAACCCGAGGCGGATATGGTGTCTAGTCGGGGAACAGTGGGATCCCATGTTGCTCTCTGTGTGGTCTGGCCTACTCCCGTCGGTACTGGCCATGACAACGGGTAGGGAAGGGATAATGTTAGAAAGATCATGATGTATTTTTCTAATTATTAAAATTCGAATAATATGTATTTTGAGATTATACCATCCATTCAAGTAACAAAAACAAGTTTGTTGGTTGATTAAATTGTATTAATAATTGATATAATATGATTAAATTAATTATGTCCAATTAAAAGCACTCTATTATGAATAGATGTGCATTTCCCTTGGAAGAATTAATTATATTAATAGGATTCCTGGTAATTAATTAAAATTTGAATATGAGGTGGAGGATCACATAAGTGACATCCATGGTTTCCCGTCAAGGCGAAGGGGTTCGTCGCCAGGAGTTGTATATAGGAGACGCCTGTCCGAAGTGACAACTCCTCATACAAGATCACCTGAATCGGGCCTTCCACTTCTCGAAAGAGTAAGGCTGTATGCGTAGTGACCCCAGTATCGGTTCCTCATATTATTGGGACGATATTGGATTGCGCATAGAGAGTATTATCTGTTGACAGTTGGTTTAATTAACAACGGGTCAACATCACCATAGGGTGGTGGGTCCGGTTGTTAAAGACCGAATTGGGAAATGCAAGCTGGACTTGCAAGGTGGAATGAGTTCCCGCTTCTTTTTATCTAAGTTACTGTTTCTCATATTATTGGGATGTAACAAAGATAAGAAAGGAGATTCCAGATCTTGTTGAGATATAATGGTAAGTATATCTCTTACATTGAAAGTGATTAAGGGAATGAACTTTCAGTGTTGACAAGGTAAGACAACTTTGATATAAAAATTCCTTAATCAAAATAAAGTATCTATGTAAATTTCTTATTTCAGATAATCCTTCATTAAATCTACTCATTGTTATACTCAATAAAAACCAGTAAAATATCATGGATTGGATCCACGATCAAGATTGGTGATATGAGATTTCTTCCTTCACCTGAGAAACCTTTGAATTGTTCAAAGATTTCACAATTTTGGTTTAGAACCAAAGTTTCAAGGAAGATTAAATGAATTTGATCTAACCAAGGTAGCAAGTACCTATTAGATAAATTCAAGGAATACCTTATGGAAATGGAAATATCATTTCTATCTCACTCCTAATACACCTAAACTCAATAGAGTTATAGGGAGATACAATTGGATTATGGGTGACATGATTTGATCAATGATGAATATTAGCATAATTACCTCTTAGTTTCCAAGGTATATATATGTAGTAGAGACTACAATATATATCCTCAATATGATTCCATACAAGTAAGCTGGAATCTAGCACAAGAGATTGCTACTTCATTAGGAAAATAAAGGATGGTATTGGATACCTACTTTATGACCTTGAGATTCTTAAAGAACAACATCTCTGAGAATATGATTCTTAGATGATAACTTTCTTGAGAATCAAGATGAAAACGAAGTGAAGGAACTCATTTAATCTTGAGATGGTAATGAGGCTCCTGAAATCAGAAACTGAAAGGATAATTACAGATAAAACACACATACATCTTCAAATGAGTTTGAAGATGAATTTCCGTGTGTTAGAGAAATCTGACAATGATCTTACTTCATGTGATGAAGATTCGGAAGATCATGACATGGAAAGATGGATATTAGCAATAAAATATAAAGTAGACTTCATATACAAGTGTTGTATGTGGACCCTCGAGGATCCACCTATATGGATAGGACCCATTAAGGTGTAAATGGATCTTCAAGAGAAAGAGGGAACCTGATGAGAAGGTACAGACCTTTAAAGCATATTTCGTATTCACAAGATACACATCGAAGAGAAGACATCGCTTGCGATGAGACTTGCTCTTCAGTGACCATTCTTAAACCCATCAGACTATTGCTGACTATAGCTACACAACTTGACTTTGACATCTAAGAGATGGAAGTCAAGATTTCATTCCTCTATGAATACCTCTTCGAGGATGTTCATACGAAGTAGCCCCAGGGCTTAATTGTTGAGTAAAGCAAGATGTGCAAGCTTAAGGAACTACATCTATGGACTCAAATAAGCTTCTTGTAGTTGGAACATTGGATTTGATGAAATTATAAATGTTATGATTTCAGATAGAATCTTGATGAACCATGTGAAGCTTAATGGGAGTGCTATTGTGTTCATCATGCTAAATGTAGATGATACCCTAATCATTTGGAATGATATAAAGATAATAGCAAGTGTTTATTAGACTGGCTATTCCATACCTTGAGTATGATCTTGGTTCTGAAGTTGTTCAGAAGCAAAGAGAAGAGGGTATTGGAACTGTCACATTTGTGGTACACCTTGGACATATTCCATTCTTGAAAAATCCCAAGGAAGGCTTCCTTCCCTTAAGATATGGTACTAACCTATCTAAAGGAATAACACCTCAAGGAGTTGAGGAAGTGAATGTTAAAACTGCTTGCCCTTGTACATCCGTTATGAGAAGCCGAGTATATGCTAGATGTGTACAAAAGCCAGATGTCTGTCATGCAGTGGGAGTAGTAAATTGTTGCTCATCCTACTATGGAGATAAAATACTTAATTGCAGTAATAACAATATCTTCAAAGATGACAAGACTTAGAGATAGTGATCCCAATATCTTATCTTCAAGAAATTAAGACTTTATAGATAGTGATCTAAAAGGTCTTAACTGTGGATACCTTAGGAGATAAAGATCTCCAGGAATAAGGGTGTTCTAACAAGGATAATGAAAATGACATACTGGTTATAATAATAATTGAGTTGTAGTGTCAAGGACACTATAACTGACAATATTGGGTATTGGTTGCATAAGATGCAACATTCGCATTGGATGCGAGCACTGTTACTACGAGATATGCAAGTGCCGTAAAAGGACTTGGCGTAGTCTCTTGGGAACAAAGTGAATGATCAACTTACCTAGCTATTTCTCTAAATAGCCTATTATTCTCACATGAGTGTGAGTTTAAATGATTAGTCCATTAATAGCTCTTTGGGTTAGTGGGAGATTGTTGGACATGCGAGCCTACGACGAGCCATTATGCAATAAATGTTATTGCAAATATCATTCCCTGATATGAAACGAAGAATAACTAATTTGCATAATAAGTCCCTTAGTACAATTAGGGTTGTGTACCATGGCTGTCTTGACATCATAAAGTTGTTGGTTCAATTGTTGAATCATAGAAGTTGGTGCTTGGATGAATATCTGAAGAGTTAGATTGAGGACTCATCAAGCACTGTCAAATGATTGTCAAGATGTGATCTCCATCCTGAGTGGGAGATGGCAATCCTATCTCTAAAGGTTGATATCTAACCGAGCTCTTGATGCAGGTCCTCTGCATAGGAATAGAGATTCAGAGGTGTCGGATTAGTTACGTCAAAGAGTTGACTTAACGAGATCGAAATAACCAAAGTCCTACATCGTATGATGTCGCGATATAGGCACACATCCTCTGACCGGAGACAGATGTGTTACTATATGTCTAAGTATGTACATTTGGTAGACCAATAGGTTGATGGCCTAATCAAGGTCTATATACTAGCGAGCTAGTGTACATATAAGGGCATATGAGTAATACGATCTGTCAAGGGATCATACAGGTTCACTTCTGAACCGAAAGATATGAGCTCACTTATGAGATATTGGGATCAACAAATTCCATGCATGGTCATGTCGCTTATGAAGTTTGGCAGAATTTAGAGGTATGATATATGCTTTTGGAAAGTATATGATCGATACCAAATCCCAATGATCAAATGAGAATCTTAATGATAAAACCATGAAGGTGACAGTCTAAAAGAGATCTATAACTTCGGGTTTATTCAAGGACTTCCAGTATGCAGGATGTACAGGTATTGGGAATACCTGAGGGTGATGTGATCATAAACGATTGTATAACCATGACACTTCCATTCCGAAGGAGTGATGAAATAGGTCTGGATTTTAGTGACTCCTCTCAGTAGAGAAGTAACTTGAACTTAGTCCAAGTGTTGGACATTGATCAGTGTATATTATAAATATGATTTATAATATATTGGAGAGAGCACATTTGTAAATAATATTTTCTAATTGATTGTTAATGTGAATTGGATTCTCATAAGAAATTAATTGGAAATGAAATTTACATTTTTGTTTGGGTTGTGAATGTGATTCACGTTTTTTCAATGGCATGATTGAAATATTCGCTAATTTGGAATTAATTAAGTGAATATATTTGCAATAAATGATGCTGCAAATAATTAAAAGATGATGGGATTTTATCTCATAAAATAAAGAAGATAAAAATCCACCTAATGGATAGGTGGCGTCACCCATGAATTATTCAAGGGTGACGCCCCATCTTTTTAGGAGGAGGTTTTTATCCTCTTTATTATCTTGTGTTAATTAATTTTATTAAGTTAAATTATGTTGATGATAATGCAACATATAAATAATTTTATATAAATTAATAAGTTGTTTCTTTATTAAACAACAATGATCATGGCCATTGATTAAAAACACAAATCAATCTAACCGTTGATTTTGTGTGTCCCATGGATTGTGATCCATGGACTCCCAAACTACTATATAAGAGAGCGAAACCCTAGCCCTTCACAACACGCATTAAGTTGCTCTCTCTCCTCTCATTCTCACGCCTCATCTCTCTCTAAGAGTGGCTGTCCACTCTGAGTTCTTAAGAGAACTACAGTCGTCGCTACGTTGTCGTGCTGTCAGATCTCCGTATTCCTTGGTTGATCTAGCACAAATAGAAGACGTCGGATTTTGTTGGACGAAATCAGGAGATTCAAGGCTTGGATCTTCATCGTGGATTGCGGGAAGCACGCATCTCATCATCGCACCCGCAAGTGCCATTTTCGTGTATTGGACTTGAGTCTGGAGGATCTCTTGCTTTAGAGATCAAGTAATCGCAACCACGCTTCAAGAGGTATTTCTAATACTCTGTGGTTAGATGAAACGATCCAAGAAATGTTCTTGGGATCATGTGGTTTCATCATATGATTTAAAAAAATTTAAATTCCGATGCACCGAGCGACTAGTACAACTAGTCGCTCCGATCGCATTAGATGCGATTATCACGCTTCCATGATGCGCTTCCTCATATCCTTCACTGGGACTGGCAAAGTATTGGCGCTTCTATAGTACATAGGCGAGTAGGGCCTTGTCGACGACGGTGAACTCACCTTGCTTAGAGCATTTGACTTAGTCTGAAGTATTGAGTATAGGACATGCCCTCACGGGTGTGTGTCTCATCGTCTTGCATCCGAGTACATCATTTTTTAGGGAAGTTGTGGTTTCGCCTATCGGCTTCCTATCTTCTTTAGCTGGGTAGCCTCCCAGGCCCGATATTGATGATCTCAAAAAGTGCAGATCACATGATACAAAAGGGGTGGAACAAGTGCAGATCACATGGCCAGGGCATTGTTTGTTTTGAATGCATGAAGTTCACTTTTTGGGAACATGTTGTGCTTACCACCATTTTCTGATAAATCAGATGCCCTCCAACGTTCTAGAAGAGCGGGCTTCGTACTCTTTGCTTTTCCCTGATAAGCATATGTTTCATATTCACCTAACATTTTCACATGCACCTCCTTTGTAATATCGATTCTTGGTCGTGCCAAGCTTGCATCGTGGGAGGTAAAGTATGTGCAGGGTTTAAGATATCATGATATATTGTCGATATATCGATGCAGATGCGATAAAGGTACCAATATATGTGTATGTATATCCTTTTTCCGTGATATCGATATCTTACGAGATATCAACGACATATCATTGTATCGAGTCACATCGCTAAAAAATGACATGTTTCATCACAAACTTCCTTGGACATTGGGTGATATCGTCGATATTTCGTTGATATCTATGTTTATCAATGATATTACTAATGCAAGATTGATTTCACTACTTATCTAGCTACTCCTAGTATTAAAACATAACGAGACCCCCGTCTAATAGAGTATGGTGTTACAGGTGGGGTGCATGCAATGGTTCTTCAAATGGCGGACTTTACCCCCTTTGTACATAATATGTGATGTAGTATAAGCATCATGTGTTAAATACACGTCCTTTTTCCTTCAAGTTGTTTTTGTTTGAATTTCATCATTCCCTTTCTAGTACCTCTCGACAGTTAGTAGTCAACGATCAACTGCCAGCATTGACAACCAGCGATATGTGCAATATAATGTGTAGTTGTGTGCTAAATACACCTCATTCTTGCATATAAGTGTGTGTTTATATGTTATTTATTCTTTTAATAACTATGATGATCTTAATTCATGAAAAGATCGCTTTTGTGGTATTTTCAAGATTTCCACCAATATCATTAACATATACTCGATATATCTTTTTCAGGACAAACTGATACGATATTGGTATCTGTTGGAGTATTTGGTTGTGCGCCATATGAGTTGTAGGAGGGTAAATGGATCTCTCCGGTATCCATTTTCCCCACCCATGTATTTAGTCCCACATCTACCATTGGTGGGGCTTGGAGGCTCTGTGGAGGCTATATAAGGAGCCCCAGACCTCCTGTATCCAATGAGAGAAAAATCAATGAAGCATATGCCCCTTTGAGGGCTTCTCCCGTGGTTTCATCCCACTCCTTAAGGAGTAGGGTTCCACGTAAAAATCTTGTTCTTCATGTTTATTTTTCTTTATTCTCTGATTCCGCTTCCGCTTCCTATTTTTCTAACAGTTTCGATATTTCAAACCTTGAGTATGGGTTTGTAGGTTATTGTATAACCCAAAAGAGGTATAGATGTTATGACCCCATCATTTGTTGATGCTATGTAAGATGAAATGTTATCTTCTCGGAATCTGTCCCTTATTACTATAATTATTATTTTTCTGTGGTTACCTTACAGAGTAATCTAAGACTGAATATATGGGGTGCACTTTTGATGGAACCAATAGTGAAGGAATTGAGGTGAAGATCGTTTACGATAACATTCAGAAGAAAGATTCCTTTAGATACTTAGGATCTATTTTGTAACATGATGAGGAAATTGATGGAGATGTTAGTAATAGAATAAATGCATGTTGGATAAAGTGGAGAGTAGTCTCTACCGTTCTCTGTGATAAGAAAATTCCTTTGAAAATCAAAGGAAGATTTTACAAAGTAGATGTGAGACTTGCTATACTCTATGTATATGAATGTTGGCCTGTGAACCATAGACATGTGCAGAGAACAGCAATAGCAAAAATAAAAATGCTAAGGTTGATGTGTGGACACAAACGTAAAGATTGGATTCAGAATGATGCAATCAGGAGGAAGGTTGGTATAGCTCCTATAGAGGATAATATGTGAGAGAATCTCTTAGGGTTCGTTTGGTTGCAGGGTTGGGCAGGGTTGGGTTGTTCCAACCCGGGGTACCTCTCCTTCCAACCCTCCCAATCCTCTCACAGCTTACTATTCACAGGGGTACTCCAACCCAACCCAGCCCAACCCTGCTATTAAACGGACCCTTAAGGTGGTTTGATCATTTGCAAAGGAGGTCAGCTGATGTACTAGTTAGGAGATGCAAGTCTTGAGATGTTGAGCCGGTAAAGAGAAGGAGAGGAAGGCCTAAGAAGTGTTGGAATGAGACTACACGAAGGGATCTTAGTTTTTTGGATCTAAGCACAAGAATGACCTAAGATAGATAAGAATGGAGGCAAAGAATCCATGTAATCGACCCTACTTATTGCGGGACAAGACTTTGTTCTTGTTGTTGTTGCCTTGATGTTTCTTCTGTTTCTATGTTATCTACATCTCGGTCTCCATGGGTTTTCCCACATGGAACCTTTAAAGTTGGTGTATTTTAAACAAGCGGCACTCCTTGGGTCTACATCTTCCCCTGATCTTGACGTACGTAGGGATGAAACCGGATCGGATATGGTTCGGATATAGCTATTTCCATATTCATATTCGCTTCATCTATATCGAGTACGAATCCAGATACGGATACCTATCGGATATGGATTTTGAAAACCATATACGGTTAACATTCGGATATGAATTCGGATCGAATATTCATCGAATCCAGATATGGTTCGGATAAAGAGCGAATACAAATATTGATCGAATATAGAGTGAATATGAATATGAATAAAATAAAGATCCACGACAAACATGATTAAAAACTCAATCAATAGACTCTATACCATTAATATATGTTTTTATACGAACAATTGAAAGAGTAATGTAAACAACATGCTTAAAATAAAATACCGCACATATAAAAAAGATAATAGTCATATAAACTTCTCGGATGGAGGAGAAACTTTAATCAATGCACGTGCAATTGATTTTTTTTGGAAATTATGTTTTTGGAAGTTGGAATGTTGTGATTGTTGTTAGAATTTATTAGTATTAAAAACTGTGAATGGAATAGGAAAAGTTTTGTATATTTTTGAATTGGAAAATATTTGAATTAGTAAAAACGGTGTGAATGGAACGCAGTAGGAAACTGTCATACGCATGTATTATGATGTGAGAATCCTGGAAACTAAGAATGAGCCTAAAAGAGAAATCGGATATCCGGATGCGGATCCGATATTTTTGACCAAAACCATATCCGTCTTCATATCCGAGTATTTTTAAAATTTCATATTCGTATCCGAATTCGGATTCGATCATAAGCTGGATACGGATATCCGTATCCGATGATTTTTCGAATATGTTAAGCAGATATCCGCACATATCCTTGTCCGTTTTCATCCCTAGACGTACGTCAAGTTAAGACCACTTACTATTTGGTTCTAACAAATGAACAAGTTGTTGGAGATTATAATCCACATACGCAACTTCATAGTTCATAGTGATCTTGCAATTGCTCTTCAAATTGGAAATGGATGCGTCTATGTTGCACCCTATTTCCAATTATGCCTCTATGGACAACTTATCTCCATGGAACATAACATTTGTTGTAGGTGTTTCCGCCATCACTTTTCCTTTTGCACAGCTCACACTCTTGCTTCTTGAATGTAAGACAACTATGCATGAGGAGATGGAGACTCTTCTCATCTGTCTCGATACATGGTCCTTGGCTGACCCCCAAGAATGCCACTTTGGTCTACAGGAGAGTGGTCTTACTACCGAACACCTATCGATAGATCTGTGGAAAGATAAAGACTAGGCTTCTTTTCAATGGATACACTTAAACATCTGGGATTGATTATTTGGAGACCCTCTCCGGTCGTTCGCCTTCCTACGACGCACATTTTTATTTTTTTTCTGCTCACCAGCTGTCATGGCCACTTCATCAACTAGATGTCAAGGATGCCTTCCCACATGGCAATTTGAATGAAGAGGTGTATATATGTATATGTATACACAAAAGTACGACCAATGGGGTCTATCATAAAGTGTGTCACCTTCAGTAAACATTTTATGGTCTCAGAAAAAGTTCAAGAGTTTGGTTTCGGAAATCACCTGTGTTGAGTTATTATACTTATATGGGTAAACAGATCTTTGGATGAGAGACCGTTTACCCATCATTCTCTATATATTGTACTCATCCCTCATTTGAAAACAAGTTTTTAGTGATGAGTGCCCCAATCTCTAGTGAGGGAGATTAGGGATTGAGAGCCCCTGTGGTTTTTCCCTCTCCGTAGGGTTTTCCACGTAAATCTGTGTCTCCATATTTGTGTGTGCTTAGTGCTTTTGTTTCTAACATGGTATCAGAGCCTCGTTGAGGCATATGATTGTGTTTTCTGCTGCTCGGAGGTGCTGGAAATTAGTTTCACTATGCTGGATTCTGTCTTTTGGTGGTGATTTTTGATTTCTCTCGTCGCCGGTCAACTATATTGCGTTGCGGAAACCACTCCACGCGTTGTGGAGTTGTGGTGAAGGTCTGAATCCACCTGCAAGAGGTTGTTGTTGCTGCTGCTATGTGTTTTTTGGCGTCTAAAATTGATCCGAACTCCTTTGGTGTTGTGAGGTAAGTTCTCTGGTTGTTGGGGGAACAACCTTAGTGGGAGATTTGTGCTCTTAAGTGGTGCTGTGGGCGTATAGCCCGTTTCTTTGGACATTTTCTGCCCTTCTTTTGCAAGAGAAAATTGGGTTGTTTATTGTTGTCCACCAAGTGTTCGACAAAAAGCCACAAAGAGCCTAGTTGAGACCTTCTGTGTTTCAAGTTCTTTGTGTTGAACTGCTACTCTTATTGTACTCAAGGTGTATGATTAAATGTTTTGGAGAGATAGTCAAAGTCTAAAGGCTACGATTTTTCCGGTGAATGATCCCATGATGTTTGGAGCATCCACAAAACCCGACTCGACAAAGGATAACATTATGGAGTTGCAATTCTTCTTGAAGGAATCATTTACGAAAGAACATGTCTCCTTGCAATCGACATACAATGGTTCTGCTTTTAATATGAGGAGAACTAGCAATGCTTGCTCTACTAAATCTGAGTGGATTATTGATAGTGGTGCTTCCGATCACATGACGGGTGATCATAGAATGTTTCATGATTACAAGTTATCGTCTGGAAGAGAGAAAGTTACAGTTGCAGATGGGTCTCCAGCTACTGTTGCTGGAAAAGGAACAATTTCTGTTGTTGATCGTTTCCTCCTTACTGATGCACTTCATGTCCCTATTTTCCAATAAATCTTTTGTCAGTCAATAAGATTACTAAAGAATTGCACTGCAGGCTGATTTTTGATCAAAATTCATGTGTTTTAGAAGACTTACAGACAGGAAAAAAGATTGGAATTGGATTAGTTGAGGATGGATTATATCGTCTTCCAGCTCGAGTGGGTCAAGCCCTTACATATGTGATGAAAGCTCTCTTTGAAAAAGACAATTCTACTTTAGTACGAAAATGGCATGAGCGTCTTGGTCATATCAATTTTTCTTATCTACGTAAGTTGATGCCTGATATTTTCTCTGGATTGTCTGAGGATGATTTGCAATGTGAGATTTGTCAATTTGCAAAGCAAACACGAACTACATTTCCTGCATCTACTGGTAAATCTACTTACGCATTTGAATTGGTGCATTCTGATGTTTGGGGTCCGTCAAGTGTAAAGAGCATGGGTGGCCATATGTACTACATCACTTTCATTGACGATTTTTCACGGAGTACTTAGTGTACCTTTTAAAAAATAGAAGTGAAGTTCCTGTTGCTGTAAAGAACTTTATAAATATGGTGAGCACTCAGTATGTAACAAGAGTAAGAACTCTCAGGACTGATAATGCCAAGGAGTATATGGAAAGTTCCCTACATGCTTTTCTTAATGAGAAGGGCATCATCCATGAAACCTCATGTAGTTACACGCCTCAACTGAATGGGATAGCTGAAAGGAAAAATCGTCATTTGTTGAATGTCACAAGAGCACTCCTACTCTAGCGAAATGTGCCAAAGAATTTTTGGGGAGAAGCAGTCTTGACAGCTGCCTATATAATCAATAGGACACCATCTGTTGTAATCGGAAAGAGAACTCCTTTCTCTGTTATCCATCCAGATACCTCTCCCTTTAGTTTGGACCCATGTGTTTTTGAATGTGTCTGCTTTCTTCACAATTCTGGACCAGGTTGGCATAAATTGGATCCAAGAGCCACGAAATGCATCTTTCTTGGGTATTCTGGAACTCAAAAAGGATACAAATGTTATGATCCTGTGGCACGTCGTCTCCATGTAAGTAAGGATGTTACTTTCTTCGAGAGTGAATCCTACTTCTCTAAGAGATTTCCTCAAGGGGAGTCTGTGAGTACAAATGTTGAGAAAAATGAGAATGGGATTTACTTTCTTGGTGACATACCAGAGACTATCCATGTAGGGGAGAATAATGAAGATACAGACAAAGATAGTGAAAATGCATGCAGATTTGGACAGACTTATAACAGACGAAAGGGATCAGATAAAGTGGTGGAAGTCGAAGAAGAGATGATACCGAACCAGGGTGACAACCTTTCCTTCGACCATGACGTCAACCCTTCCATGGGTGATTTTGGCCATGAAAGCTCTACAAGTGTTTCTCTCCCTCCTGATATTCATACTGATAACATCAACCCTTTATTGGATGAGCGTCCCATTGCTATGAGAAAATCTACTAGAACTATTCGAGCTTCTACTCGTTATCCAGTAGAGGACTTTGTTGCTTATACCAATATGAGTTCAAGATATAAATGCTTTATTACATCTCTAGATGCTCATCGTGTTCCCAAAAATTTTGATGAAGCCAAAGAGGATCCGAAATGGATTAATGCTATGAAGGAAGAAATGGATGCCTTAGTTAAAAATCATACCTGGGATATTGTTGATGCTCCTAAGGGAGTTCACCTTGTTGGCTCTAAATGGGTCTATGCAATCAAATATGATGCGGATGGAAATGTCGACAGATTCAAAGCTTGGCTTGTGGCTAGAGGATACAACCAGAAATATGGGATTGACTACCTGGAGACATTTGCTCCTGTTGCCAAGATGAATACGATCAGGGTTGTTATTTGTCTAGCAACCCATTTTTCCTGGACAATGTATCAGTTAGATGTGAAAAATGCTTTCTTGAATGGTGATCTTAAAGAAGAAGTGTATACGAAAATGCCACCTGGGTTTGAAAAGGACAACAAGTGCTGCAAACTAAAAAGGTCTTTATATGGATTAAAGCAATCACCAAGAGCTTGGTTTGAACGTCTCCGTATGGTTATGATTAAGAATGGATATATCCAAGTGAATGGAGACTACACCTTGTTTATAAGAAGGAATGATGAAAAAAGATCTATTCTTTTAGTGTATGTAGATGACATGATCCTTACAGGTGATGATGAAGAAGAAATTTCCAGGATAAAGAAAATACTGCAGGTGAATTTGAATTGAAAGACTTGGGGAAGTTAAAGTACTTCCTAGGCATTGAGATGGCTCGATCTCCAGGAGGTATGTGTCTAAGTCAACGAAAATATGCTCTGGACTTATTGAGAGATTGTGGCATGTTGGGGTGCAAGTCTACTACTAATTCTATTGAGGCAAACCATAAATTGAATAAAGAGGATGGTGACCTTCTTGATGATGCAGGAAAGGGTAGGTATCAAAGATTGGTGGGAAAGTTGATCTATCTTACCCTTACTAGACCGGATATTATATATGTTGTAAATGTGGTGAGTCAATTCATGCATGCTCCTACTACCTCTCATGCTAATGCGGTAAATAGAATTCTATGCTACATAAAAGGATCATCGGGAAAATGTCTTATGTTCAAGAAGAATCATGAGGTCACTATTGAAGGATATACTGATGCTGATTGGGCGGGTTACATTGATGACAGAAGATCCACCTCAGGTTATGCGGTAATATTTGTGCGGAAATTTGGTTATTTGGAGAAGAAGCAGAATGTGGTTTCAAGATCAAGTGCTGAAGCGGAATATCGAGCTCTTGCCAATGGCGTTACAGAAATTCTATGGCTAAAAATTTTGCTCCATGACTTGGGAATCAAAGTTAGTATGCCAATGCAGATGTTTTGTGACAATAAGGCTGCAATAAATTTGGCCAATAATCCAGTAATGCATGACAGAACGAAGCATTTGGAGATTGATAAACACTTCATCCGTGAGAAGATTGATGATGGACTGTTGTGTTTGCCTTAATTGAAATCTACTGATCAGGTTGTTGATCTCTTCACAAAGGGGATGCCTACGGTACAATTTGAGTTGAATGTAGGCAAGTTGGGCATGGTAGACATGTACGCCCAACTTGAGGGGGGATGTTGAGTTATTATACTTATATGGGTAAACGGATCTTTGGATGAGAGACCGTTTACCCATCATTCTCTATATATTGTACTCATCCCTCCTCATTTGAAAACAAGTTTTTAGTGAAGAGTGCCCTAATCTCTAGTGAGGGAGATTAGGGATTGAGAGCCCCTGTGGTTTTTCCCTCTCCGTAGGGTTTTCCACGTAAATCCGTGTCTCCATATTTGTGTGTGCTTAGTGCTTTTGTTTCTAACAACCCGATATTTTGTCAAAGATAGGGCTTAAAGATCCAATGCAGATAGGAGTGTTCATGGGACGGGTACTCGACTTGTCCATTCATGAAGATTTTGCCAACCTCCAATAGTAGATCTACATGTTGACACGACCTGTACCAATGGTATCCCATATTATTTAAACGGGTAATGGGTATCCAGGTTCTCGCGGTATCAGTAAAAACACTAAATATTGCGAGAAAAAGTAATGGGTATCTGCAAGTTCTCGTGCAATAAACTCTCACAATTAACCATTCTTTTACATAAGAGCATATTAAATCACAATAACCACTATTTTCATAAACTTACAATTAGAAATTACATTCACTGTGATTAGACATAATCTCCTATTTACTCTGGTACTCAAACACAACAATGCGAGAAATGGTACAATTACAAATCAACATTTCCGTTGGCAAGGAACTGAAGTTGGTGAAATCAAAAAGCAAAATTGGCACTTGATGTCTTAATAGATCAAAGTAGACATACTCCCTAAATTCTCAAGATACAAAAATGCTGAAAGATATGTCCATTTACCTGTGCTCTTAACAATTTAGTTGCAAGGCGTCCTAAAACTTATGCCACTATAGCCAAATCGGTACTTATGCTGAGAATTTAGGGACATACAGTAGTTTAAGGTGTCATTTACCCCTACAATCACCAGAGACACTTCTATAATACGAAATGCGACAACCTCATCCTACTGTGGCGACCTGGCCTGGAGGTGGGTGGTGGTGGATGGCGAGGCGTAAAGGAGAGCAACAACAAGGGGTGAGGTGTGGAGGAGGGCAGTGGCGTGGAGCAAGGCATGGCAGAAGGCTTCATAGGGGATGAGGAATTGGGATCAAACCCTACCGTTAAGCAAAATGGAATTTGGAGCTCGGGAGGTTGAATACGCCCAGTAAGAGGCAACATTAGGAGTGAGATGATACCCAACCAGGTACCTGATCCATCTTGCAGTGTTTTAATTGGGTCACTCTCATTTAGCAAAATAACAATTAATGGTACCCAACCCATATATTTTTTCATATGTATCCATGAAATTTGGTTCAAAATCACTACGTCGGGGCAATTACCCATTTAATTCTAATAAATTGAACACCCTGATTCAGATCATTCCCTTTTATCAAAAAATCAAAAACGAGAACAATTGAGATGCTTATATATGTCGACATGGTTTTAGAAAACCCAACTCGAGGCATTAAGGCTTATGCCACAAGATAGTTGTGAAGGAACATAACCTCAAGGCTATAGCCTCGAACCGCTTCAGTGAGGATTATGTCTTGATTACCTGAGGTGGTACTTTGGATATGAGTCGGTGAGGAAATACTTGATTTCTCTTGCTTTGGCCAAGTTGAATATATCCTCCTCGTCCTCTGTAGAGTCAAGCTTTTTATATCTAAAAATACCTTCTAAAATATGGAATAAATAGCTGTACATGATCTTAAACAAAAAGTGCAAAAAATGAATGTTGACTATAGTTTTGATATCTACAACTTTATAGAAGGAATGTTTTGCAAATTCGACTTACAATAATAGATACAATAGGAATGATTTTATAGGCTTTTTAGAATTGGATTTTGTCTATGTTTTATTTATATTTGTTTTATTCTTAATGAAAAACTATTTTTTGTATTTTTACCGATATTATAAAATAAAATAAATACATATACAAGTTTGTTGGATTTTTAGTGTGCAAGATGTGCTTAATAAAACTTGCACAATATATATTGTAGGTTAAATATACATATATCATGAAGTGGTTTTTATCTTATTAATTTTATGATAATTTTGTTTCATTTATTTAGGTAATAATGTACTGTACTAGTGAACTTATAATATTGAGACCAAATCAAAGGAGGTTAAAGAAAATTTTGTACAAAAAATATAAAACCTTTACACAAGCATACAATTGGTATTGAAGATGACTTTTTAGAAATGTGCATCGCTTAAATTTAAAGTATTTTTATGATTCAGGGTACTTTCAATAACAAACAAACTAACAAACAACAACAAAGCCTTTTCCCACAATTAAGTAGGGTCGGTTACATGGATTCTTCGCCTCCATTCCGATCTATCTTGCGTCAATCCCGGGCTTATATCCACAAAACAAGGATCCCTTCATATGGTCTCTTTCCAACACTTCTTGGGTCGTCCCCGCACTCTCTTAGCCGGCTTAACATCCCAACACTCGCATCTCCTAACTGGTGCATCAGCTGATCTTCTTTGCAAATGACAAAGCCATCTTAAGAGGTTTTCTCGCATCTTATCCTCGATCGGAGCAACACCAACTTTCTTTCTGATTGCATCATTTCGAATACGATCTTTACGTGTGTGTGTGTGTGTGTGTGTGTGTGTGTCCACACATCCACCTTAGCATTTTCATTTCTGCTACAACCATTCTCTGCACATGTCTATGGTTCACATGCCAACATTCAGATCCATAAAGCATAGCAGGTCTCACAGCTGCTTTGTAAAATTTTCTTTTAAATTTTAAAGGAATTTTCTTATCATAGATAACAGCATAGGCTCCTCTCCACTTTAGCTAACCTGCATTTATTCTATTAGTAACATCTCCATCAATTTCCCCGTCTTGTTGCAAAATAGATCCCAGATATCTAAAAGAATCTCTCTTCTGAATGTTATCATCACCAATCTTCACCTCAATTCCTTCACCATTGCTTTCCATCAAAGGTGCACTCCATATATTCTGTCTTAGCCCTACTTATACGAAATCCTTTACTCTCCAACTCATGTCTCCAGACCTCAAGCTTCTCATTTACTCCTTCTCTAGTCTCGTCAATCAACACAATATCATCAGCAAATAACATACACCAAGGTAACTCATCCTGAATGTGACTTGTCAACTCGTCCGTAATCAAAGTAAAAAGAAATGGACTCAAAGCTGAACCTTGATGTAAACCAATGTTGATGTCAAAATAGCCAGTCTTCCCAGATGGGGTCCTTACATAAGATAAACCCCCATCATACATGTCCTTTATGAGGTTAATGTATAGGACAGGCACTTGTCTCTTCTCCAAACCTCTCCACAATATCTCTCGTGGGACAGAATTATAAGCCTTCTCCAAATCAATAAAGATCATATGGAGGTTCTTCTTTTTAGCTTTATAAATCTCCATTGTTCTCCTCAGTAAATGGATGGCTTCAATAGTTGAGCGACCTGGCATGAATCCGAATTGGTTTTGTTTGATGTTGGAAACTTGCCTCAACCTTCTCTCGATCACACGCTCACACTCAGGGTACTTTCAATGATGCACTTTAAAAGTAAGTGAATTATTCATATGCTCCAGATATAAATGTCGGAATGCAAGCTTAATGGGAAAATGTGAACGACTTTCATTTTCCAACTGTGCAAGGTGACATTTTTGTGATATTTTTTTATTTTTCTATATAATATTAATTGAATTAATGCAAAAGAAATCAAAACATTCTAAGTTATATAAAAATAAATATAAAGGTTTGAAATTTGTGTATTTCTTTGTATACAGTGTTCTAATTTTATAAACAAAACTGTACTTTTCTCCTATTTTATTTTCTTTTCCTACTTATTGAGTTGGTCGCGGCCTACCTCAACCATTGTTTAAGGATCTTGAATACTTGCACCTATTCACTCAAATTTTCTGACGAGTTTGCTTCGGCATGCACTCAGGCATCCTGTCTTCATTTTTGATTTTCTTTTTTCATATCTATTATGCTTTTGAGTGTCAATTGATCATCCTTCTTTTTGCCATATATGTAATTATAATAAATTTATATTAATACTTTCACAAGTCTATGCAGATTCCACTCAAACGTCCACTCAAATGTACTAGCTCATAAAGCACACGTTATAAGAAGTTGTAATGATTTCATCTAAGAAGGCTTTACTTCAAATTTCGTTGCTTACTCTGCAGTTCTCATAATTGTCTGAACATTAACATATAATAATTCGTCTAAAATTTGATAACTTATCGTGTGGAACTAACTATGTTAGGAACTCTCAAGGCCCTCGCTTAACTATCGGGATGAAGCTCCCGGTTGGTCTCGACATCGGCAACAGCAAATGCGTCGTCGCTGCCTCCACCAACGGCGTCGTCGACGCCGTACTCAACGAGGAGTCCAAGCGCGAGACCCCCTCGGTCGTCCACTTCGCCAAAAAGCACCGCCTCTCGGCACCGCGGCGGCCTCCTGCGCCACGGCCTATCCGGCGTCCACCATTTCCCAGATCAAACGCCTCGTCTGGGCTCCGCCTCGAAGGGGAAAAACGACAGAACGAGCGCCTTCTCCTCCCGTATGAGACCGTCGAAAGCGACTATAAGAGGGTTTCCGTGAAGGTGCATTACCTCAACGAGGACCGTATCTTCACAGCGGTGGATATGCTCGCGATGCTCTTTGCCCAACTTAAACGGACGGCGGGGCACGCGAACGATCCCTCGACGTCCAACTGTGTGATCGGAGTGCCCTCGTACTTCAACGATGAGCAGAAGGATGCGTACAGGTACGCCGCGCTGATCGCTGGATGGAATCCACTTGGGCTGCTCCACGAGGGTGTCGCCACTGCTCTGGAATACGCAACCGAAAGGTCCGACGATGATGCCCAGTCCGTGGTCGCGTTCGTAGATATCGGTCATTGCGATACGCAGATCACCGTGGTCCGATTCCGAGGTAAGGAGATGACGGTGCTTGGGGAGGTCGGGCATAGTAATCTCGGAGGGAGGGATTTCGACGAGGTCATATTCCAACACTTCATGGGCGTCTTCGAGAAACAGTACGGGAGAGACATTCGGTCTGATGTGAAGGCGTGCGTGCGGCTGCGAACGGCGTGCGAGAAGGGCGAAGCGAGTATTGAGTGAGAACAAGGAGGCGGGTGTGAGCATAGACTACTTGATGGAAGGGGTCGAATATGCCAGTGGGGTCATTACCAGGGACAAGTTTGAGGAGCTTTCTGAAGGTTTGCTCCGTGAAATTGGAATCGTCTTTAGTAAAGTTTTGGGAAAAATTTCACGTAGATGTGAATCATCGAATCGAGTCAGTGGAATTGGTTGGTTCTGGTTCCCGGATCCCAGCAATTTCGAGGATCCTAACTAGACTTTTTGAAAGGGGACCTGAGCAGGACGCTGAATGGGAGCGAATGCGTCGCACGTGGATGCGCGCTTCTCTGCGAAATGCTTATGACTTCACTGAAGACCCTTTTACCAAGGTAAGCAAATCAAAATCTCATGAGTTGGTTTTCGATTGATTGATAAAACTGAACCTAAACAAATATACAACACCATCAACAAATTCTAGCTAATAACATCCCACAGAAATGTTTATATGCTTGAACACTCTATGCTATTTGCTATCTTGTAATCACCATAAGAGAAGGAAAACTTTTCGTTCTTGTTTCTTTTTCTTCTCATGGCCTTGACATTGAGTTCATGTAGAATGAAAAGGGAAAATTTCGATCAAATCTCACGTTGCATGATAGTGAGCCCGTTAATTTTTCAAAGGTTTGGTATACCAGAATTGCAAAAGGCCACAAAAATGACAAAAAATCACACATCTTGCAGCACACGAGTTTAGAAAAAGAGAGTTAATATCCGCTAGATGAATATGTGGCATGCTAGAGACTAATAAAACTATATAACCCAACTACCTTTTTTGTGTGAATTCGTACGCCCTTACTAAAGATTTCATGCACATTATCAGTGAGAGGATGCCTTTAATACTGTTCTAAGTTTTAAGATGACTCAAGCATTTGCAAAGTTATTCCAGGATCACCAGAATGATTAATTACAAAGAACAACATGTGACTCTGGAATTATGAGTGCTTTTGTGCCAAATCCTTGTTGTCGGTAAACCATTCTAAGATATTGCCATTATAGACTGTCAAGGCATCATAATATGCAGCTTCTTTAGTACTTAAGAAGCACTCAAACGGTACTTATGGATCCAATCACAATTTTAATGCAATTCTGTAAACTTAATTTTAATCCAATCATAAATATGCAAACCGTTGTATTTGAAGTTAAGCACGGCCTTGTTCGGAGTTAGCTAAGCTCCTCTCCTTCAACATACACATGTTTCTGTACGTAAGTTAGGTTATATTTAGTAAAATCAAATTGAAAAATGGGACTTTTTGGTGCGTCCAAACTGGGTTTGGGAGTGCAAGTACACTGTCTACGAATGATAAACGTCTTGATTGTAATGTCAGAAAACATCTCTTTGCAGTAATTGGAGTTCGTCACCTCACAGTACAACAATACCAGAGTTCTTTGTTAACTGGAAATAAAATAACCTCATGCTGTGCTTCGATTTTTAAGAGGATTCATTTGTACAATAAACTAGCAAGGATGTTACAAGCTATGCAATGCCAAATAGGATGCCATTAGAAAAAAGTGAAGAGAGATCACACAACCATACTCATAGTGTTAGGATTAGAGTTAAATTATGATTAGGAATCATAATGGGATTGAACTCCTAATCTATTAGTAGTTGAGTTGTTTCTATTTATAGTCCTATTGGAAATAGGACTATGGGGTTGTATTTGAGCTATATAAAGAGGGGAGTAAGGCATTGCCTCAACACCCGCCATGATGCAGAACGATTCGGCGTCGACGATAAATTAAATAATTTTTTGGTAGAAATTTTGGTGGAGAAAAATAGAGGGTTTGAGAAGCAGAACTCGTCGGGAATACGAGAGGTTGAGGGAGAAGAACGCGGATATCGCGGGAGGAGAGAGGAGAGATAGAGAGAGATAATGAGATAAACTCAATTTTTCTTAATACTTCACCCCCTAAAAACAATGGACCACCATCCCTTTATATAGAAGGGATGGGATTACAAAAATAGAAACTAAATTCAAATTGGAAACAAACTTATCCTAATTTGACTCCTAACTAATTAACCGATAAATTTAAAATTCAAATTGACCACTAATTGAGATCACATGCGATCCCATTTATTTAATTAAAAATTCGTCGACGTAAATAAACGTAAATAAAATTGACCAGTAAATTTGAATAAATATTTGGCCCTATCCGTTGGGCCCACACTGCATCAACTCTCCTCCGCTTTTTAAAAATTCGTCTCCTGACGAATTGCTTGATGTAGGTGCGTGCTGGAGAATTCATCTTTGAACTGTAGCTTCAAATGCCTTCAATTAGGTCTTTTTCAATGTTACATTTGTAGATCTTTCTAATTGGAGGGCATCCCTGCAATTTTCGTACCCCTTCAATGTTCCTTAATTTTTTTATCACTTTTGGCCTTTCTGCAATTAGGGGGTTCAGGGGATTTCTTTACAATTTTTTCCACTTAATCTCCATCCCCAAATCCGTGGGATTGACATCCCGTAACCTTCGGCCTTTGGTTAGGGCTCGCAGAGCATCGTGCGCATATCGCGCGGATCGAGAGGCAGCTTCGCGAGGGCTGGTGCGGTGCTGCAGGGCGCTGAAGGGGCCACGGCCAGGGCAGGCGGTGACGCGGGAGCTGAAGAGGTCGCGAGAGCGGCCGGAGTATGAGAGGCGGAAGGGCGGAGTTTGGCGTGCGGGGGTGGGGCGATGGGGATCGGGGGGCCGTGATGGTTGGCGGCGCACCATCGTGACGGGGGGAAGCGGGCGGTGCTGGGGTAGGGGTGCTGGGGGGAGGAAGGGAGGGGCGGCGCGGGGTCGGGTGCAGGGTCGTGGGGGGAAGAAGGCTGCGGGGGAGAAAGGGGCCGGCGGGGTGAGGGGATTCGGGAGGGAGATGCGCCGGTTGGAGGAGAGAAAGAGGATGGCGAGGGAATACAGAGGGAGGGTTTGGGAGTGGAACGGGAACCGCAGGGGTTGCGGGGAGGGCCGCTGACGGTGCGGCGAGGGGCTGGATAGCTTGGGAAACCGCTGGAGGGGTCGGGGCCGCCATCGAGGAGGCCGGCGGTGATGGGGCTTGATCTGGAACCTCCGGGATAGCCATTGTTTCTTCGTTTTTTTCTTCTAAAACGGCTGGGACAGCAGCGGATTCTTCGTTGACAGCGAGTTTCTCGTCGTGGACGACGAGATCTTCATCGATTTGCGCATCCAACCATTCTTGGACCTTGAGGCTTGATTCAAGACATCGCCTGAACTTATGTCGACGTGCCCGTGTACGCGAATCATGAGATAGGCAACTCAAATCAAATTGCATCTTCCAATACGCGACGGGATCGTCGAATCGTAGGGACGATTTGGTTTCCATGCTCTGATACCAATTGATGCAGAATGATTCGGCGCGTCTACGATAAATAAAATAATTTTTTTGGTAGAAATTTTGGTGGAGAAAAATAGAGGGGTGAGAAGAAGAACTCGTCGGGAATACGAGAGGTTGATGGAGAAGAACGCGGAGATCGCGGGAGGAGAGAGGAGAGATAGAGAGAGATAATGAGATAAACTCAAATTTTCTTAATACTTCACCCCCCTAAAAAACAATGGACCACCATCCCTTTATATAGGAGGGATGAGATTACAAAAATAGAAACTAAATTCAAATTGGAAACAAACTTATCCTAATTTGACTCTAACTATTTAACCGACAAATTTAAAATTCAAAGTGACCACTAATTGAGATCACAGGTGATCCCGTTTATTTAATTAAAAATTCGTCGACGTAAATAAACGTAAATAAAATTGACCACTAAATTTGAATAAATATTTGGCCCTATCCTTTGGGCCCACGCTGCATCACGCCACAAGAACAATGTAATCCTTAGAGAAAGGGAGGAGAGGGAGGAAGGAAGAAAGATACGAGAGAGCGAGAGAACGGAGAGAATTGTACACGTTCTTCTTTTAGTGATCTTTCTTTTCCGATGGTTGCGAGAGGTGACTAACCATTGTTATATCTGGTTGTTATTTCTTTCACGTGCTTCTGTAGTGGTGGTCGATTGTGCATCTGCTTCCGCATTCGTATGTTGATTTATATCGCAACAACCTGTAGGAGACGATACTGGTGGGTCGTGTTCCCAACAACTGGTATCAGAGTTGAGTTGATACCGCTTCCGTGCACAACCGCTGGTATTAAAGCTGAGTTGGTATTGATGGGTCGTGTCCCAACAGATAGCTAATAGGAATTTTTACCCGACGGACCCTATAATCTTTGCCAATTACCTCTACGACCTTTGAAACATCGTAATTCCTCCCTAGACCCCGTAAACTTGCTCCGTCTTACCCCCACGAACCCTGCCGTTAAATTGACACATCTTGACCTAACTTGAGTGGGTTAAAACTGAGTAATCAAATTATATAAAATCCAACGGTTGGAATTCTTCCTGTCTTCCTCCTTCCTTCTTCTATCTTCTTCTTCATCTTCACTTCCCAATCCACGACAGAACCTTACAACACAACAACGTCGAGGAGAATTTAAACCGGAGGCGGAGGAATCGAAGCCACGGGGAAGGAGAGGCGGGAGGGGTTTGGTTTCGAGCGACCGGGGGGAGGGGCGTCTTTCGAGCGGGGGGTGCGAGCCACAGGCGCAGGGGAGGGGCTCCACGGGGGAGGGGGTTCGAGCGGCAGGCACGAGGCCGGGGGGGGCTTTGTGGCATTGGTCCGGGAGGCGGGAGGGTCGGTGCGGGGGGCGGGGTCAGTATGAGGGGGGGGGGCTTTGCGGCGTTGGTCCGGGAGGTGAGAGGCGGTGCGAGGGGCGGTGATGCAGCATGGTCCCAACGGATAGGGCCAAATATTTATTCAAATTTAGTGGTCAATTTTATTTACGTTTATTTACGTCGACGAATTTTTAATTAAATAAATGGATCGCCTGTGATCTCAATTAGTGGTCAATTTGAATTTTAAATTTGTCGGTTAATTAGTTAGAGTCAAATTAGGATAAGTTTGTTTCTAATTTGAATTTAGTTTCTATTTTTGTAAATCCCATCCTTCCTATATAAAGGGAATGTATCTTTGTATTTATGTACCATATTTGACCTCATCTCCGTCTTTGGTCAACATGAAACTTGTAGATCTCATCAAGATCTACAACTTTCATGTTTTGAGTTTTTCCAAATTCGGCCTCCTCTTCTCTCTACACGTGTTTTCCCTTCCAGCCATTCACAGCAGGCCACGTGGCGCCCTCTGATTGCGCCACGCGGCCCGCTGCCCGTTGTCTGATCCGCCTTCGCCCCCCACCGTTGGATCGAGCTTCAGATCCAACGGTCCCTCTGTGACCACGTGCGCGCACTCCCTCAGCCGTCTGATCATCCCACACTCGTCATCTCCGCCCTCCATTAGCGCCGCGCTCTCAGCCCTCCACGTGGCGGCATCTACGCCACTCGATCGCGCCCCCGATCCTCTCATCACAGCCGCCCATCTTCCAGCGAGTCTCGACCCTCCGATCTAAACCCTAATCTCATCCACACCGCTCGCACACGCTTCGCTCACATCACGCCACGTGGTGGCTCCACGACCCTCAGATCGCCTCCCCTCGATCTGATCTCGCCCGCTCCCTAGTGATTGGATCTGGGCCGTTGGATCACAAGATCCAACGGCCAAGACTTCGTCTCCTACCTCCAGGCGCCCCTCTCCCCCACGTTCCTTGCCTTGCGGGAGGGGCGCCCCCTTTCCTTTTCTAGGCACACGTCAGCCACCCTCGCCGGCCGCTGACCTCGCCACTACGCTCCCCACTCGTCCCTCTCCCTCGCCAGCACCCTCAATCGCCACCACCTCCACCATATTCGCCCCACGACAGCCACCAACTTCGCCACTCACCCACTCCAGCCGTCACCTCCATCTTATAAATACGCCACCTCCGGCCACCTTCATCCGCATCCGCCACTCCAGGAGAAACCCCCGAGCTCAGAGCTCTCAATTGGTGACAGCAATTGGCCTTCTCTTCGAGCGACGACAGAGAGTCTTCTCCGGCGAGATCCTCGGCCCACCGCCGTGTTGCAGCCACTCCTCCGAGCAGCTGCACGAGCTCGGGACCTTACCGATCCCTCGAGCGACGACCCTGGAACTCAAATCCGAGCTCCAATTCCCAGGTAACTCCCTCCATCGATCTCCGATCTTCTTCTTCTTTTTCTTGCTTTTTCTCTGCTTTTATTCACCGTCCACGATCACCCTCGCACCTTCCAATCATCTCGGCGAGCTCCGCGTCGGAGCTCCGATCCTCGCTGACCCCTCCGCGCATTCCGACGACGCATACCACCTTCCTCCGACTGTAGCTCCGCCATTTGGCCGGAGCTTACTCGCCAGACCACCGCACTCCACCGTAGGCCTCGCCGCTCACTCACCTCACCTCCACGAACACCTGCACGCCTCGGCTATCCCTCTAACCTTCGCAGGTCCTCAATCTTTCATTGGCCGGAGCCTCGCCGGAGCTCTCCTCGAGCTTCATCGCCGCAGAGCTCCAGCACTCCTCCAGGGATCCAGAGACCACTGGAGGCTCCGCCGTGCACTCCCGTTTCTTCCGAGCTACTTGGGAGCTGAAGAAGCTCCTCACCGACGCCTGGTGCCCGAGGCGGAGCCAGCCCAGCTTCACCGGAGCGCAGCCATCTCCTCCGCAGGCGGCGGAGGTCCGTTGAAGGAGAAGAAGCAGCAACCGTTCGATCGTCTGATCGAACGGCCCTCGCCCCGCCACGCGTCCCTTCGCCGCCCTCATCCTCGACCGTCGATTACACCTCGGATCGGACGCCTCACCAGCCGCCACGCGCCTTCACCGACACCCCTTGGATCATCTTGATCCAAGGGCCTTCAGGCCGCCACGTCGCCCTATCCGAGCCTCGGCCTCCAAGCCTAGGCTCGGGTAACCCGAAGCTGCTCCGAAGCTAGCCCGAGCCTCCAGAAGACCCGAGCCTCGCTCCGAGCCTCCGACGCCCTCCGAGCCTAGGCCACCTCACGTGAGGAGCACGTGCGGCCTGGGTTATTTGCACCGACACCCCTGGAGCTTTCACAAATTGCAAAAAGGCCCCTGTGAAGCAGACAACACGTGAGGAGCACGTGCTTCGTGGAGAAATTGCATCCAAGTCCTGCATACTATTGGTAATTGCATTTTAGTCCCTGTCAGCATGTTTACTTATTGAATTTTATTTTCCAGTATTGCATTTATACCCTTGTGTTTGCACGTGTCCATAGCATGCATTTTTCATCATTTTGACATTCTAAAAATTGCAAGTTGTTGAGAATCTTGTCCTCTATCAGTTTGTACACGTGTTTGATTTTTGTTGGCTTAATTGAATTATCAATGAATTAATTGGTTCATTTGTGACATATTTTGCCCAGTGATGCCTATTGATTTTTAATAAATTATCAGTGCCTTCAAAAATCACCAAAAATTCACAGTAGCTTAAGGACATCATTTTTAACACTCCATAAAAATTTCATGTCATTTGCACGCATAACGAGGCCTCAATAAATAGTTTCGTGATTTTCTTTAATTAATTTTAGTTAATTCATTTCACAGTGAATCTTAGTTCTGTCAATTTTCCTAGGTCCCTGATCATTAGACCTTCCTAGGATAATTTTAGTTCTTGGAGAAATTGTGGTTTGATATTTATTAAAATTAAACATTGAAAATCACTCTGTCTGTTTGTTTAATTCACAGAAAATTTATTTTGAGTCGAAAAATTCCAAAAAAATTAGTGTAGCTTAATTTCATTCCATTTCATAATCTGACCAAGTTTCATAATTTTTGGACTTCATTTGATATCTTAAATTGATTTAATCTCAACTTGGCTGGATTTTTGCATGTGTCTGCATTGAAAATTAAAAATACCAAAAAAATTGTTCCCCGAATATCAAACACTTGTAAATTGTTGTAATCAACCTAAGGAGACAGTTGCCTCCCTGAGATCGACCTTGGACTTCACCAAGTAAAAAAAATATCACTGCTTAAAATTGACCCAAAATCTGTCTTAAGTGGTTTTTGATTAACCTCCCGTATCCGACTGCAACGAACACTTAAAATTGATTTGGACCATTAATTTGACCGAATTAACTAAGGGTGCGGGAGCGCTCATCAAAATGGCGCCGTTGCCGGGGGAGGCACGGCTTAGGTTAATTTGTAGCATATTTTTGAGTGTTTGATCTTCTAAACCCCCGGGTAGTCTGACCCCCGGTTTTTCTTGTAATTATTTCTCTCATTTATTTCCTTTGCATTATTTTATTGTTGTGTCACTCTCTGACCTTCATTTAATTTTTGTGCGAGGACCGCGAGGAGTCGGCGACGCTTCAAGGACTTAGCATTTAGATTGGGTGGAGAGAAAGAGAGGCATTGTATTCTTTTTAATTATTTTTCTTTTGCATTATTTCCAGCAGTTCCCGTTTGGGATCTCGCGCGTGTAAATATAGTGGAAAACTGTGTCCCGTGTGCTGTGTGGGTGATTGGTAATTTAGCTTGCACTAGCGGCTCCTCGAGCCACTCTAGGACTTGTTTGTGCTCGTAATCAATAGGACCACACAACACACTTAAAAGACGCACCTAGACCGCAGGACTTAGTTCAAAATAAACTGTTCTTCACGCTAATAGAACTGCCTGTCTAGGAGCGGCTTTCATCGCTTGCATTGCATGTAGGGTAGAGTTTTCAATTCTGTATAGCATCCTGCATCAAGAAGCGAAGGACCACTGTAAGTATTCTCTACTTGGCATACGCATCATAGATTTCAACTTGCATCGACTTTTCTCGATTTTCCCCCCTCTGATTTTCTCACTTAATTAAAAAGGAAATTGGGACTGTCCGATAGGCGTGCTTTGTGGTGATTAATTACAGTGATAACCTAATTTTAAACTGGGACTGCTAACAGTATTGACCATAAAAAGGGAATAAAAGCTGAAAATTGTTTGCGGGAGACTAATCCCCGACCTTGTTTTCAGGCTGAGTGAGGGTACCTGAGTGTGTGTGAACACCCTAAGGAAGAGCCCAAATCCCCGTCTTCCATATCACGTTCTAACTGATCCTAGCAAATATCACGAGCTGAATATTTTCAGATTCTTTGACTAGTACCAAGTAGCCTCCGCCTGTCTCAGGTAGATAGGGGCGAAATTGCGGTACTTCGCGACAAGTTGCTAGTAACCCTCCGGGGCGAAGTTCCAGCCTTGTCAGCCTCCGCCTGCTTGCAGGTAGATAGGGGCATGGTCACTGAGTCCATCGGCTTGGGATAGGAGCGAAGAAAGGAAGGAGCGACGGTATCTTAGACGACAGGATAGACAGGGAAGACGCATCCGGCTCTGAGCCGACTTCCCTCTAGGCCGCGTAATCCTTGCTAGATTTGCTTGAAAATCACACTTAAAAACTACAAGATAAATTGGACTCAACTTTGAGTCCTTCACTGTGTTGAGTGTGAATCCAGGGTCTTGGATTGATCTTGTGCTTGCTTCAGGTAGGAGTAAAATCCTATCTTCTTCTTGCTTCACCAAGATGAGTGACTGGGGAGATCTCGACGCACCGTTCACTGATCTCTCTATGAGTCCCCCAAGTAACTCATTTTTTCCGGTCCGAGCGCACCCAGGACTCATGACCCTCTTGAGTCCTGGTTCCCTCCTGCTCAGGGTGGTTACTCTCAAACCAACCCTTGTATCTCCTCTGAGATTACCGAGGAAGATCATTGCCTCGGTTATCCCTTCCTTGATTCAACCTCTAACACCGACCTTATTTTCCAATTCCCAGAAGTAGAGGAAGAAATGCCACCAAAGATGCCGCCTGATGAGGACCAGATGAGACAGATTCTAAGACGCCTTGCTGAAGCTGAACAGAAAAATGCTGATCTCACTGCACGAATGGGGCGGATAATAGTAGCTGAAGGGATCGACCGACCAATGGTCGATACCTATAACCCGGCGGAGAACGAAATCCAGAATTGGCTAGCACCTGCAGTTCCCGACCAGGCATTCGAGCTGAAGCCCCACTTCCTTAGCCTGCTGTCGAAGTTCAACGGAAACCTAAGCGAAGAGCCGTACACTTTCCTCCGTGACTTCGAACTAGTCTGCAATAATCTGAGCCATCCCAATGTTGGCCAAGATTATATCCGACTAAAAGCCACCCCATTTGCCTTAGGAGATAAGGCTGCACATTGGCTGAAAAATCTAGGGGTGGTATGTACTACCTGGATGCAGTTCAAGGACCTCTTCTTGAAGAAGTTCTACCCACTCAGTAGAACCAATCAGATGCGAACGAAGATTGCCAGCTTCGCCCAAGGACCCTGCGAACCGTTCCACGAGGCTTGGGACAGGTTCAATGACTTAATACAGAAGTGCCCATGCCACGGCATTTCTAAGGCGATCTTAGTCCAGACCTTGTTCTGCGGCCTAACCCCAGAGATGCAGGGGTTAGTCAGCGCCGCCTGCGGAGGAAGCTATCTGAACAAGAACGAGCACGCCGTATGGAAAATCCTAGAGCAGATGGCAGAGACCGGCAGGTCACAGGCCACAAGGGCCTATCAGTTGTCTCCCTCGATTCTATCCAATGAGACAACTAGAAGGACTGTTACAGATCTGACAGAGGACCTCATCCCCAGCATGGGGATGATTGCAGACAAGCTTACTATGGTCGAGCAGATCCACAAGAGAGTCGCGGAGATGGAGTCTCTTTCGAGCCTTCCCAAGAAGGTGGAGGAACTCTCTGAAAAGGTAGCCAAGATTAAGCTACCCACCCATTCTGCACCACCTGTACCTGTACATCGAGTCCATCTTATACAGGAACAGGCACCGGGGTCTCAGAGCAGCTGGGATCAGACTTATACCCAGCAGAACCATCATGCACCCCCACCAGTGGAGACAGAGTACGAGGAGCCTCCGCCCGTTTATGAGATCAACGGGCTCTGGTATAGCCGCGACCCACTAGTCCGGCAAATCGAGATGGGGAAGGACCAGTCACACCGCCCAACCCCCGTCTACCAGGAGACCAGGCCCGTCACAATCCCGCGATATCAGTCCAGGCCAGAACAAGGGTACCAGCCGCAACAGCGCACCTACCAGCAGGGGCCAGCACCGCCCCATCAGCAGCAGTACCGGCACGGCCAGCAGGGCCAGTTCAGGACCGCATCCACTCAGCAGCCAGCCCAGCCCACCGAATTGGAGTCCCTCACCTTGGCGATCCAGACCCTGTCTGATAGGGTCCAGCAGATGCAGAACGACTACCTGGACATGAGAACCGACATCAATCGGGTCTCTCGTGCTCAGGACCAACAAATGGCGCCAAGGACTCCAATTCCCGCACAGGTTCAGGCCAACCCAAATAGCATACATCAAGGCCAGAACCGACCCCGAGATCAGGTATACTATTCAGATAATTATTTATCTGAACATGAGATCCCTTCGTATGATAATGTTAACCATATGTCCCTCAGGAGCGGAAGGACCGTGACCATACCTGATCGGGCACGGGCACAACAGGAAGGAACCTCCGAAATTCGACCTGAGGAGAATTCGGAGGAGGAAGAGGAGGAGCACCACCACCACCAGCAGAAGAAGAGGACATCTGAGTCCTCGAAGCACCAGCCCCGCAGTCATCCAGAGTCCGACGACACCGATGAGCCCGCACCTCCATCTGAGGAGGACTAGCCAGAAGAAGCGGAAGAAGCATCACCGGTTTCGCCCAAGCATTTTCCCTTTCGTCAGAGTCAGAGTCTGTATAAAAGTCCGAGTCAGAGTCGTGTTCAGAACTCAGTTTCAGTAGCTAATGAAGATATTTCAGTTCCAGAACCTGAGTTAATAATCCCTTTCCCCCAAGCTCTCAAGGGTGGGAAGAAGAAAAACAAAAAAATTCAAAAAGATGACCCTGAGATGGCTGAGTTTTGCAACAAACATATCAAGGTCACAATCCCCTTTGACAAGTTCGTGGAAATGACTCCTGCATTCCAAAAATACCTTAAGGTGCGATGCACACCTACTAGGGTTAGCAGGAAGACCAAAAGCCGTGTTGAGAAACACGTTCTATCAGTAGCCACGACTTGTGCAATAAAGAACTCGTTTCCTCGGAAACGAAGAGACATGGGTGCACACTATGTAGTGAGTCATGTTGATGACATCGCGTTTGCACGCACTCTCCTGGACAATGGTTCCTCGATCAACTTGATGCCCACAGCCCTCTATGAGCGGCTCAATCTCGGACCTCTTAGGAAATCTAGAGCTATTCTTCAGTTCGCGGACAAATCCACTAAGAAGTCCCAAGGAGAGTTAAGGAACATTGTGATCAAAGTCGAGGGGCAAGAATACATGGTGGACTTTACTGTCCTCGATATGGAAACCCCTCGTAATTGGAGAGATTCCCAGATCATTTTGGGTAGGCCCTTCCTCAGAACAGCAGGGGCCTTATTCGATTATAAGAATGGGAAAATTCAGTTCCAAACTCCAGGCGGAGATGAGGAATTAGAGATGAAGCAGACGAGATGGCAGAGGCAGTGACCAGACTCCGAATCCAGCACCGAGTACTCTTCTATCGAAACAGACCGTGAACATGTAGACTTAGTTGGGCCATGGAGACAGAACCCAGCCAGCACCGATGTGTCCATCTCCTTTGAAGATGATCCAGTGCATGAGTCAGTCTGCGAGATATTCAGGAACGAGTACAGCTCTGAGCCTGCATCGCCCTACATCTTCGATGACACAGAGGCCCAAGTGGGCCTGTCAGTCCTTACATCCTTAGGACAATCGGAAGATGAGGATGACGAGTCGGACGAGGCGTTTGCCGATTGCATGGAGACCTTTGACGATCCGACTCCAGAGCCGAGCTTGGTGGCAGCCGCTGCAGAACAGGATCCAGCCACTTCCAACACCGAACCAGATCGGATTGAGCCAGACTTCTTAGACGATCATACCATCCCTGAGCTCAAACCCTTACCCACAACACTGAAATATGCCTTCCTTGCGGGCCAAGACAAGAAATTCCCGGTCATTATCAGTTCGCAATTGACCGAGGAGCAGGAATCTCGCTTGCTAGAGATCCTGGAGAAGAACCGCAAGGCAATAGGCTGGAGCATTTCCGATCTCCACGGGATAAATCCCGCTCTGTGTTCGCACCATATATATTTGGAGAACGAAGCCAAACCCTCTCGTGAATTCCAACGTCGATTGAATCCAAATCTACGAGAGGTTGTGAAGAAAGAGATAGAAAAATGGTGCGACGCGGGTTTCATTTACCCAATCTCCGATTCTAAGTGGGTGGCCCCAATCCATGTTGTCCCGAAAAAGTCGGGAATTCAGACGACCACCAATGAAGACGGAGAGGAGATCGTGACAAGAGTACCCACGTCGTGGCGCGTCTGTGTGGATTACAGACGCCTGAATGCCGCGACGAAAAAGGATCATTTCCCCCTACCATTTATTGATCAGATTTTAGAAAGACTAGCAGGGAAAGAATTCTTTTGTTTTCTTGATGGGTTCTCGGGCTACAATCAAGTAGCCATAGCTCCAGAGGACCAGGAAAAAACCACGTTCACATGCCCCTTTGGTACCTATGCTTTCAGGCGCATGCCTTTTGGGTTATGCAATGCTCCAGGTACTTTTCAAAGGTGTATGATTGCTGTATTCGCCGAAATGGTCGGCGAATTCCTGGAAGTCTTCATGGATGACTTCTCGGTCCACGGCGACTCTTTTGATTCCTGCCTTAGGAATCTAGACCGAGTCCTCAAAAGATGTTGTGAGGTCAATCTGGTGCTCTCCTGGGAGAAAAGTCACTTTATGGTGACGGAGGGCATAGTGTTGGGGCATGTCATCTCCAAGAGAGGAATGGAGGTTGACCCTGCCAAGGTGGACGTGATCAGACGACTCCAGCCACCAACCAACGTAAGGCAGTTGCGGTCGTTCCTCGGGCATGTCGGATTTTATCGGAGATTTATAAAGGATTTTTCTAAGATCGCCCGACCGCTAACTGAGCTTTTAGGCAAAGACGCGGAGTTTATTGTCGATCACAAGTGTCTTGAGGCCTTTAAGCGGTTACAAGGAATGATCATGGACGCACCCATCTTACAAGCCCCAGATTGGTCTCTCCCTTTTGAGATCATGACGGACGCCTCAGATTATGCTGTGGGGGCTGTATTGGGACAAAGAAGAGATGGCGTCCCGTTTGCAATTCACTACGCAAGCAAAGTGCTTGATTCTGCTCAGCGTAACTATACAGTTACCGAAAAGGAAATGCTTGCGGTAGTGTTTGCCTTGGACAAATTCAGATCTCATTTAATCGGATCCAAGGTAACTGTGTTCACAGACCACACGGCACTACGATATTTAATGGAGAAGAAGGACGCGAAGGCGCGTCTTCTTCGTTGGATTTTACTTCTCCAGGAGTTTGATTTGGACATCCGTGATAAACCTGGAAAGAAGAATGTAGTCGCCGATCATCTCTCTCGTCTCGAAGATCTTAATACTTCCGAGGTTTCCCCGATTCGAGACTCCTTCCCCGACGAGTCGATTTTTGTTATCGACTCACTCCCATGGTATGCCAATATCGTGAACTATCTTGTCTCCAAGAAAGTTCCCGAGGATTGGCCCAAGAGCCAAATTGACCGATTAAAGTCGGACGCTAGACACTACCATTGGGAGGATCCGATCCTTTTCTTTGAAGGACCGGATTGTGTCTGGAGACGTTGTATTCCTCAGGAGGAATACCAGAGTGTCCTTTCTTTATGCCATAGCTTAGAGGCAGGAGGACACCACTCCGGGAAGAGGACCGCATGGAAGGTACTTCAATGTGGTTTTTACTGGCCGACTCTGTTTCGCGATGCCACCGCCTTCGCGAAGTCGTGCCCAGTTTGCCAGAGGATGGGAGGAACCGTTGGTTCCAAGGATGAGATGCCAATGCAGCCAGTCATCATTTGTGATGTCTTTGACGCCTGGGGCATCGATTTCATGGGCCCATTCCCTGTCAGCCACGGGTTTGAATACATCCTTCTTGCGGTTGACTATCTGTCCAGATGGGTGGAGGCTATCCCGACCCGAGCCGCAGACAGCAAGACTGTCTGTAAATTTATCAGAGAGCACATAATCTCTAGGTTCGGGATCCCCAAAATGATGATATCAGATGGGGGTAGCCACTTTGTGAATCGGGAGGTGAAGAAACTCCTGAAGGATTACGGCATCGAACACCGTGTCGCTAGTCCTTACCACCCACAAACCAATGGTATGGCTGAGGTGTCGAATAGGGAGGTGAAAACCATATTGCAAAAGCTCGTCCGCCCAGACAGGAAGGACTGGTCTCAGATCTTGGATCAAGTCCTCTGGGCGTATAGGACGGCTTACAAGACACCTTAGGCACCTCCCCATTCCGAATGGTATTCGGAAAGCCGTGCCATTTGCCCGCAGAGTTAGTGCACAAATCAGAATGGGCAATAAAGAAGGTCAACTGGAACACACACCTAGGACAGAAACAAAGAGACATGGATCTGAATGAGCTTGTGGAAGTCAGAAACCGAGCATACGACAACAGTGTGGTGTACAAGGACAAGGTAAAGCGTTGGCACGATAGATATATCAGACGAAAGACCTTTGTTCCTGGACAGAAGGTATGGTTGTTCAATGCCAGGCTGAAGACTTTCCAAGGCAAACTAAAGTCTAAGTGGACGGGACCATTCGTTGTCCGAACGGTGCATGATAGTGGATGTGTCGAGATCTCAGATCTCGCAGATGATGCACCGACATTCCTAGTAAATGGGCAGCTGTTGAAGCACTTCGTCGAATCCAATGAACAGTTAGTCCATGTGGAGGAGATTGTATTTATGCACGAGACAGATACAGCAGATACATCTCAAGCCGTGCATGAGACCTTGCAGCAATGAACTCCAGCCATCAGCAGCATCTTCAGAAGATTCAGACCGACTCAGCTGTATATATATCATTCTTCCTGTATATCCTACCCTTACCTCCACGATTCTAGTAACCCATCCCCACATCATCGAATCATTATCTCGGACTGTACTTAGGATGACCAGATCCTAAGTATAGGGGGAAGGGGTCACCCGAGTCGATTCATTGTACATTCTCCAGATCACATTGGTCCTTATACTCATTTCCTACCGATACTTAGGCTGACCTAAGCCTAAGTATAGGGGGGACCGATGCCCGCACTGATACTCCTCCATTTCTCCTCTTGACCTCGTCCACCCCATTTCTGATCTTCTTCTACACTTAGACTGCCAGAGCCTAAGTATAGGGGGCGAGACGACTTCTATACTTACTATTTCTTTTGGGCTCTCCTACGCTTAGCACGAGCTATGTCTTTTCCTCGCTCTTTGTGCTCTGAGGACATAGCACACGCTAAGTATAGGGGGGCGTGTATATATTACATATATACTTTACCCATAGCTCGTACTTTCACGTATTGTTGTATATATTTTGCAATAATTGAGGGTGGGTAACAAACAAAAAAAAAATGTTTTGTATACTTGTATAATATGCTTGTAAAACATACTCTTGTAAATAATTGTTGTATACCAGAAAAATAAAACAAAAAGGCTTCTTATTTACTCTTGCACATCATCTCTGCATAAAGAGTCTTGCATCTTCATAGCATGACATCTCATCTCATCTGCATATTTCTGCATATGCAAAGTGAAAAGCTAGTGGGTTCTGAACCAAGTCATGAGTAGATATTGAGGATGGACTTGATTTGACCTTAATCCACCTAAATTCAGAGGAACCTTATAGGAACTGGAGTTAAGATTTCTCAGGTCAAGAGACTTAATTCTTTGAGTCCACAAGTCTATGTTCACATGTCATCTTGACTAGTCTAAGTAGAATATCTCGTGCATACGCAGGATTCTTTTAGATAATGACCTAACTTGGACAAGCACAATGCACATAGCTCTTCATTGATGAGGTGTTGAGGAAGTAGTTTCCTTTGGCTTGGGGTAGCATATGAGGGTAGTACTTCTAGGCGGAACCTCTCTTCTTCTTCTAGTGAAGGAAGTGCGTCTCAACTTGGTCTAGTGGTGATGAAGGCTAAGGACGGGATGCTGTGGGTTGCAATAATGCTTCAAAAGAGGGATAGTCTACTGGCTCAAGAGGAAAAACTCCTGATGTATATGCTGCACCTTGAATATAGTTCCAAAAAAAAAAATGCAAGAAAGAACTCCAAAAAAA
This sequence comes from Ottelia alismoides, assembly GCA_037367405.1. Classification (NCBI taxonomy): domain Eukaryota; kingdom Viridiplantae; phylum Streptophyta; class Magnoliopsida; order Alismatales; family Hydrocharitaceae; genus Ottelia; species Ottelia alismoides. The sequence goes on along the minus strand of JAZKJV010001458.1, from coordinate 32,047 downwards.
TCAGACAGGTCCAAGAAAAAGAATAATACCTGTCGGAGTATGTATATTAGCAAGGAAATTGCAGCTGGATGACTTGGCTACACTGGTCAGGCATCCCGGGATAGGTGGCTACACTGGCCACCGTCCATTCTTTTCTCTACCCCCTCCTCTTGAGTTGGTCGCACTTGAACTTAGAAGGGAATACCCCGCTCCTCGAGGAAAGAGTTACTGGACCAGGTTATTGAGTTACCTTGTTAGAGGAGGCTGGTTCCGAGTCATTTCTGATGTGGAGAGCTACATCTCACTTACACAGTACAAGTAAGAATCATAGTCATCAGAAATTTGCGTTTGAGGAATTATTCTGACCTGACTGTTAAGGCGTCTTGAATAGAAGACTTGTGGAACTTGAAGTCTGTTAGGTCTTAAGTTCAGGTCCAAATAAGGTTCCGCCACACAATTAATCCAAAGGTCGAGTCAGGCTCCATTTTCAACTTTTGTTCATGACCTTGGTATGGAACCCAAAATCATTTCACTCTTGCATTTCATTTAGTTGCTCGGGGACGAGCAAGGTTTAAGTATAGGGGGTTGATGAATCTGTGATTCATCACATCAAAAGTCAAAAATAGAGCCTTGTTCCCGAGAAAATAGATGCATATTTCCTTTTATCCTGCATAAATAACACTCATACATGCATTCATAGTTCATGCATTTTAGCAGCTCATCTGCATTTAAATAAGAAGCCAGAAATCCCCTGTAAAATACTTCTTCATCAAATAACTTCTTCTCTATAATATACGTATATACTCCTTAATAATATAGGGAAGAATGCCAAAAACCACCCTTGTAAAATAGCCCAATTGTCCTGAGAGTCCTTGTACATTAAAACACACATCAAGCCCTCATACAAACCCCTAATTAGGTCTACTCTCTCTTAGAATACTATATATCAAAAGGCCTTCAAAATGAGACTAATTTCATTGAAATTGGAGCTTGTATGAGAAACTTGGGTTGTTGGGTCATGTTGTATACTACATATGTATATTTATGTATCTTTGTATTTATGTACCATATTTGACCTCATCTCCGTCTTTGGTCAACATGAAACTTGTAGATCTCATCAAGATCTACAACTTTCATGTTTTGAGTTTTTCCAAATTCGGCCTCCTCTTCTCTCTACACGTGTTTTCCCTTCCAGCCATTCACAGCAGGCCACGTGGCGCCCTCTGATTGCGCCACGCGGCCCGCTGCCCGTTGTCTGATCCGCCTTCGCCCCCCACCGTTGGATCGAGCTTCAGATCCAACGGTCCCTCTGTGACCACGTGCGCGCACTCCCTCAGCCGTCTGATCATCCCACACTCGTCATCTCCGCCCTCCATTAGCGCCGCGCTCTCAGCCCTCCACGTGGCGGCATCTACGCCACTCGATCGCGCCCCCGATCCTCTCATCACAGCCGCCCATCTTCCAGCGAGTCTCGACCCTCCGATCTAAACCCTAATCTCATCCACACCGCTCGCACACGCTTCGCTCACATCACGCCACGTGGTGGCTCCACGACCCTCAGATCGCCTCCCCTCGATCTGATCTCGCCCGCTCCCTAGTGATTGGATCTGGGCCGTTGGATCACAAGATCCAACGGCCAAGACTTCGTCTCCTACCTCCAGGCGCCCCTCTCCCCCACGTTCCTTGCCTTGCGGGAGGGGCGCCCCCTTTCCTTTTCTAGGCACACGTCAGCCACCCTCGCCGGCCGCTGACCTCGCCACTACGCTCCCCACTCGTCCCTCTCCCTCGCCAGCACCCTCAATCGCCACCACCTCCACCATATTCGCCCCACGACAGCCACCAACTTCGCCACTCACCCACTCCAGCCGTCACCTCCATCTTATAAATACGCCACCTCCGGCCACCTTCATCCGCATCCGCCACTCCAGGAGAAACCCCCGAGCTCAGAGCTCTCAATTGGTGACAGCAATTGGCCTTCTCTTCGAGCGACGACAGAGAGTCTTCTCCGGCGAGATCCTCGGCCCACCGCCGTGTTGCAGCCACTCCTCCGAGCAGCTGCACGAGCTCGGGACCTTACCGATCCCTCGAGCGACGACCCTGGAACTCAAATCCGAGCTCCAATTCCCAGGTAACTCCCTCCATCGATCTCCGATCTTCTTCTTCTTTTTCTTGCTTTTTCTCTGCTTTTATTCACCGTCCACGATCACCCTCGCACCTTCCAATCATCTCGGCGAGCTCCGCGTCGGAGCTCCGATCCTCGCTGACCCCTCCGCGCATTCCGACGACGCATACCACCTTCCTCCGACTGTAGCTCCGCCATTTGGCCGGAGCTTACTCGCCAGACCACCGCACTCCACCGTAGGCCTCGCCGCTCACTCACCTCACCTCCACGAACACCTGCACGCCTCGGCTATCCCTCTAACCTTCGCAGGTCCTCAATCTTTCATTGGCCGGAGCCTCGCCGGAGCTCTCCTCGAGCTTCATCGCCGCAGAGCTCCAGCACTCCTCCAGGGATCCAGAGACCACTGGAGGCTCCGCCGTGCACTCCCGTTTCTTCCGAGCTACTTGGGAGCTGAAGAAGCTCCTCACCGACGCCTGGTGCCCGAGGCGGAGCCAGCCCAGCTTCACCGGAGCGCAGCCATCTCCTCCGCAGGCGGCGGAGGTCCGTTGAAGGAGAAGAAGCAGCAACCGTTCGATCGTCTGATCGAACGGCCCTCGCCCCGCCACGCGTCCCTTCGCCGCCCTCATCCTCGACCGTCGATTACACCTCGGATCGGACGCCTCACCAGCCGCCACGCGCCTTCACCGACACCCCTTGGATTCATCTTGATCCAAGGGCCTTCAGGCCGCCACGTCGCCCTATCCGAGCCTCGGCCTCCAAGCCTAGGCTCGGGTAACCCGAAGCTGCTCCGAAGCTAGCCCGAGCCTCCAGAAGACCCGAGCCTCGCTCCGAGCCTCCGACGCCCTCCGAGCCTAGGCCACCTCACGTGAGGAGCACGTGCGGCCTGGGTTATTTGCACCGACACCCCTGGAGCTTTCACAAATTGCAAAAAGGCCCCTGTGAAGCAGACAACACGTGAGGAGCACGTGCTTCGTGGAGAAATTGCATCCAAGTCCTGCATACTATTGGTAATTGCATTTTAGTCCCTGTCAGCATGTTTACTTATTGAATTTTATTTTCCAGTATTGCATTTATACCCTTGTGTTTGCACGTGTCCATAGCATGCATTTTTCATCATTTTGACATTCTAAAAATTGCAAGTTGTTGAGAATCTTGTCCTCTATCAGTTTGTACACGTGTTTGATTTTTGTTGGCTTAATTGAATTATCAATGAATTAATTGGTTCATTTGTGACATATTTTGCCCAGTGATGCCTATTGATTTTTAATAAATTATCAGTGCCTTCAAAAATCACCAAAAATTCACAGTAGCTTAAGGACATCATTTTTAACACTCCATAAAAATTTCATGTCATTTGCACGCATAACGAGGCCTCAATAAATAGTTTCGTGATTTTCTTTAATTAATTTTAGTTAATTCATTTCACAGTGAATCTTAGTTCTGTCAATTTTCCTAGGTCCCTGATCATTAGACCTTCCTAGGATAATTTTAGTTCTTGGAGAAATTGTGGTTTGATATTTATTAAAAATTAAACATTGAAAATCACTCTGTCTGTTTGTTTAATTCACAGAAAATTTATTTTGAGTCGAAAAATTCCAAAAAAATTAGTGTAGCTTAATTTCATTCCATTTCATAATCTGACCAAGTTTCATAATTTTTGGACTTCATTTGATATCTTAAATTGATTTAATCTCAACTTGGCTGGATTTTTGCATGTGTCTGCATTGAAAATTAAAAATACCAAAAAAATTGTTCCCCGAATATCAAACACTTGTAAATTGTTGTAATCAACCTAAGGAGACAGTTGCCTCCCTGAGATCGACCTTGGACTTCACCAAGTAAAAAAAATATCACTGCTTAAAATTGACCCAAAATCTGTCTTAAGTGGTTTTTGATTAACCTCCCGTATCCGACTGCAACGAACACTTAAAATTGATTTGGACCATTAATTTGACCGAATTAACTAAGGGTGCGGGAGCGCTCATCAAGCGACCGGGGGGAGGGGCGTCTTTCGAGCAGGGGGTGCGAGCCACAGGCGCAGGGGAGGGGCTCCGCGGGGGTGGGGGGGGGGAGGGGGGTTCAAGCGGCAGGCACGAGGCGGGGGGGGGGGGGGGCTTTGCGGCATTGGTCCGGGAGGCGGGAGGGTCGGTGCGGGGGCGGGGTCAGTACGAGGGGGGGAGGGGGGGGGCTTTGCGGCGTTGGTCCGGGAGGTGAGAGGCGGTGCGAGGGGCGGTGATGCAGCGTGGGCCCAACGGATAGGGCCAAATATTTATTCAAATTTAGTGGTCAATTTTATTTACGTTTATTTACGTCGACGAATTTTTTATTAAATAAATGGATCGCCTGTGATCTCGATTAGTGGTCAATTTGAATTTTAAATTTGTCGGTTAATTAGTTAGAGTCAAATTAGGATAAGTTTGTTTCTAATTTTAATTTAGTTTCTATTTTTGTAATCCCATCCTTCATATATAAAGGGATGGTGGTCCATTGTTTTTAGGAGGTGAAGTATTAAGAAAATTTGAGTTTATCTCATTATCTCTCTCTATCTCTCCTCTCTCCTCCCGTGATCTCCGCGTTCTTCTCCCTCAACCTCTCGTATTCCCGACGAGTTCTTCTTCTCAACCCCTCCCTTTTCTTCTACCAAATATTTTCCAACCTCAAATTCATTTTCTCGCGATGCACCGAAACTATTTTGCATCATTTGGTATCAGAGCATGGCATCTAGGTCGTCCTCACGATCTAACGATCCGTCCAGGCGCTCGCACCCGCATGCATCAAGGGATCATCGTTCATCCGAGCAAACACGACGAGCCATCTCCACCATCGATGCCTACAACAAGGAGACTGAGCACATGGTACGTGATTTGCAAACCAACTTCCATTCCATGTTTCGAGATCTAATGGCTAATTTTGAGGCCTTCCGCAACGCCCTCCAATCCCCGAAGCCATTGTCACGAGTTTTGACGAAGAAAACATCGCTGTGGAAGAGGAATCAGCTGCTATCCAGATTTTTGATGAAGAAAATCTCGCCGTCAACGACAATCCGATCGCTGTCCAGGCCATTTCGGAGGAGAAAAATGCCGAAACGCTTGCTGTCCAGGTGATTCTCGACTCGAAAACCCCTCAAAATTGCATCTACAGCCCACGCACGCCCCCCTCGCTGGACCCCTCCACTCCCCCCGCACCTCCAGGGCCCTTCCCGCTGCCGCAGACACCCCAAGTTCCCCTCTCTGTGACCCTGGTTACCACAACACCGCCGCTACTCCCTCCCACGTGCTACTCGCCGCCCCCCAAAACCCCATCGCCACTAAGCCTCCCCTAAACCCCCAACAACACAACCCCCGGCCACAGCTGCCCCCCCAACCCTCAAAACCCAACCCCGCAATCCCAAAATCCCGACCAGGCCCGCATAACCCCACCACCCAGACCTGCAAACCACCCCCGGCGCCGCCGCATGTCCCTTCCACATCCAGCCCTCGTCGCCAGCCGCACCCTCGCCAGCCACGACCCCCCCGCGTGCCGTTTCCCGCGATCTCCCGCCCTCCTGGCCGTTGAACCCTCACAGCCACGAACTCCGATTCCTTCCGCCACCAGCCCAATCCCCTTTTTCACGCGCGCCGCACCAGCCCTACCCTCGCAATGCCGCCTCCCCTTCCCGCGTTATACGCGCGAGAATATCTGGCAAGCCCTCGACATGTGGGATTGGAAATCCCTGGGGAAATTCTACGAGGAAACCCCCTCTTGCGGCATATTTTATTCAGAAGGACATTTCAAGAATCCCCCTTCCAAAATGCCCTTAAACGAAGGGGTACGAAAATTGCAAGAACGCCTTCCAATTGGAAAGAACTACAAACGTAATGTTGAAGAAGATCTAATTGCCGGCTACAATTTCAAAGATGAATTCTCCGACAACGCATCTTCATCAAGCAATTCGTCGGGAGACAAATTTTTAAAAGCGGAGGAGAGTTGATGCAGCGTGGGGCTGAATTATCAAATAAATTTAGTGATTAATTTTATTTACGTTTTTAAGTTGTCGCATTTTTATTTAAATAAAGAGATCGCGTGTGATCTCAATTAGTCTTAATTTGAATTTCAAATTAGGTAGTTAGTCGGTTAATTAGTTAGAGTTAATTTAGGATAATTAGTTATTTTCCTATTTTTGTAATCTCATCCCTCCTATATAAAGGGATGAGGGTTCATTGTGTTCAACAGTTCAGTTTGATTAAAAGTTTGAGATTTTATCTCTATCCCTCTCTCTCCCTTCTCCCTCCGCGGTCTTCGCATTCTTCTCCCTCAACTTCTCGTATTCCCGACGAGTTCTTCTCAACCCCTCCCTTTTCTTCTACCAAATATTTTCCACCGTCAAATTCATTTTCCCTCGACGCGCCGAAACCATTTTGCATCAGGCGGGGTCAGTGCAGGAGGCGCGGGGGGCTCCACGGGGGGGGGGGGGGAGCTATGGACCCGGCGGTGGTCACTGCTACAAGACTCGATCTCCAGGTGATGCACTAGCCGTGCTTCAATTCCATATCGAACAACTGCATGTCCTCATTTCATTCAGATCATCGGTGATCTAATGTCTCAGATCTTCATGGATAGGGACGAAGCAACTACAGGTTCCTGTCTTGTTAATAAAGCAATGGCTCGAAATTATTATCCTCGGTTGATGATGAATCTACAGGTGCTGAAGACGGAGCCGGTGGAGGGTCGGTGCCAGAGGCGGTGCGGGGTCAGTGCGGGAGGCGCGGGGGCTCCCAGGGGGGGCGGGGTCGGTGCGGTGAGCACCGGCTGCCATTGGCGAGAAAGGAACCTCACGATGGAGGTGGTGGGGAAAAGGAAGAGGGTGAGAAGGAGTGGCAATTGATGTAAATTCGATAAACAAAATAGGTATAATATAAAAGAATGTAACGGAATTTGGTTAGTTTTAACGGATAAATGGATGTGGGTTAACCACAGGGTTTATAGGGTAAATGTTAGCAAGTTTATAGGGTCCACGGAGGAATTACGATGTTTCGAAGGTTGTAGAGGTAATTGGCAAAGATTATAGGTCTGCCGGGTAAAAATCCCTAGTTAATAATCATAGTGTGACTTCATAGATTTTGTTATCATAGTTTTTTAAAGCTACAGTTTCTAGAATGATGCCATGCTACAGGAGCTTATCAAAAGAATGGAAAAGAGAGTTGTCTTGTATAACTCGCCGAGGACAAACACAAACTTCCTGTCAAAGTCAACAAGTCAGGAAACGGATCTTCAAAATCAAGACAGGAGCCACGAGAGAGCAAAAGATAAAAGGAGTGATTTGGAATCATATATATATGAAGTGCGCAAAGAGGTATGGCAATATTAAAGCAAAAAAAAAGCCAACTTGCTAGTTTCACTGTTAGTAAGTACTTATCAACACTAACATGCATTTCTTGCTAATATTCTTCAAGAGGAATGCAAGAACCACAACTGAAGCTCATGAAGAAAAAATTTCTGAAAAGCTGAAGGAGATAGAAGAGTGGCTTTATGGCGAAGGGGACTGTAGAAAAATAGAATGCGGAAGCGTATCAGAAAATAAAGATAAAGAAAACATTAGGGGACATCGGAATTTAACGTGGAACCCTACTGCAGGAGGAGCGGGATGAAACCACGGGAGAAGCCCTGAATTGAGCATTTCTTCTATTGAAGTTCTCAATGAGTACATGGGGTGTGGAGCTCCTTATATAGCTCCACGGACAGACCCAATAGTGACCGCTCCCCCATGTGGTACTAAACACATGGGTGGACTCTTTTCTTTTCCAACACTCCCCCTCAAGTTGGTAGCTGGGACAACTGCAACTTGCAATAATAAAGAAAAATATACATCATTACATCTTCACTTGAAATCACCACAATAAACGTATGTTTTCGCAACTGGTAGACAAACCCGCTTACTGACGGGTATATCAGGTCACCGGAACGTATCTCTGTCGTGCCTGGAAGGTCACCGGACTGTCTCTGTCGTGCCTGCATGGTCACCGGATCTCTGTCTCAGTCGTGCCTGCGGGTCACCGGACTTTGTCTCTGTCGTGCCTTGAAGAAAACAAATCCAGTGCGGAGTCGATGTCGAGGATAGAAACACCACGACGATGATCTTCTGAGTGGAACCCTACTGCAGGAGGAGCGGGATGAAACCACGGGAGAAGCCCTGAATTGAGCATTTCTTCTATTGAAGTTCTCAATGAGTACATGGGGTGTGGAGCTCCTTATATAGCTCCACGGACAGACCCAATAGTGACCGCTCCCCCATGTGGTACTAAACACATGGGTGGACTCTTTTCTTTTCCAACAGGGACGATGAATCAGAAGATGTTTATGTCAAAAAATTGAAACATTTGAAATCGGTAAATAGATATGATACCTGCCATGTCTTCGAGTGGTGCTTTGTGGTAATTATTCTATGAAAGTAATTGTCCCTATTTGGATGTTCGTAGTTCATTCGTCGCCCTCAAGTTCTAGATACCAATGATGTTCCATCACAGCAGGCAGCTGCACATTCAAGGAAAAGTTCAGCAAGTTATCTGAGAAGAGGGGAATCATCACGGAGGAAGCCATTAAAAACGGAAGATATGAGCTGGGAAATTGGAATTGTTGAGGAATCATCACGGAGGAAGCCATTAAAAACGGAAGATATGAGCTGGGCAATTGGAATTGTTGAGGAAAATAATTCCAAGCCAAGTGGAAGACGAGCATCATCTGCATATACGAAACCTGCTAGCCCAAGAAAAAAAACCAGTAACGAGAAGAAATCAAGGTAAAAATATTCTTGACCAGATCATGAAATTGCTTGTGACACCCGTGATTTCTTTCATTTACAATTTTGCACTGTGATTTTTTTTATAATGTGCTTATGTCGTATCGTGATTACCTGGCCACACGGTCATAAAAATAAATACAAAACTCCATGCTCTTCAAGTATGTTTCGGAAGACTTTGCGAGATGGGCGGGGTATGTTTCGGCAACAACATGGTTCTCCCAATTCAGCACCCCAAGACGAAAAGTGAAAACTAATTGTCTTGCTCTTAAGATGCCCTTTCAATATACTGGCGACTCAGTTAGCGAACTTTTTCATCTTCTTTGTGAACTTCATCCAGGGCATGTTTGAACAGGACGGTGACTGAGCCATCAAATTCTGAACAAGAGGGTCTCATCAATGCCAAAGCCACTAAAACAGGATGCTCTATGCCACAGACTAACGATTTATCAGAGGGTGCAGATGATCCCGCGAATCACACTTACAAAGAAAGGAAGAAGGCGACTAAGAAGACTTTTTCTATTTTCAGGAAGCTACCGAGCTGGTTTATCTCTACTTTTTAAATTTAAAAAACATTAATCAGTAATAAAATAAAAGGGTATGATCTGTTAGGACGTCCAAAAAAAAACTTAGACGACGTAATTAACTTGCATTTGTCAAAAGGCAAGTCCACTGTAAAAATATGTAAAAGCTACATATAATCCATCTATAGTTGTGGCTTGGATAACTTTTTCTTCGGACATCGTGATTAATGATACAGGAAACCTGCTCATCCAAGCAAAATAACCAGTAACGAGATGGACTCAAGGTAGGAATATTCTTGACCAGAGCATGAAAGTTGCTTGTGTCACCCATGATTTTCTTTCATCTACAATTTTGCACTGCGATTTGTGCATAATGTGCATGTCATATCGTGATTACCAGGTCACATGCTCATAAAAATAAATCCAAAACTCCATTCTCTCCATGGATTTTTTGGAAGAATCGGCGAGATAGAGTTGGGGAAGGTTCGTCAACAAGGTAGTCCTCTCAATTCAACACCACGAGACGAAAGGTGAAATCTAATTGCCTTGCTCTTAAGACCCCCTTTCAATACACTGGCAACTTAAATCAGTGGACTTTCTCATCTTCTATGTGAACTTCATCCAGGACATGTTCATTTACAACGCTGACTGAAGGGGTACCTTTATTTAGGACATCCAAAATCATATACTTAGATGTTGTGGTAATCTGCCTTTGTTAAAAGGTAGGCCTATTGTAAAAATATGCAAAAATTACATATTGCACATAATGCATCTTAAGTCGTGGTGTGGATAATTTTTGCTTTGGACGGCATGAGTAATGATTTTAGTTTTTTCTGCAATGTTTTGGAACTCGTTCATTTTTATTAGTACACCCTGCTTCCCACACCTATTGAGGTTTAGCCAGCAGCAGAAACCCTCTATGTCTCGGCGTAGAACCTGTCAAGCCACGTGCTTGCCTGCAAACGAAGATGGGCTTGCATCCTGAACTTCCTTCCCGCATAAACTCTCTATCATACGGTTCCCTCTCTCCTCTTCTATCTACAGCAGTGCACTCTCATTCTGTAATGGAAATGATTGCACTGATTAGCATAAGGATGTAATAATATATCACATTGTCGAACCGTTACTGAAAATATACATGACAATCGATGAGCATAGATAATATCATTCTCAAATAAAGTCTATTCAATCTAAGAGTTCCAATATTACATTTCTAACAAGGATAAGTTTGCAAAATAACCAGATAATAAAACAACATCACAAATTATTTACGTAGGAATACATATATCCTCTAAATCATCATGCATTGGATCAGACCACGTTGAGAATCCCGGTGAGTCCGTAACACGATCTCGAATACTCAAATCAACCATGCTCTTCACCTTAAACTGACAAAAATAATTTTTCATGAGTCTATTGCCCAATATGCATCGGGGTCCATGCATGGAAATTCTAACGGTCTTTTAGTCTGTTATATTGCATGTACGAGTTTTCATGGACAAATATCCTTAGGTGCCCAAATGTTCCCATGTAAGTCTAAGTTCGATCCCTAACATGTATAATTTGGATTCTTTCATAAACATGGGTATACATATGTAATATGAATAAGAATATATAACATACACTTCTTTGATCTTGTGGGGCATATTTCAAGATTCATGGCATGTATATCTTTATCATAATTCACTTTGAATGTTAACCTTCCTTAAGATGGCTTTGCATGATTTGTGATGATTTGCTTCTCTTAAACCAACTATTTTATGATATGTAATGGTTTATTTTTTATTAAATCATTTTCTTGTATAACTTGTAATGGTTTACTTTTATAAATTATTTCTTGCATAACTTTCATGTACATATCTTGTTATGTTTTCAACCACTAGCACTTGCGTTCCATGGCATGACATGATTGTATAACTACAATTGTAGAGGACTCAGCTTTCCTTTGTGATTTCTTGCAACCTTATACCCCTTGCGGTGTTTTCACTTGGGTTAACACGACCATTTGTGGTTATCCATGCGACTCTTTATGAGTCTGTACTTTAAAGTCTTGTTTAATGTTATCAACCTTGTTCCTTTAACCATAATATGCTTCATGTTTTAAAGCTCGTATATCATAATAATAACATCAGTGTTATTTCCGTACCAATAGTTGTAAGTTTCTGTATAAGACATGATTCAAATCAATATAATATGCCTAATCTCTTACTATGATTTACAATTAATATGTTCACAAGGAGTTTCTTATACACATTATTCTATGCTTAATTCGTTCGTTCTACATAATATCTATAAGAATATGATTCCTATAGCAAGATTAATATCCAACAAATAAATGCAAGAGTTAAATACACAATATTTATGGATATTGTAAACATTTTGGAAATTGCCCCTAGAGTTTAATGGTAATAAGAATTTGCATAAACCAATGCAATGAGATATTATCTTTAACTTAATGTTGAGTAGTTAGGAAAGTTCTCCTTTTCCTTCAAACGTCTCCATAAATTTTTTTTATCAAATCAATATTATATTAGGCATAATTCCATTATTGTTAGCAAATTAAGATCTTTGATTTATGCATAAGGAATTAATATATTGGAAATCAATGCGTATCTTGTTAACAAAAATTGACATACATATAAAAATCAATATATGTCGTATACATTCTTGTACACATGAAATTATTTTACAGATATAAACAACATAACCTATGTAGATAGTTGGCAATTAGCTAAATTTCAATGCGCGTGTACTACCAGCAAGCCACATACCACAGTCAAAATTATTATATCGTGATCAGTAGAAAATACAACATCTTCAATTCATTTTACATGATTGCCTTATTTTCTTCTTAATTTCTTAATAATCAAGCACTACTATGGAATTCGTTTCCATAATCGAGTTATTCACGGGACCAACTATTTTGATTAAGGATTATACAAATGGGATATCTAAAGGTTGATAATTATACTTGAAATTAACACGTGGATCATGATATCATAGGAATATGGTGATATTTCAAATAGTCAAACCATAAGGCCATGTTTGTTTGGAGAAGAAGCACTGGAATAAGGAGCCAATTTCCCATGCGATGCGGTTCCCAAGAGTACGGTGATGAATCCATGATTCATCTATTCTATATGGATGCCTTAGCAAAATACCCTTACTAATTCACTAATTAAATTCCCTAAAATTAATTAATTAATATTCACTAATTGTGATAAATTAGGGATAAAATCTATAATGAAATAACTCTGGTTGACCTAGATTGAGCTTATTATTTTATGTGTAAATAATCATTATTTTAATCTAATTCATTCCTAAATTATTCTTTTTCAGTTCACTAACTTGACATAAAAAATTAAAATCCATAAAAAGAGAAAATTAAAAGAAAACAAAAAATATCTGACATTGTATATTTTGTACATACTTTCTCTTTATTATTTTTATTTTGCCTATGAAAAATCCATAAAAATTAGGTTAATTATGTTTATATTGTGTATAAATTAATCCACTAATTAAAGTCAAATTAAAAATACAAAAAATTCACAAAAGAAAAAAATCAGTATTTTATTATCTATAGAGTACCTCAAAAAATATATTTTGCACATATGAACTTTTGATTTTGGACCCTTCAGGAAAGTTGTAGATCTCGTTGAGATGAACAACTTTTATGTTGATCACTTTTTGATTTGACTTCATTTAATATTTCTTTTTATTTTTTTTCTTATTTAATTTTTTTATATTTTTATATTTTTATTTAGTTTTATTTTTTATTTTTATTTTAAGTATTAAATTTTGATCTTTACTATTTTTATTTTTATTTCTGCTTCCCCCTCTTATTTCTTCTCTCTTTCTTTCTCTCTCTCCCCCCAATAACTTACCCTACACGTGACCCCACTCCTCTTACCCTTCTCTCTACAACTGCATGCGTAGAGCACGTACCAACTTCCTCTGCCTAGCCACATGCTCCGCGCATGACTTTCAGCCCCCTACCATTCCGCCGCCTCCTATAGTTGATCGTTCCCCCTTCGATCCCGTAAAAGGTCGGCCACCACCTCCCCTCACAGTCGTTGCGCGTGCCCCCTCGACACTTGTTGTTACATGGTGCCCTCTCTTCCCCTCTCCTCCTCCACGCAACCGACCATATCCCCATATAAAACCCCATCGTCGACCTCCTCCCCTTCCATCTGCCTTTCTCTGCAGGTGCCGGTGACAACGACCCTCTCCTACCTACAACAGTCGCTCCGATCATTGCTGTCGTCTCGCACCCGCAAGCGATTGAGCTTCGCTATGCCTTCACTCGTAGCTGAGGAAATGATGGGAGTGAGCCTCTTCTTCTTTGCCTTCCTCCCTCCAAGCAAATCACATTATCCGCCTCCAGCAGACGTGCCTCCACCGCCTTCCTCGACACTATATTGCCTCGCGCTCACCATCGCTTCACTACTCCACTTCTCCTTGGGCAAATTGCCCTCCATCGACCGCCTTTGTCATCCGTGCCCCTTGGCCCTCGATGGAGATCCATCGACCATCGACCCACTCTACTCGTCGACCGACACTACCCTCAGGCGTGTGTCAGCCAAGGTTAGCCCACCTCTCGTGCCTCGATCGACACTGACCATCACTACAAGAAAAAGCTAATTTTGCTACTACAACTGTAGTAGAAAGTGGTGGAATCATAGTCATAAAGTGGTAGTAACTAAGAGTTTCTACCACATATAGTAACAAATTATGAAGTCGTATCGAAAGGGTCGCAAACTCATTATAACCACATGTAGTCGCAGTTGCGGTCGCAATAGTAGTTACCAGTAGTTGGGTTAGAGATGCACTCACAATAGTAGTAGAATTCCGATCATTTGCGACTATATTGCCATTACTTTACGACTACAAAGAGACCACAAACACAAAAAGATGCATCGATCATATGCTTTGTACTTGTGACTACAACAATTGTTGGGCACCACGTTGGCACTATATTGCTACCACAATGCCACTAGTTTGCTACTACAATGGTAACAATGTAGTGCCGACATAGTTTCCAAATTTGATTAACAAGAAAAAATATAATCCAATTCTATTACCTTGAATCTGCTCCTCTTTAGAATTCATACCCTTTAAACATTGAAAAAAAACATATACTATTATCCATTACAATTGCTTATACTATCCAAGCAACAATTCCTCGATAGAAGTACAATTTACATAGAGATAGGCATCCAAAATTATAATTTGCAATGGTTAATGCAAAGCTACATTGGTCATAATATTGAAAAATAAAAAAAACAAGACTTGAAATGTCGTAAAGAAGTTACACGTTCCAGACTATATACAAAACTAGCTAATATAATCTAAAGTTTAAAACGACAAAGTTTTAGAGTACAACATGACTAATAATAAAGTTTCCTTTTCCTCCATTTGGTAAAGACACTATCTTTCTTGGTCTTGCCCTTTTCCTTCATATTTCCCTTTCCTTATATTCTCCCTATATTTTGAAATAACACCCCCTTCCTTTGTGATATCATGTATGCCATGACATCATTATCGATCTCTTCATTGTCACCATCATATTCCTAATTGTCTGTATCCTCTTCATCATCAGCCTCTTCTATTTCTTTGTGATGAAGGCTTAATTTCCCTATAAAGCATAAAAGGGATATTTAAATGCTAAGGAGATAACTCATTTATTATGATATGGCCTAACATTACAAGATGATGAGAATGTTAGGTATATACCTCAAATGACCAATGGCTTTAACGACCTTGTTGAAAGAACATAAACCAGAATGATTTAGTACACATTTTAATTGATCAGAACAACACTAGCTCTACGAATAATAAGTTGTTATACCTGATCAAGTCAAAAGTCGAATTCAAAAACAAAGTAAATCACTCAACAAAGTAAACAACATGTTATGCATGAACATCATCCATGTTCTTGTTCTTTTTATCTTCGTCATCCTACTCTTTGATTTTCTTATCACTAAATCTTGAATTTGTCATTCTATGAAGCAAAAGAAGAGATTGTGAATGTTAAGAAGGTAACACAATTCTTTTACTAGTTGGCATACCTTTGCATAGAAGGATTCCATTGTATGAAATTGCTTCACAATATATATATATATATATATATATATATATACTACGAATAAATCAAGTATATCAATTGCATCAAAGGCATACAAAATGTTGATATATATAGACACACACTTGATTGCAATTTTGATTTGATCAAATGAGTAATTTTTAAGTTTTACAATAAGATATACCACCAATCATCAATCAAATGTCTTATGAATTGTTATTAGGTTAATACAATGTAGTCACAAGCTACAAGATAGATCATAAGGATATACATTAAAAAAATACAAATTAGTTCGCTTCTTCATCTCTCGTTATTGATGTACCATTTGTTCCAACATTTCATGGTGTCATTCTATCATCTCCAGCATAAGTTTTTCTTTTTCCCTTCATGCATTAAAGCAAATTGTTATGTTAAAGTATGCACAATATTGTGTTATAATTAGATCAACAAACTTACCAAACACGCCTTTAAAAATATGAAAAGAAAATGTATGCCCATGCACTTCTTGAAAGATAATGCATCATTCTTCTACCTTGAACAACCCTTCACAAAATCAGGTGATTGTGTTACTTCTTGTTTACAATAATGTGTATTCTTACCATTTACACGTGAAAGCTTTTGAAGCGAAGGGGTAAAAAATATTTATATGAATTAGGTGCCACTTCCTGGGATGCTTTATCCTAGAAAAATTTCCATTCAAGCGATTGCTTCATCTCTTATGTCTGTTAATCGCATGTGCATCCATAACTTGTTCATTTTCAAACCCACATACCCTCACAGAGAATAGCATTATTAAATCTCTCTAAAATCTATTATCCAACTGAAAGAATAACTTCCATGCAAAGATTTGATCGAGAGTCAATTCAAGTAAATTATTTTGCACATTTCTATCGAAGTAGATTTGTATATTTCTCATTATTTCTTAGTTCATTTTAAGATGAAAATTTAAACCTCAATAACATGTGAGACGAATTGAGATGGATACTGTTCGCAATGCGTTACTGGTAGTGATAACTGAAGGTATCAAAGGCAAGAGGTGGACATTTGTAGTAATCCCCAAGGAGACAATAGAAGAGGGGCAAGTGCATGTAGGGTTTGAAATTTGAAGGCCGGATATCATTGCAAGTGTCTCTGCATGTAGTAGGATGTCAAGGTCTATAAGAAAGTAGTAATCTCGATGCAAAGGGAAAAACACATGGAATCGGCAAGACAGTCACAAATAGTTTCACCATCTCTTGTTTGTCCACTTGACATGCATTTTCAAATATAAGTTACGAATATTTTCAAAACTTGTTTCAAGTAATATTAAATTCATATGCATACTTCAAGTATGGATCTATCATAAAAGGTTTTGATGTTATATACTTAAAAAGAACGAGGACCTTATAAAGGATAGATATGGAGATGCAATAAACTAACAAGGAGAGGGAGTATGTACCTTTTCATTTGTATTATAAAATATGAGGAGAACATAATGTGTGTTTTACCTGATGACAGAATCATGCAATTCATTTCAGCAATAGCAACTTGTACCTATTGTGTTCAAAGGCAGCAATTAATAATAGTAAACTAGATAATTGGAAGTGGTACTATCACCAACAACCATGTCTGTCCATTTCTAGAAAATACATAAAATTATTTAGTAAAACTGATCTACATATAGAAGTCTATTCATACAAAAGGGAACGTGAATAGAGGTGGAATGGTATCAAGAATGAACATAGTTATTAGAATTGCTGATGGTTTATTAAGAAAACAATCAAATAGTAAGATGGATATTGCAATATCAGATTACTTGAGATATGAGAATCATTTCTATGGAGTAATGGACCGCCCCTAGTAATTACAATTTTGTGTTTTTGGTTGCATGGTTAGAAATTATATGTAGGCCGAGATCCATAATGAAACAAATATCAGTAAACATGAGAGCGAATGTTCATAAAAGAGTTAGATACGTGTCAAAAGGAGTTGCGCCATAAAAACTATTTTATTTCATTCTCAAAATGTGTAGCATGTGGATAAATGAACATACAAAATTCAAAATGAAAAACAAGCTGCGATGATGGCAAAGATGATAATATATTTAGATCCCACATATCTTAAAAACATGAACTGATGAAAAATTATTGGAATGAGAAGAAATGCAAACCATTTAGAAAGGCCCTGAAAAAGAAATATTAAGAGTGTACAACTTACTTGTAATCGTATTTATAATATGGTTAAAGGAATTTTTCCTATCTCGATTCTTTGAAACTATATGGTTGATTAGGTGCTAAGTTCTGACCACAATGAGAATGAGGCTTGGAATAAATCCAAAAACCTAGTATCTCGATACAAATAAGAACTAAATCCCAACAACTGGTAGCAAATCCGTTCACTGTTGTGAAAGTAACAAGACTCCCCCTGCTACACAACCTACTTCATGTGCGCAACAACCCTCATCTAACCGTGACAATTCATGAAGATGAGGGTTAACAAATCCTCATTCTTATAGTTTGATATTCAACAAAAAAAACTACGAAATCAAACATGAAAAAAATATGTTTCTTTAGTTTAGGAGATAAACAACAAAACAAGACGTTGTTTCATAAGAATAGGTAGAAATTGATGTCACAAGTCTAAAAGATCGTCTGGAAAGATCATATATAATCAAATGTAAAAAAAATACAATGTCAAGAGCGATGCTGAATTTAACTCTACTATACTGAAGCAGATGTGAATTGAGCACACATTGGACTAAATTTTTTTAGCTCTGGCAAAGAATCAATATCCTACGAACCAACCTCAAGTTAATTATGATTTAGACTTTTCAACAAAAAAATAAGATAGTGCTTATAGATGTACAATCTTGTTTGTATAAGGCATAACCTGCTTCCTCATATTCAAGTGCTCCACATGCAGGAAACAGATGAACCTACATCGAAACATCAAAGAAAAGTGTTAGAATGAAAAGGCTAAATTAAATGTTTAAGATCTAACACCTAATCAGTAATAAATAGATGATATCCATGAGGATGGAATCACAAAGGTTGTAAGGACAGAAAAATAAAAAGATATATCTAAAAAAACTTGCACAGCTATCTTTTTAAACGATCATGTATATTTTTCAAGGTTCTTGGCCCTTTATGAAAACTTTATACCGGGACTGGTCATTATCGGAGAACAAGTATAATGAGTTATGAAATATCAATTAGATTTAGAAAATACATTCTAATGTAATTAGCAAATTACTGAAAATCGTACCAAAAAAATAAATAATATTAAATCAATATCAATAGGAGATTAGAAGTCAATGACACGTGCATTTTCTACTTGGCAGGAAGGATGGTCATTGAGGGTACCCATCGAACAGGAACGTTCACGGAAAAGTGACTCTGATTCGTTGCATAAGCTTATAATTTCGTGGATATTAACCTGGTTATCAGATGAATCTCCCGTTTGAAAACATCTTCACCTGCAATTTCTTGGTAGATTCAGAGGACGGTCGTGGGGGCGATGGAGTAGGTGAAAGGATAGGATCTGGGGGAGGAGTGGGTTGTCGTCCCCACAGAGTGAGGTCCCCTTGTTTCCGAACTCCCAGCTCCTATCCTTGTAACTGAGGATGATCTTCTCCCTCTCCATCACCCTGAAAGTAAACAAATGGAATGGGACCTGCGTGTCGAGTGGCAATCCATCGGCAGTGAACTTCTAGCAGAAGCTGCTTCCAATTCGAAGTAATCGACAACCGGGATCGAGGGATCGGGTTGGTTGTGGTCGGGATTCAGCAGCAAGAAGTGTTTGATGTAGTGCAAGATGCGGCAAATTGACATGAAATTAGGGTGATGCATCAGATCGTCCTGCCAACAACTCTTGGTGAGGCTGGTGAAGTACTTGGGTGAATATGATTCATTGCGAATGGCCATTGTTAATTATATGATTCATTACGAGGAACATAACAACGAATATCACTATTCGTTGTGAATTTAAAAAGTAAGCAATGGATAATATTCATTGTTATATATTTAACCATAGAAGATGTATCGACAAATATTAAATTTTTTTTATCTTAAGGTCAATCTTCTTGTAGTGACATCAATGTGATATTAGAAACTCTAGACGTGCGTATGTCAATACTGTTTTTTTACTTTGCTAGCAAAGTGGTTATGAATTCTCTCAAATTGATTTTAAAACTATATGATAGAAGTTAGAAAGACAAAAAGAACAACTAAATTTCTATAATCATGAATTATCTTGAAACAAATCTTAAATATTGATAACACATTTTATTTTTAAAGTTGACGCGACATTGAAATTGAATGTATAGTTCAGAAAACATGTACGTAATTTACTTTTTTTCATTCCATTTTTTTTGAAAATCAAGAAAAATAGCATTGGGATATTTTGATACCCACAATTCATGGTATTTTTTCATTGATCATACATAAAGACATCAAAATACTATAAATTTAATTATATTTGGATACACGTCCAACAAGATTGATGCTTCTTGCAAAGGCTTATATTGAGTATCAACCCCTCATTTGGAGCACATTAAGTAAAGATTATGATGGTTGTTTTAAAGTTCTAATGAACAATCCGGCTAACTTGTTTGGTTTCCAATTTACCCGATACCCATAATATACCCCCACTTTGTTGTTAGATAATCCTCAATTCTAACCATGCATTCTTGGATTGGATTTGTAGTATGAATCCCATATTTTCTCTATTATACTTTTTCAATCATGACATTGATTGATATTGACTAACAATAGAAAAGTTTACACTGAAATATTAGACAAACGGGTAACAAGCTGCGCCTCTAGTGTATTATAATGTATTTTAATCAACTTCATAAAAATATATTATAATAATAAAAATAATCAATATAACAACTATATCAAATTTACGGTCCAACACTTCTAATCATCTAACATGAAACCTTTTTGAGAGGCGATCACTCCAACATGCCCTTAAAAAGCACGAGAGGGCTCTTTTAAGAAATACTAGACCTTGTAAGAGCATGAATTAATAAATGTACTAGCACTTTTATGAGGAAAATTCAGAATGCAATAGTTGAAAAAGGAGAGGGATCTTTTAAGAAATACCCAAGACTGACTTCAATGCCGAGCTGTGTGAAGTAGGTCGTCCCTTTCTCTGTCTACGCCGCTATGAAGTCAACTTATCCGACCTTTCCACTCTGAGTGCCCTTCTCCACAATCGGGATGAAGGCAGCGGTGGGTCTCGACATCGGCAACTGCAAATGCGTCGTCGCTTGTCTCCACCGCCGGCGTCACCGAGGCCGTCCTCAACCAGGACTCGAAGCGCGAGACCCCAACAGTGGTCCACTTCGCCGACAACCACCGCCTCTTCCGCACAGAGGCGGCGTCCTACGTCACGACCAAACCTGAGTCTACCATCTCCCAGCTCCAAACGCCTCATCGGACTCCGCTTAAAATGGGAAACCAGCCAGAAAGAGCGCCTTCTCCTCCCGTACGAGACCGTCAAAAAGCGACGTTGAGAGCGTTTCCGTGAAGGTCCATTACCTCAACGAGGACCGCATCTTCACAGCGGTGAGATGCTCGCGATGCTCTTTGCCCAACTAAAACGACGGCAAAACACACGAAGGATTTCCCGATGTCCAACTGTGTGATCGGAGTGCCCTCGTACTTCAGCGATGAGCAGAAGGATGCGTACAGGAATGCCGCTCTGATCGCGGGGTGGAATCCACTTGGACTGCTCCACGAGGGTGTCGCCACTGCTCTGGCATACGCAACCCACAGGTCCGACTATGATGGCCCAGTCCGTGGTCCGCATTCGTAGATGTTGGCCATTGTGACACGCAGATCACCGTGGCGCGATTCCGAGGTAAGGACATGGAGGTGCTCGGGGAGGCCTGGTATCGTGATGTTGGAGGAAGGGACTTCGACGAGGTCATATTTCAACACTTCATGGGCGTCTTCGAGAAACAGTACAGGAGAGACATTCGATCTAACGTGAAGGGCGTGCGTGCGGCTGCGAACGCGTGCGAGAAGGCGAAGCGGGTACTGAGTGCGAACAAGGAGGCGGATGTGAGCATAGATTACTTGATGGAAGAGGTTGAATATGCCAGTGAGGTCATTACCAGGGACAAGTTTGAGGAGCTTTCTCAAGGTTTGCTCGGTAGACTTAGAGGGCTCTTTAAAATAGTTCTGGATACATTTAATGTGGATGTGAATGGTCGAATCGATTCGGTGGAATTGGTTGGTTCTGGCTCACGGATCCCCGCGATTTCGAGGATCCTGACTGGACTCTTTAAAAGGGATCTGAGCAGGACGCTGAATGGGAGCGAATGCGTCGCACGTGGATGCGCGCTTCTCTGCGAGATGCTTATGACTTCACCTGAAGACCCTCGTACCAAGGTGAGCAAATCAAAATCCTTATAGGTTAGTTTCGGTTGGATTGGATAAAGCTGAAACTAACAAACAGCAAACAAGATTTATAAAATTTCGTTTGATAACATCCCAAAAAAACAAAAAAATTGCTCTACGTTTAAACATTTTATTCTCTCTATGCTATCTTGCATACACTAACGAAGGAAAACTGGTCATTTTTATTTCCTTTTCTTCTCATGGCTTTGTATTTTCGTTCTTGTGGTATGGAAAGGTTTTTTGGATCAAATCTCACATGGCAAGATACCGTGAATAAATGACGTGTCATGTTGCAGTGACGACTTTGTATGGGGGGGGCAACATCCCAGAACATAATGCGCATCTAAAACTCGAAGTTTGAGAGTTGATTGTAAGAGTGGGAGATTACTATTTGCAACTTAAGCTTACGAGACTTCACAACTTAAGATAACATTGTTATGCCAATGAAGTTGAAACCTCGACCCGCCCCATTCCAACGGGTATCCAATTGTAACGGGGATCCAGTTAACGGCAATGGATGTTGGCTAGTCGCGAGTACCCGTGGGATAAAGAGATAAACTTCTAGTGAAAGGTGGCATATATAAAAATGCAAACGATATGTCCAACTATGTATATCCTATTTATATCATATTCATAATGATAATGACGGATATAAAAATCTGAATGGTACGGAATGCATTCAGATAGAGATAAATAAATCTCTTTCCGGGCCGCACTGCCGCATTAATTAGGGGGGACTCGAGGTGGGGGTCAGGGTATAGATAAATAAATTAAGGGATTTTTACACCCATAATCCTGAGTAATTTCGCAATAACATTCATAACCTTGATTAATCACAAATTATGTTCAGGACCCCGAATAAGTGTGCCGTCTTACGCCTATAATCTTCCGTTACTTTACTTCGTTAACTCAACCAGATGATTGAGTTAATCTAACCAATAAACAATCTAACGGTTGTAAGTTAATCTAAATAAAAAAGCAATCATGTCTCTTTCTCTGGAGCCATCCCCTGCTTGTGGCTCTAATGGACGAACATGCACACGGTCGGAAGGGAGTTCGTGGAGGATGCTAGCAAGCTGCGGCTACTCGACAATGGTGGAAGGCTACGACGGACGGATGCAGTGGAGCGGTGGAGGGAAGCGGGACTTGGGGGTGGGGGGCTTCTGTGCCTCCGAGTGGGATGTTGTTCGGTTTACGAGGGGCAGGGGACCTGAGTGGTCGGTCGCAGGGGGTGTGCAGGTGCAGGGCGGTGGGGGGTTGGAGACGGGCAGGGAGATGCAGGTACCGGGGCGGGGTGGGGGGGGGGGTGCAGGGCGGTGGGGGGTTGGAGACGGGCAGGGGTTGCAGGTGCCATGGCGGGGGTTGTGTAGGGCGGTGGGGGGTTGGAGACGGGCGGGGGATGCAAGTGCCGTGGCGAGGGGGGTGCAGGGCGGTGGGGATTGGAGACGGGCGGGGGATTCAAGTGCTGTTGGGGGCGACCGGGGGATGCAGGTGTCGTCGGGGGCGGGGGGCGGGGCAGGGCGGTGGGGTGATGGACCCTTGGGCGGGCGGACGGGGGATGCAGGGAGGGGACCTGAGTGGTCGGTCGCGAGGGGTGCAGGTCGGGGGGGTGTTGCAGGTGCAGGGGGTGGGGAGCTAGAGACGGGTAGGGGATGTAGGTGTCGTCGGGGGGGGGGGGGGGTGAGCGGCGTGGGGGGTTGGTTCTAGGAGGAAGGAATTCGTTGCCGGGAGGGGGGCTTCTAGTAGGGACCGATCAGAGGCGGCGAGGGCTTTCCAGGAGGGAACGAGTGCATGGCGGGCTTTCGTCACGTGGGGGTGGCTTCGAGAGTCCGAGGGATTTCGTCAGCGGGGGAGGCTCCTGGAGGGGGTGAGGAGCTCGATGGTTAGGAGCTCGGCGGTGAGGAACTTCGAGCAGGAGCGGACGTGGGGGGTTCCAGGAGGAGCTCGATAGCCAACAGGATGGTTATGTCAACAATGGCATGTTATTGTAAATAAGAATGAGTTTTAGGGATAGTTTTATCTTTTTTAACGGAAACCATAAAAAAATAACTGGTATCCCGAACAGAATGTGACACAGGGTTATGTCATGTAAGAGTTAACCATTACTCGAGGTTTCTCATGTAATTCGCGATTATGCAGGGTTATGAATGTTATTGCAAAATTACGCAGGGGTATGGGTGTAAAAATCCCATAAATTAGAGAGGAATATAAAACTACGTGGATAATGTAAATCATATGAATACATGCAATTGCAAGAATCACTATCGAATACGAATCCAATAACACATTCGCGTAGGTTCATCCTCATAATGAATCAAATACGGATAAACGGAGATGTAAATATATAAAATCGGAGGACAACATGGCAAATAATATATAATATATATTCCTATTCGTAAATTGGTGTATTAATTATTATCACAAATGGTTATCGCGATGTGTGTGTGCGCGCTTATGTATGTGTGTGTGGGTGTGGGCGCATGCGCACGCACGTGGGTATGGACGTTTGCGTGGGCGCGGGCGTAGGCACGCATGTGGGTGGGCGGTGTGTGCACGATACAATTCGTATTCAATTGTATTCATTATCTTCATGTTTGGATGCCGGAATGTATGTATATCGATTTGGATCGTATCCGTTTCGTTATCATATATGTTAATTCAAATTTTTTGACATCCATATATAAAGCAAGCCTCGAGACCAACGACAACTGGACCTTTTGACGAAATCCAAAGTCATGCGCGGTTGCAATCGCCTTCAAAGTCACAATGAGCCCTGTTTCGATTTCAAAACGGATATATACACGAGCCATCTCATACATATAAACTTCATATTATTTATAAAATTTTGATTCTATTATTTTTCCTATCTAATTTGCATCCATTTCATACCGGTATTCATTTTTAATGACTTGACAATATGTTTTTCCATATTCACTGATATTTATATCCGCATCCGTTTCTATATTTTTTAAAATAGGTAAGAATAATGCAACATCTATATTGGTATTTGTATCTAATCATTTGTATTTTTGTAAAATCAATTAATAGTGGATGCTTCCAACTGGGTACCCGTGGGTACCCGTCGGGTTTTTATATCGGACATGGATCATGACATTGCGGATTCCCGATCCATCATTTTCGAACGGGTACCCAAGAGTTTATGGTCAAAATGAACGGATCAAGTCGGGTACCCATTGATCCGGATAGTTTTGAACACCCTACATGTTCTTTGTAAACTAGGAATTAAATAACCTTCATGCTATGCTTATGTCTACAAAAGGACTCGTTTGCACAAGAATCATGAGAGGATGTTGCAACCTATGCAATGCCAAATAGGATGACATTAGAGAAAAAAATTGATTTTCTTGAAGGTATTTTACCCGGCAGACCCTGGAATCTTTTGCAATTACCGCTACAACCTTTGAAACATCATAATTCCTCCCTTGACCCCGTAAACTTGTTAACCTTTATCCTATAGACCCTGTGGTTAATCCTCATCCATTTAGCCAGTTTAAATTAACCGGATTCTGTTATCTTCTTGTACATTGTACCCATTTTATCTATCAAATTTACCGTAAATGCCACTCACTCTCCCTCCCCCTGCTTAGCCTCCATTGCTTCTCCTCCACGGCGGATGCTCCACCGGTTTCCCTGCTAGAAGTACCCCTGCGAAACCTCCCATCCCCCTCCCCCGCGGCGGCCGGCACTCCACCGGGTCCTTGCTCGAAGCACCCCACTCCTGCAGAGCTCCCCTGGGTCGAGGAAACCCAGCACCCCCGCCCCTGCGAAGCGCCCTCGCCGAAGCACCCCGCAGCCCTCGCCGAAGCACCCCTACGGTCCCCCCTCCCCGCACGGCAGCCCGGCCCCCCCCCCCCCCCCCCCCCACCCCCGCGATGCCTCCCGTGCGAAGCCCAGGCCCCCTCCCTCCCGCGGCAGCCTGGCGAAGCCCCCGCCCGTCTCCTGTGCGAAGACCCACCATCCCACGAGTCTTAATTTAATTAGTTGTGTCGGAGTCTATAAAAGCCAAATCGCTCGCAACCCTCGCCACTTTCTCTCTGTTTTCTCTCTCACGCACGCTCTCCGGTGCTCTCTAGGGCTTTTTCGCTCGCACGCTTTCTCCAGTGCTGTCTCGCTCGCGCTCTCTCTCCGTGCTCTCTCTCTCTTTCTCTCTCGCAGGGCGCACCTGGAACATCATCATCTGTGAAGATGGTGAGAGGAGATCACAGTGTTGGTGATAGGATGATGCCATCTATGAGGCATTTCCGGTGGATAGCTTCACGACCTCCCATTTCGGAGAAGCCGAAGCCCTTCGATTCCGTTTACAGGAGGCGCCTCTGGGATGTCCTCTTCGAAGACGACGAGGGCGACGCACATGAATTTTTAGGAGGGAGGAATTTTTACTTGATTCTAACCGTCCGATCGAGGAATGGTTAGATTAACTCATTTTTAACCCAAGGATGTTAACTCTAGATGTATCAATTTAACGGTAGGGTTTGTTGGGTAAGACGGAGCAAGTTTACAGGGTCGAGGGAGGAATTACAATGTTTCAAAGGTCGTAGCGGTAATTGCAAAAGATTCCAGGGTCTGCCGGGTAAAAATCCCTTTCTTGAATGATTTTTGCTATAGATTTTTGCTATCACAGTGATTTACTGCTAAATTTCTAGAATGATTCAATGCCTGCAGGAAATCATCAGAAGATCAGGGAAGAGAGTTGCCTTGTATCCCTCCTGCAAGATGGACATCAACTACCTGTCAAAGGTCAATATCTCAGGAAAGGGAGCTACAGAATCAGGACAGGAGTCATGAGAGAGCAAAAGACAAAAGGAATGATTTGAAACCCTATGCAAGTGAAGTGCGCAAAGAGGTAAGACGATATAAAAAGCACAAAAAATAGCCTACTTGATGATTTCACTGTTATAAAGTACTTACCATTTCTTGCTAATATTCTTCATGAGGAATGCAAGATCCACAACTGAAGTTCATGATTTTTTTGTTCCGAACAGCTGAAGGAGATAGAAGAGTGGCTTTATGGGGAAGGGGACGATGAATCACAAGATGTTTATGGCAATAAATTGGAATGTTTGAGATCGGTAAATAGATATGACATCTGCCATGTCTTCTTAAGGTACTTTGTGATGATTATTCTACGAAAGTAATCGTTCCTATTTGGATATTCGTAGTTCATTCGTGGCCTCCAAGTTCAAGATACAGCTGATGTTCCGTCGCAGCAGACACCTGTACATTCAAGAAAATTTTTGACAAGTGATCTGCTAAGAGGGGAATCTTCACGGAGGAAATCATTAAAAACTGAAGACATGACCAGTAACGAGAAGGAATCAACGTAAGAATACTCTTGACCAGATCATGAATGTTGCTTGTGGTCACCCATGATTTTCTTTCATCTACAATCTTGCACTATGATTTGTTCATAATGTTCATATGTCATATCACGATCGCCAAGTCACGTGTTCATAAAAATAAATAAAAATTCCATGCTCTTCATGGATATTTTGGATATTTTGGAAGATTTTGCGAATAAGAAGCCATCACACACAAACACGATCAATTAAGCAAGCACATACACATGCCGATTTGCAATGTTCGCGCGTAACTGAACTATGTCCTTAGGCGGCAGTGATAGATTTTCACTATGTAGAGAAAGAAGATACTTATGATACTAAAAGCCCTAACCCGAGGGGAGTTTATATAATACTTTTGGTATAGATGGATACCTGATACAAATGAATTTGAATACTCATATAGAAAAGGAGTCATTAATAAAAATTTATGGTGTGGTAAGGGAGTGCATATGCCAATTCTTTAACTTAGTTTAGCAGAACATATGTTTAGGATTCAAAGTATATAAACACTCTCAACCTTTAATTGAATCCTTTGGGAAGCTATGCCCAGCTTCGTCACCGTCACTAGCCCCTGTTTGGGGCTACCGTCAACTGTCGTCTTTGAGCAAGTCCAAACAATGTTTGAACTACTTACTCTAAGGAAATGACTTTGTTAGTATATCAACTGGGTTATCTGTTGTCCCGACCTTATTCATCTTGGTCCTCTTTTTTAGAAGGAATGAATTGATATTTGATATCCATGTTCTTGGTCCTCTCATGATGCACTTGATCCTTGGCTAACATATTGCATTGAGACTGCCGCAATATAAAATATTCCCGATCTTCTTGCATATCAAGATGCCCAACTAAGCCCTTTATCCAATTGCCTTCCTTTGTACCTTCTGTCAATGCCATATAGTTTTGCCAATGTGGTATAAAAAGTAATTGATGGTCCTAAGGTCTTGATTTATTTCAATCTTCTCATCTCAACTTATTGACTTAAAGTCAACTTTTTGACTTTTGATCAACAATTTGACTTTCTTGACTAAAATTTTGACTTTTGGTTAATACTTTGACTTTTAGTCAACACTTTGACATGACCTATCTTACAACTTTGAATCTATATTCCTATATAGAGAGCGTGTATCAAGAGATCAATTGAAATGTCAATCTTTAGAATAAGATTGGCATCTCTTTTTCAGAATAGAGATCTTATGTTAATAATCACTTGACGATGCCGATTGTATCCTCAATCTGACTCTTTAGACCAACTACCTTGCATTGGCTTTTATGAATCTAACTTTTAGATCAACAACCGTATATATCAAGAGGTGATGGTACATTGCCCTAATTAGTGACTCATATTAATTAATTGAGATTTTTCCTAAAAAATATTTGAATATTTTTCAATCCATGACTAGTAATTTTCTAGAGATAACTATAAGTTTATATGATGTTTTTTATTGGTGTATATATCTCATCTCCGCTTCATTATGAGTCGTTGTGATGCTTGAAATCAAAGGAATATATATATATATATATACATTTTTATCCAATATTATTTAAGCAATCCAATAAGACATTGGTATTTGTCAAGCATTACAACAAAAAGAGCATGTAGAAATATTTTCTTCTAAAAAAATCCATCATTATGTCTTTCTTTGTTAAATATATAATTATGATATTATTCATGTCGAAATTAGCTTCTATTGTTAAAATTAACCTTGGAAGCCATAAGTGTAGCAAGTGAGATGTTCTAGGTATCAAGGGACTTTTCCGTTTTATTAAAAACTCTTTTCAAGCCTGACAAGCTTGCGAGTAATGAGCTTATTACTGGTGATGCGTGTAACAAAAACAATCCAATTTTGTATTTCAAAATTTTAACTAATTGTAGCTAAACTTTTAACTAAAAAATAGTGACTATTAAGCTAAAATTTTGAAAAACAGCAACTGATAAACATTGCTATATTTATATCGTTGTTGCTGATAATACAACAACTTATATGGCATTCATCGTCAATTCCAAGTATAGAAATAAATTAACAATAAATAAATTAGCAGTTGTCATAAATTGTCTGAACATTAACATATAATAATTCGTCTAAAGTTTGATAACGTATCGTGTGTAACTATGATAGGAACTCTCATGGCCCTCTCTTAACTATCGGGATGAAGCTCCCGGTTGGTCTCGACATCGGCAACAGCAGATGCGTCGTCGCTGTGTCCACCAAAGGTGTCGCCGCCGCCGTGCGCGAGACCCCCTCGGTCGTCCACTTCGCCAAAAAGCACGCATCTTCGGCTCCGCGGCGGCCTCCTGCGCCACGGACTATCCGGCGTCCACCATCTCCCAGATCAAACGCCTCGTCGGGCTCCACCGCTTCAAAGGGGAAAAGCGACAGAACGAGCGCCTTCTTCTCCCTATGAGACCGTCGAAAGCGACTATAAGAGGGTTTCCGTGAAGGTCCATTACCTCAACGAAGACCGCATCTTCACAGCGGTAGATATGCTCGCCATGCTCTTTGCCCAACTTAAACGGACGGCGGGGCACGCGAAGGATCCTCGATGTCCAACTGTGTGATCGGAGTGCCCTCGTACTTCACCGATGAGCAGAAGGACGCTTACAGGCACGCCGCGCTGATCGCTGGATGGAATCCACTTGGGCCTGCTCCACGAGGGGTGTCGCCACTGCTCTAGAATACGCAACCGACAGGTCCGACGATGATGCCCAGTCCGTGGTCGCGTTCGTAGATATCGGCCATTGCGATACGCAGATCACAGTGGTCCGATTCCGACGTGAGGAGATGACGGTGCTTGGGGAGGTCTGGCATAGTGATCTCGGAGGAGGGATTTCGACGAGGACATATTCCAACACTTCATGGGCGTCTTCGAGAATCAGTACGGGAGAGACATTCGGTCTAATGTGAAGGCGTGCGTGCGGCTGCGAACGGCGTGCGAGAAGGCGAAGCGGGTCCTGAGTGCGAACAAGGAGGCGGATGTGAGCATAGATTACTTGATGGAAGGGGTTGACTATGCAGTGGGGTCATTACCAGGGACAAGTTTGAGGAGCTTTCTCAAGGTTTGCTCCGTGAAATTGGAATCGTCTTTAGTAAAGTTTTGGAAAAATTTCATGTGGATGTGAATCGTCGAATCGATTCGGTGGAATTGGTTGGTTCTGGTTCCCGGATCCCAGCGATTTCGAGGATCCTAACTAGACTTTTTGAAAGGGACCTGAGCAGGAAGCTGAATGGGAGCGAATGCGTCGCACGTGGATGCGCGCTTCTCTGCGAGAGGCTTATGACTTCACCTGAAGATTCTAACACCAAGGTGAGCAAATCAAAATCTCATAAGTTGGTTTCGATTGGATTGAATAAAACTTGAACCTAACGAACAGCCAACATCATCAACATATTCTAGCCAATAACATCCAAAAAAATGTTGGGATATTTACACCTATAACTCTAAGTAGTTTCGTATCTACCCCGTGAACCCTCGATAATCACGAATTACTTGAGAAACCTCGAGTAATGCTTAACTCTTACATGACATAATTCTGTGTTATATTATATTTGAGATGTTCGTTATATTTGACGATTTCCGTTAAAAAAGGCAAAATTGTCCCTAATTCTCCATCTTTTTTTTGCAAATCACACCCTCTCTTTCTCTCCCTCATTCCCACGATGAACGAACCACGGTCCCCAGAGCTTGAGGTTGTTGATCCCCCTGCAACAGTCCTCATCGTCATTGACGACACCTCTCAAATCTGACGTCGGGTGGGAGAAGGTGATGGGTCGTTGTTGGAAGGCGGAGAGGGCCATGTAGACGAGGGACAAGGTGACAAGGCCGACAAGGAGGAGGAGCAGGAGGGAGGGGAAAGATGGGTCGTTGGGCCTCCTCCCCATTTGCGGGTTCGGATCAGGAATGGTGAGGTGCTCAACCATGCGGGGGCATAGGAGAGTCTCGGGTCGTCAGTTTCTTCACATAAAAGGACTGTGATGGTGTAGGAAACCTCTCTTGCGGTGACCTGTGCAGGGCCCGTCGAGGCCGCAGTAAAAGAGGATGCCGACGGAACAGGGGGTGGTGGAGGACCCTCTAGTTGATGTGGTGGTACGAGTGTCAGCGTTGGAAGAGGGGCAAGGTTGAAGAAGTGGAGTGTCGGAGGATGGCGAGGTTGGAGAGGGGGGGGGGGGGGTTCGACGAGCCTGGGGAGGGGGTGGGGAAGTGGTCGGCATGCCTGGAGAGGGGGGAGGCCCCGCGGGCCTGGAGGATGGGGGAGGGGATGGGAGGGAGGAAGGGTTTTTTTCTTCTCATTTGTGTTTAATTTTTAGTCATTAGATCGAGTATAGATAAGATTAACTCAAGTGTCTAGTTGAGTTAATGGAATAAAATAACGGAGGGTTATGGGTGTAAGACGAAGCATATATTAAAGAATTTTCATGTAATTTGTGATTTTCAAGGATTTCTGGGGTAATTACAAAACTACTCAGAGTCTATAGATGTAAATGTCCAAAAATGTTTATATGTTTAAACACTGTGTGCTATCTGCTATCTTGTAAACACTACAAAAGAAGAAAACTTTTCGTTCTTGATTCTTTTTCTTCTCATGGCCTTTACATTGAGTTCATGTAGTATGAAAAGGAAAATTTCGATCAGATCTCATGTTGCATGATACTGAGCCTTTGATTTTTTCAAGGGGTTGATATATCAGAATTGCAAATAGCAACAAAAATTACCAAAAAGCATACATCATGGAGCACACTGAGTTTTAAAAAATAGAGTTTAATGCCTGCTAGATATGGATGAAAACGAAATGTAAAATATATTCATATCTGATCCGTTATGA